>CM056599.1:34531267-35067108 GCA_029721355.1 Tegillarca granosa | reverse complement strand
CTAATTGTATAACTTATTTTACTAACGTTATAAGCAAACTTGTTAACACTAACTAGTTGAAAATACGCATGATAGGAATCGAGACATGTTGAAAATATTTTCTTTCTGTCTGATTCACGTCTGCCATAGCACTAGTTTTTCAAGGTTTTAGAAGAGATTTAAAAAATTTTTGTAGAATGCCACATACCGTTATGACGTATGCATTTTGTCGTAATTAACTGACACCAAACAAAATGCCATCTTATCTGGAGTATAAAATGCAGAGCTTTTTAAAATCCTTACGGGGATTTAATATGGGAAAAGGCACAAACGCTCATTCCGGAAATACATCGCTGAAAAATCATGCGGGTTAAGAAAATAGAATTGCGCATGACCAACTTTACCATTTTCGCTGGCCAGGTAATATCGTCTGCAACTTGACATCAAAAGGAATATATAACTGTAGGTCTAACAACAGCGATCTTACCTACAGCTGAATGAACTATTCCAGAATTTTCTACCCTAACCCGCATGATTATTACAGCGATGTATTTCCGGAATGAGTGTTTGTGCCTTTTCCCATATTAAATCCCCGTAAGGATTTTAAAAAGCTCTGCATTTTATACTCCAGCTAAGATGGCATTTAGTTTGGTGTCAGTTAATTACGACAAAATGCATACATCATAACGGTATGTGGCATTCTACAAAATTTTTTTAAATCTCTTCTAAAACCTTGAAAAACTAGTGCTACGGCAGACGTGAATCAGACAGTAATCAAATCGGCAGTAAAAATTAGATAAACTTCATTTTCTAAATCTATTTTTATGAATTATATACAATACTCTATTAGCATCAAACACAACACAAGTATTATCCATATCATCGGTATATTCTAGGGATCAGTCATATTCATTAAAAGACACACAAAAAATCGGTTTATTAAACCGACATATAACCATATAACAAATGTTCATTTTAGGACTTGAAAATGCTTACTTTTTGTTTTATAGGCCTAATATAGACAGTATTTTATAAAATTCTGCATGATTCTAGATTAATGTAGGTTATCATATCAATTCTGTCACTTAAGCTTCAAGGGTGGAAACTACAAAGTGGAACACGAAGAACTCTGTTAAGCAACTTTTCAAAACTGTGGGTACATTTTTTTTTTATTGATATCATTCTTGATTCGTAAATTAAACACATAGATCTGTTTAACTTTATATCGTTACATCGTTATTTTGGGTTTGGTATTATTTACAGCTGTCCATATCGTGACAAATTGAGTATAACTGTCTTCCGTCTGTAGTTAATCCCTCCTTTATAGCGGATACCATTTAATATCTTCGGCGTGAAGTACATCGTCTCGGACTGGGTTCTAAAATCAACTTGGATTGTGTTTTAACATCGTCCCAGACTGGAATACAAGAATAATGTACAATCTGGTAAAGTAAAATGTAAAGAGAAAAACAAAGAAGAAACTAAGTGCATTTTGTAATGTTCCGAATAAAGGAATGGAGTGGAGTAATGGTGTTTTACGCCCCAGTCAAGATTTTTTCACTTATTTGGAGGCGGTCAGTTCTGGGATGGTAGAGGAAATCGGAGTACCTGGAGAAAACCACCGACCTTTCACAAGCTAACTGACAAACTTTCTCACACTAGGATCTCTCACGAGCCAGTTGGATTTGAACCAAGGTGGTTAGAAGCGCTGTGATTTGTATAAGCCTTCAGTAAATGAAACTTGAATAATTCCTTAAGAAAATACTAAACGTTTAATTATTTTATTATTTGCAGTTACGGGGTTTATAAATGAATAGCTGAAGTCTTCATTGAAGGAAATGGCAGAGAATGAAGAAAATGGTAATCAATCATGATATTACAATAATTTTACTTATTTTCAAGTGGCCATGCTTATTGCTTTTGTTATTATGGCGTCATAAAAGATTGATGTTTTATTGTTCACATACAAAAGCTCATGGCTTGAGACGAAAATACTAGGGCTGATTGATTTGAGCTTAATTTGTAAGGGTTTGAATTTTGGCGGACATCGTTCCCTAATTTTCAATGTAATTCCTTTTCAAAGTGAACAGCATCTACACAAATTTTCCAGCGATGTTTCAGGGCCTCAATACTAGTCCTTTTCTTGACCAACTCTGACTTAAAGTTGAAACCGAAAATGATCGTTTGGGGTTTTGGAAGTCTAATGGAGCGAGATCAGGCGAAAAAGGCGCATGCCCAATAAATCTAAAGCCACAGTCGTTATTGGCAGTCATGGCAATGGTAGAATTGTGAACATGGGTATTGTCCCGATGGAACAACACACATTTACCGAGTTCTTAGCGCAATTCAGTTTCATATTTTCCTTTAACTGCCCCAGAAGTGATGCATAGTATGTGTCATTGATTGTTTATCACTTTTAAAGATAATCTACCACCAGTATTCTAGAAAACTGAAACCACGACCTTTCCAGCTGATGGACCTCTTTGCGTTCTTTGTCGGGGTGAACCAGATGCTTCCATTTTTTAAGAAAGTTGTTTGGCCTCTGAGGTGATGTGATGGACCCACATTTCATCCATAGAAACATGAAGATAGCAGTTTGGCAGGATCTACCTCCAAAGATGTAGATTAGCCTGCGACGAAGTGCATCTAACTCTCTTCTAATCAACTGTCAAGGTACCCAACGGGCTGAGAGCGTTCTCATTGCAAGATCCTCTAAAAGAATGGAATATACTCTTTCCTATATCGACTTTATGTCTTTTCGTAACTCGCATATCAGTCTTAACAATATCATGGACTTTATTGACCATATCTTGGGGTGCAACAATGACAGCCTTTCCAGGACAAGAATCGTTCCCAAGCCTCTGCTTGTGGCGTTTAAATTCCGCCGCCTACCTTTTTATTGTAGCATATGAAGGGGCATCTTTCTTTAGTGTTGCTATCATATCAGTATGGGCACCCTTAGTATATGCTAAACTTTTCTTATGGAAAATATTGAATCACTGCTGTTTCACCAGTTTTATCCATGTCGTTTTCTTTAGAGTGATACTTCTCGTCGATATATGACCAGAAGGGTAGTGGCTTTAAAACTTTAGATAATACTAGTAGTAAGGCTGGAAATAGACATCAATGCCAATCACCTTCAATACAAGGCTCACAACATATCAATCAGCTCTCGTAATTTTATTGTTTATTATATTAACTTATATAATAATCATAAATATTAATATTAAGTAGGTTTTTGAAAGCTAATGGTTTTTTATTTCATTTCTGAACCGTTACGCTGGAATTATCAAAAGTTCATTCAAAGATTTGATATTACCAGTGTGGCTGTTGAAACGATTTTACATCCATCCTAAATTCACCCTAATCAACATTAACATTAACAGTAAAACCATTGTATGTTAGATGTTTTAACAACAGTTCATTGATTTTGCATGTATGTATTAGTACAAATAAGTAGAAATTGTACCTTTTTAATTGCAGATTTCGGGATCCCAAACACTGTCTTGGACAGAGTGCCTACACGCCAGGAACTTCTAAAAGTATCAAAAGATGTTGGAGCAGATAATTATGTGCTTGGTATAAGTCTAGGACTTGACCAGCCAAAATAGAACAAATAAAGTGTGAATATAGAGACGTACAAAGTCAGACATTAAACATACTGATGACATGGCTAAACACGGGAGGACATAGTGTAACAGTCAGAGAACTCTGTACAGCTCTGAATGATATAACTTTTGATAAATCCAAAATACCGGAAATATTCTGTTGATTTCTAAAAGCTAGCAAAACCAAACAACGACAAACATGCAACCTGTATACGAATAAAAAACAAAACTTGTGTTAAACAGATAATTATTCATTTCAAATGCTAAATTCTAAGATGACATCTGGAGGAGTTAAAACAAGCTATTCTACATGTATATCTTTTTTTTTTTTTTTTTTTTTTTTTTTTTTTTTTTTTTTTTTTTTTTTTTTTTTTTTTTTTTGCGTACTTTAGGAAGCACAGTTAAACGCACTCCTGGTCCGTAAAGGAATTGAATGTAAACATTAAACAGACATGCAACATGATGGTTTAATGCTTAAATTCATGTCATTGTAAATAAACAGCTAGGCGGAGTGTTAAAGAATGTAACTCTTGTCTTTTTTAAAGCCGTGCACCAAATGGTGTTTCAATGCAATAAATTTATGACTGCTATAAAATAAAGAATTTACATGTACTGTATTTATATTTTAAAACACTTTATTTCATGTACGTATTTACTTTCCGTCCGTTCTATCAGAAATTTGATTAATGTTGTGTTTCTTGATGTTTTATATATTAATATTCCAACATTTTTACGGAGTCAATAAAAGTTCGAATATTCGAAATATAATAAAAACATGTGTGGTCGATTGTCTTAAACATCTCAAGCTGTTATATAAAATCTCTTAGCATTAATATTTTATACTTTAAACCCACTTGAATTTTTATTTGTTACGGTAAGTGTTGTGTTTATTGCTGACGCGTTACAAATAAAATATTTAGTTAAAAAGGAAAGGTTGTGAAAAAATTTGTGTGATGTTGAAGAACCACATCAATAAATATGTATTATCAAATTGGCTGACCATCTCCTATTTGATTCATTGGAAATGTTCATCTTGTCGGTCACAGTGAAAATTCGATACAACTGAGTGAGTGCATTCCAACTTAAGCAAGCAACATAACGATCGAATCCTAGCGGTTTAACAGTACCATAAGCGATAAAACGGTCAGATATCAGAAATTATTGGAAATCAGCTATCTATCCTATAGATAACCGGGTTATCCTAGAACAACAGGCACTTGTTTTAATAAGAGTGTCATACAAATGTCTTGAAACCTTTTCTGAATGCCTTCTTACAACAAACTGAGTAAAGACGTAAAAATTTCCAGGAGAGTTAGTAGCCTTGGTGGCCGAGTTGTCTACAGCGCGGGCTCATGGATCACCGTGCCCGTCTCAGTCTCATTAAAGTAGATATTGCTGAAGGTCGATGATTTTCTCTGGGATCTCTGGTTTCTCTCCACCCGAGGACTGACTGCCCCGATATATGTAAAGAATTTTGACTAGGACGTAAAATATCATTACTGAACTAAACTCAAATAAAGAAGATGTAGCACATGTGCATGGATGGACCAAGTGAAATTTACAACCAATGAAGCAAACTGGGACGTGAATCTGAACTTGATACTTTTAAAGATACTTTTAATGATATCAGTGAGAAAAACTATAAGCTAGTCACGGGACGCTAGGTTTAAAAGATTAATGAAAAATGATATTGAAAAGAAAATAATTAAATCGCACGTACTTGAAGGTTCTCAAAAAACTGGTGTCGACAATACTGAACACGGGTAACATTCATGATAATTGCAAATACACGGTTTGAAAGGTTGGCTAAGATCTAAGATATTTTTGTTCATTCACTCGTACCATGATAACCAATGATAAAAATAGTAAATTTATTAGGTTAGTTTACTAAATTTTGCAAGTTAAAACAATTAATTCTTAATATCTCTACGTTAGGGACAAAGATAAAAATATCGAAAGTACTTGACCTGTGTGTTAATAATAATTACCTTGCCTGAATGAGAATCTGAAATCAGGCTGTAAGTGAATTAAACATGCCAAAAGCAACCAGGGAAACGCCGCAGCAAAGAAACCTGAAATAGATAAAGATGTTTCTTGTTTTTATAGGGGTTATACTATTTCACTTTAGTATGCCGGGACGTCACCAGCTATAGGTAAATTGGCAGAAATTTTTAACTCTCAGTGTGCTCATGACAATGTGGATTATGTGTTCTTTACGTGACCATTGTTTATAAAATCTCTTGTAGTGGATATAAGATATAATAACTAAATAGTTCAAGTAATTCTGATGGGGCCATCCCATCAGTCCCGTTTTCAAATTTTTGAATACCTGAGGTTCTATTTGCATTAATGTTTTTGTCAAACAATTCTTAGATCTTTAAAAATAAACTTCACAAAAAAATTAAAATTTCTGTGGATATATTTTTGCTCTTTGTTTTTTTTTATAATAATAACCATTTAACTGTAACGACCAAAAAGTCACCATTGTCAATTGACAAACCTGGTTCGTCTATATTAGGAGGGAAATATATAAGTGATATAATAAGAGCTCCTTTTCGGAAATCTCTATTGCGTAAGATCAAAATAAGTCACCTGTAATAAAATGCATTGGAACCGACGTGTGATTGCAATTTTCCTCTTATTTTACGCCCTTTTTGTTCAACTGTGCATTTCAGACGATGAATGCAAAAAAGGGACAGATACTGAATGTAAATCAAAACCCAAATCGGACCATGAGTCTGAAAAATACACAAAAGGTATCCTTTCGAATCGCTTAACGAAGATGCTCTTTTCATAGGGAGTAATCATTATCTTCTTTCTTGTTTGCAGTAACATCAAAACTTCAGGATACTGAAGATTATTTAATGGTATTATTAGCTAATGTCTACAGAACATTTTAAAAAAATAAGTTAGATCGAAAATATAAATATTTATCTAATAATCAAATTGTTTATCTTATATTTTATTTAATTTTATATTGTTTTATTGAAATGAATTATATGGAGCCAAAAATATCTAGAACTTGATTAAATTTGTTCACTTTTGGAGGGTTTACTCATTGTGCCTACATTTAAAGGAAAGTGGATATTTTAGAGTCTTTTCTAGCCCACACGAGCCTTTATCTGAGTTGAGCCACTTTGGTGGTTAGCTGTCAAATATGCCTAAACTTTATATCATTTTACACACCAAAGTTGACAATAGGATAAAGAACTAGGTCTGTATGTCATCCGTCCTGTTTAGTTTCATGTTGGGATTTCAGATATACATGTATGTTGTATTTCTTAAGTGCTTTACATTGTATATACATGATCAAGCATACCTATGCAGTGCTCTAGGACTTTTCCTTGACACTAACTTTCCACAGGAAAGTCACAACAGAAAGTCCACTTTCCCATAAAAATATTTTACTTTCCCCATGTCTTGGTGAGAAAAATAAAGATTGTGAGTAAATGTGAGTTGTTTTTAATATTCTTTATTAGAAAAACAAATAACAAATGTTCTGACAAACAAAAAAAAATATCGTACTTGATACGAAACTGTAGCAAAATACAAAACTACAGATGTACTATACGAGTTTTCTCCTTTTGCCGGGCGGTAAAGAATGGAGAATCTGAGAAGAGGGTTTCAATTTGAAAAAGTTATTGTTATCAACCAACGATGTTGCATGGGGAAAAATTTACCAGTGGAAAATGTAAAAAAAAAAAAAAAAAAAAAAAAAAAGAACTGCATTTGATAATTAATAGATAATATACATATTTTAATAAATTTCACTTTCCCATGGAGAACAAAGTCATTATTTATCACTTTCTCGTGACAGCAAATTCACTTGGTACGGGAGGCGGGAAATGTGAATCCTAGAGCACTGCTATGTCACCTGCACCTGTATACCTATGTCAGTCTTCCGTACAATCGAATTAAATATTTGAGACTTTGACCCAAGCAATTTTTTTTTGTGATGCACAAATAACAATAATTGTCAAAATGCCTTTTTCTTTTCCAAAATTACTGGGCTAAATTTGATTATATGACCAAATAATCATGACTAGATATAGAGATTAAAGATTTGCACAAATAGAGTAGTTTTGTAACTTTGAGGATTAATAAAGGGGGAAAGAGAAGCTGGGTCAACAGAAAGTAGCTTGAGTAGTTTTAGTTTTACATCCAAAAGAATGTCAACAAATGTATTGCAAGTCATATAGAATTATAAGTTGATTTCATTGTCATGCAGTCTCAGTAATATATCTTTATGCCATGGACTTATTTATATATTTTGAGCATTTTTGAGTATTGATAAAATTATAAATGCTTGATTTTTCTGATTACCATAATTTATAACATTTTTTGAACTATTTCAGCATCAAATACCAAGTGGAAGAAGTATTTGATGAAAATTGATCGAGCTGTTTTAGAATACCATGAGTGTAATCCAGATGATTGTTCCTGTCATGAAAGGTAAAATTTCTCTGTAAATTGAAAAAAGTATAAGGGGCTTAAACTTACTTCAAGCATTTAGCTTTAATTTTAGAGTTGTTTAAATTATGGCAATTATAGCTGATGATCTCTAGTGCAACCCAGCAGATACTTATAAAGTGTTATGGCTAATTGTTTGGAAAACATTTAACAGTTTCTCTTTACAGTTGTATCTTTAACTCATATTCTTGGAAATCAGTCAGGTAGTGACATCATAATAAGTTCACTATATCACAATATGACTACATTCAAGTTCTCAAGTTGTCATATGAAAGAAAGTGTGAAGGAATTTCAGGACTCTGAAAATAAAGTATCTTTCTAACTTGTCAACATTTAAAATTTTCTTAAAGACATTAAAGATGATTTAGGCCTATGTACATCCATGCCCATGCAAATCCAACTCAAATTTAACAGATATGCACTATATTTACAGATATACTAACAGATACATATTATGTATGTGGACACTTGCTTCATGAAATTATGTACATATTTAATTTTTTTATTTTCAGTGTAATAAATTCAGATTTAGCTGTGTGGGAATATAAAGAGAAAGGTATTACTAAAGAGAAATTTAATGAGGCAAAAACAAGAGGTTTGGGAACTCACTACCAGATAATAAATCATAAACTATATAGAGAAGAAAACTGTATGTTCCCAGCAAGGTAAGAATTGAATATTACCCTTGTTTTATAAGGTAGGGCCACCTATTTCTCCTTTTTTAAGGTAGGGGCCATCTCAGTGGCTTGGTGGTAGAGAATCTGCCTTAAAAGCAGGAAGTTGTATGTAAAACTTTAAAATTGGAGATACATGTACCGTTTAAGGTAGGGTCACCTATTTCTCCTGTTTTAAGGTAGGGGCCATCTCAGTGGCTTGGTGGTAGAGAATCTGCCTTAAAAGCAGGAAGTTGTATGTAAAACTTTAAAATTGGAGATACATGTACCGTTTAAGGTAGGGTCACCTATTTCTCCTGTTTTAAGGTAGGGCCATCTCAGTGGCTTGGTGGTAGAGAATCTGCCTTGAGAGCAGGAAGTTGTGTGTAAAACTTTAAAATTGGAGATACATGTACCGTTTAAGGTAGGGCCACCTATTTCTCCTGTTTTAAGGTAGGGCCATCTTAGTGGCCTGGTTGTAGAGAATCTGCCTTGAGAGCAGGAAGTTGTATGTAAAACTTTAAAATTGGAGATACATGTACCATTTCCTTACCGGTCACATGGTATTAAGAGAACAGATTATCTCTAATGGTCCATCTGGTTTCAGGATAATGTAACTAGATGATTGATATGGATAAATTGCTAGAGATGAATAAATTTGCTGTTGTCGTAAATAGCTGAAAAATTGCCACTGCACAAGTGTGCATTAGTACATGTAGATCAGAAACACTTGCACACTTGTGCACAACACGAACTTGTGTGAACTCCAGATGAATAAAAACTCCTATCAGGAATAACTGAATAATTGCTAATGTGATGTAAAATAACATTTAACTAACCTAATTAATCCTTGAGATTTTAGTATTGGTCTCGTTTCGATTGCTGATGAATGTAAAACAGCATTCAATCAACAATATTTCTAAAAATCTTTAATTTTTAAATACTGTAAGATTATAAAATTTATTTAGATGTTTAATGTGTTTTTAGTTTGTATATAGTTATAATAAATTATTATATTTTAATATTTTCCTGCTAATTATATTTTGTATTATTTAGATGTAGTGGTGTGGAACATTTTTTGCTGGAAATTATCAAGAAATTGCCCGATATGGAATTGATCCTTAACACAAGGGATTGGCCTCAGTCTCCAAAATATTCCAATCCATTACCAGTATTTTCATTTAGTAAAGTTGTAAGTATATTAAAATTCAAGTTTAGATATGAGCTTTTATTAAGACACCCAGAGAATTTCTGATGCTCTTCATGTTGTGTTGTGTTTCTAAATCTAAAATGTTTTTTTTTCAGAATTAATGAGTGTTTTTACATGCAAGTATTTATCCTTTTCCCTTCCTTCTAAGAATAATTTATTTTGACTGTATTTTGAATTATGACAAAGAACTTCTGTGTACCTACACCTTTTTTGTTTGCAATAAAAGTAAAATTTTACCTGACTTTGAGAGAAAAAGTTGTTCAAGGTTTAAACATCTTTTTATGTTAAATATTATGAGTTATTTCCCTTTAACTGAAAGTTTTCACTGAGTGCAACAACAAGATCTTGAAGTAAAATTCTGTATTTGAGATATATTGATATTTAAATTTAAATCTTTTTAATGAACATACAATGTAAATGTTATTTCTGTGTAAATTATCATTTTGATATCAAGATGAAGCAGGCTTAACAAGGAAACATGATAAATATCAATAGCTATTATATATTAAAATGAATTACATTTTGTATTTAAAGCTGTCATATTTATAGCATTTTAAAACCATAGAATCTGTCTGTTAAATATTCATATATAAATATAATCAAAATACACAATATGTAGAAATATTATGATATTATATTTCCAAGTATTGTGTGTTTTCTTTTCTTTTAAAATCCTTTATATGTACATTGTCAAAAGTTATATTTTGACTTATATGGCAATAAATTTTGAATTGAGTTGAATTGAATTGTTAAATAAATATATTTAAATTTGCATATGTACCAGTATATGGTATATTTTTACATCATTTCAAATCATTAACAAACATATCAATCTTTTTGTAAATCACATTCACAAGAAGGATATTTTAATGTTACTACCGGTAATTTTGTTTTGTAGGTAGATGAGAACTGGGATATCATGTATCCAGCCTGGACATTTTGGGAAGGTGGACCTGCAGTCTGGCCTATATATCCTACAGGACTGGGAAGATGGGATGAATGGAGGGAATTATTACCAAAGTAAGATTTCTACACTTTTAATTGCAGGTATCATCCATCTTCCGTAATAAAAAAAAAAGTAGTCTTGTGACAGACAAATTCACCATCCTGTCCCCAACATTCTAACATGGGACAAATCTAAGATTTACCTTGATTACCTTGATATTCAGTCTACACAATTAGATGTGATTTATGGTACAGGTATATCATCTAATTTTGGTATGCATTTATATCAAATTAAAATCCATTCATAGATGTTTGTTTGGTGTATTGTTTTGTTAATAGTCATATATATATACCACTAGATTGATTTCACTGAAGCATATACCCTATAAGGTACCACATGCATGTAATCAACATGAAGATGCCATGGGTACCAAACATTCAGCCACATTAACTGAGGGATGTAAACACTTAAAATTCATGAAATAAATGAATCATTAAAAGACTTTGTGGGCAGAGTCAAAGTAGTCTAAATTGACAGTATGTGGATCACAGTTCCTCTAACTCCTTGGCTAGTATCACTCTCTAGAAGATTCTACTGTATTATACTAAGTCCGTAAGTTACTTGCCAAGGTCAGTGGTTTTCTCAATGTACTTTGGTTTTCTCCACCATTCCAGAACCATGCTTTCATATACACAAAATTATTTTTTGTATGACTTAAATGCAATTCCACTCACCAATCTCTCTCAAAACATAGCCATCCTTTTAAAGAGGTCACTTAAAAATATAAAACCATAGAATTAAATAAGAGAGGTCACCACTCTCCTACAAGGCCTTGATTGCCTTGTTGTTCAAATCAACCACACATATAGGCATTACCAGTAGTGTTTGTACATGTTAGTCTAATACACTTTTATGTAGAGAGTCATTTATTTGCAGAAAAGAAAAAGAATGGCCATGGGACAAAAAGATTCCCAAAGGTTTTTTCCGTGGATCAAGGACAAGTTCTGAGAGAGACCCACTTATCAGATTATCCAGAGCAGAACCTGAACTAGTGGATGCAGAATATACCAAAAACCAAGCATGGAAATCAGATGCTGTATGTATTTCAGGTTATACTTCACCAGCTCTAAATTAGGGTCGTACAGGGTCGTACAAGTTAAACTTCACCAGCTCTAAATTAGGGTTGTATAGGGTCGTACAAGTTCTGAGAGAGTCACTTATCAGATTATCCAGAGCAGAACCTGAACTAGTGGATGCAGAATAAACCAAAAACCAAGCATGGGAATCAGATGCAGTATGTATTTCAGGTTATACTTCACCAGCTCTAAATTAGGGTCATTTAGGGTTGTACAAGTTCTGAGAGAGTCACTTTCAGATTATCCAGAGCAGAACCTGAACTAGTGGATGCAGAATATACCAAAAACCAAGCATGGGAATCAGATGCAGTATGTATTTCAGGTTATACTTCACCAGCTCTAAATTAGGGTCATATAGGGTTGTACAAGTTATACTTCACCAGCTCTAAATTAGGGTTGTATATAGTCCTACTAATTTTTTAATTTCTTGTCATCTTTTTGATACTCTTGGGAGTACAGGTATTTGGAAGATTTTATTATTTTGTACTTAAAATACACTGTGGTCACACTTAAGAAATTCGTTTTAAATTGCTTTATTCTGTATTTAATTTCACACTTAAGAGACAAATTTAAGCATATTTTCTGTGTTATTTGTACACAAAACAATGATCAACTCTTAAACATAGTGAAATTAGAAATATTTGCTGTTTAATGGGAAATATTGCAGGGGAAAATTGGCAATTGCAACAGGTCTGCTACACATTAGGCTGCATTCTCCCTCAGTGGCTTCCAAACTTACAGATGGAAGAAAATGCAAGGTTGGACCTAGGATTTTAACACAGGATTAACTGTACTACATGTATATTTAAATGCTGTACCAATTAAGACTGCTGTACTGAACTCCAAAGTGAAAACTGGAGAAATGATTGAACAAATTTTCTCTGACCCTAACACTTTTTGTCTGGTGGCTGTGTGGGTCTGAACAATTTCTATATTAAAAAAACCCTGGTATTTGAATACCAATTGGTGTCAGAAGGAATACCATCTTATTTTACATTAGACTAAAAATATAAGTGGATTTTAGAAAAGTTAGTAGCCTCAATTGATATGTGAATGATTTGTCTTCCCAAATATTCATGTATTTTCAAACATCCTTTCTGTTGGTTTGAGAATTTGAACCAGTTTTTTCGGTTGACGATGTTTGTTGACTACTTCTTCCATTTTCAATGTATTACTTTATTTTTACATAGGATACACTAGGAAAACCACCTGCAAAAGAAGTTAGATTGGAAGATCATTGTAAATATAAGTAAGATTTTCATTAATATTGTTCATTGTTAAAGTTTACTTGTAATGATTTTTAGTTTTGACATATAAATGTATACATTTTTATGCTTAGATATGACTTAAGTGAAAATTTTATAAAAATCAATCTTAAATAAGGAAAAAATTGGTGAATTTCTAATATATCTTCAGTAATCCAAATTGAAAAGACCGGCTTTTTTGGGGGGATCTCCTGTTAAATGGTCACACAACAAGAATAAACCCCCACAGAATATGTTTTACCCACTACTAAAATAAAACAAATCAGGCACCAGTTTCACAATCATTCACTCAACTGAGTGTACACTCAACTTAAATCAGGGAATGTTTCAATGTCAATTTTTAAAACATTACACAGTTAAAATTGAATATCTCATGTTATTAAATTGTTTAGTGTAGGTTTGTTGAACAAAACAAAACATTGTCTAATAAAACTTTATTTATTTTAAATACTGATTAGAGAAAAATGGGAATATTTGAGTTGAGTGTGCACTCAATTGAGTGATTGATTGTGAAACTGGGGCCTGATCTCTGATTATAGTTTTAATTAAACAACACAAAATGTTAATTTTTAGGATTCCATCATATATTTATATTTTGATTTACCATGGCTCAGAAAGAATTCTTTGGTAATTGTATTAAGGAATCCAGTACCTAACTGAACTAGACATGTCATATCTGAAAGCCAAACACTAAAGCTCTTTCTATATTCTGATTTTTATTACAGATATTTATACAACTTTAGAGGTGTAGCCGCCAGTTTTAGGTTTAAGCACTTATTTTTATGTGGCTCTCTCGTTTTCCATGTTGGTGACGATTGGTTAGAATTTTTTTATCCAGCCATGAGACCCTGGGTCCATTACATACCAATAGATAAACAGATGTCTAATGTCAAGTAAGTGATATAAATTTTAAAAGTGATGTATCAAGCCAAAACCATGCTTGCGGATATTTTATAGTTTTTGTCGAGCCTGGCATTGCCATAAGACATGATACTTAGCTGTTACTTTTCTGGTGTCGTCGTAGGCAGTGGCATGTCAAAATGTGAACGTTTATGTTAAAGTAATGTATTTTCTATTGGATCAAAAACTAACAAGGCAAGACATTTAAATTCATGGAATTCTTGTTAGATTTTGGTAATACTTAAACTTCAAAATGTAATTTTGTGATTTAGGTGTTTTAGGAAATATATGAAATATTAAAATCAGTGCTGAGTCATGAAATTGTAATGTCTTTTATATAAAAAAAAATTATCCCGTTTAAAATTTATGCACTAGTTTTAATATTTTTTCTGAAAATGTAATCAGTGGTATTTAATTGATATTTACAACAACTTCCCTACTGAAGTTCATGTTATTTAGTTTATATAAATAAATTGTTGACATTGAATCTTAGATAAGATACAGTTATGACATGAAAACAGGAGTTTACACAAACTTAAATATGGTTTTTGCTTGATGTGTCACAAGTAAACAAATAAATAAATAGTTGATTGATCTTAAAAGATAAGAATAATAAAAAATACATGTACTTCTAATAGGTAAAAATTAATTAAAAGTACACATTTTTGATATCTATTAGCTGCCTCAAATAAACAGACAGCAGTCTAAGCCAGCCTTGGTTGCAAAGTGGTAAAGCTTGTGCTTACAGATCACAGAGCCTCTCACCATATGTGCCCAAATCCCACTAGGGGAATATCCATGTGCAAGAGGTTTTTTTTTTTTTACTTTTCTTCCCAAAGGTCAGTGATTTTCTCCAGATACTCCAGTTTCCTCCACAATCCCAGAACTGACTGCGTTGGATATAAGTGAAAGAATCTTGACCTGGGGCATGAAACTTGTTACTTATCTTCACTCCAAATTAACATAGACACTTTGTAAATCATGGTTACCATAAAAGTCTAGGTCAAGAGTGGTTTTATTGCATTCTCTCAGAGCTGGGATGAAGTCTAAACGAAGATTTTAAAAAAAAGCACAGGCTTTTGAATCTAAGCACCTCTCACTGCCTAGTTTTGAATTTCTTTTTGGTATGTCTTAGTTTGATAAAGTTAACTGGTTTATTTGCTAACAGTTGGTGGTCTTCTCTGAGTTTGGGTTTATCTCTTGATTGGGATAAAAATAATGTCAGGCACATAATACCTAAATATAAACTTTTATAGAGTAGGTCTTTGGGTTCAAACCCCTATTCTGTGACTAGGAAGTTCTTTTAACTTTTATTTTTCTTTATCAGTTTTTAACATAAGTATTTCTGTGTTAAATTTTATTCAAACTTTTAAAATAACAATAATAACTTTGCATCAAGGTTTTGGTAAATGACAAAAAAAAAAAAAATAAATAAATAAAAAAAAAAAAAAAAAAAAAGATGTAATGTAATTGTCTTTTATTGTATATTACAGAGAATTACTGCAGTTTGCCAAGGAAAATGATAAAGTTGTAAAGCAAATAGCAGAAAGGTAAGTGTCAAAGATCTTATATTCCAAAAGTATTCTTGTCAATTGCACAACATAGTTAAGAACTAAGTGCCTGATTGTATATACCCAGTATACATAGTTGAACCAACTGAATCAGCTGTTCTAAAATGTAGACCAGTGCCAATAAAAATGAATTGATGAAAGATCTGTACCTGTTAGTTTTGGGTTTTGTAATCTAATGATATATTTATGATGTCATCATGTTAATCTGTCATAACTTTCATTGCTGATGTATCTACAATCTTTAAAAAAAAAAATAAAAACCCAAGGTAAACCAAAATCCTGTCTAAACTGAACAAAACCCTGAATAAACCAAAAACCGACCTTAACTGAGCTATTTTACTATAATGTTCTATTAATATTTTTTTAACAAAATATGAAGAAAATATTCAGTTAAGTTTTGATAGTAAATTCACTGAGAACCCAAAATAACTATTCACTGGGATTTTGATGTTGATTTTTTTATATAGAGTTAAATAGTGACTTAACAAATTTTCTCAAATTCTGTGACAGTTTACGCATCAGTACACCAGTAATTATTTTTTCATTTATTGCTTATGTCTTCATTATTTTAAATAATGATATTAAAAATTTGGTCGTTTTATCAAAGAATGTTGTCTTGCAAAGCAAGAAAGTGTATTTTCATTTATTTATTTATTTATTTATTTATTTATTTATTTTTTATGACATTGTATACATAATAAAACGGAAAAAAGAATTTTGATATTTTTGGTTCCAAGCTATTTGTTTATTTTTTAATTTCAGAGGGAGGAATTTTATACGAGATCATTTAAGGATGGAAGATGTTTCCTGTTATTGGTTGAAACTTTTAAAAAGATACGCAAAATTATTAAAATTTAAACCAACAAGAAACAAAGAATACAAACAAATTACATCATCATCTAGATAATATTGGTTTTATTTTACTATCCTATCATCCCTACCTACAGCAATGATATCAGTCAAAAGATGGTACCAATGATAATTAGGGTTGAATTTATTTATGCAATAATCAAATGATTTGAAATGTGTTCATAGTCATAGATTCAAAGAATTGTTTTTCATCGAGGGAGAGGTGAGGGATAATGCAGAGAAATATGTGAAAAGCAATACTTCTAGTTCTTAAATCTAATATATGTCTTCCTTCAGTTACTACTGCATAACTTTAGACAGCATTTTCTTTCTTTTCAGTTCTCTCTCTCTCTCTCTCTCTCTCTCTCTCTCTCTCTGTGTGTGTTAAAACTTTGTTGAGGATCATACTTATGATTCAGTTTGGTAAGTATTACTTTTTTTCCGATTTACATGGGTGGCTTTATATTGTATGGATATTTAGTAATTTTTTTGAGGGGTATAAAAAAAGTTTCAGCTCATATATACATGGAACTTGGATCTGTGGCTTTTTAGCTAGGTGAGAGATTTTGTTCTTTTTTATTAAAACAAAATTTTTTCTGATTTTTCATGTATCAATTAATCAAACATTTAAAATCAAATTTTTAAATCTTTTGAAACCTAGCAGTGTTAATCTAATTCAATGATCCTCAATGTGTAAAGCATTATAAAACGTACAAATCCATTCATCTGATGGTGAAGGCAGTTTTACCAAATGTTTCTTTTTTCTTTAGCAGTTGCCTATAATATTTTTGTCTTCCAACCATACTTAATATAAGCAAATAACTTAAAATTAGTGCAATAAATATTACAGTTTCTTTTTATTAATGAAGTCATAATACTTAGAAAAGGACTGTGACTGACTGGTAACTTATTAATGGAAGAACCTGTAAAAGTCATTATTTGTTTAAAAGTCCTCAATGAGATTCATTTCAGAGTCAGTATAACATTTTTTTTGGATAATCTCTACTGTGGTGCTTAAAATGATAAAAACAATAGCTAGTTAAATCTATACACAATCTAATTATAAATGTTTTGTATATATATATATATATATATATATATATATATATATATATGTTGGAATGGCGGTAAAGGGGTGCGCCGCTGGGTTCGCTTTATCCTACTTTAGAACGACAACAAAGTTAACTTTCGCTTTCTGGTCAATTTATTTTTGTACATAAGGAAACAAAGACCCCTAACTGTACATATTTTTGGTCCAGTCAAGTATATAACCAATTAAAATAACCATCATAAAATTAGTCTTCTTCTTATTCCGAATCACAGTTTTTTTCTAATTCCGATTCATTTTTTTAAAAGGAAAATATCCTGTAGTTTTTCTTTTTCTTTTTTTTTTTTTTTAAAAATGCTTGTTTATATACTATCGCTAAATTTTTTAATATATCTTGTCTCTCCCTTCCCCTCAGCAGCATTGAATCTTTGGCAGTGGGACCACGTGGTAAATACTCATGAATATTAATTAGCTAACAAAATATTTCTTAATTTATTACAAAAATTATTAAAAACTAGTAAACACTGCATGATTTCTAATATCATCACTAAAAATAACAACCAATATGAAAAATAAATTTTAAAATCAAAAACAAATCTGTGGAAAATTTCCAAATTATGTAACTTCTTTAAAGGAAAGTTTGAATTTAACCATACATGCTACCATAGAAACATATTTGCTTTCGAAAGAATGTTGTAGTATTTATAGCTATGCCTGACCTCAGGCGATTTTTATGATACATACAGCTGGACTGTAATAGTTAAAATTCAATGTTTATTTTCTTTAAATCTTACTTTTGGATATCACATAAAAGTGGTCATTTAAACTCGATAACTTTCTCTTAACAAATTTTTAAACACCTTGTGATTAAATACACAGAAATAACCTTTACACAGAAATAACCTTTTACGTTTTAACAGTTGTAGGCATATAGGCTAAAATAATAATAATAATAATAATAATAATAATAATAATAATAGCAATAATAATAATAATAATGATAATAATAATAAAATGATGATAATATTTCTACCATGTTAACACTCCCCTGCTTTGAGTTGGCGTCCTTGCAAACTCTCGTTTTACCAAAAATATATATTTCGACATACAATCACATGAAAAATATAGCACAAAAATCTTCTCCAAATGTTACACGCAGGTAACATTAAATTGTAAAATAAAATAACAATACATGTAACACATTTAAAAACAAACCCTTAGCCTATAAGAAAACTATAAAATCTACTACTTTAAAAATCAAGTTTACAAATTTACAAGTGCGTTTGTTTCGCCAGCGTTTGAGCAACAAAGTTGAGTGTGGCTTAAATGGAGCAAAATTTGGTCTGAGCTCTTGGTTTTTTGCCGACACTGGGAGATTAAACGGATTTTTGTTCATTCCTGCATTTATTCTCTTAGTCCTACGAAGTGGCTTTTCTATTTTTACAGTCGATTCATCGTTCACGTCGGAAACTGATGGAGTTTCTGCCTCTGTGCAATCCCCTGCTTTGTCCGAAGCAGCTCCTTGCACCTCCAAACTCTGAATGACCTCGTTGACATCTGGGCCCCTACTAATGTCAACCTCACCATTTTCAATTTGAGACTTCCCCTCAAACAATGGTCTTTCTTGTCGTTGATTTAATGGCAGAATGACAATATGGCCATCTTCGTCTATTTCCAAACAATCCGCTTTTCTTTCTACACTTGAGTTAACCTCCCTTTCTTGCATATTCATATGTAGATTATAATGAATATGTTCAATTAAGTCTATAGCATCTAACATCTCAGGTCGGTGAACAAGTTTTTCTTTATGATCCCCATTGAGGGACCTGACTAGGTATTTGTTGTTTCCTTGTTGTTCAATTTCTTGGTATGGCCTTACCTTCCAGAAGTCTTGTATTTTGTTCCTTCCTATTGGGTGGTTTTGCAGGAAGACACGTGTACCAACAGACAAAACACAATCATTTGCAGCAACATTTCGGCTTTCTATCCGCTTAAGTGCCTCTCTTTCCATTCAGTTACAAGCTAGTTGAAAAGCCTCTTTCAAATTGTGGCACTGCTCATTGATCCACTCATTGTCTGGCACATCATCAGTATTAGTTCCCAAAAGTACGTCCAAAGGTAGCCCCGGATCCCGACCAAATAGTAGATAGTATGGGGAATATCCTTTTGTGGCATGCGGCGTACAGTTGTAGGCATAAACTAAAGCAGGCAACTTCTCAGGCCATGATTGTTTTTCCTCAGTTGATATTGTGCGCAAAAGATCATGCATCGAGCGATTAAATCTTTCACAAACAGAGTTACCTTCCGGGTAATATGGCACAGTAGCTGTCTTACTAATATGATACACTTTGCATAGTTCCCCTATTAGTTCACTCTCAAAGTTTCGACCTTGGTCACTGTGAAGTCGTAAAGGAAGAACAAGTCATTCACCAGTACTTTTGCAACTATTTTAGTGGTTTGATATTTGGTTGGGATTGCCTGTGTAAACTTGCTAAATACATGTACGTCTGTCAGGACTAAAACATTTTCGATTACTCCCTTTCCCTTCTCCAATACAGTGAAATCGATTGCTAAAATTTCTAGCGGTCTTTTCGTGTTAACGGAGCTAAATGTTGGATAAATGTTCTTTCCTTTTTTTGCTAGACCACATCTTACACAGGACTTGCAGTCATTTTCAGTATCTGCATAATAATTTGGCCAATAACATCGTGATCTAACTAGAGACACTGTTCTTTCAAACCCTTGGTGACCCAGTTGATCATGTACAGATTTGAGGACATGATCCTGCAGGCTGACTGGAAGAAGAAGTACAGGCTTTCCCTTAGGTCCTTGGTAATACAAAACACCATCAATATCCTTCAAACCACTCCATAACTAAATTAACTTTCTCACTGATGCTTTCTCTTGTTCCAGCTTGACAGTTGGATAGGTGTTATTATCCCAGTAAGCTTTTAATCGACTGATAACTTCATCACTACACTGCATCTGCAGAATTTCATCCTTTGTTAGTGATGGCAACACTACTGCAGATTCTAGGCAAAGATCTCATTTTGGCCTGACTCGGATTGTTTCTCTCCAAGCTGTATCTACTACTTCATCCATTGTGTTCCGAAAGTAGGCTGGAACCTGACTTCCAAATTGTTTATTCAATGCAGAGTTTCTAGTAACAGTTTGGTTCTCTAGTCGGGCAACTTCTTAAGAATGTTGTGGCTTTCTGCTAAGGGCATCTGCATTACTATTTGATTTACCAGACCTTTACTTAACGGTAAAATTGAATGGTGCTAACTCTGCCATCCATCTTGTTTCTGTAGCACCCAGTTTAGTTGAACTCTAAATATAACTTAGTGGGTTGTTATCAGTATACACCACAAACTCACTGCCAATAAGAAGTTCCCGAAATTTCTCATGTTATTGCCCATTATACAGCTAGCAGTTCTAACTTCATGCTACTGTAGTTTTCCATATTTCGCTCGTGTGGTCCTAAACTACGACTTGCATATCCCAATACTACTTGCTTGTTGTTTTGCAGTTGGGACAATACTGCACCTAAACCATCGAAGCTAGCATCATTTTCTAAAATAAATGGCTTGGCAAAATCTGGATGACCTAATATAGGAGCTTCTGTAAGTGGCTGTTTAAGCTCAGAGAAAGCACTTTCACACTCTCGGTTCCAGGCTCCAATACCAAGTGTTTCCCTTTTTTAATGCTCTTCCGTCCAGTTAGCAAATGTAAAGGTCCAGCAATTTTGGCAAAGTTAGGTACATAGCGACGATAATAAGATGCTAAACCTAAAAATACCCTTAATTCTGTATCTGTAGAGGGAATATTCCAGTCCTTGACAGCCTTTATTTTATCAGGATCTGGAGCTACTCCTTCAGCAATGATCAAATGTCCTAAATAGCGCAGCTGGGTTTTGAAAAGCTGATATTTTTCTGGCTTGACCTTCAGGTAAAATTTACCCAGCTGTGTTAACACAATATCAAGTCTTTCCAGAGTTTCTTCTGGTGTTTTTCCATAGACCAGTATATTGTCTAGATATATGAGAATAGTTTGAAAATTTCGGTCCCCAAATATCTTATCCATGACGTGCATAAAAGTTCCTGGAGCTCTGGTTAGTCCAAATAGCATTCTTAGAAATTCATATAGGCCACCAGTACCGACACTGAATGCTGTTTTTTTTTATATCTGCCTCCGAAACAGGCACTTGATGGTACCCGTGCGCCAAGTCAAGACTACAGAAATACCTAGCACCATTCAAGGGATCTAAAGCTTCCTCAGTTCTAGGAAGAGGGTAAGCATCTTTTTGTGTCTTGGCATTAAGCGCACAGTAATCATCACATAGACACATTTTGCCATCCTTCTTCAGTACTATCACCACTAGTGCAGCATATGGACTACATGATTCAAGAATAACATTATTTTTCAATGCCTTACTTAAATACTCTCTTACTTCCTGCCATTGCTGTGGTGGGACACGCCCATGTGGAACTTTTACTGGAACGCCATCAGTTGTTGGGATACAATGTTTAACCAGATCGCAAAAGCCCAAATCGTCATCACTTTTACTGAAAACATTCCGATGTTTCTCTATCAAATAACAGAGAGACTGGCCATTTTCACCTACTAGATGACACCCTACGTCCATTCTTCCTATTAACTCTTCTATAACATCTTGCTCAGTTATTTGATTATTAATGAAACTTTCATTAATACTGGCTTGAACTTTTTCCTCATTTAACAGGACATGTTGTAAAACAGCAGTAGGTGTTTTTGGCTTCAGGTGAATGTCTTTAACACTGGTATTCATAAAGTTTACAGGAACTAATCCGACATCATCTGCTGTTACTAATGATGGTCCTATAAATAATCCAGATGGTAATTGATGAGAGCTTGCAAAGTTCTCCTCAATCAAGGCATTAAAACTGACTCCCTTCTTAAACTTCCTGGTTGATCCTATTATTGTTTTGCTATGACCAGCTGGAATTACAACAGTTTCTCCTCTGGCAACTCGAACCTGGTAGTCCTTAGCTATAATTGTTATTTCTTCCTGATATAGCCTTAATATTGATGTCCATTCTTTTGGCAACTTGTCTTAATGTTCACCTTGTACTTCAGAATTCATATCGCGGAAGATGTTAGATCCTATTACTCCTGGTACTTCTAATTTTCTTTGTTTGGTGTGGGGGTCGGTTGAATCCTTCACCACCAAAAAACCTAAATTTTTAAAATTTTGATTATTAATTTGAACAGTGGCTTCAACAAAGCCTAGATAGGGAATGTCCTTTTGCTTTTGCTGCGCTTATTGTTATGATTTCTTTTAAATTGTATACCTCTAGCTTATTCTCCAAGTTTCTACGGTAGAAAGACTCTGTTATCGTCGAAACCTGGGCGCCAGTATCCAACAAACATTTTATTTTAACACCTTCGATATTTATCGTTGTTTCAGGGCATGTCCCTACTGCTCTAGATAAGAGTAAGCCGTTGTTGATGCCACTCCCTGTAGTGAGGCTCTCCACTACAGGTTGAACTAGTTTCCCTTACCTGACTGACCCGGTGCCCCTGCTGGCAGTTTGTCAGATCTGGCCAATTTAGGGCAATTTCTTACAAAATGGTCGAGTCCACCACACTTGAAACATCTTTTCTTTGGCTGACGACTGTTCCCATCAGCTCTTTGATTCGCAGACATCATTCTGTCCATTGGAGCAACAAGGGATTCAATTTGTAGTTGTTGTTTATGAATCAACTCTTCCTGTCGCTTTAGCTTGTCATCCATGAAACTGATTTCATGTTGGGTGGCACTGTAAGTTGCTTTTTCAGGTTCAACCCAAGCTCTTGCCTGATCCCTTAGTTCAAAAAACGTCAAGGAGGGTTTCTCAATGTTAAGACGCCTTAACTCACGTCTTAAATTCTCTTCTGCCACTCCTTCCGCGAAACGTGCTTTTAAACTGTCTTCTCGACAGGCTCTAAATGAACAATCTAACTTTGAAATTTTCTCATATAATTCGACCAACCAGAGGGAGTATGAGATGATGTCTTCTCCCCTTTTCTGCTCGCAGCTAAAAAAATGTCTCTGTATTTCTGGTAAAACATTTCCATCCCCGAACACTCTCCGCAAAACCTCCAGAATCTCCTCGGGTTTTGATCTTATGTCATCGCCTCTCCCTAATATTTCTTGTCAGGCTTGGCCTCCTAGATGATCTAATACAAAATTGGCCTATTGTTGCGTGGTCAGCTGTCTAGACTTCGCCTGTGCCTTTATACCATCGACGCACTCGCCGATTCCCACATCCCCTGTCTTCTCAGGTTTTCCTCGGAAACGCTTTATGCGTCTTTGCTCATAACATAAAAATGCCTCTTTTCTTGTTCTGTCATTTTTTCTCTTTGTAGTTTTATTTCATCTTTTTGTTCTTTCAGCATTTGAGGAAGATTCTTTAATTCATCTTCCAGCTTCTGAACTTAACTTTTTTGTACATAGGGAAACAAAGACCCCTAACTGTACATATTTTTGGTCCAGTATTGGCCTCAGTAGTTAAGTATATAACCAATTAAAATAACCATCATAAAATTAGTCTTCTTCTTATTCAGAATCACAGTTTTTTTCTAATTCCGATTCATTTTTTTAAAAGGAAAATATCCTGTAGTTTTTCTTTTTTTTTTTTTTAAAAAAAAAATGCTTGTTTATATACTATCGCTAAATTTTGTAATATATCTTGTCTCTCCCTTCCCCTCAGCAGCAATGAATCTTTGGCAGTGGGACCACTTGGTAAATACTCATGAATATTAATTAGCTAACAAAATATTTCTTAAATTTCTTAATTAATTACAAAAATTATTAAAAACTAGTAAACACTGCATGATTTCTAATATCATCACTAAAAATAACAACCAATATGAAAAATAAATTTTAAAATCAAAAACAAATCTGTGGAAAATTTCCAAATTATGTAACTTCTTTAAAGGAAAGTTTGAATTTAACCATACATGCTACCATAGAAACATATTTGCTTTCGAAAGAATGTTGTAGTATTTATAGCTATGCCTGACCTCAGGCGATTTTTATGATACATACAGCTGGACTGTAATAGTTAAAATTCAATGTTTATTTTCTTTAAATCTTACTTTTGGATATCACATAAAAGTGGTCATTTAAACTCGATAACTTTCTCTTAACAAATTTTTAAACACCTTGTGATTAAATACACAGAAATAACCTTTACAGAGAAATAACCTTTTAAAAGTTGTAGGCAAATAGGCTAAAATAATAATAATAATAATAATAGCAATAACAATATATATATATATATAATCTTCCTTGTGACAGGTGATACTTGTATTCCCAAAATTATAACTATGGGGCACAAAAAAGGGGAATACACAGAACAGACACATACAAAAAGTTTTAATTCATATATGACAAGGCTTTTAGAGAAATTTGACCTGTTGCAGTAATTTCACATGAAAGATAAATACACTGATCATATTGTTCAGTTTTTTATTATTGTTTTTTTCCTACATGGACATTCTGAGTTTTCCTAAGTCCACCAGTTAAATATTTTTATCAATCTGGAATTTTGAATATGAAGCAACAAATATTTCCTTTTTTTAAAATAAATCATAATTTGTTAAGGTGTATGCAGTGTATGAAATTAGCTAGAAAGACATGATGGTCAACAGGGCCCTTAACTTTTAAAAGTTGGTAGGTCAAATAAAAAGTTAATGACCCTGAAATATGGAATCTTTAATTTTGCCAATTAAACCTCATATTAACAATACTGTATTTTTGTATCTTTTCTCAGCGAAAAAAAAAGAAGTTTTTAATGTTGCTGCTTTTCTATATTGTCTGTTGTCTGTTGTACTAGTGGAAAGTATTGTTAGTTAATGTAGATTTTTAGCTCACCTGAGCTGAAAGCTCAGATGAGCTGTTGCGATGGTTCACCGTCCGTCGTCTGTCGTGCGTCGTCCGTCGTGCGTTGTGCATTAACTTTTAACATTTTAATCATCTCCTCTAAAACTACCAAACCAAATTTGATGAAACTTGGGGATAATGATGCCTTGGTGAAGGCCTTTCAGATTTGCACAAATTAAGGAGTTATGTCCCCTTGGGGCTCCATAAGGGGGAAATAGTGAAAAACTTTTAAAATCTTCTCCTTTGAATCTACAAGAGATTAACCTTAGTTATTTCATTTATAACATCCTTAGGTCATCTATTTTCAGATTTGCACAAATTGTAGCCATGGGGCTCAAAATGGGGAAATTGCTAAAAATTATATATCTGTCACTATATCTTGAAAACTATTAACTTTTTGTATAGACATGTATATAAGAATATTGTAGGTATTGACATGACGACCATTTTGATATATGGGACAAGGTCACAGCTGCAAAAGGAGACTTAAATTGCTAATTATCTTGAAAACTATTAACTTTTTGTATAGGCATGTACTAGTACATTAGAATATTGTAGGTATTGACATTACGATCATTTTGATATATGGGACAAGGTCATATGTTGAAAGGTCAAGGACACAGCTGCAAAAGAAGACTTAAATTGCTAATTATCTTTTAAAACTATTAACGTTTTGTATAGGTATGTGTACTAGAATATTGTAGGTATTGACATGACAATCATAAATGGTTCGAGGTCAAATATGTTCAAAAGTCAAGGACATAGCTGCATAAGTATACTGAAATTGATTAATGATTAGGAAATTATTCATTGCACTACAGTTACTTCATGCATATTATATAAGCTACTTATAAATGAAATGTGAGTGGATTTATTTCTGATTAAGTATTGTTGGAGTTCTTAACTTGAGAAAACTTTTAAAGTTTCTGTACTAAATATATTGTTTATCACACTTTGAGACCAATATTGGACAAATCTTCAGGTGAGCCTTAAGAGCCATGGGCCTCTTGTTTATTATACTTAAACAAACTACCACAAATTTAGGCATCTTGAGGAAACATCCACCTGCTATAGGAGAACCACTGGTTAAATGAAAGAGCCAACCAGACTTGGAACTCTATGAAGTTGGTGACAAAAAGTTAATAGCCTCGGGCCATCGGGCCCACAGTAATTTCGCACACACTGTGTATGGTATATGAAGGATTTGCATCCTTATTGAAAAGATAAGGAAAAATTATTAAAATTGTTGTTAATTTTAGTTTGTTTTACAAATGTCTTTGACTATTTAAAAGGTTGTGGTTGACTTAATTTAAATGTGCATAAATGAATTCTATGATTGGCATAAATTCTTGAAAAGAGAGAGATTTTACTGAAAACAGTAAATTTTTTTCTTCCAGTGTTTGTATTGTATTTAGCAATTTTTTTTAAATTTTGCTTAATGGACTAATTTTCATTTTCTGTGATACATACCTTTTTAGAGGGACCAAACTTTGTTTATAAAATATTAGTCTCTGCCATACAGACTTTCTTGTTAGCATCCACTTGACATAAAATTGACATACTCAATGTACAGTTTAATTTAACAACAAATTTACATTGCATATTCAAACTCTAATTTGTAATGAAATATCAAAGATGAAGATGAATAAAATATCATTGAAAATAATAAAAGGAACCAAAAACAGGGTGCAACAAAATACACAGAAACGGATTTATTTGCCATGTGGTAAATATGAACTGTAACAACCTATGATAGCAGAATGATAACAAGGCTAAATGACAGAATGTAGACCATTGGTGTTGTTAAAGTAGTTATGTCATAAGCTAATCATCCAGTTTATGTCCCAAGGTTTAGACATTTATAACCTTATGGCTTATTTTGTTAAACCTGGCCAACATCGAGATGTACATATGTATACTATCTTTAATTGTGGCTTTTTACAAATACTTATTAACCAACAATTTACAAAAATCAGAATCAGAAGGTAGTTGTTTTGAATATTTATTTTTATATTTTTGTTAAGCATTGTCAGTAATGGTGTTAGGTTCCATTGAAATGAAAACACTATATGTTTTTTTTTTTAATTTTATAAAATGTTGGATGATACTATATATAGTAGTTAGATGGTTTGGTGAAATGGTTTATAAAAGACTTTTTAAAGGTTTTATGAGATGAATTTTTTTACTTCATTGTTTAAAAGGTCACTTGACTGAAGGTCATGTGATTTAATGGCATAGCACAGCATGTGTAAGTTAGTGCATGTATGTATCAATTATAAAACACATTTTCAACTTCTCTTCTTTAACAAGTAGACAGATTTCATTGTAAATTGGTCAGAAATATATATCGGTTGGTGCCATTGAGATATGTTCCTGACATTGCAGAGAGTACCAAAACTAGGTCAATGTCACCTAGGGGTTTTTAAAATGCTTTCTCTGAAACCAGTGATGGGAAAAAAATTTGATGCGATATTATGGTTCTCTGGAGGTTTTTGTATTTTTTTTTCTTTCTTGAAATGACCTTTAATATTGAACCAAGGTAAAAAATTAATTTTTTATGCAATACTTTAACATGAAGCTATGGTCATATGTCAGGGTGATGATGATAGTGAAATGGTGATGAATTGAGCTTTAAACTACTATTTCTTGACTAAATGTAAAGATTTTGACATTGTATTTTTCTTTTGATCTTTTTTTGCAGTGCTCTTTTCTATGGAGTCAGGGTCAAAGGTTAAGACCATTTCTGGGTTTAAACTTTGTGTGTTTCATTTCTGTTTTCCCCATTTCAATATGACTAAAAAGTTTACCCCTCAGGTATTTGAAAACTTTGCAAAATACTATCAAGTGAAGTTTATTTAAGCATTTCAAATAGCCATTATTTACCGGTATCAGGTGAGCATATCAGGCCCATTAAGTATCTTGTTTGTTTACATAAATTAGAAATCCATGTTAATATATGGTTGTATATTAATTTTGACTTGACAAATGTTTTACTTGTTTTTTGGGGAAAAGTTTTTATTCATGTGTCCGACAGCCAAGTAGCTTTCTTAATGTTACATTTTATGCAAGATATTACTGACTATATTTTAATAAAGATATATTATCCATAATAAGCTCATTTTAGCTATTTTACAATAATTTCTGTAATGATTTTAACTTGTCGTATTTTATCCAATGTTCTACTTGTTCTTGATACTTGACCATATGAATGACCTGGTCATTTTAAGTTTTTGCTGGGCATGTAGATTCATCAGGCTCTTTAGTACTTACACAGAATTCAGTGTATGTGGTTTGAAGTAACTGAGAGAATATAAAGTAAACCCATTGTCTATTAAACTATCACAGTGTTAACCTTCAACATTCTTATGTGACATTCACTGTATAGCTATAGGTTCTAACACCAGCTGGATCAATTATAAGACTCTTTGCTTGGTGTTCAGCATTAAGAAGACAGAGTATCGACTGCTTTACCCGGTGTCAAGATAACGTGACTCGGGGATTTGTATACCTGTCTGCGACATAAGAACTCGGTGAGCTAGCACCTCAACAGAAAGTCCACCGAGTGCATGCTAGTACAAGGCACACAATAATACATACTTGCACATCTCACTAGTCCTTAGATTAAAAACCCTTGTAGATAGACTTGCTCTTAATAAACTTTCTCCTGTCGCGAATAATTGAAAAAAATTGTAACGTTAAACAGCACTACCAATCAACCAAACAGCTGCCTGGAGCAGTGTGCTCAGAGTCTTTGGTACATAGTTAATTCATTTGCAGGAACTTGTAGTTGTTTCTATAAAAAATATATATTTTTCATTGACACTTTCAAGTCTCGGTCAAACCTGTTGAAACTTTTACTGTTTACTACAAATGGTCTGTTCATTGCTCTTTTAACAAAATGTAACTATTAAAAAAGAAAATTCTTGGAATGCTTCAGGAAGAAAATCTTTTTATTTTAGCTCCAATAGCTCAAAGCACTTTAGTAGTAAAATATGAAGACTTATGTGCGTAAATGATTGTATTGTGTTTGGTCTCCTTGAAATATTCTTGTTTTATTAACACTTTACACAATGAGTACACGTTAAAAAAGTTGTTTAGATTTTTATCATCTATGATAAATATGTCTGATGTTATGGCTCTGTCTGTTGAACATCAACATTTCCATGCCTGTTACATAACTCTTGAACGGTATAAAGGATTTTAATTAAACTTCAATGAATATTACCAATTTTAGACGATATATAGAATTTAACGTATGGGTTCAAGATAAAAGGTCAAGGTCACATATGCAGAAAATTGTAATGTATGGATGCCCGGTCAAAGGTTAAGATTAAAAAATTCCTTTCTTTTACGAGAGTACAATGCATGGCTACATGGGGCTCTTGGTTTAATATAGTACATAGCATTTCCCCCCCCCCTAATTTACCTTAAAAGGTCAAGGTCACATATGCAGAAAATTGTAATTGATTTAAAAAATTGTCGAACACTGTGCATAGAAGTCTAAGGTCAAGACCACACAGCATGCTGAAATTTCAGTAATATTTCAATGTTCGCAACATCACTCTTGAACGTCCTGGAAGATTTTAAATGAAACTTTTCATGAATATTTGTCATAAGATGATTGCAAAGTGTAATGCATGGGGTGCCCAGGTCAAAGGTTAAGATTTTTTTTAAAATGCCTTTCTGGTACGAGAGTACTATGCACTGCTACGTGGAGCTAATGCATAGGGTTTTCCCCATAAATCAGTTTAAAACACTTTACTCTCATAGATAGGCTGGTATCTATGCGGAAATGAATCGTTACAATCGCGTAAAAAGAAGAAACCAAACACTTCCTTTTAAATACATGTATAACCACCTGTACAGGTATCTTAAATTGATAAAAAAAAATTCTATACTGTCATTATACTTGTCTCCATCATATTGACCGATTTGAAATAGTCACATGCTACTTTTAAATGCCTTATTTTATAAGAATTCAAAAGAACACGTATATTTACATGACATATTAATAATGGGTAACAGCTTTAGATAATCATAAAATATAATTATCTATAAATCAATCTCCAATTAATAGGACCGATTTAGCAACATTTCTTTTTTCAGAGTAAACTCGCATTTTAATATTTACTGGATATCAAACTTGTCTTAAAAGATGACGATATTTTGTAGGGCATTAGAAAAATCTATGCTTAAAAAATTGTATTCGGTACACAAGCCTTTATCAGCTCATATTTATTATGATTTATTAAATTTAAAAAAAAAAAAGTGGTTTGACTGACTCGATGTTTGTCAGCCGACCTGTAAAAATGCTGTATTAAGCACGCTTATAAATAGTCACTAATAGGAATTATTGAGAGAATTTCTAAAATGTTTGACGGACAAAAATCATATACTTGTTATTAATCCGAAAAATTTACAAAAATAGTATTATTGGAGATGTTCATCTAACCATTACACCTTGTCAGTTTAAAGAATGCGCAATCAACCCCTAAAGCTTATGGTGGCCTCGGTGACCGAGTGGTATAAAGAGCGCGCTTACGGATCACGGTGCCTTTCAACACCTCAGTTTGAATTTTACTCGGGCAGATTCTAGTTTGAGAAAGTTTTTTTTCAGTTCGCTTAGTTTGTGTTTTTTTTTTTCGGGGTACTCGGTTTCCTCCCCCATTCCAGAACTGACCGCCTCGATATAAGTGGTCTTGACTGGGGCGTCGAACACCATTACTCCTCTCCACCTCTAAAGTTTACCATCATCAATTTTAATGGTGATGACCATATTCATATAGTTACTCGTGATTAAATCTTTAATACATATTCCAAGTAAGCATATTTCACGGTGAGAAATAACTAGCAAAAAATTTATCATAGCAACTACACAATGGGAATGAGTGTACATTAAATGTAAATGTATCTGATACATGTAATTTTAAGATAGCAATTTAGCTATACATCTCATCTTTTGGAGAGAAAAAAAAATATGTGAAAACTTAAAATTTTATAAAAATCATAATGGAAAATATCACTTATATGTAACTTAAGGAATGAAAACTTTTTCAAAATTTTCAATGTAAGGTAAAATATTAAGTCATTTATTTATATAATTTTAGCGGAAGAGAGTTATATTGTAATACTCAACAAATGAAGGTTCACCACTACAGTTATAAAAGTACATTATATGTGATTTTTTCTTAATTTTTTTTCTATCAATTAAATCATAAAACATGATTGATCTTTTTTTTTTTTTTTTAAAAAAAAAGTTTTCTTTCTTTATTTTTTTTTTATAAATTCAGGCAAAATAATTTTATTTAAAAGACACGATAAAAGAAAATCTTCTTCCGGTATTATAGTTAAATGTATTCAAATTATGAGAGCTGGTAAATATTTACTTCCCTCAATTGGAATCATTCAAAATCGATTAAAAATTAAAAAAGTAACAAATTGGTAAAATCCTTAAAAAATAATGTTACACAGGAACAATTAGAATGGAAGTCAATAGCTTGATGATAATAATTGCTTCTGGTTGCAAATGATAACTTTTTGTTATGTTCCGGCTTAAGGTATTTTATTTGGGAATTCCCGTTTTACGATCTGTGTTAAAAAGTAGTTGTATCTAATATTTTTATGTTCTACGTTCAACAAAATGCCTGCTGGCGGTTTGCAATATCTTGCAGTTTTTGGTCTTTTTTGTTTTTGCATAGTAAGAGGTAAAAATGTTGACTTGCTAGGTAAGAAAGAGACTTGTCAGGTCTACTGCAAGATAGAGGTTAGTTTATTATTTATTTATTTATTTATTTATTTATTTATTTATTTATTTATTGTTAATTATTATATATTTTTTTATTTTTATTATTTCAAAAATTTGATTCAAAGGAGTTGGGTAGTTCTGAACCAAAATACATAAATCGCAATACTGAATTTCGGTTTGTTATAATACTTAGAAAATATCACAATAACTATCTGTCGATATTCCCAGTTTACTTAGATACCACGATACTTTTTACCAGTCAGTAAACTTTCTAAGAAATATTTCCGATATCGTACTACTGGAAACCAGTCGGTAATCATGGATACCAGCTGATCATTAATCAATTGACTAGTACATAACACTAACTGTATGTATTTATAGTCATAATGCCCAGTTCACTCCCAATTTAACTATTGAAAAATAGTCAATTACCGAATACACGTCGGATAGTGAACTACTGGTCACCGATTGGTCAGCATACCAAGTACACATCCGATACCGCACTTATTGACACCGATAGGTCATGATACCCAATACACATCGCATACTTTACTACTAGAAATCGATTGGTCGTTATACCCAGTACACATCGGATACCACACTACTAGAAACCGAGTGGCCATTATACCCAGTACACATCCGATACCGTAGTAATGATCACTAACTGGTCATTATACCCAGTACACATCCGATACCGCACTACTGGACACCGATTGGTCATTATACCTAGTACACATCGGACACCGCGCTGCTGGACACCGATTGGTCAATATATTATACACAGTACAATATCCGATACCGAACTAATGGACACCGATTGGTCAATATATTATACACAGTGCAATATCCGATACCGAACTAATGGACACCGATTGGTCAATATACCCAGTACACATACGATACCGGACTAATGGACACCGATTGGTCGTTATACCCAGTACACATAAGATACCACACTACTAGAAACCGAGTGGCCATTGTACCCAGTACACTTCCGATACCGTAGTAATGATCACTGAATGGCCATTATACCCAGTACACATCCGATACCGTAGTAATGATCACTGAATGGTCATTATACCCAGTACACATCCGATACCGCACTAATGGACACCGATTGGTCAATATATTATACACAGTACAATATCCGATACCGGACTAATGGACACCGATTGGTCAATATACCCAGTACACATCCAATACCGGACTAATGGACACCGATTGGTCGTTATACCCAGTACACATACATAAGATACCACACTACTAGAAACCGAGTGGCCATTGTACCCAGTACACTTCCGATACCGTAGTAATGATTACTGAATGGTCATTATACCCAGTACACTTCCGATACCGCACTAATGGACACCGATTGGTCAATATATTATACACAGTACAATATCCGATACCGAACTAATGGACACCGATTGGTTAATATACCCAGTACATATCCGATACCGGACTAATGGACACCGATTGGTCAATATACACAGTAAATATCCGAAACCGCACTAATGGACAACGATTGGTCATTTTACCCAGTAAACATCCGATAGTTTGTACCCGGTACAAAGTGTACATTAATCTGTCATTTTAATTTCTGTTAGTTTGTACTTGGTACAATTTGATATAGATTTGTTTTTTTCGTTGCTGTTAGTTTGTACTTGGTACAATTTGATATAGATTTGTTTTTTTTCGTTGCTGTTAGTTTGTACTTGGTACAATTTGATATAGATTTGTTTTTTTCGTTGCTGTTAGTTTGTACTTGGTTCAATTTGATATAGATTTGTTTTTTTTCGTTGCTGTTAGTTTGTACTCGGTACAATTTGATATAGATTAGTTTTTTTTTTCGTTGCTGTTAGTTTGTACTTGGTACAATGGGGGACATTTGTCGTTTGACTGACCTAGTTATGTCCCCCTGAATACAGGGGGCGTACGTATCGATCCGGTCCTTGATCCGCCATTGATAGATTTTATTAACAACTAATGTTATCATGGCTTGTTTAAACTACGAATCTATGGACCTTCCTACGTTAAAGGAAGAACTTAAAAAACGTGGTGCGAGAGTTTCTGGACGTAAATCGGAGTTAGTTGAGAGGTACACATTTAAAATATCGCTATTTTTTCATGTTCAAGGTCATAGGCAATGTTTACGTAGCGATCCGTATGCATCAAAGTTCAATCTCAAAACGAAGTAAAAGCTTTTAAAACGGCCAAAATAATTTAAAAAAACGAAACAGCTTTTTTTTTATTACATACTGATGTTGTTTCAACATCTGTGTTATTAAAAAACGTTCGGAGCCAATGTATTTCATGTCTCATGCCATTCCAGTATGATAGTTGATACAGGATATTAATATCGGAAAACGCGGGTGCCTCGGACCGCTATATTACGACGTGCATATTGCATAGACCTCGATGGTTTTACGTGTCATTACATGAGAAATAATAATAAAGGTTATATCATGCATCTACCATGCAAGTCATCACTTCACTTTGCTCAGAGCTGCTGAGTAACATCACTTTATACTGATGTATGTGGAATGCTCTTTAGACTGTACTTTAAATAAAAACCCAAAAGCTAGTATATTAAATATATTAAAGAAGACTTTATAATTATAGAATTTGTATTTTATTACATTTCCACTTTTAAATGATTTCATTTAAATTTTACTTTAAAATACAAGTAACCCTTTTACATTGCCACTCATGATAAGTAACTCTAATATTTAATCTCCACTTGGAAATCAAAATGTGCATTTTATGTTAATATACACAATAAGATAGTGTATTTAGTGATTAAAGTCCCATAAACAAAACAAAATACATACCACTTAAAATTTATTAATTAAAAAAAATGCTTAATATGGAAAGTAAATGTTTCTTTCCATCTATATCAAGTAAAACCTGGAAAATTTCTTGAAAATGAAACTTTTGTTTTCATTTGTGCACAGCATCACATATATTTGTAGCAAAAAAAAAAAAACAACAAAAAAATTACCTAATTTCATTTATATCTCTTAAAAATGCACAGGAAACAAATACAATGTAATCATCTTGGTAAAAATGTTGGGTCCTGTTTTAGGTTAGAAGCTTATGACAGAAATAAAGATTTTGGTAGGGAAATTTTGGCAGAAGAATACAGTATGGTTGTTTCAGATTTAAAAAATTTCAAAGATTTGAATAAAGACTCTGATTTTGTTGATATGAAATTTTCTGCCATTGACTCTTATTTAAATCTTTATGATAAATCCATTGATAATGATGCTAAATATCTATGTAATAACAGATTTGTTAAATTTGTAAGGTCATGCTATGATAACAACAAGTTTTATGTAAAATCACAATGCTGTGCACAAATGAAAAAGAAAGTTTCATATAACATTGATATTTCAATAGAGAAATCTGGTTGTATAAATGAAGCTCAATGCGAGTGTGGAGCAGGCATGGGTCCTTATGTTCACTGCAAACATGTATGTGCAGTTTTGTTATGTTTATATAAATTTTGTTCTTCTGGTGAAATCCTTACAGAAGAGACATGTACACAAAGGTTGCAAACATTTCACCAAGTAAAACCCCATTCTGGAAGTCCAATTAAAGCAGCAAATCTTCCACTCTCAAATGATAAAATTAATGTAAATTTTGATCCAAGGCCAGAACAGTACCGAAATTCAGCTTGTTACTTGGATTTTTTTAGAAATACATGTGTTAATCATCCCTCAGTCAATTGCATGCCAATCTCACAGCTTTTCCCTATGCATTAGATTTAGATCATGAATATCTCCAAGAAAAACTTTCAGAAAAATGGCTTAAGGTTAACTTGATTTCCGAAATTTCATATCAAGACATTGAAGATATACAGGTGGCTACAACAGGACAAAATAGAAATAATGAGTGGTTTTCTGAACGATGTAAACGATTACAGTCTTCCAAATTTGGCAAAATTTGCAAGGCAACTGACCGGACTGACTTTACTAACTTGGCAAATTCCCTTACAACTGTCTGCAAATTAACAACCCCACCACTTATTCATGGAAGAAAATATTAGTCAGTTGCCTTGGATCAGTACTCCAATAAAACCGAAGTAGTTACAGAATCTTGTGGGATTTTTGTTAGCAAAACACATCCTTTTATTGCTGCTTCTCCTGATGCTTTGGTAAAAAATACTGACAAACTTGTTGAAGTTAAATGTCCTTATAGTGCTAAGGATGGTACAATTTAAGAAAATACTGTTCCTTATCTTAAATATATAAGTGGTGATCTTCAGCTTAATTTAACTCGTGATTATTACTATCAAATTCAGGGTCAGCTTTTTTGTACCAATAAAACTGAATGTGACTTGGTTATATACACTTTCAATGATCTTAAAATTGTCAACATTAAAAGAAATGAGCCTTTCATTACTGAGATGGTATCAAAACTCACAGAGTTTTATGAAAAATATTTCGAAAATGCTGTATTGCAGAAATTTTTCTTTAAAGAATATGATCAGTTTTCATTTTAATATTACAGTAGAACCTGTTATAGAGTCCACACACACCTGTCTATAGCAAATTTTCTCTGGATTTTACAAAATAATGACCCTATTTATAATTCCACCTGTCTAAGATCACTTTTGCTCAATGGACTTTATACACAGGTTGTACTGTATTGTGCATCATTGTAATATGACTACTGTTAGATTTTAAAAAGAAGTCTATGACACAATCTGACACAATGCCAAGTATACACCTTTCATTCCTTGTAGCAAACATTGTCATTGAGTACTAATTTCTGCTATATTCTTTCAAAAATTAACATATTTTAGCAAATTTGTAATATAAATGACAGTTAATTTTTAAAAGTTTGAAAACCTAGTATGTGTAGATCCGAGATATGCCTTTTTACATAAGCATGTATGGTGTATTTATATAAAAAACATACCATTACATTATCTAAATGTAAAAATAGGGATATTTATTTACTAAGATTTTCTTGAATTGGACATAAAATTTAAAAGATAATGTCCCAATCAAAAGTACATGTAAAGTTAAATGCACATTTACATGTATTACTTTACATATTTTATGTGTAGAGACAACTGTCATCCTCAAATAGTTTTTTAAATTTTGAAACCCAATAATATTGTATTTTAGACCTTCTTTTGCATGTTTTATTTATCTACATAGAGAAACCTTTTCAATGAAACTTCCAATTCACATGTCCTTTTATTATCCCTGTATGCACATTTGATGATAATTTAGCATTTTCTGCTCAGCTCATTTTTCAGGGGTGGCTCTGGCTCCTAAAAAACAGGTGCCAAAAAAATCGCCAGTTGTGGATTTTTGTCGCCAGTTTTTGGAAACTGGAGCCAGAAGATAAAATGATTCACCATCGGCCTCTGTTCAGTACCAGATTGTATTTAGCATTTTAATTGCAACTTGTTTGTAAAATGAAGAATAAAAACGCAATTAAATTTGTATTTATTTGTTTATTCACCATCCAATACATTTAGTTTTATTTAACACTACCTGACAGAATAAAATGCATGCACTGAAATTTTAAACAACCCCCATCAATCATTCAGGAAAAATGCAAAAACAGATGCATGCACAGGCTTCCAATGCTCCCCGTAAGAAATTAAAATCACGAATTATCTATCATTTAAAAGTCTTTTTTTTTTTTTTTTTTTTTTTTTTTTTTGGAAACGTTAACGGCAAAACCATGACTATTGTCACCTGAAAATATTAATCATGTGTGAAATTAAAATGGGAAAGCACTAAAATATTCTGAATTTACGCTTACTTTCCGAAAATAATCTAAATAATAATAACAATGCTTTTGAATCGCCAAATGATGTTAAAAATACAGTAACGCATTTTTCTATATTTAGATCTAATATTACATCATGATACGACAGTTCTGATTGACTGCTAGTTTAACCTTACAAACAACAACAAAAAAAAACAAAAAAACAAAAAACAAAAAAAAAACAATATTAACACCGAATACGTAAAAGATGGCATTAGTGAAAATTTTTACCATTTATATTTAAAAAATAAATCGTGATTTGCTGCAATAAATGCCGTTGACCCACATTCATTTAGTTAGTCCTTCACTCTGACCCGGATCTGACCTCACGATCATGAATAAAATTTGCATGCGTTATTTTAATCGGTCTGGTTATTAAGAAGAAGAATTTATAACGCTTTCCCTTTTCAAGACATCACATCCAGTTGTAAACGAGATACAAATATCACAGTACATAAGTTTTGTTTTGTGATCGTACCCAAGCCATGAACGTCCAAATTTCCAAGTGTCCATAAATTTACGTGTACTAGGCGTTTTAGAAGTATGAACAACTTATTCCGGTTTTCCTTTTTTTTTTTTCTGGTGTTTGTTGCATCTGCACATTTTCAATAACATTGCTATCAGAACCAAAACCGAAGGACGATAATTTTGCAATTTTAGATTGTTGGGTTGCGGTGAAGTCCAATTTACGTTTACCCATGATAACGGGTGAAAGATTTTTTTTAAGTATTTGAAAACTCGTCATTTTGCTGTCCATTTTAAGTGTTGTCGGATCTTTGTGATTTTTACGTTTATTTTTCGAAAATTTTGCCGACATAGTTCACAGATTCTATATATACACCGCGCTTGGATACACAAGAGAACATTAGAGACACACGACCACTAACTATGTATATGGTCGTAAACTAATTAATTACAGTAACAAATTAAAAGTATAATTAACTCTTTCATACTACCTAATCACTTTAATTGCCGTCTTTAACACATCTTTCTACATGGCTTCCAAGTAAATCCTTTGTTAATACCTGTCGTCTGTATACACTGTATTTTTCGACACGTGCCGATAAGACTCTTTTATTTGGGGACCACTGTGGGATAATTTTTGTAATCGCCAAAAAAATCGCCAGGCGCCGATTTTTATCGCCAAAAATCATAAAAAATCGCAATTTGCGACGTTGGCGACCGACAGCGCGACCACTGTTTTTTCAGATCCTGTACTGATGTATACAAAATATTTTTTGACATTAATTGTGTGTCATGTTTCTTGCTTTCATGATTTTTTTTTTTGTATTAAATTTAAATCAGACAAAAACTGTGATATGTGTAAACTTCAATAAATTTGTAAACTAAATCGAATGATCTCTTTTTTTTTTTTTAAATGTGATTTTTTAAAATTATACTGCATAATTAGTTAAATAATTAATAAATAAATCGAGTGTTGGTACAATAATTTTCCCAAGGTAACTGGGTTCGAATCTCTTACTTGCAGGGCAATATAAGACAAGAAAGTTTGTCAAATAAATGGTCAACGTTCAAGAGTGAGAAAGTTTGTCAGGTTACTTTTACATGTTCAAACTGAGAAAAATTGTCAGGTTGCTTATAAATTGTGTAGGGTTTTCTGTTGGTACTCAGTTTCCTCCACCAATTTAAAAACTACCTACCTCAATAAAAGTGATTTTTTTTTTTTTTTTACTATGACAATCAATCCCACACATGATGCATTATTTTCCATGCAACTGCATGGATGTTGAGGAGCATAATGAGAATATTAAGTAGGTTTCTTATGTTTAAAAATGAAGAAAATATCACTTAAAATATATAGATTGTAAAATATGTTTAAAAAGATCATATATTTTAAATATTTACAATATTTAGAAGAAAACCACAGATACAAAATCACACAGAGCTTGACCTGTGTCTATGCATTAGCAGATACAATGCATCTCCTGAAGTTGCAAAGCATAAAACAGATAAATGTTATTTCTGATGCTAATTTAGTTTCTGTGGTGTTCATAGGGGTTGTTAAAATTTTGTAAGTTTTAGCAAGCCCAATAATTCTCTCAATATGCACCCTCTTGCTAGAAATTTTACGATCACGCAAAACAGATTTGCCACTCATGCGGTTTTTCTTGCTGAAAAATGTTGGGATGTTAAAAAATGTTGGGATGTTAATAGTGACATCATATGGGGCAAATATATCTTGAACATTGAATCCTTTGTCTGCCATAATGGAGTCTCCAGGATCACAAGCTGTTGTAAGATTACTTCTTTCAACAATTTGCCTATCACTGGAGGAACCCCCATATGCTGGAGACAAATAAAAAACAAGACCACCTGGAGTTGCTCCTGCAAGTACCTTAATTGTGTTCCTATTCTTATAAGTAGAGAATGTACTTTGTTGTGCAACTGGAGGCTTGGGTTTTTTAACTGGGCATTCTGTACCATCAATTATAACCCTTGTTGTTGGAAATTTTGACTTGAAGTCAGATGGACAAAAATATTTACTTAAATCTCGGTCTGGTCATATATTAAGCTCACGCCATTGGTGTGCCATAAAATTTACCCAAGTTATCCAAATGTTGGAAACAGAAAACTCTGAAATGTTAAATAAACGGCTAAGCTCGAAATTAGTCTTATGTTGACGCAACTTAATTAATGTTAGAAAAAATTGATTTTTAATCGAAAAATTATCAACATTGTTGTACTGATAATTTAAATGATTATCAGCTTCACCGAAAGTGAAAAGAACAAAAATGAAATCATAATAAGAAGATAAACCAGTGTAAAACAAAATTCCAGCATTATCATTTACAAAATTATCAACAGACAGCAAGGGATATACAGGTGTTTGAGTGAAAGCAGAAGTAGCAGACATCTGCTCCAGACCTCCTTCTTCAGACTTTAACTCTGGAGTAGGTTCACTAGCTGTTTCACATTCCATTGTTTCTTCTACCTAAAAATGAAAAATTAATACTATCAAGAGATATAAACATGTTGGTGTATTATACTCACCTGATCTACAGTCTGTGTGTATTCCTACTAGATATCACAAGGAGATTACACATTGTAGCTAATAGTGGTAAAATACCATATTCCACTTCCATCTGAACAAATTATTATTAATAATGTATATCATGAAGTGTAAATACATAACATAGTTTTATTTTCTTAATTGAAAATGTTTACCTTGATATCTTTATCTGCATATATTATCAACTCCTGTGAAGAGGATGCTGAAGCCACAGCATATTCCCGTCCAGAACGAAGTGTTCCAACTTCTTTCTCATTGGTACTACATGAACTACCTTGGGTCCAAAAAAACACACGAGGCACTGCATTCTTTTTCAGTTGCTTCTTTGTTGGTGTAGCTCCTGTAGAATTATATATTTAATCTTTTTTATATTTTACCAACACATAAAGTCATTGGTTTGTTTAAAATTCATTTTTATCAATTGAGCTAGACATTTAAGTTTTTACAATACAGCATTGTCATTGCTTTGAAAGTCTATTGGTGGAGGCACAGGGCAATTCCCTCCATTTTGCACCAGCCATACAAATTATAAATACATCTTTATACAGAGATCCACTATTTTAATAAAAAAAAAGTAACTATAAAATATGGTTTTCATTAAAATTATTTGTTTTCCTCTTATTAAAACTAGTGTTATGTACAATCAAATAAATCAAAACAATAAAAAAAAAACAATTTTGAACAATAAACAAGAACCAATAAATGTATAATGTATCAATAACTTGCAATGTATGAAGCCCTGGGTAGGAATCGAACCTACGTACCAATGACTTAAATGGAAGATTGCTCAACTGATACATGTACAATTGCATTAATGGTCAACTAACACTAATCTGAATACTTACTGGTGTTATCATTGTTGCTATTCTTCATACTTACATGCAGCAGGACACATGATATACATATTTCCACTAACCATTAATTCTTCCTGCCAACTTATATACATCAGGAGTCAAATATCAAACTGAACATTAAAAACAAATATAGAAAAAAATAAATAACAAGAAAGAAAACATGCACAATGATAATGGTGTCAAATAATAATAAAAAAGATGTACACAAACTTGGAAACAGCAAATGTTATCAATTCCAATAAAAAGATACCCCTGGTAGAAACAGACAACAGAATCAGTTTATATCTGACCATATGATCAAGATCTTCAATGTTAATATTATGATTATAAATCATTGTAAAACCATGTCATGCTGTTGGGTGAACACTGAAACATGAGTGCTGACAATAAACCAACATTAAATGGGTGGTGGGGGCGGGGTCTGGCAGGATGATGGCATTTAAGCACAATGAGATTAATTCACAGGGAAATCAAATTGCTTACATTTGCTCAAAGTTAAAAAAAAAGGTAAAGAACTCTGATTTTAAGTTTGATGTACCAAAGATGGTTTCACTGATATAATCAGAAGACAAAAAATGGTCCCTGCATACAACACTGTTCCTACTCGGCTCCCAGACTTAAAATTTATGCTCAGTTGAGTCCCTTCGAACCGCTATAATCCACCTTTTCAACAACTTTGGGTCTCTTGGCTATGAATGACCTCCTCGGCCGGAACAACCTGGCACACAGCAACAAGTAGATGGCATTTTGATTACACTGAACTGTCACACGACTCTTTATCTAATTTAAACAATGGCGGCAAGAGGACCGGATCGATAGCAGCGCCACTATTTTTAATGAAAGGGGCGGTAACTCACAAATGTTAGCCATTTGATATAGATTTTTTTTGTTACTGTTAGTTTGTACTCGGTACAATTTGATATAGATTTGTTTTTTTTTTCGTTGCTGTTAGTTCGACTCGGTACAATTTGATATAGATTTGTTTTTTTTCGTTGCTGTTAGTTTGTACTCGGTACAATTTGATATAGATTTGTTTTTTCGTTGCTGTTAGTTTGTACTTGGTACAATTTGATATAGATTTGTTTTTTTCGTTGCTGTTAGTTTGTACTCGGTACAATTTGATATAGATTTGTTTTTCGTTGCTGTTGGTTTGTACTCGGTACAATTTGATATAGATTAGTTTTTTTTTCGTTGCTGTTTGTTTGTACTCGGTACAATTTGATATAGATTCTTTTTGTTGCTGTTAGTTTGCACTCGGTACAATTTGATATAGATTTGTTTTTTTCTTTGCTGTTAGTTTGTACTCGGTACAATTTGATATAGATTTGTTTTTTTCGTTGCTGTTAGTTTGTACTCGGTACAATTTGATATAGATTTGTTTTTTTCGTTGCTGTTAGTTTGTACTTGGTACAATTTGATATAGATTTGTTTTTTCGTTGCTGTTAGTTTGTACTCGGTACAATTTGATATAGATTTGTTTTTTTCTTTGCTGTTAGTTTGTACTTTGTACAATTTGATATAGATTTGTTTTTTCGTTGCTGTTAGTTTGTACTTGGTACAATTTGATATAGATTTGTTTTTTTCGTTGCTGTTAGTTTGTACTCGGTACAATTTGATATAGTTTGTTTTTTTCGTTTTTGTTAGTTTGTACTCGGTACAATTTGATATAGATTTGTTTTTTTCGTTGCTGTAAGTTTGTACTCGGTACAATTTGATATAGATTTGTTTTTTGTTGCTGTTAGTTTGTACTTTGTACAATTTGATATAGCTTTGTTTTTTTCGTTTTTGTTTGTTTGTACTCGGTACAATTTGATAAAGATTTGTTTTTTCGTTGCTGTTAGTTTGTACTTTGTACAATTTGATATAGCTTTGTTTTTTTCGTTTTTGTTTGTTTGTACTCGGTACAATTTGATATAGATTTGTTTTTTTCGTTGCTGTTAGTTTGTACTTGGTACAATTTGATATAGATTTGTTTTTTTCGTTGCTGTTAGTTTGTACTTGGTACAATTTGATATAGATTTGTTTTTTTTCGTTGCTGTTAGTTTGTACTCGGTACAATTTGATATAGATTAGTTTTTTTTTTTCGTTGCTGTTAGTTTGTACTTGGTACAATTTGATATAGATTTTTTTTGTTACTGTTAGTTTGTACTCGGTACAATTTGATATAGATTTGTTTTTTTTTCGTTGCTGTTAGTTCGACTCGGTACAATTTGATATAGATTTGTTTTTTTTCGTTGCTGTTAGTTTGTACTCGGTACAATTTGATATAGATTTGTTTTTTCGTTGCTGTTAGTTTGTACTTGGTACAATTTGATATAGATTTGTTTTTTTCGTTGCTGTTAGTTTGTACTCGGTACAATTTGATATAGATTTTTTTTCGTTGCTGTTGGTTTGTACTCGGTACAATTTGATATAGATTAGTTTTTTTTTCGTTGCTGTTTGTTTGTACTCGGTACAATTTGATATAGATTCTTTTTGTTGCTGTTAGTTTGCACTCGGTACAATTTGATATAGATTTGTTTTTTTCTTTGCTGTTAGTTTGTACTCGGTACAATTTGATATAGATTTGTTTTTTACGTTGCTGTTAGTTTGTACTCGGTACAATTTGATATAGATTTGTTTTTTTCGTTGCTGTTAGTTTGTACTTGGTACAATTTGATATAGATTTGTTTTTTCGTTGCTGTTAGTTTGTACTCGGTACAATTTGATATAGATTTGTTTTTTTCTTTGCTGTTAGTTTGTACTTTGTACAATTTGATATAGATTTGTTTTTTCGTTGCTGTTAGTTTGTACTCGGTACAATTTGATATAGATTTGTTTTTTTCGTTGCTGTTAGTTTGTACTTGGTACAATTTGATATAGATTTGTTTTTTTCGTTGCTGTTAGTTTGTACTCGGTACAATTTGATATAGTTTGTTTTTTTCGTTTTTGTTAGTTTGTACTCGGTACAATTTGATAAAGATTTGTTTTTTTCGTTGCTGTAAGTTTGTACTCGGTACAATTTGATATAGATTTGTTTTTTGTTGCTGTTAGTTTGTACTTTGTACAATTTGATATAGCTTTGTTTTTTTCGTTTTTGTTTGTTTGTACTCGGTACAATTTGATAAAGATTTGTTTTTTCGTTGCTGTTAGTTTGTACTTTGTACAATTTGATATAGCTTTGTTTTTTTCGTTTTTGTTTGTTTGTACTCGGTACAATTTGATAAAGATTTGTTTTTTCGTTGCTGTTAGTTTGTACTTTGTACAATTTGATATAGCTTTGTTTTTTTCGTTTTTGTTTGTTTGTACTCGGTACAATTTGATAAAGATTTGTTTTTTCGTTGCTGTTAGTTTGAACTTGGTTCAATTTGATATAGATTTGTTTTTTTCGCTGCTGTTAGTTTGTACTCGGTACAATTTGATATAGATTTGTTTTTTTCGTTGCTGTTAGTTTGTACTTGGTACAATTTTATATAGATTTGTTTTTTTCGTTGCTGTAAGTTTGTACTCGGTACAATTTGATATAGCTTTGTTTTTTTTCGTTTTTGTTAGTTTGTACTCGGTACAATTTGATATAGATTTGTTTTTTTCGTTGCTGTAAGTTTGTACTCGGTACAATTTGATATAGATTTGTTTTTTGTTGCTGTTAGTTTGTACTTTGTACAATTTGATATAGCTTTGTTTTTTTCGTTTTTGTTTGTTTGTACTCGGTACAATTTGATAAAGATTTGTTTTTTCGTTGCTGTTAGTTTGTACTTTGTACAATTTGATATAGCTTTGTTTTTTCGTTTTTGTTTGTTTGTACTCGGTACAATTTGATAAAGATTTGTTTTTTCGTTGCTGTTAGTTTGTACTTTGTACAATTTGATATAGCTTTGTTTTTTTTCGTTTTTGTTTGTTTGTACTCGGTACAATTTGATAAAGATTTGTTTTTTCGTTGCTGTTAGTTTGAACTTGGTTCAATTTGATATAGATTTGTTTTTTTCGCTGCTGTTAGTTTGTACTCGGTACAATTTGATATAGATTTGTTTTTTTCGTTGCTGTTAGTTTGTACTTGGTACAATTTTATATAGATTTGTTGTTTTCGTTGCTGTAAGTTTGTACTCGGTACAATTTGTTATAGCTTTGTTTTTTTCGTTTTTGTTAGTTTGTACTCGGTACAATTTGATATAGATTTGTTTTTTTCGTTGCTGTTAGTTTGTACTTGGTACAATTTGATATAGATTTGTTTTTTTCGTTGCTGTTAGTTTGCACTTCGGTACATAGTGTACATCAACATCAATTTTTTCCACTTATTTTGTTTGTTTGTTTGTTTTTTTTTTCTTTTAATTAATTAATTTATTTTTACAAATTGCTTTATAGTCGGTTAAGAGTAAACAGATTTATCTATTTTTGTCTTAAATGCCGGAACAGAGAGTATTTCTATTTTCTTTCCTGTTTACTTATCATGATAAAAAAAGACCCATGTTTCGTGATGTACACCCAATGGTTTGTTTTTATGATGATAAGAAAATTTAAAAAAAACTTTCGGCTAAAAATTATAAATCGATGAATAAGTAAAAATATTGTTTTTATTAGTTTCAGAAATTTTATTACGAAGTTCTTATGTGATAGAAACTTCGCAGAATTCTTTTAGTAGATTACTTGCGCAAAGTTGGAAAAGGTTGGATCAAGGTGAACACAAAGTGTTCCACCTCCGATAAGGGTATTAATGGACAAACACAATATTAACAATCTTAAGTTATGGAGAACCTTATGAAACTATTTATGCCAGTTTTGCACCTGTTTCTTATCTAATCAAAATACCCAGTACTTTCCTGCACGTATTCTTAAACTACTTCCTCGAGTATTTTTAAATAATATGTCCGTGTTTATATATTGTGAAATCTATTTGTCAGGAATTTGTCATTAGAGATAAATAATATTGGTTTCGCGAAGTGTTTTCTTTGTTGAAATAAACAATCACAAGGAATTAAGGAAGAAATTGCTTTGTCAGTTATAAAACCTGTCAATGATTATCTGTCGATCGGTTTGTTTGGTCGGCCGGTCGGCCGGCCTGTCAGCTAGTCGGTCGGTCACTATTTGTGTTTCATAGGTATATGTAATACAATTACCTGTTATATTTTAATGTGTCGGATGTGCACATTCCGGAAATACATTCCTCATCAGCGACATTAGGGACCAAAAAGTTTGATAGATAAAAACATAAGCCATACAGTTGAAAATTAATGAAATCTAATTGTATCTATGAAGAATGTTTAAATACTGAATGGTACATGTAAATCCAAATAAAATGATTATCTAAATAAACATACTTAACGATAACTAGCAACAAAGAACGATAACGATAACTAGCATCAAAGAGCAATAACCTGACACAAAGAACGACAACCAGCAACAAAGAACGACAACCAGGTACAAAGAACGACAACAAGGTACAAAAAGCGACAACCAGGCACAAAACCGACAACAAAGCACAACAAACGACAAGCCGCAACAAAAAACGACAACCAGGCACCAAAAACGACAATCAGCATCAGAGAACGACAACCATCAACAAAAAAAAAAAAAAACGACAAACAGGCACAAAGAGCGACAGCAGGAAAAAAAGAATGAAAACCAGCAACAAAGAACGACAGCCAGACACAAAGAACAACAACCAGACACACAATCGACAACAAGGCACAAAGAACTACAACCAGACTAAAAATCGACAACTACAACCAGACTCAAAATCGACAACCAGGCACAAATAACTACAACCAGACTCAAAATCGACAACCAGGCACAAAAGAATCAAAACCAACAACAAAGAATGACAACCAACATAAAAAACGACAACAGGTGCAATGAACGACAGCCAGCAACAAAGAACGGCAACCAGCAACAAAAACCGACAACCAGAAACAAAGAACGACAACCAACAACAAAGAACGACAACCTGGCATATAGAAATACAACTAAACATAAAGAAACCTAATGTCACCAAGCTAAAGAACCAACCATTTCACTATACAAAGATAGATAGATACATACATACATTTGTAGATAGATAGATAGATAGATAGATAGAGATAGATTGATAGATAGATAGATAGATAGATAGATAGATAGATAGATAAATAAATAAAACATACTCACGACGTCATTATAGACACACAACGTAAAATTTGTTTCTACCCATATGATATATATTTGATGTTCAACTACTAATTGAAACATATTTTTAACAGGATAGGGGCAATGTACCGTGTGCCGTAAAATTTCTTGGAAAACGTAAGTTACATGTACTCTCTCTCTCTCTCTCTCTCTCTCTCTCTCTCTCTCTCTCTCTCTCTCTCTGTTTTTGGATTATTGACTCGTTTGTAAATATTGGTGCAGGTGTCGTTACTTTCAGTGTTATTATCTGTCCTTTTAAAAAAAATGAACTTTTTCAAAAATTGCCTGTCTGTATATAGCTCATAATTTTTACGGCATGTAACAATTTATATGTATTTTGTACACAAAACTAAGAGCTTAGCAGCGAATGCATGTAGTTGCAAAATGCTGATGCGGCTTAAACATTAAATCACTACAACTCGGAACTTGCATTCACACGTGATGTTTTCGTTGTTATCTTTTAGTATGAGTTTTGTTGATATATCTACTACTGCTTTATATAAATCAACTATAAACGTTGTTTATTATTATTATTATTATTATTGTTATCCTCATTTTCATCATCATCATCATCATTATTATTATTATTATTATTAATTGTACTGCACCTTTATTCCTAGTCTTAAGACTTTAAGATCGTAAACAAAATTATCACGTTAAACGCTATATCTTCCTTTACAGACTGTAACCTGACATCAGTAGAATATAGCGTTAGAAGAAATCGGATACCAAAGGCACTTTACAGAACGAGTTATGGTTGTAGTCCGGTAAATGACAAAATTGTTTATAAGATTGAATGGAAACAACGAAAGTATAGGAGATGTAAGTCATGATGTATTTACAGTATAATATACTTGTTGTTAGAGTTACATCTCCAAATAAACGGGGGATAGTAAGATATTTGGTCATATTTTATTGTATAACAGGATCGTCTGAAAAGCAAAGTCATAAGAAAGTTTTCTTTAAAAATTGCATTGTTTTATTATTCTATCAAAACATGTTTATAATCTCCAATAATGATATAAATTCACCATATGATTTTTTTTTTTATTTTGCATGGTTTTTGACATTAACAAGCGCAGCTTTGAACAAATCATGTCAATATGGGTATGTAGTGAAATGATTGTGTCTAATGTCCCTATCTTTCACTTATATCACATTCTTGGACCGTTGATATAACCGGAGTTTTTAGAGAAAACCATTGACCTTCGTCAAGAGGCCTGACGAGTAGGATTCAAATATTGGGGGTTAGAGTTAGTGTGATCCACTTGCGCGCACTAAAATCGTAGGATTCAAACCTTGGGGTTTAAAGTACAGAGCCTGCGCACACTAAAGCGGAGTAGGCGGTTAGAGTCAGTGTAGCGATCCGCTTGCTACGGTGGCTGAATGAGACCATACAGAAAAAAAGTGCGCTCGTTCAACAGAATAGTAATTATGACGATAAATATTGTATTGCGTTACTTATAGTTTGTCATTCAGGTCATTTGTTTTGTCTTTTAATAGATTCGTTAATCGATGGGTATCTAATTAATATGGAGTACGTCTATGTTGACAAAAGAGAAATTGAATATTACCTCATAGAGAGCAATGTAACTAATGTATCCAAAGTAAGTCAAAGTTATTTTTACTTTATTATTTCATATAGAATGTATTAACATGTTCAAGGAATGCAAAAGTTAAAAGTGACTGCCTGGTTTGGATCCTTCAACACTACTTAAACAAATAACACACTGAATTGGATACCGTTTTGTCATCAGTACAGTGTTCGTAAAGTCAGAAGTTTGGCTAAAGTCAAAATACATATTTTTATGTTTCATTGAGGCAGAAAACCGGGGAAAAAAGATAATAGATAAAGGCCCTCTCGTTTTCCATTATTTTAGAGTTGACCTTCTCGGTGTAAGTAACAGCAAATTAACCAATCATTCTGTAGAATGCGACATCCGATCAGTACATTTTTAACAGTACGTGTTTTATGATTTTACTGAATTTCTTTTTTTTTTTTTTTTTTTTTTTTTTTTTTTTTTTTTTTTGGACGTTGGGAAATTTGGATTTGACAGCTAGACTACAATCTGGTCAATATTTTCCTCCTTTCCAGTTAATTCAAGTACAATAATTTGAAAAATGCGACGTAAAATTAAACAGATTTTGAACTAATTGCTTAATAACATTAATATCATTTCAGCACTATACATTTACGTTGTCATGGGAATGTAACAAAAGCATAGAGTTTGTAAGATCGAAGATGTTAGTATTGCCAAACAAGAAGAAACTGATAAACAAAGTGATAAAAAAGAAAATATTTCCTGAAAGTTTGGAAACTGAAATCTGTAAGTTAATATTTATTCTGTATTTAAAACGGTTAATTTTGATATTTTTGGATGTACAATCACCCCTTCTAAACGTTGATCAGTCAATGAATGCTTTAAATTAGTCAATTAAAAATTGAAGTATTAAACGAATATTTGTGAAAAGATAGTTCCCCAATACAATATCAAAACAAAAAAACTTGAAATAAGTAAAAATTATATATATATATATATAAATATATATATATATATATATATATATATATATATATATATATATATATATATATATATATATATATATATAAACAATAACAAAACATCCAAAGTACAAGAAAGGAACATATTAAAGGTCTTTTACGTTTAACTTAATAATTTTAGATGTTCCAAACAGATGCTTTAAGAAAAAACCATGTCCATGTTTGACAAATTTTACAATAAACACCAACAGTACAGCTATCCAAGTATTGTATAAACCGCCTGATTATACAAAAGAAAGCCGTGTAAAAGTTTTTTCTTTTTATGAGCAGATATCTTTAGTGAAGATATGTAGCACTGCTGAGGTAACTATATAACTGTAGTTCATTATCAGAAGAACTTGTCCTTTTAATTGTAATGTTTAAATTTTTTGATGTAGAAAGAATCTGGACACATTTTATACATATGAACAATAAAAAATCTGATTTATTAAAATGTGGTGGGGTCACTCTGGAAAAAAATACTTATATGACCATGTAACCAATTTCTTGTAAGACGGTCATATCGAATGATATGATCACGTGACGGGTGATACGGATCACGTGAACGGAGATACGGAGGTTCCGGTAATGGCTACCCTTATTGCACGCTTAAATATTTTACAGCATTATAGTAATAGAATAGAAAAATTAACATACGGTTATCAATTAATTGGATTAGGCCTATTAAACAAAAATACCCGTTTAATTTCGATGTGCTATATCAGGCACATTTCGGAAATTTATTCCTCATCAGTGGCACTGGGGCCCAAAATGTTGATAGATAAAAAATTAATCATCCAAACGTGTTAAAATTAATGAATCCAAAGTTCTAAAGTTGTATGAATCCAAATCCACCTAAGGAATGCTTTGCATAGGAAACAAACCTTTACATTTGATATTTAAGTATCATTTACCTGTGTTTACAAATGTTAGAATAAAAATAGGATATATATGTCTACAGTCTATTTACGATAAACATTATTTGATGCTGTGATGATATCTTTTATGATTTTTCTATTACAGGAAAATTGCAGTTTTATATTCGCGTTGAAACCGGCTAATTATACAGTAAAAGTAAGTTATTATTTTAAACGAACCATGAACTCCCCGGAAGTAGTAGCCTTCTAGCGGATCAGGGGCCGTAACTCGATAGTATTATCGACCGATTAGGTTGATGTTAATGTTTCAGTCGGAATAAAGAAATGGCCAACCGTGCCATTTTTTCACCACAAAATTCTGTGAAACTATATCATTATGAACTAACCAACCAAGTCTTGTGGCAACTAATAGGAGAATATATAACGTAATGGCCTATGAAACAGTTCCAAAGAAATAAAACGTAATGGCCAAGACAAAAGTCTTGCCAGTAGTACGATCCCCAGGAAATCAGACGTACGAACATAGGTTACCAGTGATGTCACCAACATAATATTAATAATAATAATAATATTAATAATAATAATAATAATATTAACCCGGAGGTGTCAAGATCTGTGATACAAAAAACACTCGTAGGCATCTATTCATTCCACTTTTCTTTTTCACAAGTGATCCTTGAACACGTGCGTTTTGAGTTTCATACTTTATTCTGACCAAAAACCTATTTAATAATCTGTAATATTAATTTTTGTCTAATTTGGTAAATAGTACAATCATTGTAATTAAATTATTTTAATCAATATTTTTTTTTTAATGGAAAGAATCTTTACCCGAGTGTAAAACACCACTGCTCCCATTCCTTTAAAATATTAGGTTTCCAAACATTCCAAGGTCATATTTGTCCGAAATGAATATACACAGCAATGTGAATAATGTTTTTTAAAAATCCTTTTTATGATTTCGTTGTAGGTAGTTTATCGTTATGATGAATGTAAATGTCCAGAGCTTAGTAAACGGGTAGAATTGACGGGTAAAAATAATGGTAAGTGTGATGTTAGCATATTATTTTTAGAAAAAAAATATCTATTTATATTTTCAAACTTCTCAAAGGGTAAACTTTGACCTCTGTGTTTCGATACCATCTGCAGTAATACATGTGTCAAATTTTATAACTATAAATTTTATAACTTTATAAACAGTTTTGGATGACATTTATAAAGCAATGATGACTTGAATTAACCTTAAACTCTTCATTTGTAATTGCATTTGAATGCACCAATTTAATGAATTTCTTAAAGCTAATTCCTACCACTACGTTAGCTCAGTTGGTAGAGTGCTCGCCTCGCATGTGGGAGGTTGAGGATTAGAACCCCGGCCTGAAAAAAGACTTAAAAATCAATAGTGACTGTTCCTTCGCAAAGCTATTGGCATTTAGAAATGAAAGTCACTTGGTCCTTTTTTTCATTGCCTTATAAATGTTTAGTTTTTTTCTGATGTAGATATCGAGTTCCAAGTTGATGAGTCGAAACAGAAACAAATTGAAGTAATTAGCCTGGAAACAGTTCTAGTTTTAAGCACTGTCATTGGCTGTTTCCTTACAGCCTCAGTCTTGATAGTTATCTCAATCAAACTTGGAAGAAAGAAGAGATTAGGTAAATAGAAAAATATAACGATTAGCTATATAAAGATAATATAGATAATACTAGTATATTAGTTATCCTGCAATTTAAAAAACTTTATTTCTTTGAAAATGGATTTTTACTTCGACTTTGTGATTCATTCATAATAATTAATTAGTTGTTATTTTATAAATATAAAAAATCATTTTCCATGATGTTACAGAAAACACACACACACACACACACACACACACACACACACACACACACACACACACGTTTCTTCGTAATTTAGCTTTTGGGAAACTGCTGTGGACCGAACATGTTAATAAAATTGAATTTAATTGAACAAGGAACATAAAACAAGTTACTATTTAAAAAAAATACCCGTTTTAATTCTGATGTGTCATATGTGCCCATTTCAGAAATTCATTCCTGATCAGTGAGACTAGGGGCCGAAAAAGTTGATAGATAAAAACAGAAATAGCAAATAAGTAAAAACAAAACTCGCATATTGAGACGACCGATAATAAAGCTCCCGACTTCGGATGGTCACTAGGTTAATGTCAAGCGACGTGGTAACGACACCTTCCGACTTATTTTTCCCGCCTAACGACACCTTTCCGACTTATCTATGAATGTACACATTTAAACATTAAGATTAGCCTTATATCATTAAACAACAAACTTGCAACCACCATCTACATAAATCATCGTAAAAGCCATATTATATTTACAATGTTACTGCATATCTCTCCGATGAAACATGCAGAAGGAATTCTATTTTAATTCCCGTTGAAATACATTTGGAGTTTTGACCTTAAATGCGTATGAATACAAAACATTTTGAGACCAAATTACTAGTACTGAAACAGTTTCACATCCGCGACCTGATTTGTCATCATCTAAAAACTGGAATGTTTACGAATTTCGCTCTATTGTTTATTTTTAACATGAGAATGTACATGTAATATTCATTGTTAGCTGTATTACTATAATTAAAATATAAACGTTCATTATTTCGGATTATATATTTTTTTGGCAACTGTTGCGAATCGGATGCGGAATCAAACTGTCAACCAACTTTAGACTACCTGCATCCAGTTCGCCGGAAGCAAGTGTTTTCAAGAGTTGAAATATGTGTACAAAAAAATTGTCAATGAAAAAATTGAGAATAAAAAAAATGATATTCTGCTCATGATATTTTAAATAGTGTGACGTGTCCAGAATTAAATGGAGGGCGTTGCATTATCCAATCAGCCAATCAGCGCTTATTTTTTTTTTCCGAAAGTATGTTTTCAGTTCGGTATTTTTTGCCATTGTTGCTGGTGAAAGGGTTCACCATATTCAAATACAACTGTTATTTTTTTTATTTTCATTTTTTCAGATTTAGATACAATTTCAGACACCTTTGATAAAACACCTCCGATACACAGTGAACCGACAAGAGTCATGCTAGTATCATGTTATGAAGAATCAAATACCTATTTTGCTAATATAGTGAGACGTTTCGCAGATCTTTTAGTGGATTATTCCATACCAGTAACTCATTTTTATGACACAAATTCTCAGGAGCAATTAATGGCCAATGTGAACGATTTTATAGAACATTCTGTGTCAAGTAACTCAGTATTTCTATTTGTTTTGACAAATCAGATGTTAAACAAATTAATAAATATTTGGATACGGTATGCTGCAGTAAGAAAAAATTCACTTAATGATGATAACAGTTACGAAGATGTTGTCAGTTATACCATAGATTTGATCAGACGTAAGCGACATAAACGTTGCCATTGGATACAGTTTTTCGAGGATGATGATGAGGGGCATTTGTGTTCAACCGAATCCTTAAGGAAACTGTATCCAATGTTTCAGGACTGTAACCAGTGGCGTTTTATTAACAAACAAAATGACAATTACGATTTGGATGTTTTGAAAGTTTTTGTAAGAAAAATGTGTGGTTCCACTAAAGGAAATGGAGTCATTTCGCATGAGAAAATTGATAATTTTGATGATGATCGTAAGGGGCATTTGTGTTCAACCGAATCCTTAAGGAAACTGTATCCAATGTTTCAGGACTCTAACCAATGGTGTTTCATTAACAAACAAAATGGCAATTTCAATTTGGGTGATTTTAAAGCTTTTATTAGAAAAATTTGTGGTTCCACTAAAGGAAATGGAGTCATTTCGCAGGAGAAAATTGATAATTTTGTTGCAAGTGTTAGAACATACATAAATTATGAGAAAAAAATAGATATTTCGATATAATTTTGAGAATAAGTTTACTGCTTAGATAATCAAATATTTTTCAAAAATTATCTTTTGCATTAATAACGAGACAATAATTTATACTGATAAAAGACAAAAACCATTTTAACCTTCAGGATTTTACCTGGTTTGATCACGTTCAAGGTACCGTCCAGTAATGGTCACCCAAATTGCGGTTATAGACTTGTCACGTGCTACTTTTGAATTTTTATAAAATAATACAATTCAAAAGTAGCACGTGTCACAGACTGTACATGTAATGGTATCTTATACTCCACCTATACAAGCGTTTGATCATATCCGCAAAGTGCTTGTGGATGAAGCAATTTAAATGAAATAAATTCGTTTACTTTATAGAAACAAAATTAAATTTCTAATTTTCTTCAATATAGCTCTTTTTTTAATTTTAACTTGTATTTAATAACATTCGTTCTATAAACGAATTTGTTACTAACTGGGTAACACTTTTCAGGAAACTGTATGACAATTGTTTAAATGTAGTCTTATTTACATTGAAGATTACGTAGACTAAATTATAATGTTCACTGGCTATAGTCTCCAGATGCACAATAACTCCTAATTTTACTTATAAAAATACGTAATTATCTATTTTTAACTGTCAAATGTCTGATTTTCCGACCGGATCTGACCCAAGACTTGAGAGTGTGTAGTGACTGATCTTTCGCCAAGCACTCGGCATTACGAAGTGAAAACCGCGGTTCTTTGGGATTTGAAATTAAAATAAACGAGGTCCTAAGTCACGACAGGCGTGGCACTATAAAGAACCCTGCTGTATAACGTAATCAGCGCAACGCAAAATTTCTGCACTTTCGTCTATAGCCAGCGGCTTCTCGATATAAGTGAAATATTCTTGACTTGGACGTTAAACACCATTACTCAACTCAACTCAACTCAACTAAACTCAAATGTCTGTAATAGTGAGATACCACAAAAAATTTAAACCCTTACTGAATAAAAAGGAAATAATAATAATAATAATGATAATATATTTCTCAAAATAAAAATACTTTTAACTTTTAAGATATTTGACACTTCACCCAAAACCGGAAAACCCGCGATTTAAAATCATAGCAAGATAAAATAAAATCAATTTTTGGGAAATACGGATATAGTACAATCAGACCACCTATAGGTTAATATTTATTTATTTATTTATTTATTTATTTATTTTTTAATATCATTTTCATTTATCAAATAATTTTTTTATAATTTTTATTTATTTTGATTAATAAAATTTATTTATTTATTTATTTATTTATTTATTTTTGAGCATTAAAGCGCAGAAAGATAGAGATCATCACTTTTATTTTATATTAATCTTATATTTATATTTACTTATTAAATTACAGTACCTAAGTATTTATACCTTTGTCAACTCTTATTAATCTAGGTCCGCGATTGCCAAGTAGTTGAACCGTTAGCCTTCAAACTCAAGGGTGTCTCACCACAGTGGATTCGACCGCAAGTAAGAAAGGGTTTTTCTTTGTCGTAAGTCTTAACTGGTAGCCTGGTACCAGTAAAATGGACTGTGGCATTGCCTGCGAGTGTACCAACACTCTAAAAGTCGTTATAAGTACGCACTAGTAAATGCTGATCAAAACCACTTGAAAACACACACACACACACACACGCACACACACACACACACACACACTGCCACCAACACCACCACCACTTAAAATTATCCTAAGGTTAATCCTCGAGATTAATTTAAAAATGTCTCCTCAAGGATAGCTGAAAATCGCTGATGTGACGTAAAACAACAATTAAACAACTAACCACAACCAACGTCTTTAACCTGACAACATAAATTAAAAAAGGCTCTACCTTACCTCATAAACCACTGATGTTTTCACAGGAAGCAGTAAGTACATGATCCGATCTTTGTATTATCCAGCTTCAGTTGTGCAGCATTCGAAAACTTCTATGTGAAAAGAAGATTTGAGTTGTTCATTATCTCAAAACAACTCGTACTTGCTTCTATCTTCGTGAAGTTTGTCCATCGACGTCATTAACAAAACGATGTTAATTTCAAGACTCTCAGTGTTCATGCTTTCATCAATTCTTTTGTTTTCAATAAATTGATAACCCCCACCCACTTGCTGGTTACGATATTTCGTGGTTTTGATACAGAAATCCTCGTGATAATAGCACTCTTTAGTTAAAAGTTCTGATATTTAGTGAATTTTCACCGAAACCAAGTTTCAGTTGCAATTTCCTCAGATAATTTCGGTTTCAAAACATGACTATTTAATTCAAAATAAAATATCAAAATTCTACATTTTACCCAGAAAAACTTGATAAAGATGGACTTTAATAATAATATTAGTATTTTTATATTATTTCACATGATTTTGTTAAACTTATTCTCACATTCCATCGCTAACAAAGTCACCAGTGAGAACAGGTGTGTGTTAACTTGTAAGATTCAGGTAAGATATTTAAATTTAGTTTACCTAATGTATTTTAAATACTATAAAAATAGTTATCGACTTTGATATGTAATTCATAACAATATATCGTCCCAATTCTGAACAACAACTAAATCACTACTGAAGCTGAATATAAGGTAATAATGTCAATTGATCAACTTTAAATGTACACGAAGATGCATGTTGCTAAACTTACATGCAATAGATAGAACCGAAAACCATATGCAAAGAGATATGTGCTTATAAATCACGTATATAAGGCATGTGTGTTTAAAACCAAGTGTTAAACATACTCGCTAAACCGCAAGTAAAACACATGTATTGATAACCACAACTAAACAAAACGTGCTGAAATCTACATGTAAAATATACGCCTTAAAATTGTATGTTGAACATACGCGATGAAACCTATATGTGAAACATTCGTGCTTTAACCCTCATATGTATTACATACATTCTTAAAACATATACACGTATATCGAACATAAAAGCTAAAATCATATACATAAGACATTTGTATGAAACGTTTCTATTTTTTCAAAGTATGAATACTGTTGGGTGCTAATTACATACATTTAGGGTAATTTTTTTAATAAAGAAAAAATGAAATTGTTTATGTAGTGTTTTATATAATGGTTTATTATTGACTCTGTATTCCTTTGTGAACTCTGAATTCCTTATGGACTCCGCACACAATAATGCACTCTGAAGTCCTTTATGTACTTTCTAAACTTATATGAACTCTTCATCCATTTATGGACTCTGTACCCCTTTATGAACATTGCATACATTTATGAACTTTTCATACATTTATGAACTCTTCATATATTTCTAAACTCTTCATACATGTACATTTATGGACTCTTCATACATTTATATCCTCTTCATACATTTATGGACTCTGCATACATTTATAGACTCTGCAGTCCTTTGTGAACTCTGCATATATTTATGGACTCTGCATACATTCAAAGACTCTGCTTACATTTATGGAATATTGATACATTTATTGACTCTACAGTCCTTTGTGAACTCTGCATACATTTATTGACTCTACAGTCCTTTGTGAACTCTGCATACATTTATTGACTCTACAGTCCTTTGTGAACTCTGCATACATTTATAGACCTTGCATTGTTCTGTGCATTATTTACTGAATTTATCAATGCTCTTACGGTTTTCTAAAATTAATTTCCTCTTTCATGCAGTTTCATTTTACAACTTCTTAAAGTTTTGCCTAAGACACAGTATCATGAATTTAAAATGGGGGAATTTTTTTCATTAATTTCCTTGTTTATCTTAAGAAGGAAAACCTGTACGTAGGTGTATGCAGTGTGGGTGTTTAGATCGATAAGGAAAATATTAATTTTCTTTTGAATGCATTATGATGCCATCGTCATGTGTTTTATTTTCTTTCCTGTTAAAAGGTATAACATTACCTATGTGACACATGCTAATATACATACACTTTAAGGATACTGTTTTTTTCATTCCCAAATATTAAGCTAACAACGTTTTGAAAACGGTCTTCCTTTTTTTTTTAACTTTTAAATTTAAATAATACATTAGCATTTAATTTTTTTTCAATTTTCATTGACAATCATTTAAAATAAAAATAGACCATAAAATTCCCATGGTTTACAGATAATATGAATTTTGCCTTTTTCAAAGCGAGTGAAATTAACAAAAACCTTAACGCTAACCTAAGTGAATATAAAAAGAATATTTCTAAATACCAAGATCCAATTTTGCAAATTCCGGAAGAGCGAGCCCTTCCCTTAAAATCCCAATCTTAACAAAAAGGAGCGAATATACATGTATATGTTTTAAAGAATGAAACACGCGATCAGAAAACTCTTTTATACTCCAGTTTCGATGTTCCATTTTTTCACGTTTTTATATCTCGTTCATTTATTTATTTATTTATTAATTTATTTATTTATTTAAATTTTTTTTTTTTTTTTTTGTTGAAAAAATTCTTTTTAAAAATTGCTGAACAGAGAAAGGGAGGCTATCCAATGTTAGTTTTTTTTTTAAATTTCAGTTCGGGGTTTTCCTCTGTGATAATATTATTTTTTAAAGTCAGATTTGTAGCTATTATTGAAATCCTCAAACACGTTTACAATTATAATGATATAATTTTATCTGTGGACCAAACCTGCATTCTTAATCTTTCTATTTATATACGTATACAATGTAAAATTTTGCGAGCTTATAGAATCTATTTAATATAATAATTTAAGATTGATTTTTCGTTCACGCAATAGAAGAGACTATTGAAGCTACAGTAAGTTTACCAATTTTTAAAAAAATTATCAACATAAATTTTTTACAGTTAATCTTATTAGCTCATAATAAATGGAAAACCTAAAGACCTGGGGCAACTCGATAATATTTTAATTATCAGCTTGAAGCATGCGCGGAAGTCCTACATGTAAGTAAACAATGGTTTGGACAAAAAGAAAACGCGTTCGTGTGATTCTGTAAAGAAAATTGGACAAACTGAATTCAATAATGTAATCCATCCCTGCAGCCTTAAATGATATATTTAATTAACGTGTGTGTTTATTTATCGTAACGCTGTTTCCGTTGTCAGAAATTGTGCTTCTTTGCTGTGTTTGTTGACGATGCCTCGTTTTCGATGAAGAATCACGTGATATATTATTCTGCTTAATACTTCTCAATCATAATGCCCCGGTCGTTGTACAGTCAAGTGAGCGAACAATCTTAAGGGTTGCCTACCTTCGTAAGTTGAAACAGAATAACACAAAAATGGCACCCGAAACAAACAAGCTTTTGGCTTTGCATTTGTCACTTACAATTATAAAATAAATATGACATCAAACGTATAAAATTAAGGATTTCAATAATGTTGTGGTACTGTGTTTGTAACAGTGAATTTTGCCTAGTTTTCATTGAAAATTCATTTAACTTGAATAAAGTTTGATAACTTCACTTACTTGAGTATAGTCGTAACACAAACAAACAAAAATACAATAAGATATCTAAAACGTGTAATAATGCCCCCCCCCCCTTTTTTTGTTAACATTTTATTACAATTTTTGATTATTTTTTTGTAACGTTTTTGATTCCGGTCGTAGCTTCTTCTAGTTAATTGTCCAGCGATTTTTATTTCATTTCAAACAATGATTTACCATTATAAACCGATAAATCGTAACATTTTCACAACGTATATTTTGATTAAATACCAGCTTACCGCCATGTAACAGCAATTATGTAACAAAATACAATTATCTTTTTTTTAATAACCTAAAACAGAAATTATGTCAAGTATACACGTGTAACTTATAAATACTAGTACAAGATATACAAGGCGCATGTATCGTTCATTTGGTGAATTTTCTTATTTTACTGGTAATTTTCCTACCAACGGTCATAATGTTGTGGTATTTGATAGCAAAACTTGAAAGAACTTATCAAACAATGTGGCTGTATGTGGTGATTTTCTGTGAAATATTGTTAATGTTTGGTAAATGTGACGAAATTAGGGAAATAATTTTGTCAAAAGTTTTAGATGGCTTTGGAGTGAAAGACTGCAGGAACGAACAATATGTAAACCATATAGATTCTAAAAGAAAGCACAGAACATGTGACGTATGTTTCAACGTTAGGCAGATAAACGACGGTTGTTTCATCAGAAATGGGAGTTGTATTTTGGCTTCTATGTATAGTCATCAAAGTTGCGGGATTCGCGGACTGTGTGCAATTGATCTAAGTAGTATGATAAGTATTTTCACGCCTTGTGCTGGAACTTGGTTACCAATAGTTACGGGGTGCAGGTGCTACAGTCTTGATCAGCAAGGTTCTTCAAACCCTGAGATTTTGAATGTTTTTGAGGAAGCCTTTAATGGAATTTGAACAACATTATTTGATATCGTCATAGTCAGTAAATGTTACAAAGCTTCTCAAAACTTTATCTCAGAACAAAGAATGAACACAACCCTCATGGTACCTTTACTGAAAATCATTTTGGAAAGTTTAATATTCTGAATACGTTCCTTTTGAAATTGTTTTGTGTTCATTGTTAACGTTAAACTAGACGTTTTAAGCCAAATTTCATGAATTAGGTGTTGAGAATGTAACATACTTTTCTTATGGAAAATCTGTTTTTTTATATGCTTAATCATTTTGACCATTTTTATGACAGAAACTTTGGTATCTGATAATCGAGGATACGGTCCAAGGAATTGTATCAGTTTTGCTGACAAGGAACTCAATTTTGTGAAGTAAAACATTAAACCGTGGAATCGCATACTTATTGTTAATCTTTTACATTAAAGCTTGTATTTAATTTCATATAATTTGTTTAAATTTTCCATTTTACTTCATTAACTAAATATCTGATTTTTCCTGCCGTTCTTTACCATTATTCATGCTTGCGAGTGCGTGCGCGCGTGTGGGCTTGCATTTGCTTGTATGACAACCATAGTTTTTACGTAAAATAAAAAATCGTAAAAATGTTCAAAGTTTTCTGGATTTCTGTTTCGATATATTAAATCATTATTTGAAAAATAAAAATAGTCCAGGTTCAAATTTTACAATTAATGCACACTAAATATTATAAAGCAACTAAAATTTGGCAACTTTCGATAATTTTTAAAGTACTAGAGTTGTTTATTTTATTATTTTTTTAAATTTTTTTTTTAAAAAAGATTATAGATGTTACAAGTTTAAACCGATCTAAAAATGACATCGTAAATTTTTGAAAATATTTAAAACTAACAAAATTAACAAAACAAGAAGATTTCAATTTTTCAAGCAATTAAATCGAGGAAAATCTTGGTCAAGATTTGATTGTGAAACGGGCCAACTACCACAAAAATACTACACATACCATATTTCTATTATAGTTACTGTAATTTTATGCTGGTGTAGATAGCTAGACAAGATATACTTCCGAAGAATCCAGTCTCACTTCCTTGGTGGAAATTCATTGTAGAACATAATTTGTCATTTTCAGTATTTTTACTTTTTGGATTGGAGTTAAATAGGGACCGGCAAATTTGTGCAATAACGACGATGATGATGATTGAAATGTAATGCACTTGACGTGTTATAAAGTTTACATCTGGCCTAAGTTTTACAATCATTCACTCAACTGAGTGTACAGTCAACTCAAATATTTATTTTTTTCTCTCTCACCAACATTTAAAAGTAAGTTTTATAAGACAAAGTTTTGTTTTGTTCAACAAACCTACACTAAACAATCTAAATTTAATATAAAATATATCTTTTAACTTTGTTATGTTTTTAAAAACTGACATTTAAATATTTCCTAATTTCATTTGGTAATGGGGCTGTGTGTGGTTTAATTATTTTATCGAGACATTACATAAGATTGCTGGAGAATATTGTATCATATGTTGCAATGTCAAAGTTTTTATGTCTTCGGCAATTTACAGGAACTTGAAGCCATGATTTTTGATTGATTAATTGAAATTTTACATCCCAGTCAAGAATATTTTACTTATATCGAGGCGTCTATAGGTGAAATGTTAGGAGATTTAAACTTTGTAGTGCGTCTCAGAGCGATGTGTAGGGAGGGGGGTTATTTAGCGTGCTACCCACCTACCGTGACACGGCACCTCGGTTTTAAGGTCTCTAGCTAAAAAAAATGCTTAGCGAATGACACCGTAAGTATATGTATCATTTCTAAATGCCGATAGGCGAAAGAACAATCTTTACCGATTTTTAAGTCTTAGTCGACCCGAGCGGGGTATTCAACCCCGAATGAGCTACAAAGGCTCAATAATTTTTTCACTAATAAAAACACTACTTTGATTTTATGGCTATGAACGTGTAAGTGCCCGATTAATAGATTAATAGATTTCCAAAAAACACTTTTAAACCATACAGTACATTTGACAATATGAATGAAAAAACTTAGCAAGCAAACTTTATCGCTCTGTATTAGTTTGCTTGCGAAGTTTTTGCATTCGTATTGACAATGAACATCATTTTAAAACAGTTCAATTGTTATATTTGCGTTAAATATTTTTAAAAAAATATTATTCATTGATTTTAAGGCTACAAAGTTCCCATCTGTAACACGTGCGCACGGGGAGGAATCCAGTAGACACAACAGCCACAAAGAACGTGCACGTGCATTTTAAACCGAAAACATGATTTTCGACTGAAATATAGTCCACACATTTATTTTATTGATATTCAAATTATTATTATTGTTTTATAAAATACATTATGTTAATGAACCGTTCATGTAAAATCTCGTAAATGTGCTGTTTTGTCGTGTCAGTCGTGTTTGTTTACCTATGGTTATGTAGTTCCTGATAGTGTATTGCATTTTATATATATTCAAACACAGAGTCAAGTTGTTCTTTGTGATTTATATACTATATGAACGCAACGGCTCTCAAGCTTGGAGAAACGGGAATTTTACATGGCAAATAAAAGTATTAAAACATTTACGACGCAAGTCATTTGCACGAGAAAACCCGGTAAAACGTGTTTCGATACTGTTTTCTAGATTTACAAAAAGTTCCAAAAAATCCACTCAAAAATCCCGAAAATCACCAATGTGTGTGTGTGTGTGTGTGTGTGTGTGAACATGTTCTTAACTGAGATTAAATTATCTGAAAAAATAAACTTTAAGAACAATTTGACCCCTTTTCCTATGAAACATTACGTACTAGTATATAATGGTATTGTAATGCATGGTAAATCATTTGACATAATAACTAATAATTGGCGAAATTTGTAGAACAATAGTTTTTATAAACATGGCGGATTTGTGTCATGGACATTTCACAATAACAAAAATAAGTTAAAATACAGATCTGTCAAAAGTTTAACAATAAGGTAACGAATTAATTAGTGTCGAACCGACATATCACCTCAACCCATCGTGTGCTGTCCATCGACAGCTTTTTAATTACTCGACTATTAGGCTCCTTCATAACTTATCAGCCGTTCGATCCCCCGTTAATATTTTGGCTGCTAATCCTGTCAATAGCCTTTCTGTCACTCAGTCCCAACAGCCTTTCTATAACTTGGTCTGTTTTATATGCCCTTTCAGCAGAATCCCTGCTACTTTGCCCTTTGTCTCTCGACAGCCTTTCTTTAACTTGACCTTGACTCCGTGGTCTCTTAGCAGCAGCCTTTATGTAACTTGGTCTTGTCTCCTTGGCCTCTCAACAGCCCTTAAGTAACTTGTTTTATTAGCCTCTCCGCAGAATTTCTACCACTGGTCCAGGCTCCTTAGCCTTTCAGCAGCCACTCGGCATTGGCTCCTCGATCACTTGTTAGCTAGCATTTGTTCAGCCATGACAACGGTTACAGTTACATCTTGTAATTATACAAATTTTTGATTACGTTTCGTTAGCTCTATGTTAAACCTTCGACAGGTCTGTATTATACTTGCATTGAAATTGTTTTTGCTACTGTATATAGCAAATCCTTTTACAAGATAATTAACTTTGCCTGTCATACAATCCTATAGCCTTAAAACGCATGTTCTATGTTATGTTTACGTGCATTATGAAATGTCACCGTGACCTTACACAGGGCCAAATAAATAATATCTGGCTATCTTACAAAATATCTTACCGACATATTTCTTTTTCAAATACATGTATTTGTGATTTTGCTTTCTCCGACGTACATCTAAGTTAAGGAATGATTTAAAAACGGGAACCATGGTAACCATACTTGTAACGTCTTAAAATTGATATACTTTCAGAATAGAAATGAAGTACCTTGTACAGTCACAGAAGTGAATTCTGGTAAGTGTTTTTGCTGATAATATACAATTTACCTAACTATTTTACTCATTAAATATCAATCTTTGTGAACTTTTAGTGACTTTAAATTTCTGGTTAACGAACTTACAAATACCATTGTCTGAGCTATGCGAAGTGTATGTGTTTAGGTATCCATAACTCAGTAGGCAGTACTTTGTGCTGTCAGAAATATACCATTAACCAAATTTTCAGCTGCCTTAAATTGTAAAATTTGTTTAAAACTAAGGTTTGTTCCCTCATGCAAAGCATTCCTTACCTGGATTTGGATTAATATAATTTTGGAACTTTAGATTCATTAATTTCCAACTGTTTTGCTTATGTTTTTTATTATCGAACTTTTCGGTCTAAGTGTCACTGATGAGGAATGAATTTCCGAAATGTGCACATCTGGAACATCAAAATTCAACTGGTATTTGTGTTATATATTTACTACTCCTGAGCGGGTGCCGCTGCTGGTGGAGTAAAACTCCCCGAGGGTATCCATTACTCAGTAGGCAGTGCTTTGTGCTGTCAGAAAATGTACCATTAACCAAATTTTCAACTGCCTTAAATTGTAAAATTTGTTTAAAACTAAGGTTTGTTCCTTCATGCAAAGCATTTCTTAGCTGGATTTGGATTAATATAATTTTGGAATTTTAGGTTCATTAATTTCCAATTGTTTTGCTTATGTTTTTTATTATCAAACTTTTCGGTCTAAGTGTCACTGATGAGGAATGAATTTCCGAAATGTGCACATCTGGCAAATCAAAATTCAACTGGTATTTGTGTTATATATTTACCACTCCTGAGCGGGTGCCGGGTATCCATAACTCAGTAGGCAGTACTTTGTGCTGTCAGAAAATATACCATTAACCAAATTTTCAGCTGCCTTAAATTGTAAAATTTGTTTAAAACTAAGGTTTGTTCCCTCATGCAAAGCATTCCTTACCTGGATTTGGATTAATATAATTTTGGAACTTTAGATTCATTAATTTCCAACTGTTTTGCTTATGTTTTTTATTATCAAACTTTTCGGTCTCAGTGTCACTGATGAGGAATGAATTACCGAAATGTGCACATCTGGCACATCAAAATTCAACTGGTATTGTGTTATATATTTTAACTAGAATAACAACAATAGGCTCTTTAAAATCCCTGTCGTCTGCCTTTTCAACCAACATAAGTTTTTGTTAGAGAGAGAGAGCCTTCGTGAGAGAGAGAGAGAGAGAGAGAGAGAGAGAGAGACGAAGAAGAAGTACATGCACTTGCAAACATTAAACTGTTCATAAGGATACATTTGTACAAGTACTTTATGTTTATAAATATTGTCATATTATGTGTTTACAAGATGGTGACTTTATATATATATATATATAAATATATATATATATATATATATATATATATATATATATATATATATATATATATATATATATATATATATATATACCAGTTTCAGTTTGTACTATTAAGAAGGAGATAAGAAGACTGTTCGATTCAACAAAATTACCAAAAACACAGGTTTCCGGCAAACTTATAAAACGCACATCCAGCACGCGTACAACATACGGGCTTCACTTTGTCCTTGCAGGTAGGTAATTTTATACAACATCATATTCAATCATTCATTCATTTATTTATTCGTTCATTCATTCAATCATTCATTCATTCATTATCTATCTATCTATCTATCTATCTATCTATCTATCTTTTGCGTAGTTAAAACATACTTTTAATACATTACAAAATCTCAACTTTTTTATATTGAATTGCTCAGCCTACATTTGTTATTTTTGAATTTAAAGCCCACAAAACACATTGTTGCTCATACCAAGATATCAGGAATCATTGAAAACTTCGCACATTAATTAATTCATTATGTTGAATGAACATAGGATCATGACTATGGGAATGTTTTTGAAATAAGCCGACAGGTTAAATAAGTGCAAACAAGTAAATTGAAATTCTTCTGAAAGATATTTTCCCCAAGACTCCTTTCGTAATCAAGTGACTTACGATAAGACCTGCTAACGTTTGGAGACTTTGCGTTAAATAAGCACACTTTGGATCGTTTATCAAAAACACAAGACATCTACGGTGAACTTAGTATAGGGATTGTCGTTGTTGTTAAACGTCACATCAGAATTTTTTCAGCTATTAGCGACTAGAACAAGGTTTTAATCTGTATTACAAAGTCGTGTATGTGTGAGATGTGAAAGTGTGTATTTTGGTCTGCCAGTGCGCACTCGGGGGTGGGGGGGGGGGGCGGGGGCGGTTTATTTTGATAAGGTGCTAGCTTACCGAGTCAGTATGTCACCGACAAGCATACCGCCACCCCAGTCCATTATCCTGGCACCAAGTGAATCAGTCGAAATTCTGTTCTTAAATGTCGAGCGTAAGCAAAGAAAGCAATCTATATTTAGTCCAATTAAGTCTTAAAGTTCTAACTCACAACCTCCCGCTCTCGAGGCGGGAGGAAGTGTTATACTCGCTATTGAAGTCGACAGCATATTAATAATTTTGTCATGTAGCATTCAGTTGTCAAGTTTATACGTAAAATAAATTTTATGTAATTGTTGTTTAACAGATACGAAGTATTTACTGGGATTTCTTATTCAGATCAAAGAAGATTATGGTGTCAAATCATCCAAGTATTACCTGATTAAGCTTGGTAGGAAACTCAAGTTGAGTTACTATGAGGTTTGTAACTTTACACACACACACACACACACACACACACACACACACACACACACACACACACACTTATATATGAAAGTACTAGCAAAATACAAAATGTAAGATGCTCAGTCATTATTTACTTCATTTATTATAAGTGTGTGTGTGTGTGTGTGTGTGTGTGTGTGTGTGTGTGTGTGTGTGTGTGTGCAAAATGAAACAAGTCTTTGTTAATCTAATTAATGATAAACCTAATTTATTCATTAATTGGTCGCTCCACATTATACATTACCGAAACCCTTGGCTGAAACAAAATAAATTTTTAGTCTAACGTTGGAATATATTTCAACCTCTGAGTACCTAAATTTTATTTTTATATTAACACTTTTGTTTTGATTTGTTATTCCGTAAAAATTTACTTTCAAAATTGAAATAAAACAGTGCAAGCATACTTAAAATCTAAGTGCAGGGTAAAAAATCTGAAATATATAGAAAAAGGTCTAGTTTTATTAGCGTGGTATATATTGCAGTGAAATTTTAATGTAAAATGTCGACCGTATATTATTGCAAACTATACTTTACTGTAAAATGCAACAAAAACAAATTTACAATTTTTCTTATATTAAATGCTTTGATTTATTTATTTATTTGTTTGTTTATTTGTTTTTTATTCATTGTTTTTTTATTTATTTTAATTTTTTTTTTTTTTTTTTTTTTTTTTTTTTTTTTTTTTTTTTTTGTTTGTTTGTTTGTTTATATAATTTTTTTTGTTACAATAGGACTTTGAACTTAGATGTGTAACTACAACGGATTTTCAAGTAATCGAATATAATATTTTGCCGTTACCTAGCAACAAAAATCGAAAACAGAAGATTGTCAAAGGTCAGAACCGGAAACAGATAACTAAATGTTTTGACGGCTTAAATAGTTTTATTAACAGAGGCGGATTTACGAGAACGTTCAATGGTAAACCGAACTTTTTGTACAGAGGTTATGTGTAAAATTTAAAGCTGCATTAAGTTTTCTAAAGAAAAATTAAAACGGTGCTAATCTTATTAATGATGTTCCTAATGAACAATGTTACATTTGGTTCAACGATAAAAGCTCGAATAAATACAGAAACAACAATAATTTCCCAGCATGATGTAGCATCTGGGATCTAATATTAGAACATGGTTACGTCATGAAAAAACCTGGTCATTTAAACACAACTTTCAAAACGGTGAAATACGATAAATGAAACACCGAAATTCGTTGAATTTGTCATTTGTGACTTAGTAAGGGATACATAACACCATTTCAAATACATCTGGATATTAATGAAGGACAACTAAAGCAATTTGTCATGTTTCACCTTCGATTCATTCGTTTTTCCGTACATCCGTGCGCATGCTCCAAGCTCATAATAATCATCGTTAAACATTGACCGACCGGTTAGAGGATTCCGTTTATTTACAGCTAAAAGGAATGAAATTTTAGAAAATGAATCTCACGGATCGTGATTAGAAGTTATCTATTTTTTTTAAAAAATATTTTTAGAAAATCAAAAAAAATTCAGAAAATTGAAAAACTTTATGCACCTTAAAACAAATCCTTTGTGTAAAATTGCCGTTATGAAAGAGACACTCCGTTGATAAAATATTGTTCCTTTTCCTGCATGTACAGTTGTCTCAAAACTACATAAACAAAAGAAATGGTCAAAACACAATGAACACAGTGCAACAAAAAACAACAACAACAAAAAACCATTTCTTTCTAGAATGGACAATTAAAAGCTGAACTTTATTAAATTGGCGTTTATGGTCATTGCGAATTTCTTACCGTTGCACAACAACCTGCATATGCGATAACGCGCGCGCGCGTGTGTGTGTGTGTGTGTGTGTGATTAAAAACCCACCAACGAAACCTTGTTCTAAACAATGAGCAATAATTGACGCCTTGACACGGATTTTAGATATGGCTAGTTTTGGTCATGCTGGACAAGAGTTAAAGCTTTATTTACTTTATCCTGATGTTTGTTTCTATTTTCTTTCCAGTTAAAGATGCCGAGGAAATCGGATGTATCTCGGGATGCCTGAAGACGAATCAACTTAGTATAAGAAAATCATCAAATAGTTTCTATGTAGAAATATTTACACCAAACAAACACCGCACTAATATCAGTGTAACAGTTACAGAACCGGACGGAACTGTTGTTGATGGAACATATTTTAAGGTAAGAAACAGCTTATACACCGATTCTTCTTAATTTTTTTTGTCTTTTTAGCATTTTATTATACGATTGTCTTCAGAACATCTAGACCCGTAAACATAAATTTATTTCTTAACACTACCTCATGAATTGCGTTGCTAGGGGCGTCGAGTCACTTGCGTGGAAATGCTTTTTGTGAGATATGGAAGATTTCATTGCCAATGACTAGATAAACATCTCAAATCAAACTGGAATTGTTTTTTCTTTCTATTAAGTTCCTTTTTAAGAGCCATTTCCTATATTATATTATGTATTGAATTGCTAGATGGAAGATCACTTAGGCTAAAAATATTACATCTATAGCGTTATTTGATTGAAAAAAAAGGTTCCCAAATTTTTCAGTTAACATGTATTTAAGAGACAAAGGGGCATGTGTTAAATTGACTTTTTCTACTTTTCTAGAGGAAGTGGTTGTGATTATTTAGAGATACAATTTTTAAATAAATATTTTTTTATATACTACATTAGAAATTGAACTTACTGAGATGGATATTTAACACATCAATACCCGGGAATTATACCACAGTTGTAAGTCTGTATTTATTACTACTAAAGCGGCATTAAGTTTACTCATTGTTAGGAAAAAATAATTTTCTAAAAATATTTTAATATAAATTGGTTGTTATTCAGACTTTTGCAATTCTTTTTCTTAAGTCTACTCTTATTAGCCTATAATAAATAGAAATCCGAAAAGCTTCGGGCAAATTGATAAAATGTTATTTATCAGCTATGAGCACGCGCGAAAGTTCTACATGTATGTAAACAATGGCGTGTTCGTCCGAGGACGACAGTAGATTCTGCAAAGAAAAGAACACGAGCCAACTAGGACAGACTGGCTCTGAAGTTTGGAATCGGTCAGACTCAGACGGAAAAAAAATGTCTGTAAATAAAACAGCAGTTTGGCTTGGATACGCACAACAAAATGGCCGCATTGTGCTTGGACACATGCTCTTTTGCTGTGTTTGTTGACGTTGTCTCATTTTTAATAAGAATCACGTGATCAATGTTCTAAGATAAGATCTTTGGTAGATCATTTCTCCGTGAACTTTAACGCAAGTAAAGATTTTCTTATGGAACCAAGTATTACATTTTTCATGAGAGGCGTAATTAAGAAAAAATGCGCTGGTTTTATACCATGTAGGAAAACTAAATGCAGCTTTAAGCTTTCTATGCTTCAGCTTTAGTAGTTCAAGCACTGGGTCATCTCTCAACATTAGGCAGCTTGCTGTCTAGAATGTCGTTTAAAACAGTGTGTGTGTGTGTGTGTGTGTGTGTGTGTGTGTGGACTAATTTATACGTGTTTAATAAGACAGTGATATGATAGTACTGACGGACGGACAAACGACAAATGGTAGGGTATATGACAGAAGTAACATACATGTATTTAAAAAAAAAAAAAAAAAAAAAAAAAAAAAAAAAAAAAAAAAAACTGGAAAAAGTTTTTTGAGGATTGTCTGTTTTACAGTATCATTCCGTATATGTCACGCATTACTTATTATCAAATTATTCTTGGCATTAACCGCAATTAAACGTTTGGTCAATATTATAGACGGCTTATTCGCTCTTTTCTTTCTATTCAGGTCTAAATATTGTATATTTTTGTTGTAGGTAAAAATTAACAATTTCTGTTGTGAGGACATAAAAAGAACAGTAGAATTTATATTTGAAGGTATGAATATAAGATATTTGGACAATACAAAGTTCTCGAATATAAAACAATGCACTGAGTGAATCATATTGTTTATACTTTAATAAGCTTTATGTCGCATGTATCACAAAAGCACATAACTAAAAAACAAAAATAAAAAAAATATAAATAAATAAATAAATAATAAATAAAAATAAATGAATAAAAAGCTTAAAATTATTGGTCCCAATGTTTTCTTTTTTTTACATTTTCTTGTCGTTTTTTCATCTTGGTTTCTTTGAATATCCTCAAGGATATATAATGATATATTTAACTTATTGGATTTTATATGAAAATTAATTAGAATTCCCTGTCACAAACACAGTGACACAAACAGTTGACTATGTAATTAAGCCGGACTTATCTTATATATGTTCATTAAATAAAGAATACATATTTGCAGGTAATTCAACCTCACTGATTGCTAATGCAGCAGAAAATGCATCCAATGATACAGTTGTCAATGTAGTTCTCATATTAATATGTGTGCCATGCTGTATTGTGACGATCGTTTTCCTTATAATTCTTCTGTATTGGTCAATATCAAGTAGGTATATATTTGTAATTCTACTGTACTTTGTCAGTTTAAGGTGGGTGCTTGATATTACTCTTCTTTGAAGCATAATTTCAGATGGTTAAGTCCTTGTTGTTCTTCTGTGCTTGAGATTGGAACATCTTTGTTTTTCGACTGTGCCGATTTGCATTAGTCATGTACATCCTTGTAATTCTCTTTGTTCTGACTAATTTTATGTAGATATATCCTCGCTTTTTGTGCTATAAGTTAAGGTAGGTATAATAATAGTTTTACTATTAATTGTTTTCGTTTCATAAAATATATCACAAGTTATTCCAACTTAGGCCGCGGATGGTGCTGGTTTATGTATGTTAAAATCTGTTAAAATATCGCAGCAACGACAACAAATAGAATAGAGTAATGGTGTTTAACGTCCCAGTCAAGAATATTTCACTTTTATCGAGACGTTGCCAGCCTTAGGCGAAATTGTAGAAATTTTGCCTGTGCGTTGCGCTGATGGCATTATACATCAGGGTTCTTTATCGTGCCACGCTTACCGTGACACGGGAGCTCGTTTGTTTTAAGTTCCCATCCGAAAGAACCGTGATTTTAATTTCGTAATGCCGAGTGCTTGGCGAAAGAACAGCTACTACCCACTTTCAAGTTTTTGGTCAGACCCGGTTGGGGTTCGAACCCACGACATCCCACTTACGAGGCGAACACTCAACCGAGCTACCGCAGTGGTCAACAAATAGAATAAGTTGACTCCATGTTATACAGATCTTTTTAAAACTTCTTTGATATGACGGTTCCATAACATTTTGGTCAAGGAAAACGTAATGCAGTGTCATATCAAATAGAAATACTAGTTTTTTTTACGATTGGCGTAATGTACGACGCAGCTAATAACAATAGAAAAGTAACTGACTTTTTGTAGTTCAGAAATCAAAAGATGCAACGATCACGTGCTAGTAAAAGAAATTTTTTTATTTGACCTCCATATTTAGCAATCTTTTGAATCAGACCCTAAAAAGCAATGCCTTATCCTACAAATCATAAGCATTTTGTGTTTTCATACTATTTGTAATTTTAATTATGTAAGGAATAGTTCAATAAGAGTGATATATATATATATATATATAATGTATTTCAGGTCGACTGATAAAGAATCCGAAACAAGAAGGAATAAAGCTACAAGAACAATCCACAGTTTTACTTATAACTACGGACACTCATGCTTCTAATCCTCCTTATACCAAAGCTATACACGATCTAACAGAACTTCTAAAGCAATATGATATCAAAGTGATCACGCTATACAATCAGAGCAGCCATAAAATGTACAACAAATACGATTGGCTGGAGATCATGGTACGGAATTGTCATCATGTCATATTTGTTACGTCAAAAGATATGTATGATTTGTTCAAATCTAAACAGGAGAACAAGGGGCATAACTCTGGAGATGATCTTGCTTTTTATGCATTCTCTGTAATACGTTCTGAATCACGATTAGACAAAAAATGTCATGTTTTATCCTTATGCGAATGTGGGTTAAAATATAGTTATATGAAAGAATTTTCCCAGCTTTATTCTTTGTTTAAAAAATCCACTAAAATTTGTTTAACTAAAATCCTTTCCCGGAATGATAGTTTCGAAATTATTTTAAATAGCAAGGAATTGCTCAGACTTGTAAACATCATCACAAGCTGTAGAAGTAAAAGTATTTATAAAGATGGTAAAAATATACTTCAATATCAATACAAACTAATGGAAAGTATAAAAGAATATGTTTGCTTTCACGACAGGAATACTGAAAGAGAAACGCCAGTGCACGTAAATAACGTCCTTTTATAAGGCAATCATTTAATCATATACATGTACAAGGAAGGATACGAGTTTATCGTTTTCTGACTGTTGCCAAATATTTAGCAAAATGTTAAAGTGTTTCAACACTTATGTAAAATTTCCAAAAGAAGAATAGTTTTTCTTCTTTCTTTCTTTCTTTTTGCGTTTCGTAGTATAGCAGAAAAATTGTTTTCGAATTGTTACGAATGAATCAATAGTATTTTAAAGTATTAAGAGGCAAGGTCGTGTATAGGGACATGTTGAACGAATATTATGGGTACGGTTTAAATAGTATTAACATATGATTTTGTTATGCTAGCCTGTACCGCTCAGGTGTTCAGTTCAGTTTTTTCTTTAAATTTTTTTTGTATTAAATAATAAATTTTGTGCAATATTTTCTTGCAAGTTTTCAATGGTTTATTATTGGGATTATGTATGTAATAATAGAGTATAATTTATTTTTAACCGGGAAAATTTATCAACATTTCCAGGTATTTTTCAGGATATTTTTTATAATATACATATTTATAAACATAAGTTTTGTATATTTGTAATAAAATATTGTAACCTGTGTCAGGCTACATGCTATATATGCCTTTTGGTTTTGTGTGTTAAAGTAGTATAAATCAAACCATATTATAATTAATTTCAACAAATATTTAAATAATTTTAAATTGGATATGACAATAACATCTGAATTACCATTAGTACTACCTGTTCATGAATGAGTTTGTTTTGTTTCTATCTTTAAACGGGTACTTTCTTCATAATTGAATGTGACTAACAGAATTATGTTTTTCAATTATATAAATATATATATATATATATATATATATGAAAAAGAATTGTAATAATCATTTAAAGAATATGGATTTAACTTTTTAATTACTTAATTTTAACTAGAACTGGCCTAACCTGTACTTTTTTGGTATTTTTATGTATGTTGAACTTGAAAATAAACACATAATACATTCCTCATTTACCCAAGTTATTAAATAACATAACTATTTAAATTAAACTTAACCTATTATTTTTACTTTGAACATTTATGCGGACAAGTTTTGAAATCTTTATATTTTTTAATTTAATGGAAAGAATTTGAAAAAAATTAATGTTGAAGATTAAATCGACTGGTCTGACAGGTACATCAGAATAATTTTAAGAATTCTGCATGAAAATCTTAAAGTTGAATCTAAAAGAAAAAGTTGTATTTTAAAAAAATGGCAAAAGTAAGAAAAACATGTAATAAAAACGCGATTGATGTATATTTCACACATTTGCAATGTTAATTTTTTTCATTATGACGTAATTCATTGTATTCTGCTACTATTTTTATTATACTGTAACAAAATAGGTTAAAGTTGAAATACACAACATAAAGCACACTTGAAACCTAATAGTATAATATCGTGGGTTAATAAGACAGTTTAAAAATAAAAATGAAATTACACCTAAATTACATATACAATATTTAAAATGCGATGCGAGATAACAAAAATATATTCACCTTCCTGGATAAACATCACTAATTACTTTTGGTTGTCCATGAATTGAAGCACTTCTCCACAATAGCTTATAAATCTAATCACAGATTCTGTGAAACCTGAGCAATCCTAATTAATCATCGTAGTTTCGTTTATATACAACAGCATAATATAGATTTTTTTCTTTTAACTTCTAAAGTAAAAAACAGTATAAATAATAAGACCAAATTACTTAACTTATGGTACTTGTGATGGTCTAATCTGTTTTTTTTATTTATTATTTTCAATACGTTAAACTAAAGAAAATTAACACAAGATATTTTTCAGGCTCCTTTACCTCAACATAAACTCAACATAAAGTACACATGAACAATACAACAGGCGTAAATACATCGTTTGAATACCAAGAAATATTTTTGGATTTGGACAGTCACGAACGTAATTTTCATTTACACATCTTCCAGATATATCGGGGAAAAGGGGGTATTAAAAAACCTTTTTCTTTCTATTTTTGAAAAATATTTGAAAATTATCAGTATGCACAGTTCTTAAAGTGATAAAAAACTTTAATCTTGTAGAATAATTTATTCTGATAAGCTTGAAATCTTTATATCTGAATATATAATAGGAAAAGTCTGAAAATTTTAACGTGGAAGATTTAATTGATTGATCTTAAGATACATAGGAATAATTCAAAGCGTTGTGTGCATGAAGAGCTTAAAATTCCTTAACGGAAGTTAACGTGTATAACTGAAATGGCCAGTTTTTAAAGTTTTTACTTTTTTGGAGGGGTCTGTGTGATTTGAAACGGTATGTAATGTTTCATTAGACATGGTATTTTGTCATGACGACGTCATTTGCTTTATTTTGCTTTTAAGATTTTAATTATCCTGTAACACAAGTAGGTTAAAGTTATAATAGACATCATAGTAACACACTAAAAACCTAAAGCACAAGTTTCAATGGCTTAGAGACAATTAATAAAATATGAAATTTAAATTAACATCTAAATTACAATTATATGTATCTAAAAATACAAATATCATGTACAAATGTTTATACAATATTTTTAAAAATGCAAATCCGAAACGTATCACAAATTAGAATTTGTTGTCCTCAGATTGCAGTGCTTTTCAACAGAAGTTTATGAAAACAATTCTGAGTCTCTTTCACTATGTGAAATTTAAAAATACAATAAACATAAAAAGAATAATGAAAATTTATATTGTTTAACTTTAAAGTAAAAAACATAAAACTTTATGAAGATCCACATACAATTACTAAACTATATATATATATATTACATTTCAATATGTTAGTACTTTCTTAATAAATACACACAATTTGTTTTAAAAAAAGTATCGTACATGTAAAACATTGTACGGTTCTATTTATGAACGACAAAGACATAGGAAAAAAGCATATTTTAGACACTAACAATGTGATGATTTCTCTTTGTTGTATTTTGCTACAAAGACTTTTATTTACCTTCGACACAAATAGGCTAGATTTTAAAAAGAAATTAAAAAGAAATCTAAAAACACAATAAAAACTCAAAAACGCCAGACGCATGATATTACGAGAAAGTTTATATATTAAAAGAAATATACATTTTAAAAAAATTAATTTTTATGACATGCCACATCTAAATGTAACTTAAAAAAGCAGGAAAGACCTTGCATCTACTCATAAACTAAAACTAAACATAAATTGTGTGAAAATGGTCTTATTAACCATCAAAAATAACTTCTTTCAAACCCCTTCTGTCAATGTTGCATTGTATTTGTTTTAAACTCGATCTGAAATTCAAATGCCGCAAGCGTTCTTAAATCATCCATCTGTGTCCAAAATCTCAACTATGAATGATCTGTTATTTTCTTTCGAAGCTATCGTCGTCATTGACCAATCCTGAAACAGAACTGGTACATGTTCTGTTTTCAAGTAAAAGTTTCCATCCACATGCTGTAATAAAAAGAAAATTTTCTCTCAGCAAATCGAAATGCCATGTTAGATTGATGTTCTTTATCCATGTTCATATTTTTAAGTAAATACGAAGGTGCTTACTTGGAAAACCAAAGTACCAGAAAACCATTGACATGGTTGGAAATGGGATTCGAGCCTAAGCAATGCAAAGCACTTATTTCATAGACAAGCGCTTAAGATCATTTAACCAATGGAGACAAATTCGTTTTAAAAGTTGCAAATCAAATCCCATTCAAAAACGTGTGACGGACAAGATAGTTGACATCCAGTTTGATTTGAGATGTTAAAGTACTTTTGTAAAATTGCAAAATTTTATGCAATTTTGCTGACAGGGTATAGAAAAAGGGAATAATCGAATGATTTATTAACAGACAAGAAAATAAACAAGGTACAATTGCATTTTTGTAATGTACAATTTTTATGAAATATGTAAATATATATTCCTTTACACTAGTGATTACATAAAAAACTACAACAATGCAATCATACACAAGCAACTAGACGCCTCCTAACCTTCACATATGAAGCCATTCAAATATTTTCTTCAGATTTCTCTTGTCAAACATTACAAATCAAGTCAAAGGTAGACAATTCAATCGCTATCAAGTTAAATACTAAAACATTTAAACAAAAGCGTCCAATATAAAATGACCAGAATAGAATGACTCTGAATTTACTGCCTGTACTGCAAGAAAGGAATAAGTAGAGGGGAAAAGGTAAGCAACTCTTGTTACATTTAAATAATTCTAGAATGCATCAAATTAGGAAAATGCGTTTTGTTATGTTGTTACCTCTTTACTTTCAATCTCTTTGATAAGCATTTTGATTCTCATTTCATTTGGATAAAAACGCCTTTTAATTATTTCTCTTCGACGCAAAATTGTTACATCTACAACAAAATGAAACACATCATCAAAATAAAAGTTGATAAATTTTTAGAAAAGATCTGATTATAATAAAACTCTCTTTTTTCTAGCGATCCAGAGCCTCGGTGTTTGAAACATGAAGTGTTTCTCATCGCTAAGGTTCGAATCCCGATTGGACAAATCCTTATGTAAGATGTTTCTCAGTTCTATTCCCGTTCGGGAAGTTTCTAGGTGTTAGTCGATTCGCTTGCCGAAGGTTGTTGATATTTTTCCGAGTTCTCCGGTTTCTTTCACTATTCAAGTACTGATATAAATGGAAGAAACTTAAATTTGGAGTAATCACTAAAACTCCACTCTTCTCACTAACTTTACAAGAACACATATAAATGCGAACAAGCTACTTTTTTCGATTTTTTTTGTGTTATTAAACAATATGGCGCATATTCAAACATATTCTCACAAAATATTGTGCAATACCTTGTAATTGCAAGTGTATACAAAATGATTCGATGAATAAAAACTAGCAAAGAGTTAGTAAGAAATGAAATTAAAACAGTATAATTCATAACCTAATATTAAAAGTAAGTTATTCTATTGTAATATTGTGTTTTGATGATCTTCTCTATTGTCTGACCCATTGTTTCCAATTGTACCTATATTATATTATAAGGTACATACGGACTAACTTTAATCATTTCCTTTTCTATTGCAAGGTAAATTGTTTTCGGTTTCCGCCTCTTTTTTTTTACCTTTTAAGACACCAAATAAAGAAACCACCTATAGTATCTATGAAAACATTTATTTATGTTCATAGTTATGTCTTATTTTGCCTTTTGCCTAACCAGATATTTTCCAACAATTTGTTATACTTAACTTTTAAATATCAAACCCAAAGCATCATATCTAAAACTCACCACAGTGGGACGACTTCAGGTGTTTGATGATCCAGAAAACACCAACATTGACAATAAACGTAAATATCGTAAATAAGGAACAGTCCTTGTATACATTATACAAGGCTTCTGTTAAATCTTGTATGTTAACGGAGAAACAGGCAAATACGGTGTCAGAAACAATTAGGAACCATTTAATCACAATGTTTATGACGATCAGAAGTTCATCTTCACAATGACGGGAACATTGATTTTCTTCCGATTTCTTGCTTTTGTCGGAGGCAAACGCAACATTGACGATGGCTAGAATTAAGAACACCAGCAAAAGGATTTCTTTTGTGCTATATGAAAAGCAAACCTGTCAGAGAAAATATAACATTATTATAACTACATTTGTTCACGTTTAATGTGTTTCTATAGTAATAATAATAATACACAAAATTTGATTTTAAAACGAACTTTAATTGTAATAAACGATTTGAATCAATGAATCATCGACTGGAATCTTCAGAAACAGCCCGTGTGGAGTTTGTACAATAACATTTTTTAAGCTATAGTTGTCCCCCAGTTTTTTATTTATTAAACGCAACAAACATTATAAAGAACCATTTCGGCATATTTTAAAGAAATATGGAACTTCAATATAGATAAAAAATTAAGAATTTTTTCATATTTTTGGGGGTTTCGTAGTTCATAAATTCGCTAGCTGTTAAATAGGAGTTGGGTTTCAGTAATGGTGTTTAAGGTCCCGGTCAAGAACATTTTAATTATATCGAGACGTTGCTAGCTATAGGCGAAATCGTAGAAATTTTGCCTGTGCGTTGCGCTGATGGCATAATAAAGCATTGTTCTTTGTCGTGCCACGCCTACCGTGACACGAGACCTCGTTTATTTTAAGTTTCCATCCGAAAGAATCGTGACTTTCATTTCGTAATGCCGAGTGCTTGGCGAAAGAACAGTCACTACCCACTTTCTAGTCTTGGGCCAAACCTAGTCGGGGTTCAAATCCACGATTTCTTACTTACAAAGCGAGCACTTTACCAGCTGAGCTACAGTAATGTTATTAAGTTAAATAGGTCTAAATAGATTAAATACAAGTAGTTTGATTACGTGTTAATAAACTATAAACGTACGTTTGTTGCCACGCTTCCATTCCCCAAACACTTTTCTTGGTTGTTCCCATTCCCATATGGCTTTTTTGGGATATTCGCATGCGAGTTCCAATAACGGTGTCTTCTCTTCTTTTTAGTTCCATGTCCTCTCAGATGCTTTACAGGGTATCTGCCGTATTCGTGTTTGTATTGTAGAGTGGTGGGCGTTACTTTTGAATTTTCTAGCCTGGTTTGTCTTCTCACATAATTGTCATCACTTAAAAATGGTTTTTGCTTAAATTTCGTCGCTGCTCGTATGTTTTTATTTTGCTTTTGTCGATAATGCATCTCCTTGATATTCGTTTTCTTAACATTCAAAATTTTCTTTTTTCGATATTTGTACAACTCATGGTGGCCTTTGGCGTTCTTCATGAATATGATTTCTTTTTCAAGTTTTATATCTTTTGTTTTCGTATCAACTGCTTCGACTTTGTATCGCCTTTTGTTATCTACGGAATTCAAACTGCCATTTTTGTTCAGTTCGGAACTGCCACATTTAACTTGGTCATATGTGTTGTTCATCAGTTTTCTATTTCTTACGCTAATGTTAGATGCAATGCTATCCAAAGCTTTCCTTTTTGGTGTGTCAGTATTTACTTTGCCACCTGATTTCCTTTGAAATCTCGGCAAATCTACCTCGGATTTGATATCGACGAAATCAAGTGAAGAACAACCATTTGGCGAGGAAACAGCTTCTTGTTCTGAATCAGCAGGACCAGTTGGTTCATATCTTAAGCATGGCTTCAAATGATAAAGATCCTCGTACCTGACTATGTTTTGATTTTCCGTGACGTTGTACTCATCATTGTCTTGTACTTTTGGTGAAAAAGCAGTGACTGACATTTCTTGAGAACCTTCCTTCTTTTCGAGTTTACTTCGTAAAAGTTTGAATGGCTTTACTTCGGTTTCTTTCGAGTAACAAGAAGAACCTTGAAGAGATGGACACTCAACTACATGACTGCTATGGAGATTTAATTCATCGACATTGTCTTGTTTGGAACATATTTCATCAGAATTATCTTCAACTTCTGCGGTAGTTTTGCACGACGTTTCTGCTTCAACTGGAATTTTCCCAGATTTGCTCTCATACTTTGTGGAATAATTGTTCATGAAGTAGGTTTCTAGGAAAATATTAAACATTTTTTGCATCCCATTGTTACCTCTTATAATCTGATTAAGCTGTTCGTTTATCTTGCGTATGTCTTTTTGAGTTTCAAACTGCGATTGTTTCATCTGCTGAATATCATTGTCTAGTGTTTTGATCTGAGGATCTCTTAAAAGCAGAACGTCAAAATCAGGCAGTTCTGTTCCTTTCTGAGTTTTACTATACGTCATAAGTTGGTTGTTCTCAGAACTCAAATAATTTTGTTCTAGAGACTGAAAGCCGGAATCCGATCTCACTAAAGCCTGTTCCATCTTGTTGTGTTGCCTGTAAATATATAAAACACAAATCAAATTAGATAAATTAGATAATCAATATCTAACATTATTACTATTCATGTAAATTTCTTTAATAATAATTGCATCAATACTATTTTGGCATATTTTTTATGGTGAAATCAATGGGAGCGTGTATTATGCCATCGCATATAACATGGCATATTACACGCACGTAAGTAAGGATACGGAGCTTTCTGTTGTCACGTGATGAAATATGGGTGGAGTCACAACCATATATGGGATACATAATTCACAATCGTTACTGCGTTTGGTCTCCTGAAGTCTAAGCCCCTCGTCCCCGTCGTAGGAGGTGGAAACGGGTAATGCCGGCTAACGGGGCTACGCCTGCAGCATGGGGCCAGTCACCCCTTCTGTGGTAAATATTGACTACAGAAACAGACACACAGAGAAACGTATTACCTGGTTCTTCAGTGGGTAACATCGGAAACGAAAGCATGACGTCTAGTCAGGAAAATCAGCAGAGAACTACTAGACTGAGAAGATACCTTCTGAGACCAAATAAGAACATCAACATAGCAGCATGGAATGTGCGGACTATGTTTGAATTTAGCAGAGCAGCACAGATTGCTAAAGAAATGAGGCAATATTACATCAGCATTCTGGGTAAAAGTGAAGCACGGTGGACAGGCTCTGGAAAAACGGCTTGTAGTAGTGGTGAGACCATCATATACTCAGGGAAGGATCAAGATCACCAGAGCGGCGTTGCAATAATGATGAGCAAGGAAACATCAAAGACATTGATAGAGTGGTATCCAGTGAACTACCGAATATTGTATGCTAGGTTCGATTCGAAACACATCAAGCTCAGTGTGATTCAGTGTTACTCACCAACTAATGATGCAAATGATGAAGAGAAAGATATCTTTTACAACCAACTGCAGAGTGTACTACATCGAACTCCAAAACATGATATGGTGATAGTAATGGGAGACATGAATGCAAAAGTTGGAAGCGATAACACCGGCAGGGAGGCATGCATGGGAGTACATGGCATGGGACAGATGAATGAAAACGGAGAACGCCTAATGGACTTTTGTGAGATGAATGGGTTAGTGGTTTGCAACACCATCTTTGCACACAAAGACATCCACAAGTATACCTGGATTTCTCCAGATAAAAGAACAAAGAATCAGATCGATTACATCTTGATCAACAAAAGGTGGAGGAGATCAGTCATAGATGCCCGGACGTACAGAGGTGCAGACATTAACAGCGACCACATACTCTTACGTGCCAAAATACAACTTAAGTTAAGAACAGTGAGGAAAGCGCAAGGACGAAGGAAGTTCGCAGTGAACAAACTTAAACAACCTGAGATAAAGGAAGCCTTTAAGCTGGAGCTGAGGAATAGATTTTCTGCATTAGGGATGATGGACGAAGGAAACAACATAGACAAAAAGTGGGATAACATCAGGGACTGTCTAGCATCAGCAGCGACTGAGACACTGGGATATAGGAAAAGTGTGAAAGAGGAGTGGCTAACATCTGATACATGGACTCTTATATCAGAGAGAAAGAAGATCAAATCAAAGATCCTAGACTGCAAAGACAACTCGGAGCATGAATCCCTACAAGGAAAAGGATAAAGAGGTCAAAAGGAGTGCGAGGCGAGACAAACGGAAGCGTATAGAAGATAACCTGAGTAGAGCTGAGGAAGCAGCAAGGACTGGAAATATTCAAGAACTGTATAAGATCACCAAACTGATGTCCGGCAAATTCACCAACAACTCAAACGTTGTAAAAGACCAGTATGGCAACATCCTTTCCAAGGACAGTGACATCATGGAGAGATGGGCACAGCATTTTAGATCAGTTTTGAATAGAGGAAACCCAACTCAACCACCAGACATTGAAGTCAACAACAACAACGTAGTAGAACTTGACATCAGTGTGGAGGAAATCAGTGTAGAGGAAATACAGAAGGCCATCAGAAAGATGAAAGACAACAAAGCTGCAGGAGTAGATGACATACCAGCAGAATTACTTAAAGTAGACATAGACGTAATATCAAAGGTCATATATAATCTGTTCCAAGACATTTGGACAACGAACATGGTACCAACAGAGTGGAAAAACGGACTAATTATAAAACTACCAAAAAAGGGAGATAAATCAGAATGCAACAGCTGGCGTGGAATAACACTTTTACCCACAATCAGTAAAGTGTTTACCAGAGTGCTCTTAGACAGAATAAAACAACAAATCGATGCACAACTGAGAGAGGAGCAAGCAGGGTTTAGACCAGGAAGATCATGTTGTGACCAAATTTTCGTATTACGTAACATCATAGAGCAGTCAATAGAATGGCAGTCTTCTCTATACCTTAACTTTGTGGACTTTGAAAAGGCGTTTGATAGTGTACATCGGGAAAGTTTATGGAAGCTCCTGAGATTGTATGGCCTACCACCGAAGATCATTGACATCATCAGGGTACTGCATGAAGGATTTCAGTGTAGTGTGATGGTTAACAATGCCAAAACAGAGTGGTTTCCAGTTACATCAGGACTGAAGCAGGGCTGTATGCTATCGCCTCTACTCTTCTTAGTGGCCATAGACTGGGTCATGAGAGAATCCACCAGAGATAAGGAAAACGGCATTAGATGGAGATTGGACAACAAACTGGATGACCTGGATTATGCCGATGACCTATGTCTCATCTCATCCACCTACCAGCAAATCCAGGAGAAAACGAACAAACTTTATACAACATCTAGATATCTAGGATTAAACATCAATTTTAACAAGACCAAAATAATGAGAATCAATGCACGGAATAACAACCCCGTACAAGTTAATGGAGAGAGTTTGGAAGATGTAGACACCTTCACATACCTAGGCAGCACTGTAACAACATCTGGAGGTACTGACGAGGATATTACATCAAGAATCAACAGAGCCCGTCATGTGTTTGCCATCTTAAAACCAGTTTGGACCTCCTCCTACATGACCACTAGAACAAAGCTTAGGATCTATAATAGTAATGTAAAATCAATACTATTATACGGATCAGAATGCTGGAAGCTCCGGAAAGACCTCACAAGGAAACTAAGAGTGTTTGTAAATCGTTGCCTACGGACCATATTTAAGATCAGGTGGCCAAAAATAGTGTCCAACAACGAACTCAGGGAGATGTCAGGACAGGAAGACATTGTGGTAGAGATTGTAAGAAGAAAGTGGAGATGGGTCGGACATGTGCTCAGAAAAGACCAGCACAACATCACAAGAGAGAGCATATTTTGGACAGCCGACGGCAAGAGAAAAAGGGGCAGGCCAAAAACAACATGGCGAAGAACATCAGAGAAAGAGCTGAAAGAGATAGGGTTAACGTGGAAGGAAGTAGAAAGAAAGGCAAAGGATAGGACTGGGTGGAGGGACTGTGTGGCTGCCTTATGTGCCACCTGGCACGAAGAGGCCTAAGTAAGTAAGTAACTGCGTTTGAATTATAAGTATATTCGAGCGTTGAAGGAATGCCTGTTAATAACATAGATTGTAAACAAACTTTGTAGTTTGTAATTTGTTTAAAATATTTCAATTTAAACAAAAACATTCATAGTAATAATAAAACAAAGACATTCATAGGAATAATAATAATAACATTGTTTCTTCCTTGTTATATGCCAAAATATTTCCCAAGGGTCGATAGGGTCGTGCATTATGCCATCTACATGTAACCTTGGGAAATATTTTGGCATATAACATGGAAGAAACAATGTTATTATATAACTAACTAATAGCAAACTAATGACAGACTTTAATATAACAGCACATTACAAAAATGAACCATGTTCTCATTAACAGAAGAATAATGCAATGGCTAAGGTCTACAAAACTTCATTTGTTTCAGTCTAAAGCCTCCTTATGCCTAATATCCTGTACAAGTGGTCTTTATATATATATATATTTGTGTGTGTGTTTTCTATTTGTTTGTTTTCAGCTATATTCCGTCTCATGGCAAACAATAACCACAACACAAATACCGAGAAGTAACACCAAGGGAGAAGTTGTTTACATGGGGAGACTACCCAAGTGACTATAACATAGATGAGTTCTGTTGTAACTGTAAAAGAGGGACCCTTGTTTTCTTTAAGAGAAAAGAAATTTTGAAAAATGAAGAAAATAATTTAAACAGAATTTTAAAAAATTGTAATGCAGCTATATTTATGTTGAATCTAAATATAGCTGTACCGTAAATATCTACTTACGGAATACTATACTGTTAACCCAGAGATAAAAATCAGTTAGGATTGCGAGAATAATATCTAACTGACAGCAAAGTGTAAAATGTGGACTGGATTGGACCCTTGGATTGGACTGGACTCTTGGATTGGATTGGACTCTTGGTGTAAAATGTGGATTGGATTGGACTCTTGGATTGGACTGGACTCTTGGATTTGATTGGACTCTTGGACTCGACTCTTGGACTGGACTCATGGACTAGTCTCTTGGATTGGCCTTTTGGACTTTTGACTTACGGACTGGTCTCTTGAATTGACATCTTATTAAACTCAATACTTGTTTGTGTAATTTGTTCAATACATATGTTTAATCACAAATACAGATTTGATTGGTTTGTTATTACTTTTTATAATATTACTGCAGAATTTTAACCTATCTTTACTATAATGTATTTGTTATTTAATTTCTAAGGGGACGGGTTATCAGTTGTCTCTCATCAAGTTAATGTTTTCGTTTTATTTTCTGAAGAGAGTTTGTGACATTTGACAACACATGTTGGTTTAAAAAGTTGAAGGTGATGATAGACCGTGCCTTTGTGGCATTTTTCACTTTAAGCTGGGGAGATTATATCAGATTACACCAGGAGTAACTGTAAACAACAGTTGTAGAAAATTATTTTTCCTAATAAACTTATCTGATCTGGTAATTAAAATTGACATTCAAATTTTGTCTTTTAGGCCTATAAGATTTCATCGAATTTTTTTTTACATGATAATGTATATACAATGAATCAAATAGGTGACACTTTACTTCCTAAACAGGACAAATTTACTGGTTAACTTTTACATACATTTATCATTGAACTATGCCAATTTTCATCTTGAGGGAAAAAAATTATTTTAAAAAAGTCTTTTAAGTTCTGTGCTGATCTTTAATGAAGTAAAAGTCTAGGTTATAAGAATTAAATTTAAAAGAAATACTGGCCAAAAATAATTTTTTTTTTCTGTCATTAATTGTGTTTAAATTCTACACTTTTTCTCTCCATTGCAATAATGTAATGATTACTGTTTGCATTTATGATCATAACTGCTTCATTTAATATTATAATATCTATTTGTTACAGTAATAAAAGTATCATTTTATATAGTACATCGATCATATATTTGAACTGATATTAAATGGTGTGTGTGTGTGTATTTTAATTGTGTTTAAAGTAACTAAATAATTTTATTATGTATTTTGTCACAATATACTTTTAATTGTTACTGCACATTTATGCATATCATAGTTAATGTTATTCTTAAATCAACATAGTATTTTTATCTTACTTAGTTTCAGATACTGTAGTTCTAGAGTTTCTGCAGATGAGAGTCAGACCAACAATCTGTCATCATTTCATTTTCAGCATTTAAGAGCTTGTAAAACAAATACTACAGCTTTAAGAGAAAAATATGTGACCTTTGACGTTTGATATTTTCCAGATAAAACAAGCAAGAAAGAATTGCCATAGCTGTATTTTTTTTATAGGGAAATCATCAGTTCAGATATATGTAAATGATTTGTAGTGTTTGATTTTATCAGTTTTTTATTTTAAAATTATGAAAAAATTCGTAAGTCCATTTTTTAAGTCTAGTCCATGAGTCCAATCCAAGAGTCCAATCCAGTCCAAGAGTCCAATCCATGAGTCCAGTCCAACAGTCCAGTCCAACAGTCCAGTCCAAGAGTCCAATCCAATCCAAGAGACCAATCCAGTCCACATTTTACACTTTGTCGCAACTGACAGTGAAGAATTAAACCTGTATATAAGTAAAGAAAACGTTTCACTAACAAATACATCGCTAGACAATGTTTTATTGATAACACATTAAGAAATTTAAAAACTTAAAACTTGAGTTATTATTTAATTTTGATCCACTGTGCTATATAGCTTCTTACGGTTTGAATAATAAATCACACTTTAGATATGTCTTTCATACATCAAATTTCTTACTTATCGATTGAAGATGTACCTACGCCTTCACGCTTCTATGTGACTGGGCGAGTGTTCCGCATAAATAACCTTCAATAAAATGTTTTTTACATCTTCATTGTTAAATTCATGATTGTTTTAGTAGGCGATTGAAAAGCATTACTTATTATTATAAAAAAGTGTGGTCTTGGTGTTTTAGAACTTTTAAATTCATAATGAAACCACATACTTTACATACATAATCGGAGTAAGACATCTTTTGTAACCCCCCTCCCCAACACACACACACATACATATACATAGATCTTCTGGTATCTTTAGACATTTGAATCTAGAAATAATAATTTTAAAAAAAAGAAAAATAAAGAAAGAAAGAAAAAAAACATGAAGTCATTACCAAGGTAAGGACTGAGACTTGGGGGACTCTCATTAAAAACTCTACAATTTGATTTATGTCAGGAACCAAAATCCCTGAAAAATATCAGATTTTATTCCTTAAGGCAAGGTTACATGATTAAAGTCCTAATCAAAGAATTAAAAACAATAGCATAATTACATGCTTTTTATAACTGCATGGATTGCTCCTTTAATCCCCAGGTCAATTATCTATTAAATATGTCGCTTCTGGACTTTGGAAAACATCACATCTCAACCAAAATGGTTTGTTATACACCTTACAGTTCATGGTTAACTTGCTATAAATCAAAATTTAATACTTGAACAATCAAAAATACATTAGGTAAAACTGTAATATTGCCCAATAATAATAATCCAAAGAACATGATTTAGGGTGTAATGAATTAAAGTTTAGCTGACCTAACTTACAATAAGATATATTTTTATGGTTTAATAAAGTGATTCAATATGATTCAAAAAGAGTAATAGTGTTCGATGTCTTATCAAAACTCAGTTTGAAAATGGTAGAAAAAAGTGGAATAACCAGAGAAAACTTGAATAGTGGACTGGGTGGTGCTATATACATGTGATAACTTATAACTGTTAGCGTTCCTTTATACATACACGAATTGTTCTTAGTGTATTCCTTAGGGATGAATAAAAACCCGCAAATAACTAAAAAAAAATACTGATGCAACGTTAAAAGACATTACAACCAACAGACTAACCTTGGGATGTAAAGGTGGAGAGACTCCAAATGGTAGGATCGTAGGAGACTTAAGTCAATTTTCTTGCCACAATATCAATTCTTGTTTAAAGTTGTTGTTAATTTTTTGTAAGTTTATAAATCTGTCATGTGCTACTTTTGAATTTTTATGAAATAAAATATATTCAAACGTAGCACATGACAAATCGTTGTGTATGATACTTTGTTCAACACATAAAAAGGCAGATTGTTTAAGATTACGGAAACAAAGCGAAAAAACTTAAACAAATCTAAAATTGTATTTTTTTAAATTTAGAAATGACCACACCTTTTACTTAAAAATGCAAACGAATGTTTTTAATGAAAAAAATTATCAAGATTTATTTATTCATTTATAAAACTAAGTTGTGAATTTATTTATTTGTTTTTAGTTATTTATTTATTTAAAATGACAACTTAACATTCAAATATCATAAAATATTTTTTTTCAAAGAATACATTGCAATATTCGTTAAAATATCCTATACGTAATACGTAATATGAATTTTTAGGTGTTGGATGGTTATATTAACAATTAATTATAGCACTTCACTTGACCTGAGCAAACAGGGAACATACTACAAATATAATGAAAAACAAAAGGCCAGTGGGCCTTTACGCTCACCTGAGGATATGTCCAAAATTGTTTGCAAAGCGCAAAAGACAATATATTAGGTTCAGAAACTTTACAAGTTTCCTCAAGTAAAAACTGCCACAAAACTTAATCAAAAAAGTATCCAGTCACATTTCATTCATAAGTAGCTTATACAAGAGGCCCATGGGCCTTAACGCTCACCTGAGGATTTCTCCAAAATTGTTTGCAAAGGGCAAAAGACATTATATTAGGTACAGAAACTTTACAAGTTTCCTCAGGTAAAAACTGCCACAAAACTTAATCAAAAAAGTATCCAGTCACATTTCATTCATAAGTAGCTTATACAAGAGGCCCATGGTGATTCAATCGGTTATTGTTTAAAACTACGACATCGTAAACACAGCTACAACATTGCCAACAGCAAAATAACTTACCCCTAGATTTTTTCAACTTTACAAGTAATTATAATAATAATAATAATAATAATAATAAAAATAATAATAATAATAATATGATGATGATGATCATCATCATCATCATTGGAATATCATTTTACATACAAGCACTATGTATATAGATGATATATGGTGCAATAGAGTTCTCCATACAAATAAGATACTTATACATAAACATACACAATTATTATTATTATTATTATTATTTAAAAATTAAGAAATATGAATCATACAGATCTATAAAAGTTCGTGGGTTTAAAATATCAACAGTTAATAACATAGTATTATTTGTTGATGAGTTATAATTGATATTTTCCTCAATATATTTCTGACGTATTTAAATGTAAATACTTACCACATAAAAAATATAAAGTGACTTTTATCTTCCACTACTTTGGTGCAAAATTTACTAATTCCTAATATGTAAAGATTAAGTAATACATTAATCTGTAAGGATCTGTCAATTAACCCCCCTTCCCCCCGAAAAAAAAAAAAAAAAAAAAAAAAAAAAAACTCGTGTTCAAATTAAAATTACACGAAATTACACGATGTTGTTTAGATAAAGTGTTTTAGAACTATCTCTGTAAAAAAAAAAAGTACTGCAAAATGATGTTTTATTATAGAAGTTACAATACAAGTACGACTATTCGGAGTGCTTTCTAAGAAGTCCTACGTCAGTATATCCATAGCCCTGCCTCACCATTTGATCAACAAAATACAATTAAAACAGGCCTGCCCGACTTGTTTGATCACAAATATAGTATAAAATATTATCATTTTAAATATTAAACATACCTTCGTAAATTTGTATATTCTGTTTAAATCCTGACTTTTAGCTGATACTTTCTATAACGCCTACCCCACTTGGTTAACTAACCAGCTGACTAAAATATTTAGGTCATCATATGGGGTATATAGATACACGTGATCTAATTCTATTTAATGTTTATAACTCAATAAAATAAATTAAAATTGTTGATTTTTTGTCAGTATATAAAAGTTCATTGAGGTAATAAATCCTATTGAATAAAGAAAGAATATATATATATATATATATATATATATATATATATATATATTTATATATAGTTTACAAACATCAATCTACCCTGGATATCCCCTCGTGCTATATATTTAATTATGTCAGCGATGTATTAAGAATAGGAGAAGATAACTTAGTATTTCTAGTTTGTTCACTCGGGTAATCTATATGGGAGCTTTCTACTGAAGAACAGCATTCTAAAATTGAAAATAGATCTATCACTCATTTTCAATAAAACGTGTCATTTCCAAATTTTAAAAACTGGAAAATGAACGTCATAAAAAGAAATAAAACATATTATATTTTTAAAATTCAATAATTGAATATTATAGATCAAACTGGGTTTGAACAAATATTAGAGTTGCAAAACTGTGCATATCCAAACTTAAATAATTCCGGAACAAAATATTGTGTAAAAAATGTTCGTTACTTCTAGACTATTAGAAATGACAGATTCTTTTGCGAAATTTCGGTTACCATAAACTACCTATCGAAGTTAATTCTGAAAACGTAAGGTATAAAGACAGATATATCACAATAGTTTAACAAATATTTCAAAACCTTACCTAAACACATGAACTGCATAAAATGCATGCATATCGTTGAAAATAAAAACGATATATAAAAATAAGAATTCACTCGACCATATATTTTCGATCTAATAAAATTGTGAAAACCATTATAAATCTCAAGGTAATATATACCAGATCAATTAAAACACAAATTGAGGAAAAGAATAGTATAGTTTAGTTCATACTGGAATTGCAAAATTGTTGTGCATTAAATGTGACTTAAAAGTATATTGTAGTCGAAAGAGATGATATTAAAAGTATATGGGAACCACAAGAGACATTAAAACTCTAAGATATATTAAACTAAATTAGAAATTTAAATCACCATATGCACTTTATGCAATAATTATAAGGTCAATAATGATTAAGATGTCCTAATTTTTAAATATGATTGTGTTTAACCCGAAAAAATACAGGTTTTATAATTACAGTGATTGATTACATTTGGACTATCTGTCAATTTCAACATTTTAATTCAAAAGGATATCTAATTCAGTTTTCAACAAAGAAATGTTCGTTACATTTTTGATATTCAACAAAATATGTGAACATCTTAAAAACTGAACCTCAAACTTAAATCAATTAAATGAAATTAAATATTTTAAACTTCAAAACTAATCAAATAATTGTAAAAAAAAAAAACCTCATAGATATATGGTAACTTTGAAGAAGTCAATGTCCTAAGTAATTTTTCAAGAATATTTTATGCAATGTTAAAGGGATTGAAATTGCATACAACTTTTCACTTTTCAAACCATAATGTATCTGGGGTGTTTGCTAATAAAATAACGATTTCTTTCTAACCATAAAAGAAATTTCAAGGGAATTGTCATCTCCGTCAATTTCTGCTACCTTTGCCAACAAAAAATTGTTGTCAAAGGCCGCAACAACGAAATCATTTTCAAAAAATCTTCTGTTAAAAACTGGCTTTCTCGTTCGACATTTCCCAATGGCATTTCTTCACTCTTGGAATTATATGCGTCTGCTTCGAATACCTTAGTTACATCTTTATAAAATTTGGACACCGATTCCTCTCTCCATGTATCGCAGATAAAACTATCAGAGAGGAAAATGTGACAATAGTAGCTAGTATTTATGATGACAACTGTTGAATTACCTAGACCTGCAACTGCGTAGATTTTCATTGTTCCTTGAACTTGTTTTCGTTCGATTTATTTATCTATTTTTTAACACTCTTCTTTTGTCAAGAAAACAAACTTTACGCTTAACAGGTTACATTTAATCGACTGTGACCTTGCTAAAAAGTCTGATGCATCTTGTATAGTTGCTTTTCCAGAATTAACAGCTTCATCCGCCATTCGTTTGCAAAGGCCCTCTAAACCATTTGCCTTTGTCGTATACAGCTTCCCAGTAATTCCACTTGGCAACAATTTCATACCAATCTTCATGGTAAGTAAACAAACAAAAAATCGACTTATTGCGATACTGTGAGGTATTTTCATTTATTTTAGTTCATTTATTTCAATCAGACACCGACATAGGTAAAATGATTATATTTACGTTATTTACATGCATGTCAAGTTGAACAGTACAAAAATATAGTATAGCTATTTACAACTTATTTGGTGAACAAATGGTAATAATAATAATGATAATAATAATAATAATGATAATCATCATCATCATCATTATTATAATTATAATTATAGTCATTATTATTTGTCAATGTTTTCGTAATAGTCGTTAACGTTACACAAAATCACAACGGTATACAGTAAGTAAGTAAGTAAGCAAGGGAGCGAGCGAGTGAGTGAGTGAGTGAGCGAGTGAGTAAGTGAGTGAGTAAGTGAGTGAGTGAGTTTTTCTAAAATATTCGTATACATACTTGCCAACAATTAGTCAACAATAAACTAGGGCAGAAGACACACAATTCCATGTAAGCCAATCAGACAGGTATACTTATTCATTAACAAATCACACACCATCATGTAACCAAGCTTATCAGGCAACGAAATACTTGCTTACTAGCCAATTGGATATTGGCATACCCACTTTCAGCCAATCGGACAGCGACAATGATCGAAATAAACCTCTAAGTCTAAAATTTTGTAACGAGCTAAACATTAATATTACGTATGACATCAGAAATTTATACACCTGCTGATAGATAACACTATTAATTTATATTTTTGTATTATATTTAATATTCACAAAAATCTGAATGTTTAAATCGGCTGAAAACAATAATAAGAAAGGTATTTGTGCGGACATTTACGAGTTTATAAATATGCCTTTGTATGGTTTAGGATCAGATACACTGAATGACTTTAAAGCTGCATTAAGTTTTTCAATTTTCTTTATTTATTATTTTTTTATTTTATTTATTTATTTTTATTTATTTATTTATTTTTTTTATTTCTAAAAAAAATAGATAACTTCTAATCACGATAAGTAAAAGAAATTACTGATGCAACGTTAAAAGACATTAAAACCAACAGATTTACCTTGGGGTTTAAAGGTGGAGAGGCTCGACATGTTAGGGTCGTGGGAAACTTATGTCAATTTTCTTGCCACAACTTCGATTCTTATTTAAAGTTGTGTTTTTGTTGATCTTTTGTAAGTTTATAAATCTGCCATGTGCTACTTTTGAATTTTTATGAAATATAATAATATTTATATTCAAAAGTAGCACATGACAAATCGTTGTGTATGATATTTTGTTCAACACATAAAAGGGCAGAATGTTAAAGATACCGAAACAAAGCGGAAAATTTTAATAAATCTTAAATTGTATTTTTCTTAATTTAGAAATGACCAAACTTTTACTTAAATTTTAAAATGCAAACGAATGTTTTTTATGAAGAAAAATTTCAAGATTTATTTATTTATTTATTTATAAATCTATTTCTAGTTTTTTTTATTTATTTAATTGTTCGTTTTTATTTATTTATTTATATTAAAATGACAACTTAACATTAAAATATGATTAAATATTTTTTTCAAAGATTACATTGCAATATTCGTTAAAATATCCTACACGTGCACCTTACGTTATATGAATTTTTAGGTGTTGGATGGTTATAAAAACTTCCTCTTATACAACTCTTATCAACAATTAATTATAGCACTTCACTTGATCTGAGCAAACAGGAAACATACTATAAAAACAATTAAAAAAAACGGAACAAGCCCACTGCCATAGATAACTCCCATCTTTAGACAGACAAAAATTACTCAGTTTAAATGGAATATAATCCCAAGTCAATTTCCCTTTCTATAATTCTGTCAAGGTTCGCCTCACATCCTTCAATCGGCGATAACTCTCCCGCTAGGCGTCATGATTTCTCGGAAGAATCTATACAATAAATATTACACATTTAACAGGTCAAGCAATGATACAGGATATAGAACAACACATCAATGAAACTTAATATTTAAAACACTCCAATTTATGTTACCAATAACAAAACAATAACACAACAGTATGAACTGTAGTTTGCATAAAGACAATAATTTATATAGCTGTATTGTTTGATGAAAAAAAATTTATAAAGGAATATATTTTATCCTTCAGTGCAGGTTTAGAAGCACAAAACTTAATTTTCAATATCCGCCTTTTCCTATTTCAAGACAGTGATGTCCCAGCGATATTTTATGTACAACTTGCAGTGTTCAAAGTTTGGTAGCGATAGATATTTCTGAAATTCGAGGTTGGTTTAAGCAATATTTATTCAAATGATTCAAAATTATTGGGTTACATTTAGATACAGTTCTTACAAATAAGGATCCTGGAACAATAGTAAAACTCTTATATTAACCCGTTTCCTAACGATGGTTTCTATAAATAAACATTCGCTTTGACGATCCAATCGGTTATTGTTCAAAACCGAAACATCGTATACAGAGATACAAACGTATCGCAACCAGTCAAATTACTTCCCCTAGATTTTTTACTTTACATGTAATAATAATAATAGTATACATATATGGTGCAAAAGTGTTCTCCTTACAAATAAGATACTTATACATAAACATACACACATTTACAATTATTATTATTATCATTATTTGCGCTAGCTGTTTCTTATTTCTAAAGCATGTTTTTAAAAAATGAAGAGATATGGATCAAATCTATAAAAGTTTATTATTATATACTAATTTTAACTGGTATTTGTATTATATATATATATTAATACTATTTGATTTATGACATTTAAGAAACAAATGAACAATAAAAATTATATTTTTATTTGTTAACTATCCAACTGATATTGGTATTTTACAAGGTTTACAATATGAGGTTAAATATATCAGTATATAAAACCAGATTAACACTAATGCTACCTATGTACATGAAGCAGTTTAGATTTTGATAAATAACAATCTTGTTTTTTTATACATGAATTCAACAGTATTAACAATTTTGATGTATATATTTTTTGTGCTTTATATGTTATTGGTACAAAAACCCCTATTTTTAAGAGGGTGAATATTCACTAATAGTTCGAAAACATATATACCCTAGTTGAAAATTAAAAAAAAATGTAATAAAAACATTAGTAAGGTAACATAAAATTTATTATTATTAATGATAAGAATATTAAGTTTGTTACTTTAGTAACAATACATAAAACACAGTGAGATTAAAAAAAATAATAAAAATAAAAAATAAAAATAAAAATTAAAAATATTCGGAATTATCTCCCCTAAGACATTTGCAGTTGTCTCTCTTCAAATAGTTATCAATTACAAAAGATATCTTTCTCATAAAATACTCATTATTTTCAGACTACTTTATTCATTGTATAGGAAATATATTTGTATAATCATGCTTAGTGAATATCAGAAAATTTTGAAAATATCTGCTTGGAATATACATGGTCTTGGGGAAAAATTTAAAGATGAAAATTTTCTGAATCTTTTTAATAATGATATAAATATATTTCTACAAACTTGGAAAGGAGAACATAAACAATTTAACAATTTAGATTTTAATTTTATTTCTAAAGTTCGCAAAAAAAAAAAAAAAAAAAAAAGAAGAAGAAGAAGAAGAAGAAAGCCAAAAGACATAGTGGAGGAATTATTGTTATGTATAAAAAATTGATGGCTCAGGGAATAACTTATGAAAAAAATGGATCTTCTTCTCAAAATAGACTTTGGTTAAAATTGGATAAATATTTTTTGGTTTAAACAGTGATATATTTCTTTGCGTTACCTATATTCCTCCAGTCAGTTCCACTTATTATGAAAATGATTTTCTGTGCTTAGAAGAAGAAATACATAAATTCTCACAAAAAGTACAAATTATTCTTGTTGGAGACTTTAAAGCTCGTATAGGAAATTTAAATGACTTTATTAAAAATGATTCCTTAGATTTGAATAAATATAATGTTACAAGACTGCTTCCTGAAAACTACCAGATAGATATCACTACAAATAGAAACTTTCAAGATACTACTGTTAACACTCATGGACAAAACCTTTTAGATCTATGCATTTCCTCAAGGTTGCGTACATTGAATGATAGATATTTAGGTGATTCTCTAGGTTGTTTTACCTGTTTAACTGTAAATGTTCACAGTTGATTATGCAATTGTAAGTGAGAGTCTTTTGTCCTCAGTTAAATATTTCAAAACACTGGATTTTAATTACTTATCAGATCATACACAAATTGAAATAGATTTAAAATGTAACATTCGAAAGTTTTATAACATTCCCCATGATAGAAACTGGAAAAATGTAAAATGTTATAAATGGACAGATGATTCTAAAATAAAGCTTATTAATAGTTTAGAAACCTTTCAAGAAGATATAGTAAATTTTGAAACGAATTATTTTAGCGGAAACCAAGAGGGTGTTGATGAGGCAACTAATCGGCTAACATACATATTTCAACAAATCTCAGAACATTCATGCATAGTTAGACAGAAAGAATGTATAAAAAGGAAAAAAACTAAAACACAACCCTGGTCAGATAAATCCATCTAAGACTTTAAAAAAAGTATAAATAAGAAATTAAACACAATCCTTTTAACCTTTCTTTAAAAACTAAATATTCTACACACCTTAAAACCTTGCCAAAATCTGTGAAACAAAAGAAATATCAATATTATAAAACCTTTATAAATCAACTTTCCTCAGATAGAGAGAAAAATTCAAAATCTTACTGGGATACACTTAGACGTTTAAAACATAATGAAAATTTAAAAAACGACATAGATGAAATATTAAATGATTAAAATTTTATCACGCATTTTCAAAAACAAAAACACTGTAAAACATCAGATAATGAATTTGAACATAATACATTGCAGAATTTAAGAAAAATAGAAAATTCATTACAAGTGAATCCATTGACTGATAATCCAATTACTTGTGCTGAAATAAAACATGACATAAATCAAATCAAAACTAGAAAAGCAGCTGGGCCTGATCTTAAAATAAACGAAGTTATAAAATATAGCAGTCATATCACGTTAAAATCTCTATCAAAATTGTTTATTTTAATTTTGAAATCTGGTATATTTCCATCAAACTGGAAATGTTCCTTTATAATACCTTTTCATAAATCAGGTGATAAAACAAATCCAAATAATTATCGAGGGGTTTCTTTAACGAACTGTATATCTAAAACTTTAATGCAGTTCTGAGCAGACGTCTGCTAAAAATAATGGAAAAATATAAATTCCTCTTCCCAGTTTGGCTTTAGCGAAAACCACAGAACTACCGACAGCTTGTTTATTCTAAATCTCTTATAAATAAATATCTCCATCAAAATAAAAAAAAAATATTATGCATGCTTTGTTGATCTACAAAAAGCCTTTGATTCAGTTATGAGGGAGGGGTTATTATTTAAAGTTATTCAAAATGGGGGGGGGGCATTTTTATTAAATCATTAAAAGACAGTTAGAATTGACTGAATCTGCATTAAAACATAATAATAAACATTCTGATTTTTTGAAAATAAATCGAGGAGTGCGACAGGGGGACTCAATGAGCCCTACTTTATTCAATATATATATATAAATGATATGTCCCCCATCTTCTTGACAGAAGAATCATCTCCAGTCTCCTTGTTGCAATCGAAACTTGGAAGTTTGCTTTTTGCAGATGACTTTCTTATTTTATCAGAAAGTGAAGATGGTCTACAGAATAGTATAAATAATTTATATAAATGTCGTAAAAACTGGCAGCTTACTTTAAATACAACAAAAACTAAAACAATGGTGTTTCAGAAATTACAAAAAGGATCCAAATTAAGAGTAAAATTTAGTGATCAAGAATTAGAAAATGTAACAGAATACAAATTTCTTGGAACCACAATTGAATGTAATGGTGATCTAAAACATAGTTCACATGAATTGTCCAAAAAAGGAAATAAAATACTTTTTTCTATACATTCTTTAACTTCTTCCCAAAGTAATCTTCCTATTGAAATTTCTTGTAATTTATTTGATTCCTTAGTGAAACCAGTACTTACCTAAAATTCTGAAATAGCCTTTATGGATTCATACTTATCTCTTTATAGAGCTAAACAAAGAGCCAATTCAAAAAAAGCAAGTTGACTATGTTTCTTTTATTGATAAAACACCATCTGAAAAAGTTCACCTAAAATTTTGCAAATTTGTACTTGGTATTAAAAAAACAGCTACAAATTTTGCTATTAGGTCTTAATTAGGTAGGTTGCCCATTGAATATTTTATTAAACAATAAACAGTTTTATATTTAGCAAGACTGAGCATGAATGATCAATCCTCTATTAAAAGAATCTTTTTTATTAAGTCAAGATTTAGATACAAAAGGTATATACTCTTGGCACACTTATGCAAAGGAAATAATGTCAGACCTGGATATAAATAATGTTTATACATGTATAACAAAAAAAAAAGATTTAATTTCATTGAAATCTATATTAAAAAACGAATTCAAAAATAAATATGAAAAATTACTCAAGAATAAAGTGGAAAACTTAATTCATAATAACAAATTACAATTATATCAAAACTTAAAGAAACATTTAAATAAAGAATTTTATTCATCTTTTCCAAATTTTGAATTTCGTAGACTTATAACAAAATTTAGAATTAGTGATCACACCATAGAAATTGAAATTGGACAATACCAAAAACTCCCAGAGAGGAAGACTTTGTAAACATTGTAATATTCTTGATGATGAGATCCATTTTTTTTCTTCATTGTAAACTTAAAATTATACCAAGAAACAAATTAATTGAATCTTTTATTATAGAAAATGCTGAATTTATATACTACTCTGATATGAACAAAATTATTATTCTACTAAACCCATCAACACCCAACCAAGTTAAAATAGTAGGTTCCTTTATAAAACAGTCATTAGAACTGGGGAGAAGACTCTTAATTTTGACTTGTATTTTATTTAAAAAAAATATCACAGTTATGAAAGTTTATAACAATACTGTTCTATGTTTGTATATGTATATGATTTTTTTGTGGTCACAGATTCAGTTGAATCTAAGGACCTAATAAAATTGTTAAATATTATTTTTTGATAAGTTACAATGTATAATTGATATTTTCCTCAATATATTTCTGACGTATTTAAATGTAAATACTTACTACAAAAAAAATATAAAGTGACTTTTATCTTCCACTACTTTGATGCAAAATATACAGATTTTTCTTTTGACGTTTAGGTTGAGTATGTCTACCACATCCAAAATGTGAAATTGGGAATTACATTAATCTGTAAGGATCAATTAACACCCCCCCCCCCCCAAAAAAAAAAAAAAAAAAAAAAAAAAACTCGTGTTTATACTAAAAGTGCATGAGATGTTGCTTATGAAAAGTGATTAAGAACTTTCTATGTTGAAAATATGTCGTTCAAAATGATGTTTTATAATGTCTGTATGATATGATATAAGGAGCGTTTTCCAAGAAGTCTTTCGTCGGTATATCTATATATGTATTGGGGTCTCATTTGGATCAACGAAATATGAATAAAACAGGCCTACGTACCCGACTTGTTTGATCACAAACATAGTATAAAATATTAGCTTTATAAACATTAAACTTACCCTTGTAAACTGGTATATTTTGTTTAAATCCTGACTTTAAGCTGAAACTTTGTACAACGTGTTCACTGACTCCGATCGTTAACTAACAATTTAAGTGATCGCATGGGGTGTATAGATACACGTGATCCGATTTTAATCAATGTTTGTAGCTCATTAGCAAACTTTTTTTTTGATATACAAAAGTTCATAATTCTTATTTATCATACAACTGAAACCTATTGAATTAAGAAAAAATATATAAATATAGTTTACTTGCATCAATCTACCCTGGATGTCCCTTCGTGCTATATACATTTGTATATAATTATGTCATCGATGTATTTACAATAAAAGGGAAGATAACTTATTCTTCAGAGAAAATAACCCGAATGAACAAATGAGAAATACTAGTATCTCAAAATCAAAGATAGAGTTAAGTTGAGTTGAGTAATGGTGTTTAACGTTAAAGTCAAGGATATTTCAGTTATATCAAGACGTAGCCAGCTATACAGGAATTGTGTGTCTTCTGGCCTAGTTTATTTTTTACTAATGGCTAGCAAGTATGTGTACGAATATATACAAACTATTTATATGATATAGACGTAAAATAATATTTCATTGATTTTAATCGTGTTTCATAAGTTTCTTAAGGCTGGATGTAATTTTAAATTAATTGTTATTTTCTATGATGTTTGTTAATTGTTTTAAATAACATGTGGCACGAGAATAAACTATTTACTTTCTTACTTACTTACTTACTTACTTACTTACTAAGTCACCGATTCACTCACTAACCCACTCAAATACTTTACTTACTTACTTATTTGCTCACAATTTACTAACTTACTCACTTACTTTACTTCCTTCCTCCCTTACTTGCCTTCTTACTTAATTACCTACCTATATTCTTTCTTACTTACTTACTTAGAAATTGCTTACTTACTTACTTACTTACTTAGAAATTGCTTACTTACTTACTTACTTAGAAATTGCTTACTTACTTACTTACTTACTTACTTGCGGTGCCTGATTGAAATAAATGAACTAAAATGAATTTAACTGTTTGGAATAAAACTTTACTGTGCAGAATTTTGAAGTTTTACAAAAAAAATATAAGAAATTTGAATATTTCTTTTTGTAAAAATTTAAAATTCTATATTATCATTTATTGTAAATGCATCAGTCTTCAATTTTCGCTCCGTAAGTGGGATATGTGGATTCGAACCCCGACCAGGTCTTAACCAAGCATTCGGCATTACGAAATCAAAGTCACAGTTCTTTTGGATGGGGACTTACAATGGTTTCCGTGTCACGGTAGGTGTGGCCCGATAAAGAACTCTGCTGTATTATGCCATCAGCTCAACACAAAGGCATAATTTCTGCACTTTCGCCTACACATGAGCGAAATTAACCTCTAAACGGCTCTAAACAAGTCTAAAAAATTTGTAAACCAGCTCAAAACTGATTTTACTTATGACATCAGAAATGTATATACCTGTCGATAAATGATAAAACTATATTTGTATAAATTATCTTTTATATTTACAGCTACCTGAATGTTTAAAACAGGAAAAAATGAATAGGGAAAATGTTTGTGCTGACATTCATTAGATAAAGAATGATTAGTTCATATTTGTGTATGGTTTAGGATCAGATACACTAGACAGCATTAAAAATTCTGTGATCAAACTTAAAATTTTTCGCAAAATGAAAAAAAACCCGTAAAGAACACACAAACGTTTAATGATATATAACATGCAAAATTGACATATTATTTATAATTAATCTTCTAGACTACCCTTTATTCCTAACAATCAAATTATCACACAAACTGTCGTTTGAAAAAACGTTTACATGTATACGATTGAATTGGATTGTATAATGATGTTTTACGCCCCAGTCAAGATTATTTTCAATTATTTCAGGCCGGTCAGGCCTGAAATAAAGGGGGAAACCAGAGTGACTGGAAAGAACAACCGACCTGTATATGAAACACGTATTTCATCTCAAAACACGTCCAATTTTAACTAGTCACATTATACGTAGAAAAAGTACATTGTCCTGGCATCAGATAAACCAGTCGATACTCTGTCCTAATACCGTGAGCCAGGCGAGGAAGCGGTATCTCAAATTATAAAGTTTATTTATGACCCGACCGATTCAAACCTCCAACCTCCTGCTCTTGAGGCGTACGCTTTACCAAAGAGTCGCCAAGGCGGTCTGCCTGTTTAGACATCCACTTATTACCGACCTTTTTTAATCAATGTCCCCAGATTAAAAATGAATTTAGTAAAATGATGATTTCTTAACAGTTTCCGCTTTACACTTGAAGCATAGTGTTAAACCATCTTACTTTCTTTTTTTCAGACGTGTCAAAGAAATTCTAACAACGCGCCATGTCTTCTTTGGTCAAGGTGATGCAATTGGCAACGTGGCATATGATATTGTAGGTATAGATAATGACATAAAGAGTAATCTGTGTATTAATAAAATAAAATTTGAATAATTTAAACTTGAAATTAAGAAATTTCGATATTTGTGTTCTAAAACTCGTAAGAAAAAAAGAAATGTCTTCAAAAATTCGTGATAGCTGATAGAATAGGAACATCACAACGTGAATGTACAAAGACACATAACAAGCATACTGGTGGTGAAAAATATGATGTTAAATGGAGAGTGACTACGTTTTCATATTTGCAAAAACAACCCCCCCCCTTTTCTGTTTTATACTTGAAATAAAAATTGAACATTAAAATAAGGAGAATTTTGAAAGCACAATTATTTTCTAAGGTTGCAATCACATCTGAAGAAACATAATAAAACTTGGTAATGATTCGGTCATTGATTTCAGTTTTATATTCGAGATCTAAAAGGTTAAAAAAAAATTATTAAAAAAAATTGCAGTATGCAATTTTGAAGTCACGGATTTGGACCAATTGAGAAAACGTGCATCTCACAACCAGATCAATGTCATGACATATTTTTTTTGTTAGAATGTTTGAACAATTTGGTTTTTCAATAATTCACATTAATATTGTTGTTAAAACTTTAACGGTATTATTATTTTAAAGAGTTTGTGTTAATAAAATTATAATTAATATTTCTCAATTCACAGTCCATACTTTTTTCTGTGTTTTCTTAAACGTTTTTGTTTTTAATACAAATATATACAGATAAGTACAGATATTGGAATAAACGTATTTCTACAATGTATTGTGTTTGTAAACAAAATCCATAAAAAACCAAGCATTATTATTTTTTCTATAAAACACTGGTTTCTAATTTCATTATATTGTAATTTCGTTCTCTTTATTGACACGTTATCTTGATGTACTCATTTCATAGTATGTCGCTTTTTACTACCTATATTACACTTCATTTATCTTGTCAATTTTAATATCAACAGGAGAAACGGGGAAGAATTAATTGTTATAATGTTGAGATTAAAAAAATACAATTTACCTTAAAAAATTCCGGGGAGGTAAAACCATTGATAATAATGTTAAAGCATGCGAAACGGTTCCCATACATTAGAATATAAATACAAATTTTACATATTGAATAAAAATCTTTCATCGAGATAAACAGTGATTTTTTTGAGTGATGAAATGTCATGTGCAGAATTTTGAATATTTCTTTGTAATTGTCATATGCAGAATTTTGGACACAGAAGAAAAATTAGGGTGGGTGAACAAGCACAGTCTCTTACATTCTACCATATATAAAAATAATATATATAAAATATGTTGCAATAGAGTAATTTAAAATCCATTCATTGTCCACCCACTGTGGATCGTTAACAATGATCACATGAATGGTTATAATTTCGCAATGTCATGGAGTTTGATTACACTGAATTACTTCCCTTTGTTATTGATTCACCCTATCAAGTCATAAAAACTTACTTTCAAATCAAACTGAAGAAAAGGTCGATAAAAAAGCAGTGAAAAATCTTTAGAAAACGTAAATTTTGCGTTGAACAGGTAAGCCAAGTTTGTTTTTTGTCACAGTATACCAGTATACCAGTCTCGGGTCTTACTATTTATATTCAGATTATCGAGTTAGTATACCCGACATTATATTGTTGTAGGTTCGTGAGATCAAAAATTAGGACTACCCAATCTTATATACAAGTACATACGAATGAGTTGTGTGTGCGCGCGCACAGAGTGTGTGTGTGTGTGTGTTGTGTGTGTGTGTGTGAAAGAGAGAGGGAGAGAGGGAGTGCGTACCCGTGTGTGTGTGTGTGTATGTGTGTGTGTGTGAGAGAGAGAGAAAGAGAGAGAGAGTGTGTGTGTGTGTGTGTGTGTGTGTGTGTGTGTGTGTGTGTGTGATGATAATGACAATATGAATAAAATGACAGAAAATACCAACGTTTGAATATTTAATACCGATAATAACATTACGATGCCGTTGCATAGGTAATTTTTGTCCCGCCTGGCGACGATAGTCGCAATAAAGCGAGACTTGGGTTTTACTTTTCCGGTGTCGGTGGCGGCGTTGTTGGAGTGTCAAAATGTGAAAGTTGTGTGTTAAAGTCCATATCTCCAAAACTAACAGTGGTATCTGAATGAAATTTGTAACGCGGTTTAAAGCTGCATTAAGTTTTCCAAAGAAAAAATTAAAACGGCACTAATCTAACTAATGATGTTCCTAATGAACAATGTTACATTTGGTTCAACGATAAAAGCTCGAATAAATACAGAAATTACAGTATTTACCCAGCGAGATGCAGCATTTAGGATCTAATATTAGAACATGGTTACGTCATCAAAAACCCGGGTAATTTAAACACAACTTTCAAAACGGTGAAATACAATAAATTAAACACAGAACTTCGTTGAATTTGTCATTTGTGACTTAGTAAGGGATACAAAACACCATTTCAAATACATCCGGATATAAATGAAGGACAATTAATGTAATCTGTTATGTTTCACTTTCGGTTCTAGGGTTTTTCCGTACATCCGACATGATCCGTGCGCATGCTCCAAGCTCATAATTACCATCGTAAAACTCTGACCAACCGGACAGAGGATTCCGTTTATTTACAGCTAAAAGAAATGAAATTTTAGAAAATGAATGTTACGGATCGTGGTTAGAAGATATCTATTTTTAAAAGAATATATTTTTAGAAAATCAAAAAAATTCAGAAAATTGATAACCTTAATGCAGCTTTAATCAGGCTGTTTAATTATTATAACCTAAGTATTTGGCTGATTTTAGAAACATTTTGGTGTAAAAAATTGCATTTTAAGAGAAAAATTATGCATTTTGAGAAAATGCTTTTACAGGATCATTTTTCAATATTTTCTTTTAAAATTTTGAATATGACATCTACTAGGATAGAACTTAAACATTTAAACGGGGTTTTAAAAATATTTTCACTTCTTGATTTTTGGGGTAAAAAGTATAAATATTGAGAAAATGATAATAGTCCATCTAAACGTTGAGGAATTGGACTTTAAATATTGCGCAATTAGTTTACAGGTTATATGCAATGTCCATTGACCATTAATTTCAATTTTGGGGCAAATCTGAGATTTTGATTGAAAAAGTACAAATTTTGAGAAAATACATTTTGTGCTAAACTATAATTAATTTAGATTTTAAATTTAACCTGATTAGTTTCCATGTCATATATAATGCAGAAGAAATTCAATTTTTAAAGTTTTGGGGCAAATCTGACATTTTGGATGAAAAAGTACAAATTTTGAGAAAATATGTATTTTGTTAACCACCATTGATTTGATCTTAAAAACTGGTATCATTTAGGTTTTTATAATGTGTACTATGTAGATTGTCCTTTAGTTTTTTTCAGATTTAGAATCTATGGCAAATGAAAGTTTTTAGATGAAAATGTACAGTTTTTGAAAAATGCATCTTTTGCTCAATCAACATATGTTTTAACACCATATGTATTTGATTAATTTCCATGTTATATACAATGTAGTAGACCTTCAATTTTTTGTCTCGTCTGGCAACTATAGTCGCCATAAGGCAAGACTTAGGTTTTACTTTTCCGATGTCGGCGGCTTCGTCGTCTTCATCGTTGAAGTGTCAAAATGTAAAAGTTGTGTGCTTAAGTCCATATCTTTAAAACTGAAAATGATATCTGAATGAAATTTGTAACACAGTTTAATCAGGCTGTTTAATTTTGATAACCTAAGTATTTGGCTGATTTTAGAAACATTTTGCTGTAAAAAATGCATTTTGGGAGAAAAATTGTGCATTTTGAGAAAATGCTCTTACAGGCTCATTTTTCAATATTGTCTTTTAAAATTTTTTATATGGCATCTACTAAGATAGAACTTAAACATATATAACAGCTTTTTAAAAATATTTCACACTTTTTAGTTTTTGGGGTAAAATTAAAAATTTTTAGAAAATGATTAAAGTCCATCTAAACCTTGAGGAATTGGACTTTAAATATTGTGCAGTTAGTTCACAGGTTTTATGCCATAATCATTTACCATTAATTCAATTTTGGGGCAAATCTGAGATTTTGATTATAAAGTTACAAATTTTGAGAAAATGCATTTTTATGCTTAACTAGTACTGATTTGGATTTCATATCTAGTCTTATTAGTTTCCATGTTATGTATAATGTAGAAGGTGGGCTGATCCAATCGCTATGTGTCCGTAGTCCATCTGTCTCCATCCGTTGTCTGCCAACAATTTCTTGTTACCACTATTTTTTCAGGAACTACTGGAGGAATCTTTCTGAAATTTTGTAAACAGGTTGTCCTTAGGCCCTAGTTGTGCAATATCACTTTTTTATCTGGCCATCTTAAAAAGTGAACATTAAAATTTCTTACTGCTATTTCTCAAGAACTACCTATGGGATCTATGGGATCTCTCTGAAATTTTATGTACAGGTTCCTCCTAGGTCCTTGTTTATGCACCATCACTTTTTCAGATTTAAAATCTAATAAGGCCGCTAGGTGGCCATCTTGGATTTTAAACATAAAAAATTGTTCAACGTCACTTTTTTATCCAGATCTGAAAACTACTACAGCCGCCAGAGGGCCATCTTGAATTTAAACATCAAAGTTTGTTACCACTATTAGGAACTACTGGTTTTTATAAAAAGGACACATTTTAAGAAAACTTTGAAAGTACATCTAATTCCTGATGAATTACATTTCAAAGTTGTTTGATTAGTTTCTAGATTATATACAATGCCTGTTGGCCATATATTTCAATTTTGGGATAAATCTTAGATTTTAACTGAAAAAATACAAATTTTGAGAAAATGCAGTTTGTTTTAAACCAATATCATTTTGGAATTCAAATAAAGCTATATTAGTTTCTGTGTTATTTACCTTGTTTTAGAGTTTATTTTTTTTAGTTTTAGGGCAGATCCAAGATTTTGGATAAGATATTAAAATTTTTTTTGTTTTACTCAAACAAACAGGAATACTTTCTTCTATAAGATGTGATTTAAGTTTCCGTGTTATGTACAATAAAAATTATAGTTTAGCTATCCAGTGTTATGTGAAAAGAAAGATATTTGTTTGAAAAATACAATTCTATTTCTGAAATGCATATTGTACTTAACCAACATTATTTTTAACACCAATAAATAATATTACAGTTAGTCTGAATCTTAAAAATGTATTTTCTAATCGATCAAAAACTAACCAGGCGAGACATTAATTCCGTGGAATTCTTGTTTAAAAATCAGAAATTTTATACCAACAACAACAACAATAATAATAATAATAATAAGAAGAAGAAGAACAAGAAGAAGAAGATTTTTTTTTATTTATAAACTTATCTCATCGATGAGACGTTAAACAACAATTATCTTTCGACTGTGCCAACCGAGAACATGTACAATATTGTCCAAAATAAAAATTATTATCAGTGTAATCCCAAGTTAAGATTTTTATGATGAAAACTGCATTTTTATAACTTAAAAATAAATAAATAAATAAATAAATAAATAAATAAATAAATAAATAAAAATGCCCCACCCCCATGTTAAGAATATATTTTCTCTATTTTTGAAGGTTTATATCTTGTAAGAAAAATAAAAACCATCTAAATATTATCATCATTATTGGTATAAGTATGACGGCTTCTAATAATATTTACCATATCGAACTGCTGTAAAATTTACCCGCCTTATTGGAACGGTTTCTTCAGCAGAATAGCGATTTTTAGTTACATTTTTGTATCGTGTTTAAAAAGAAATGAAATTTCCAAAAAATTATAATGATTTTCTTGTACAACACCAACTGTATTTTAGTGTGACGGAAACATTAAATATTTATATGTTTAAAAATACGTTTAGTTAAAGTTGTACATTACAACATGTACATGATAAATGTATATCAAGATATTGAGGAGATAAAACTTTGACATTAAAATACAATTCTTAAACAAAGTAAGAGTATTATCCATGGAAACACTTAACCTTTGAATCTAAAAGGAGAAGTGATGGAAAAAAACTTCACAAAGTTACCATAGGCAACTAACAAACTAATTGATAAATGACAAAACATGACGTTGCGAATTTTCCTGACTATGTTTTTAAGAAATGTGTCATTTTCAGTTTCAGAAAACATGTGGAATTTAAATCTTCTCAGAATAACGGCACTACTTTTGCTTTGTGGATGTTTGGCAGGTAATTTTGATAATATATTGGTTTATTGGTCCATGTAACGATTTTGTCAAGTAATTTCACTAAAAACGAGACACCATGTCTTTAGCACGATGCGCAAGTGACAGAAAGTAAGCCAGTGTTCTTATTTGTGATTTGCTGACATGATTTTCAGATTTTCATTTCAAATGCGATGGATACTGCGACATATTTTGGTTGTTTGGCGAAGGAATAATGACTTTCTATCCTGACTCGACCAGAATTAGGCTTGTCATGTGTTTGTTTTCTGAATTTTAAAGGGTAACAAAGTGCTGAAAAAAAATGTCAAACCAAACAAATATAGTAAACCAAACCAAACAAAATATAAAAACCAAACAATACATGACAAACTAACCAAAACATGACAAACCAAACAGAATATGAAAACCAAATACATGTATAACAAATCAAAACGAAATATGACACACCAAACTTAATATGACAAACCAAACTTAATATGACAAACCAAACAGAATATGAAAACCAAATGTAACAAATCAAAACGAAATATGACACACCAAACTTAATATGACAAACCAAACTTAATATGACACACCAAACTTAATATGACACACCAAACTTAATGACAAACCAAACTTAATATGACACACCAAACTTTATATAACAAAACCAATCAACTCGGTTCGATTAGAATTAGTTTATTTGACCTTAATTCTTATGAACTTAGTACTGATAATTAGTAATATTTTCGCATTTTTTTATTCTAAGAGGTTGACTTTATAAAATAATTGCTATACTGAATTTTATCATGAACCAGCGTAAAGAATGTATTTATATTCAGAGAGATTGTTTTTGTTTTTGTTTTCTTTGACGTATTCTAGTAGCGGAGGATATGTTAATTTTTTTCTTACAGATGCTGAAAAATATCTTTACGTTGGGGGTCAAAATAATAACTGTAACAACACCATTGTTTATGATGTTTACAAAGATTGGGAATACTACATAGTATGGAATGGTGAAAATTTTCAAAGTCCTTGTAATTTTGTATTCCAAATAACCAACATGTCTATCCCATATGATGATGAGCAGCAATACTCAGTTTGTGTCCATAGGAATCACTTTGAAAAACGTGACTCTTCTACATGGTTTACATGTAAAATGTATTCTCCGCCATATGGTACATCAGAGATATCAGAGGTAAGTGTATTATTTGTCAATCCTTGCCGTTTTGTCGTTGTTGTTATCATTGTTGTCGTCGTTGGTCTTAACATCGTTATCGTCGTTAATGTTAAAATCGATATCATTGTTATTGTTTTCATTGTTGTCGTCGTTGGTGTGAACAATGATCTTGTCGTTAAAATTTTATTATCTTTGTCGTCGTTGGTGTTAACAATGATTTTGTCGTTAAAATTTTATGATCGTTGTCGTCGTTGGTGTTAACAATGATCTTGTCGTTAAAATTTTATGATCGTTGTCGTAGTTTGTGTTAACATCGTTATCGTTAATTTTAACCTCGTCTTTAAATGTTACCGTCGATTTTCCAGACAGACAGACAGACTCTAATGTATTTATTTACACCAATTGGAAATATGTATATTAACTAATTAAACACTCAGAAACCAGTAAAGTTTCTATCTAGCAAATCGTAAACCGGTATATTTATTAGCCAATCAGATACTCCTTTATTTAGCACCCAATCAGACACCGGTTTACTTACTGACCAACCAGCTAGCCAAACAGATACTTTTGTGCGCTAGCTACCAAATCAGATACGTGATATATACACACTTATAGTCACAATAGCGCCTGTATACTTGCTCATTTTAAGCAAACACCGACATTATAAACATTTAGTCATTCAGGCACGGAATAAACTTAACAAATTGCTCAACAGAAAGGTGTATATTTACTAACAAACAAAGCAGTCAACGAAACCAACAAATCAGACGACCGTTTACTGTCTTCCCGCCTATCCAATCAGTATCGGACAATTGAGGAAATAATCCTCAAAACGGATCCCAACGACTCTAAGATTTGATCAATAAAATGATCTGTAACAACAAAACATTATCTAATACAATTTATACGGTTTGTGTAAATTATATCAAAATTTAGCAGGTATTTGTTATGTATTTACTACACCTGAGCGAGTACGGCTGCTGGTGGAATAAAACTCCCCGAGGTTATTCATAACTCAGTAGGCAGTACTTTGTTCTGTCCGAAAATATACCATTTAGCAAAATTTTCAGTCGTCTTAATTTTTGAAATTTATTTAAAACTAAGGTCTGTTCCTCATGCAAAACATTCCTTAACTGGATTTGGATTCACATATTTTTGGAACTTTAGATTCATTAAAGTTTCAATTGTTTGGCGTATGTTTTTTAATCTATCAAACCTTTCGGCCCCTGGTGTCACTGATGAGGAACAGGAATGATTATCCGAAATGTGCACATCTGGCACATCAAAATTTAGCAGGTATTTGTTATATATTTATATTTAGCTGAAGTTGGATTCATATAAGTTTGGAACTTTGGATTCATTTTCAACTGTTCGGCTTATGTTTTTTATTTATCAAACTTTTCGGCCCCTAGTGTCACTGATGAAGAATGATTTTCCGAAATGTACACGTATGGCACATCAAAATTCAACAGGTATCTGTGTTATATATTTACAGGGATATGAATGTTTTAAACAAACAGATAAGAAGAATAAGGGAAATGAAGAGAAGGAGAGTGTTTGTGCTGACATCAATGAGGTTATGAATGTTTCATTTACAACGATATATGGTTTGACTTCCAATACGCCATCCAGTTTTCAGAAATCTGAAATCAAACTCAAAGTGTACGCCAAATGGAACATGCCACGTAAGTTGGACAAAAAATCTTTTTATGATAAAAAACTTGTAAACTTGACATGCCATTAAAACGTTAAACCCAATTATAATTATCACACCCCACATGACACGTTCATGATTTGATTAAATTTGACATCTTAAAATGAACATATAAAGTACAAACCAGTTATACAAAAAATTTCTGCATCCTTACAAGGGTAAGAAACAAAAGAATTGTATTATTCTTAATTATGCCTTTTATATTTTTAGTTCCAATCATACTGGCAATAGTGTTTGGATCAATTGGATTCTGTGCATTGGTTACCATCGTTATAATAGTGATTTGTGTGGTTGTGGTGAACAAGCACCACAAATCACGTCGAGAAGCACAGCTGCAACGGATGGCTCAATACAACCAAGGAACAGCCGTACAATATCAACCCAACCAAACAAACCAACCAGTCTATCTACAGTCTCAAAGCAACTATGCAACCCCCTATGGTCAAGGACAGGCTGGGTTTCAATATGGCTTTCAAGGTCAATATGGTGTACAAAACAGTGCCTTCCAAAATGACGATAAAGGTAATTTCAATTTTTAAACAAGAAAAATGTTCAGTTAATATTGCTTTTGTTACACTAAAAGTTCTAGACAAAAACCTTCAAATACATGTAGAAGAAAAATTAATTGGTCCTGAAAAAACTGTATTTAGCAAAAGTCAAGCAAAAACACTTTTCGAAGTCTATAAAGGAGGAAGAAGCAAACGAGCAGGTAGAAATGTCAAATACAATGTGAGATCAATAATTTAAAAAATTTCCTACACATTTTGTGGATAATTGTGTATAATGCAATTATAAAAAAACCTGTTATGAATTTTTGAATGACTACAATCGCGTTTATTTTTCAGCCAGTTCTCCATAAATATATATATATATATATATATATATATATATATATATATATATATATATATATATATATATATATATATATATGTATATATGTTTGGCGTATGTTTTTTAATCTATCAACTTTTTCGGCCCCTAGTTTCACATGAGGAATGATTTTCCGAAATGTGCACATCTGGCACATCAAAATTTAGCAGGTATTTGTTATATATATATACTAGTATATAAATATATACATATATATATATATATATATATATATATATATATATATATATATATATATATATATATATATATATATATATATATATATATATTTTTTCACCAACTAATGGAATAATAATATTTGACATATACTTATCTTGACTAGTAAATTGTCTAAAAAGTTTATTGACTTACTTACGTGTTAGTACATGACTCGTTTTGTCACTCTACCAACTAATTATATATATTATTTTTAAAAATTTAATATTTGTTGTTGCATTAAGCTATCGCCAATCAGACTTTTTATAAATTTTTGAAAGGAAAAAACTGAAAAAGTCAATATCCGAAAGTATTTTATACTTAAGAACGTATATAATAAATTACTTTTTGCTTTTTTATTTTCAGACCTACAAAAAAAGTTCTAACACCTTCTGACCATTTAGACTTATAATTATGATGCCATCAGCAGCAGTGTGATATTCGACAGTTTGTTACAATGAATATAAACTACAGGAATGTATTTGTTAATAAAATGTGACTTTCGTAATATAAAATACCAAACCAAGAAAATAACACACACACACACACACACACACACACACACACTAATGAACTAACGTACGTACTATAAATCATTAATAAACATTTAGGTCTCATTTTTCGAAGTGTCGTACATCATAAAATTGAAAACACATGGTGCAGCCTTTCATGTCTGAAGACTGAACCAAGACTCGGTAAATGACACCACATTTTTATAATAGTTAAAATTTTGAAAAAAGAAACCATTTAAGGTTATTTCCGTTGTTGCAATGTAATTAGAATTCAAACTATTAACCCTGTACTTGTAAGTAGTTATTTAGTGCATGTAAAAGACGTAGGACAAGACAACGCAGGGTGACCAAATGGATCTGACTTTATTATTATTATTATTATTATTATACGATGACTAAATGAATCCGACTATTTTTATTATTATTATCATTATACGGTGACTAAATGGATCTGACTTCATTATTATTATTAATATTATTATTATTATTATTATTATACGGTGACTAAATGAATCTGACTTTTTATTATTATTATTATCATTATACGGTGACTAAATGGATCTGACTTCATTATTATTATTATTATTATTATTATTATTATTATTATAATTATTATTATTATTATTATTATTATTATTATTATACGGTGACTAAATGAATCTGACATTATTATTATTATTATCATTATACGGTGACTAAATGAATCTGACTTCATTATTATTATTATTATTATTATTATTATTATTATGCAATCATAATCTCGAGTTTTAATTAATTAAAAGTTTATATTATAACTAATTATTATTTAATTTTGTTGATTTTGTACCATGTCATAAAATACATTTATATATTTTTATATTACATCCGTATATGGATCAGACATGTACCGTTATTTACTTCTTTCATGTATATAATACATATATCTTCTGTTTGAGCAGATCTATATCTTTAATTTTTAAATACTGTATAATTATCATTTGTTATTATTAATTTTATTATTATTATTATTATTATTATTATTATTATTATTATGTTTGAATTTTATTGTCATACAATATGATCCATAGATATAGTCAGACTCGTGCTATAGAAAGACATCTTAAAATTAGGTCATTATTATGACAATTTTTTAAAATAATATAGCTTCAGTGTTTGATATTGTTTTTAATCTTTTTGTTTACAGAATTTGTTTGTATATTGTTATAATTAATATCAACTTTATTTACATGTTAATTTTTACATAACATCTGTTATTTCATATATAGATATCTTTTATGTATTACGTTTGACATGTTAATTTTTACATAACATCTGTTATTTCATATATAGATATCTTTTATGTATTACGTTTGTAAATAAAATCTTTATCTGAAAACAGAGGTTCTATTTTTTCTATGAACAACTTGTCGCGTTTTTCATTGTCTGTATATTTCGTTCTACCTATAAACAGGTTCATCCTGTATTATTTGTATTATTTGTTTCATAAAATGTCTCATTTTTGCTAGTGTCTATTTCTCAACATTCATCTTACTACCTTAAATATCAAATTTCAATATACTACTTGTATATGAAAGAATCAAGGTAAAATATGTATGTTATGTTGGGGTTAAAATGTAATACTATTCACCTGGCTTACAAGTATCAGTATGAAGCTCGAGAAATAACATGTAAAGCATCAAAATATATCCGTACGTAAGATTGATATTAATATCATTTTGGAAAAAAAAATTCAAACCATTTTATAAAAGTAAACTTTTTATCGGTAGTAGAATTTTAGAAAAAAAAAAGCATTTTCATTTATTTTGAATTAAGCAGTTTCTTTGTTAACATAACCGCAAGAAAACCTTCAAGGCTTTTATTGTAACAATTTTAGGGGCTGGGTCTTTTGGTAAGCAGGACAAGAGTTAATCAAAAGTTTCAATTAAAGAAAAAATTACATTTTTTTCTGGAAATGTCAACGAACACAGTCTTGTAAATACCAAATTAAGAAAAAAATGTGTTGAACCACTAAGATATCACACAAGTCGAAATCAAACACAAACATACCAGTCAATGTTCAAGTCATCATTACAAAAACGAATTCTGAAAACCTGCTTATTCAGTTATACATCTGAAGTTACACTACAGAAGTGAGGCAGAGTGCTCCGGGAGGTTCAGCGTTCCTTGACTAGCTGGCTTACACGTCACGTGCGAAAACAAATTTGATAATGAATAGAACATGGAACTATGGGACGTCAAATATATTAAGGTTGAGTTTGGATATGTACAGCGACTTCATGCTTATCAACGATGTTGTGATAACGGCCATAATTTTTTTTGAGGGCCTTGATTAGCATAGTCTTTCATTTATAAGGAAAATTGAACAAACACAAATGGTACTAAAACTTTTCCATCAATGGAAGATCATGCAGGTCGCGGTCAGATGACCATACTGGTCTGGAACCCGTTAAACAAGATCTAAGAAAAACAAATTTGGTGAAAAATTATGACCATTACTTTCTAATTAGTTCATCTGTGGGTTCTGTCAGACGTAAGAACAAATAAGTTCACGTAAAGACAATTCATTTCACTATAATAATCTAAAATTCCGGTCAGTCGGCCAAATAACTTGACGGAAATTTGAATAAAGCAAAGTATATCATGCTGAAAAAGCTGAATGTTTAATGAAGTTTGAAACTTTCTGATACACGACGGTGTGGTTTTTATTACCTTTCTGTCTGTGATATTAAATTACATTTTGAGATAATTTTTTTTTATAAATATTTCTGTAAAAAATTTTTAACAGTGCACTGACTAATATTTAAATGATTATTTATAACCTGTGTTTGAGATTGTAATCAGTATGACGTATATTTTCTATATTTATCAAAAGTGGCCTATTTATTAGCATTAGAATTAACTCCCTTGAATCAGCATGTGACTCCAAAATAAAATTTCAGACTTGAATGTTTTTGACTATTGAATATTTAACAAAGGTATGTTTTTTAATCATTCTTATTCCACAATAAGTATCGGAGAACTGAAAAAAGTATCATGTTAAATTTTGAAAACTGCTATTTTAATCTTCATCTTTGTACCCATCATGTACTTTCTTAATCTATTGATATAATTAATAATTATCTACAATTCTGGTTTTTCCGATATATATGTTTCTTAAATAAAACGGAAAACTTTTTTCTTACAAGTGTAATTAAAAACGTAAGATAAGGATTGAGGCGAAGTATTTATGGCTCGTAACTCATGTTTCAGTTCACAGACGTGACTGAATGAACATCTCCAATAAAACTTTTCAATGTTTATTATTATTATTATCATTATTATTATTATTATTATTATCATTATCATTATTATTATTATTATTTATTGATTTATTTTTATTGGGAACAATTGCTCTATTGCAAAACCAAAATTATGAAATACTTATTTACCTATAAACAATAGCTGCTATTCATGATGATTTGGAGGGAAAAAATAACTAACTTTAGCTTGTTTTTCATTTTTATGAACCAGTGGCCAGTGAAATATAAATATGCTGAATGAAGGCCCTGTCGTGCACTATGGAAATCATTTAATTATTATATCAATTATCAATTCCTTTTTTTTCATTAAACGTCAGGAGTTTCATAATCTGTGGTCCCCAGCATGTGTTTGTCTCTGTCGATACATGTTTCGTATTCTTGTTAGTATTGGAGATTTTTCTGTTGCAAATTGTTTTTTCATCTGTTTCAGACTAACAATCAGATTACATATAACATGAACAAGTTTCAGTTACTCAGCTTTGTGGTATCACTTATGATCTGTAGTTGCTTAGCAACAGGTAAACATATTATTGTCATGCAATTTTATTTTTTTTGTTATTATTTATTTTTATTTATTTATTTTATTTTATTTTATCTATTTTTTGCTCAAAGTACCATTTAAAATGTTTACATTAGTTAATATAATATTGAAAATGAATTTGGCTAGATTATTCTCAAAGACACTTTCTTTGTATTCTAACGCGTTCGGTAACAACAACAATTATTATAGTGAGATGTTGAGTATTTTGAAAATTATTTTAATGAATATTCAAAACCACGAGACAATTTTTAACATTATTCCGTGTATCTCCACTTTATAACAATTTTAAAAGTCAAATATGGTCCACTGTTATTAAAGTTTAATAAATTTGTAAATTGCAACTAGCAGTCGACGAGTTTGGTTTGGTAACGACAATTAATCCATTAATTGAACATTAGAAAATAAGTAAAAATTTCCGTTTTGTTTTTGATGTAAAAACCGAAATAGTGTTCAAAGATTACTTGTTTTCTTGCGTCATCTGGATCACTTTACTACACTTTAAGTTTGTCTGTAATTTTGATATTTGATGGTTCAATTTGCTATATACACGTACTTGCCATTGGACCTCAGCAATTTTAGTGCAAGTGTACTCATTCCTATGTCGCTCAGTTTATTATCGTCTTTATGAAATATACATTTCATCTAAAATACTTATTTATGGAATTTCAAATTTTTGAATATTTAACTGTTGTAGATGGTGACGATCAGACACTCTATGTGGGTGGTACTGTTAGTAATTGTAGCAGATCTACTATTTATGAAGTACACAAGGATCGGTCCTATTATATAGTATGGAACGGTAAAAACTTTCACAGTCCATGTGACTTGGTATTCCAAATAACTAATACCTCCATTCCTTTTGAAACGGAACAAAGATACGAAATTTGTGTTGAAAAGGATACGTATGATTTAGAAGATACGAAGACTTGGTTGTCCTGTAAAATGTACAGGCCGCCATTCGGGTCATCTGATATGGACGAGGTTGGTAACGTAATGATAAAATTTCACTGTAATTTTATATCTTATCTAAAATTTTGTGAAATATCTTTCACAGAAGCGCGATTTTTGTGATGCTACCGATGGTCACTGTCAGCTTAAATTTATTCAGTTCCTATGATTCCATCAATATTTTACATCTCTCAAAATTCCTTTGACATTTTAGATCAATTTTCATGTCACAATCTGAATACAATGGCTAGCGGCATTGACATTACATCACATTACATTATCACATCACATCATGTCACACATCACACCATCACATCACTTTACATTACACATCACATCACACCATTACATCACATCACATCACTTTACATTACACATCACACCACACCATTACATTACATCACATCACTTTACATTACACATCCCATTACGCCACTTTACATTATCACATCACATCACTTTACATTACACATCACACCACACCATTACAATTACATCACATCACTTTACATATAACATCCCATCACGCCACTTTACATCACACATCCCATCACGCCACTTTACATTACACATCCCATCACGCCACTTTACATTACACATCACATCACACCACTTTACATTACACATCACATCACACCATTACATTACATCACATCACTTTACATTACACATCATATCACACCATTACATAACATCACACCACTTAACATTACACATCATATCACACCATTACATAACATCACACCATTACATCACATCACATCACACCACATGATCACATCACATCACTTCACATAACACATCACTAGTCACCACTTTACATTATACATCACATCACATTACACCATCACATCACATCACGTTACATTACACATCACATCACAACACATCACATCACTTTACATTACACATCACATCACACCATCACTTAACATAACACATCACATCGCACCACACAATCACATCACATCACATCACTTTATATAACACTTCACATCACTTTATATTACACTTCACATCACACAAAAAACATCACATCACATCACTTTACATTACACATCACATCACACCACATCATAACATCACATCACATCACTTTACATTACACATCACATCACACCATCACATCACATCACTTTACATTACACATCACATCGCACCACACCATCACATCACATCACTTTACATTACACATCACATCACATCACACCATCATATCACATCACTTTACATTACACATCACATCGCACCACACCATCACATCACATCACTTTACATTACACATCACATCACTATAACATCACATCACATCACATCACATCACTTTAAATAACACATCACATCACTTTACCTTACACATCACATCGCACCACACCATCACATCACATCACTTTACATAACACATCACATCACACCATCACTTAACATTACACATCACATCGCACCACACAATCATATCACATCACATCACTTTATATTACACTTCACATCACTTTATATTACACTTCACATCACACAAAAACATCACATCACATCATTTTACATTACACATCACATCACACCACATCATAACATCACATCACATCACTTTACATTACACATCACATCACACCATCACATCACATCACTTTACATTACACATCACATCGCACCACACCATCACATCACATCACTTTACATTACACATCACATCACATCACACCATCATATCACATCACTTTTCATTACACATCACATCGCACCACACCATCACATCACATCACTTTACATTACACATCACATCACCATAACATCACATCACATCACATCACTTTAAATAACACATCACATCACTTTACCTTACACATCACATCGCACCACACCATCACATCACATCACTTTACATAACACATCACATCACATCACACCATCACATCACATCACTTTACATTACACATCACATCGCACCACACCATCACATCACATCACTTTACATTATACATCACATCACACCATAACATCACATCACATCACATCACTTTACATTACACATCACATCGCACCACACCATCACATCACACCACTTTACATTACACATCACATCACACCACACCATCACATCACATCACTTTACATTACACATCACATCGCACCACATCATCACATCACATCACTTTACATTACACATCACATCGCACCACACCATCACATCACATCACTTTAGATTACACATCACATCACACCATAACTTCACATCACATCTTTTTACATTAAACATCACATCACACACAAAATATGGATATTCAATCATGTACATTTTAATATATAAGTAAATGTATAACACACACACACACGCGCGCGCGCGCGGTGATTTCAATTATAAATACGTTTATGAAAATAAAGTTGATTGGATGTAAGCATGAAAACAAGGAAATAGATTACAAAGTACAAAAAGCATAAAGGTATCCTATCGTATGGCTTATGTCATGAGCAGAGTTTTTGAAGAAAGAAATTGAAAGTTCCGTAAAATAAGATTGGTAACGAGACATTTAAACTTAGCACAATGTAACTACATGTAATCACCTATTTAATCCAAACTGATGCTACATATTATTATTTATTATTATTCTATTATTATTAAATTTTTTTTATAATTTTCTAAACATTTTGTTGTTAAACACACAATACAATTGGTTGCTGTAGAATTTTAACCAATTTTTTGAAGAAAATTTTATTTCGTTCTCATATAGTTGGCTTCCAAATATAGTAACGATGAACTCTTTTCTTGCCTAACTGCGACAATGTTTTTATAACAATATTGTACATGTGTAATTGATAGTCAATTATGTGGCGAAACAAAGTTAAAAGATTTATAATATATACAAGCGAAAATACAGCAGGAGGCCACATATTACAAAACTCCTGACTGAGTGGAGTGGAGTAATGGTGTTTTACGCCCCAGTCAAGAATCTTTCACTTATTTCGAGGCGGTCAGTTCTGGGATGGAGGAGGAAACCAGAGTGCCCAAAGAAAACCACCGACCTTCGGCAAGCGAACTGACAAACTTTCTCGCACTCCTGACTGAAGATGGTGTGGAATATAGTGACGTTTTTCGCCCAGTCAAAATGCTTTCACTTAAACTCGAAGATATAGTTTCTAGGATGGTTGGAAAAACAGAACATGCGGAGAAAAAATCAATTTTCGGAAAGCGAACTAACAAACTTTCTCACACAAGTATTTACCCGAGTAGAATTCGAACGAAGGCATCGAGAGTCAGTAATAGACGTTGTAATCCGCCAGCGCTCTTTTGACTTCTTGGCTACCGAGGCGTCATGACGCCAGGCGGCAGCTAGATATAATGAAAAGGCGATAAAAAAAAGTGAACCGCCCGAATACATCTATTTATATTTATAGAAACAAGGTTGTTCTCCAAACAAGAAAAAGGGAGGTAATATCTGCGCCGATATTAACGAGTTTATGAATATAACATTTACAACATTATACGATATAAATGCAACCACTCCTGACGAGTTCAACAGATCCCAGATTAAACTACGAGTTTACGCTAAATACATACTGCCCTGTAAGTATTACATATATTTAACATTTATCATCATCGTGTTTTTGATGTTGTTGTTGTAATGTTGATTAACGTCACATCAGCATTTATTCTGCTTTTCGCGACGAGAGCAAAGTCGTTAAACTCTATGGATTAATCTAAGAAGAAATTCGTGGATGCGTGAGATGTGTATTATTATTTGTTATGCACTAGCGTTCATTCAGGACGATGTTTTTTTAATGTGCTAGTTCATTAAAACAATATGTCGCAGACAAGCACACCAATCCCCAGTCCATTAAACTGACATCGGGTGGACCAATCAATATACTGTCCTTCTGATCGAGAAGGCAAACTTTTTTTTTTTTTTTACAAAGAAATATTTTGTTAAATAATGTTATAAAAAATCTCTGCACATTACTCTATGCGCACTGCAAAGGTCAACTTTTCCGCCACTTCACCTATGTCTGATGACGTTTCGAGTGAAATATTCTTGACTAGGATATGTAGGAATGTATGATCAGTCCAGGGTACGAACCCACGACCTCCCGTCTTCGAGGCAACATTTACCATGAGCTGTCAGGAGAATGGTGAAGTTAATCTGCACAACTAATTCATTAAACCACTTCAACATTTTTGCCCAGCAAAATTAACTGAAAAAAAATCATTTCATGACCATAAGGAGTTTAGCATTTGTCCATCAACAATATTTAGCTTGAAGGTGAATCATTTGATAATAATAACTCTTACATTTTGGTAAGGCTCAGCTATAGCATTTATTGCTGCCTAACGTAGATTGGATATCATATAACAGTCCAATTATAATTTACTATGTAGGATAATATGTTTATATATATGACGCTACTTTCAAGATCTTTCTTTCTTTGTACAAATGTATATACTAGTATATCAATTAAGTAAGCTTGTGTTACGAAAATCATTGTTGTGGAATGAATGAATGAATAAATGAATGAATGAATGAATAAATGAATGAATGAATGAATGAATGAATGAATGAATGAATTAATGAAAGGTTTCACTTTACTACTTTAACACTTGTCTATAAAAGTTTAACTATAGGCTTTATATCACTCACAGTTACTGGAAGGTCGTGGGTTCGAACCCCGGCCGGGTCTGACCCAAGACCTGAAAGTGGGTTGTGACTGTTCTTTCGCCAAGCACACGGCATTACGAAATGAAAGTCACGGTTCTTTTGGATGGGAACTTGAAATTAACGAGGTCCCGTGTCATGGCAGGCATGGCACGATAAAGAACCCTGATGTAAAATGCCATTAGCGCAACGGTCAGGCAAAATTTCTGCACTTTCGCCTATAGCTGGCGACGTCTCGATATAAGTGAAATATTCTTGACTGGGACGTTAAACACTATTACTCAACTCAACTCAACTCACTCACAGTTACCTCCCTTTACTTGAGCTAGAGCAATAGATAGATATAGATAAGTTAGTTTATTTGGGTTTGCATTTAGTAACTCTTTCTCTCATTCGATAAAAAAAATTCTGGTTACCAATGGTTACTGGTTACTGATAGATGTTTTAAAAAATACGAAATAAGTTTTAAAAGTAATAGTAGTCCCTGGATACTGCCATTAATAATTTGTATTAATATTTTTCTTATCTTTTTTTTATTAATTATTTATTTATTTTGTTAATTTGTTCATCTATTTTTATATTAAATTTATTCATTTCCTTTTTTTTAATTTTTATATTATTTTTTCATTTCATAGTTTTTGTTTTTTTAATTATTTATTTATATATTTCATATTTTTCGTTTATTTTTTTATTTGTTTATTTTTGTGAACCAATAAGTATGAAAAGCTTTGAGAATTTATGACATAGTTTAGCTGTTTTATACCTTTTGCGATAAGATCATAGTATGCATGCTTTTTTTTTTTGTTTTTACAGTACCTGTGTTGCTAGCTATCATATTTGGATGTTTGGCATTTGGTGCTATAGTTTCCATTGTTACTTTGATAGCATGTATTAAACTTGTCATGAGAAGACACAGGCGTCGTGTTGAGGCTAACATGAACGCTTATAAGTACATGACAGAACAGCAGTATCAGGCCGTACCGACTAGTACTAACTATACCACACAGTATGGATACACCGGATATCAGAATGGACCAAATAGTTACCAAAATCAACAGCCAGGTAATACAAAGTTAAAAATATATACTGTTAGTGTCACTTTGTTTGTGACAGTGAATAATGCAAAACTTTCGTGGAAAATCTAGTTAACAGGAAATAAGTTTGCTCTGTTTTATTTACCTGGATCACTTGGGTCAAGTCGTAACTGATAATCGCCGTGCGCAACCGCCATTACCATGGAATATTTCTTTAGAAAGGGAACTGTTAAACGTTGTTGCTACGGAAATTTTACATGTCGAAAATGGCGATGTTTACACCGGAAGTGATGTTTTTGGTGATGCATTATGCAATATGCGCAAAAGAATCCATCGTTTTGTTTTTCAACACAGTGACTCTAACAGTAGTCCTTTCTCTGCTTTAAAAACTATATGTGTTTTTATATTCAGGCTCCGTTCGCATTCCTTATGCCTTATACCAAATATTAATTTAGTGAAGTCAAAATATTTATAGTTACCTTTGGTGTAAAAACTATGTTTCAAAATGTTTTTTCTTTTTTCCTTTTTTTCACGACTTATACCAACCGCAACACTATGCATAGTGAGTGACTTGCTTCATGAACAGAAAACACATCCGTATAAGACTTCTCTCCAAGACAAATATCCATTTATCATTCGTTCTTGTAGATAGATCTGGTATTGGGTTTATTTAAATTTAAATTGTTTCAAATGAAAAGAAATATATTTTTTCTTTTTTTTTGTCTAAGGTGAATTATTTTTTATATAATATGACATAATTTATGTTTGCAATATATATTCTTTGCTTATTTTGGATATCGTTTGAATGTTTAATGGATATGTCATCATGCATTTTTTAAATTTGTCGCTAAATACATTTTTAAATGTATTTAATGATAAAATTTAAAAAAAAATGAATTTGCGAAACATTTAACAAATCAGTGCTTACTGCTTGTATTTCTTGTAATTTTCAGGTTTTCCCACAAAGGCGTAATAACAGTTAATATTCAGGATACGGCATCGCTTGTGTTACCAGACCAATACAGTCTATTTGTTCAGAATTGATAGAAACATTTTTCAGTACGCACGTGCTTATGTGTGTGCAAATGTTATTACTGTTAGGATCTATAATTATAGTGATACAATCTACTTTTAATATGATACACTTTAAATCTTACAATCCAATTTAATTTGATACATTTTGGATCATCAAATCTACAATGGTACAATTAATTTTTAATTTGATACGTTTTGGATCGTGCATTAAACTTCCAATTATATATATTCTGGATGGAACGATGTTTAAGAAAATTGTTTCATTTAATTCCATGGCCATAACGATTGAAAAACCGTTAATTTACTTAGTTGTCGTTAACTCGACCATGACACTGGGTAGTTCCGAATTTTTTTCGCGCCTAAATTATAATCGTTACAATTCCTTTACAAATTGTTTTTTGTGACGTCGCACATTATGTTGACACACGTTGCGAACTTATATTTTAATAATTATGTTTTTATATTATAATTGTTAATTATTTTATATTAATATGTTGAGATTTAAGTGCAGTTTTATTTTATTTTTATCGTTTTACACTGAAATGTTAAATAAATAAAATCTATATATCCACTTACTTGGTCGTCATTGTTAATCCTACGTAATACAATAAATTTCCAGGTACTAGGTTTTTTGTGTAAAGTACAGCAGTTTCATTTGACAGAGTTAAAAATAAATAAATAAATAAATAAATAAATAAATAAATAAATAAATAATTGGTTTATTTGCTAGTTCACCAAATCAGTATGTCGCAAACAAGAACACCAATCTCCCATCCATTAAACTGGCACCGGGTGACCCAATCAATATACTGTTCTTCTGATCGAGGAGGCAATTTTATTTATTTATTTATTTATATATTTATTTATACATTTATTTATCTATTTATTTATTTATCAATTTAATCAATTAATTAATTAATTAATTTTAAAAACATCCCAGTCCTTGTTAAGATATTTGTAGACGTTTATATCATGTAGTAGTTTTAGTATTACAAATACATGTTCATTTCCTACAGTCTACAGTAGGTTTAAAAACTAAATAGCATTGAAGATTTTACAGTGACTTGGTAAAAATCTAAAATTAATGTTGGTCAAAATTGGTCAGGGTGGTCGTTTATTATTATTATTATTATCATTACTATTATTATTATTATTATTATTATTATTATTATTATTATTATTATTATTATTATTATTATTAAGATTGTTGTTGTATTTGTAAACCTCCCAGTCTTAACCGAGATTATCATTAAGATTTCGAATCCACTTATTTTAGAAATAGTGTGTATATGAGAGAGAGAGAGAGAGAGAGAGAGAGAGAGAGAGAGAGAGAGAGAGAGAGAGAGATTTATTTTAGCAATCGTATATGATGTACTATTCAAACTGATATATGTATTCTATTTATAGATTTTCGCTTTCCTTGACCTTAATTTCGCTTAAATAGTTGTACGTTCATCACCAGTTATCTACCTTGTCTGTCACTAACAATACCATACATTACATGGGTTGAAAAGTCTCGCTGATTTCTGCTCCACTAATTCAGACAAATACTGATGGAATGTCTTATTAATTAATTTCATATTGATTTGATTTCGGACTGATAAAATATTGATATGACTGGATTATTGTACATGAAGTAGAGGTTATAAAAAGTGAATTCATATACCGTTTGATATTGTTTTTGTTTACATCGCTGTGTTACCAGACCAGCCTGACCAGTGCTAACATGGGGTTTGGTGAGGGATCGGGTGAGGCGAGGGGTAAGAAAGAGCGGATTGCTGTGCCCGCGATGCCTATGCCATTAGCTGTGATTTGTTGTATATTGAATTTCTTAGTACCTGGATTAGGTGAGAGTAATATATGACCTGAGGTCAACAGGTTAAATGACTATATACACTAAGTTATGCATATTATTTATAGCTATTCATGATGCATTCATATAACATCTCTCTCTATATCTCTCTCCCTCTATAATATATATATATATATATGAGAGAGAGAGAGAGCAGTTCTATAAAATTTGATTGGATGTTAAATCTAAGTATTTTAAGAACTACTTGATTTACACTGACCAGAGAGTTGTCTAGGCTAAATCTTCTGTATCTTCTGATGACCACCTCAACTTAAGCCACAAATCACCATACCTCTATATCTATAGAAACGCACATCTCTCTATCCACAGATAACCATATCCTCTGTATTCACATATAACCATATCCTCTATATTCACAGATAACCACATCCTCTGTATTCACAGATAACCACATCCTCTATCCACATATAACCACATCCTCTGTATCCACAGATAACTACATCCGCTGAATCCACAGAAAAACACATCCTCTGTATCCACATATAACCATATCCACTGTATCCACATATAACCACATCCACTGTATCCACACAAAACTTCATCCATTATATCCACAGATTACCACATCATCTATATCCACAGATTACTACATCCTCTGTATCCACTGATAACCACATCTCTGTATCCACAGAAAACTATATCTTCTTTATCCACAGAAAAACACATCCTCTATATCCACATATAACTACACCCTCTGTATCCACAGATACGCACATCTCTGTATCCAGAGATAAACGTATCATATGTATCGACATAAAACTACATCCTCTGTATTCACAGATTAACACATCCTCTGTATCTAGATGACCGCCATATGAATATATGATTTCAACCGTGAAAGCAATTGAATTACCAACATGGAAAGTGTTATAAGCTAGAAACAATGTATAATGCATACCATGAAAAATGAGCAGTGATGAATCTTTTTAAGCTAGACAGGCGTGATGAAATAACCGTGATTTTTTATTTTCAAAATGTCAAGTAATTGACGATAAAAACTTTACTTCCCATTTTACATCTGAAGACTAACTCGACCGAGAATCGATACCAAAACTCCTGCATTTTTTATACCAGTTGAGCTACCATTGATGTTCAACATCTGCCTTGCAATATTTAATTCACTTCCATTTTAGGAGTAATAATCTCTTATTTTTTTTATTTGAACAGGTACCATGATAGCTGGATTAACATCATGTTGTTGTTCTAGAAATGAAGATATGGGTTGTTCCTGGAAGTGTGGAAGTTGTATGATAAGTTTGTTAATTGGACTATTACAACTACTATTTACAGTTTTATTATTTATTGGATGGATATGGAGTTGTATATGGGGAATATCCTTCATAGGAATGTCAAGTAAGTGTTAACTTAAAGGTAAATGACCATTGTCCAGGGGATCTACCCATTTACAATTTTCAAAGTTAGAAAACTACTAGGAATCCATGGCAACCATGTTAGGTCATCTGTTAGTACCGTCTAACATTTTCAAATTTTGGATTGAAACTTTTGTTTTGTTAGTATGGAAAGCTATAGTTGGTGTCGTTTATCTTTTTATTGATTTTGTGAAGGCATTTGACAGTGTCGAACAAATTTCATGGCATGTAGCTGTCAAGAGAGAAAAGATTTATTGACAAATGATTTACCTACCTATTCACACCTATACAACTATTTTATTGCAAGTTAAACGTGTTATCAGTGTGTATCCATTTAGTTATAAACAAATAATTATGTAAAGAAAATTTTAGTCTAAATTTTGCTGAATCGGAAACAGGCATAATAGCTATGGTCCAAAGGCTTACTTAAACATGTACTGTTTGGTATAATGTCCCAATTACCCTTTTTATATTCACTTGCAAGTTCTGAACAGCGGTCCAATTTATACCTCTTTTACATACGGAGATGGAAGGTTGACGCTATTTCGGAGCTTGTTTCACTTGACCCATTTCCTTTTGGATTTAAAGGTTTCCGTTTTTTTCTATCAAGAATAAAAGAAAAAATGGTGCCAGGCCTTACTCATATAATTTCTGGGATGGTTGAGAAAACCCGAGTACCTGGATAAAACCACTGCGGCAAGCTAACTGACAATGGCAAACCATCTCACACAAACCATACATGAGCTGGATGCGGAGCTAGGCGATTGACGCTGAACCGTTAGCGCGTGTTCTAACCACTAGGTCCCTGTGCTCCTTACATAAATATACTGTATAACACGGAAGTGCAAAAAGCTTAAAAGCCTGTCTATCTGCTAACTGCATGTCTAGATGTAATAATGCGGGGACCGATGATGGCTAATCGTTGGTCTGAAGCACTCGTATACTAAGTACCGCGCTTCTCACAACCTTAGTTCGAATTTCTAACGCTATAAAGTTTGTCATTTTTTGTCAAAGTTCGATGGATATCTCCGGTTTCCTCCCGGTCATTCCCAGAATTTGCTTATTCATTGCAAGTGAAAATTATTTGCCGAGGTGTAAAACAACATAACATCATTCCAACCCAGATATTGTTATAAATAGCGCTTGTGTGATCAATGCAGATTTCATAGTGATTGACTAGGTAATCATAATTTTAACAGGGAAACCGGAAATTGGATATTTGGATAAATATCCTATTTTTTTAAAGCAATTTCCATAACCACGAAAAAGTCAGAATTTAATAATGGAAACAAATTATGGGTACATTAAACAATTTATTTAATTTTTTTCGTATTTGCAGAAGAATATTATCATGATAATCCTGTAACAAACGATGGACAAGCAATTTCCCAGAATGCAGCTGGCGTGTCGGCTGTAACTGTGGTAACCCGTCAACCAGGAACTGTTTATCCTTATGGATATGGACTTTTTACGGTTCAGTCCCAACCTGTAGTGTGCCCGCCACAACCACCAGCATACTCGTCACCTTTACCGCCACAACCATCAGCGCCACCTATCGATGACCCGCCGCCTCCGTACACACCATATTAAGCTATATTCTAAATGTCAAAATTAATTTTTATAAGATGTTGTTGATGTTATGAACTATTTTTATATTATATTTGTATATACACGTTATATATTAACTTTTATAAAACCTTTATCACCAGTGTTCGCTTTTGGGCTCCTGTAAAATATTATTTTATTTATTTATTTATTTAATGAAATTTAATTTTTTTTTTTTTTTTTTTTTTGTAAACCAATTTAGCCCAAGAATCTAAGAAGCAATCTGACATGACGGCCATTTGGGGGTGTGAACCATATTTGAGAGAGAGAGAGAGAGAGAGAGAGAGAGAGAGAGAGAGAGAGAGAGAGAGAGAGAGTGTGTGTGTGTGTGTGTGTGTGTGTGTGTGTTACTCTCGTAATTTTCACCGTTTTCTGAGGACAAATATTTACCCTTTCACTTCCAATGTTAGGAAACTGCCTACGATATGAGGACATATTTAGCGTCCCAAATTTGCGGTTTAAAATAACATGTTTAAAATTAACTACTTTTTTAAAGTTTTTTTATTTAGTTCATAGATGTTTAGTCACGGTAAACGCGCATTCCAAAATAATAAATTTTAGTATATTCCTCCCTGCAGATACTGCTTTTATTATTTTTCTAGAAATTTGCGAAATTTTGTTTTGTTCTCTATAAGTTACTCAATAAATTACAACCCCTCTTTAAACTTACATTTAATTATCCCGATTATTGCTCGATATGAATTCTTGACTTTGTAGCACTATACTTAATTACAGTCCGACTAATTTAAAAAATATTAAAATTTTGATTTGGTCGAATTTTACGAATACAGGGTACAATTGACACGTACTTTAACTTTGTAAAACATTAATGTCTTATATGCATGATTTGCTTAAAGTTAAAAATATTCCATGTACACAAAAATCAAAGTGAATTAGTATAAACTTGTTTTTTATTTCTCATCATTGATTATGTGTGCATATTTTTTTTTTTTATTTCTATAAGTTTTTAAATTTAAACCATTGATCTTTAGTTTTTGTCATTTTTTTTCCAATAAAAATATAACACAGCACACACATTATTTTGACTTTTTTCATAGCGAATCGTACAACTTACCCAGAGAATATTTTACGTCTTCGATTTACCAATGCCCATAATTATTCACAATTATCCTGTACGGACTTGAAAGAAGACACACATTCGATATAGTATACTTGTTGAGCAAGGGTTAGTTACCCATTTAGGCTTTCAAAAGATAATTTTTTTTTTAATTTTTAAGAATTGTATACGCATGATGTAAAATGAAATATTGTTTATTTTATTTTATTTATTTTGCGTAGACGTGAATACAGTGAAGATTTTGATACTCGGCAATGACCAATCCCCACGCAGAGGTTCACATTGCGCGGTCTGAAATAAAAAAAAAAGGTTTTTTGGTCGACCTGAATAATAAAATATTGATTTTCGAGAAAAATCAAATAAAGTATCTAAATCTTGCAAGTGGATAGATGCAACTATGGTCGAGAGGCCTAGATGGGGAAAAGCTTTTTTTCCGCTTTCAAGATACACTACTTCAACCCTTATATCAGTAATGACTGCATAATTCTGAAGAGATGTACTATTCTTCTGAGCTCTTGTTAGACCCGTTCTACTCCTCTAGGGTTCTTGAAATTTTCACCAAATGTTGCAATTGGATCGATATGTCTATGGCAGAAAGGACTAGATGTTAAAAAGCTTTTTACCTTTAATACACCACTTCAAGCTTTATCATTGTTCATGATTTCATAATTCTGAAGAAGGGTATCGTCGTTCTGAGCTCTTGTTATATCCGTTCTACTCCTCCAGGGTTCTTGAAATTTTTACTACTCGGTGCACTTAAAATAGAAAAGCCTAGATGGGGAAAACATTTTGCGCCCGATGCGTATTTTCCGATTTTCCGTTGAAAAATTTTTCTTGTGGTCTTAATATACATGTGGTCTTTATAAAAATGGGTTTTCGACTCTGAAAGTGATAATACGCAGTATATTGGATTATTCATACGAATAAAATATTTTTGCTGCGCAAAGAAAATAGAATTGCGTGGTGGCGCAATTTAAATAAATCTCGGGTTAACTTCATACCAGGTCCACTTTTTTGGTTGTGAAAAAGAATGAAACTGATAAATTGTTTTTTGATAAATTAACTACATTTCAAACATGAAGTTGTAATGTAAGCATCTAATTATACAATATAAGTTCTAACGACATTCGCTTTGTGAATTTGTAGAAACAACCTATCAAAATGCGTCAGTATACAATACAATACAATACAATACAATACAATACAATACAAAGCAATGCTATGCAATGCAATGCAATACAATACAATGCAATGCAATACAATACAATACAATACAAAGCAATTACAATACAATGCAATACAATACAATGCAATGCAATACAATACAATACAATACAATACAATACAACAAAACAAAACAAACTTAATTACATTACGTTTATTAAAACTTATTTGGATATATACAATATTAAGTACAAAATAAACAATATGGCTATAAAGAGTTGTATTCTTACATTATATAATGTTTTGGAATTTAACAATTGGATGAATATTTAGATGGTGTGACCAAAATAAACTTGAAAAATTTTAATCATAAAACCCTTAATGCTGTGCAAACAAGTAAAACAAATTATATTTATCTTCCAAAACAGCCATATTGCCACGTTTACACGTGTTGAATTCCTTTAAAGAACGTGAATGTATTTTACTTTGAATGGAAGCTAATTTTTATTTTAAAGTATCTTATCCTTGAGAATTAATTACTCAATTAGCCAATGATATTTGATATGTGTATAGTTTACTGGAAAAATAACAGTATTTTGTGGCAAAGTTTTCAACACGTGACGGGAACAGCAGGTACTTTATGTAACTCTTTCAAATATGCGGCTTGCATTTAAGGTACACTACGTTTTTTAGCTCACCTGGCAAAGCCAGGGTAGCTTATGAAATGGAAAAGCGTGCGTGCGTGCGTGCGTATGTGCGTCCGTAAACTTTAATCTTCTTCTCTGAAACCAATAGGCCAATTCAAATGAAATTTGGTATGAAAGGTCCTTAGTTGCTATAGATTAAAAATTATATCCGACATGTCCGTCCTAAATCCAAGATGGCTGCCGTTACTATAAATAGCAAAAACCTATAAATGGCCATTACAGATTTATTTATGTACCGATTTTGTTGAAATTTGAAACATAGAAAATAGATGTCGGGGAATTAAACATATATAACGGGTTTCGCTGTATGATTTTTAGTTTTTGCAATAATTAAGTAATATGCAAATAAGGTTTATTTTTAGCTTTAAAAATCTTCTTCTCTGAAAGTACATGGCCAATTGAAAGGATATTGAGCGTGAAAGGTCCTTGTGTGGTATAGATTCAAAATTATATCCGACATGTCTGTCGGAAATCCAAGATGGCTGCTGTTACTATGAATAGCAAAAATCTAAAAATGGCCATTATGGGTTTATTTACGTACGGATTTTGTTGAAATTTGAAACATAGAAAATACATGTCAGGGGATAAAACATATATAACGGGTTTTTCCGTATGATTTTTCGTTTGTGCAATAATTACGTAATATGCAAACAAGGTTTATTTTTAGCCGAAATCTGTGAAAATCTTCTTCTCTGAAAGTACATGACCAGTTGAAAGGATATTGAGTGTGGAAGGTCCTTGTGTGGTATAGATTGAAAATTTTATCCGACATGTCTGTCAGAAATCCAAGATTGCTGCTGTTACTATAAATAGCAAAAATCTAAAAATGGCCATTATGGGTTTATTTACGTACGGATTTTGTTGAAATTTGAAACATAGAAAATAGATGTCGGGGATAAAACATATTTAACGGGTTTTTCTGTAAAATTTTTCGTTTGTGCAATAATAACGTAATATGCAAATAAGGTTTATTTTTAGCCAAAATCTTCTCTGAAAGTACATGGCCAATTGAAAGGATATTGAGTGTGGAAAGTCCTTGGGTGGTATAGATTCAAAATTGTATCCGACATGTCTGTCAGAAATCTAAGATGGCTGCTGTTACTATAAATAGCGAAAATCTAAAAATGGCCATTATGGGTTTATTTATGTACTGATTTTGTTTAAATTTATAACATAGAAACTAGATGTTGGAGATAAAACATATTTAATGGGTTTTTCTGTACAATTTTTCATTTTTGCAATAGTTATTTAACATGCAAATAAGGTTTATTTCAGCCTTAATCTTCTGAAAGTACATGGCCAATTGAAAAGAAATTTATGATGAATAGTGCTTGAAATAATAGAAAATAAGGATATTGCTAGTGAGTTTGTTTACATTTTACTGATTGGATATATTTAAAAAGAAAAAGCAAAGAACAAAATAAGGGTATTCCAGGTGAGCGATACAGGCCCTATTGGGCCTCTTGTTTTCTAATATTACGCCTAGGACAGATGATAGGCACTGCAGGGACTTGTTGGTAGGTACTGACCCGATCACTTCTCCGCCTGCTCTGCTTATCAGCAAGCTGCCGCCAGTGTATGTGGTACAAACGTCTCATTCATCGTATTTTTTTTTAGTTACGAAACATCAAACCAATTGATTTGTTTCTGGTACTACTGCTGTTGTTTTTATTATTATTAATTGCTCATCAATATAATTGTAGATAAATAGACAATATTTGTATTGTTAAACTTGACATGCATGTGAATAATGTGAATACAGCCATTGTACGTCTTGTACCATTTCCGGTGGTGTGGAGTGAAATAATGAAAGTTGAATACAATCTATCCTCTCTTTCAGTACTGTACTACCAGTTTCAACAAATAATTAGTATGACCCAATTCTAAAAATTGAAAGTTCGTAATTTCGTATTATCTGTATTGTTCAACAAAAAAACAAACATATCAGTCAATGTCCAAATAAATTTCAAATGTTTAATAAATTTTAAACCTTTATATGATCCAAGTTTAGAACTATTATTATTATTATATTTATTGATTATTTTCATTATTATTATTATTATTATTATTATTATTATTATTATAAGTACCAATATTTTATAAATTGATCAATTAATCTGTGATGGGGTAACATTAATATCAGTCATAACACATTCCTGATGTAACCACATATAATTCTGTCTCAGTACTGATAACATAACCTTTACATTATGATGGGGTAACATTAATATCAGTCATAACACATTCCTGATGTAACCACATATAACTCTGTCTCAGTACTGATAACATAACCTTTACATTATGATGGGGTAACATTAATATCAGTGATTACACATTCCTGATGTAACCACATATAACTCTGTCTCAGTACTGATAACATAACCTTTACATTATGATTGGTAACATTAATATCAGTGATTACACATTTCTGATGTAACCACATATAATTCTGTCTCAGTACTGATAACATAACCTTTACATTATGATGGGGTAACATTAATATCAGTGATTACACATTCCTGATGTAACCACATATAACTCTGTCTCAGTACTGATAACATAGCCTTTACATTATGATTGGTAACATTAATATCAGTGATTACACATTTCTGATGTAACCACATATAACTCTGTCTCAGTACTGATAACATAACCTTTACATTATGATGGGGTAACATTAATATCAGTGATTACACATTTCTGATGTAACCACATATAATTCTGTCTCAGTACTGATAACATAACCTTTACATTATGATTGGTAACATTAATATCAGTGATTACACATTTCTGATGTAACCACATATAATTCTGTCTCAGTACTGATAACATAACCTTTACATTATGATGGGGTAACATTAATATCAGTCATAACACATTTCTGATGTAACCACATATAACTCTGTCTCAGTACTGATAACATAACCTTTACATTATGATTGGTAACATTAATATCAGTGATTACACATTTCTGATGTAACCACATATAATTCTGTCTCAGTACTGATAACATAACCTTTACATTATGATTGGTAACATTAATATCAGTGATTACACATTTCTGATGTAACCACATATAACTCTGTCTCAGTACTGATAACATAACCTTTACATTATAAAACCAACTAAAACCATTGTATATAATATTACAATCATCATCATTTTAACATCCGTTTAACTTGATATTTTTAAAACAAATTATTTTTTATTAATCTGCAAAAATTCTAAATACTTAAAAAAATATATGCATTCTATCTAATTCAGTCAGTAAATGTAACTTTCTGTTGGGTTATATTAACCTCATCAAAAGTCAATAATTATATAGTATTCGATTGTTCAAAATCAACGTCATTTCATTGTATTTCATTGTTTTAAATGTTCGTTACTATTTACAACACCTAGAAGTTTTATAACTTGAATTGAAAAAAAAATGAAATAGCTGTACTCACTATGTGTGATTTAGTTATAGAACAATTTCATTCCTTGAACTCTTTTATTCCCTTGAGTAACATTATGTTTTGGGTAGTAATGCAAGCTAGATAACGGAAGAAGTAACACGGTGTAATATATTCTGTTTGCCGTATTCAGTTTTTTGCACTTTAAACATTTTCGATTTTTTTGCATGCAAACAGAACTGAATGTTCATTAATAGTGAAATCATACGTTTCTAGGATTTTAAGATTCTGGGAAATCAGGAAATCTTTCTCATTTTCAAATCCCCATCCTATTCCCAATCCAGCTTCTGGCTTCTTGGAAAGACTGTTCGGCAGGCAGCTGAAAAAGCTGATCGAGTAGAACGCACTTGCCAGGAAATTGCCCTCATTTTTCTTCTGGTAGCTACTTATATTAGGGTCTGCAATTATCAACAGTCCATCTTTCATCAAAACTCGCTTCATTTCGCTTACACATTTTACCGGATCTGAAGTATCATGTAGAAAGTCGAACATCAAAACGAGGTCAAATCTATTGGTCCATTCAACCGGAAGAGACGTTGCATCATGACTATAATATTCAATATTCTTCAAATTTTCGTTTTTAGCATGGAGTTTTGCTTTTCTTAATGATTCCTCTGCGTAATCGACACCAATTATTGTTGCATTTGGGTTCCGTTTTGCCAGTGCGTTCGCTAATATTCCACTGCCACAGCCTACTTCCAGTGCCATGTTAAATTCCTCTGAAAAAACATATAAACCATGCATTTTTTTATGTTAAATTTCAATAAATATTACACATAAAAAATTGAACACTTTTAAAATTAAAAAAAAAAGATTTTTCCGTAACAATCAATGTTCAGTAGATTTGGTGGTCATTAGTCTTTTAATACCTTAAACTAAGATACAATTTAAACTTTCAGGTAGAGTGGATGATTGCCTGTAATTAGTAATTGCGTCCTCTATTATGTAGTTTTCATCAGCATCCAAGAACCCACGTCAACATAGTTTAAAGTTTCAGTCTAGAATCATATTCTGACCGGGTCAGATTAAAGATTTGAAAGTGGGTAGTGACTGTTTTTTCGCCAAGCACTCGGCATAACGAAATAAAAGTCACGGTTCTTTCGGATGGGAACTTAAAATAAACGAGGTCTCGTGTCACGGCAGGCTGGCACGATAAAGAACCCTGCTGTAAAATGCCATCAGCGCAACGCACAGGCAAAATTTTTGCACTTTCGCCTATAGCTGGCGACGTCTCGATATAAGCGAAATATTCTTGACTGGGACTGTAAACATCTTTACTCACTCACTCCCCTCACCCACTCATAAAACACGGTGTATATATATATATAATACAAATACCTATAAAATTTTGATGTGGCATATGTGCATGTTTCGGAAAATCATTCCTACTCAGTGACAAGGGGCCAGAACGTTTTATAGATAAAAACGTAGGTCAAACAGTTGAAAATTAATAAATCTTAAGTTCCAAAATAATATGAATCCAAATGTTATAGCAAAGAAATTATAATTATAATGTATCGAAGCAGGTTTTTTTCAACCTAAAGTGCCGTGCGCCAATCATTAAAAGTTGATTTTGTCAAAAATTCTCGATTATTATTGGTAAAGAACTGCAATGCTATTTGGTTTTAACTTATGGTAAAAAACGGAATTGTGTTATCATACGTCATCCAAGGCAAATCTCAAAAACCAGTATATTTTTTCTTAAAAATTAAACAATATATTTTTGAGATTCCCCCAGGAGTGATATTTGAATCTATGAGGCCAACGATGTTCCAAAATTTGTGAAAATCGGATTCAAAGAAAACACTGCTTAATGGTCACGTACCGATTATTTTCCTTTTTTATTGCAGATCCCTTTGTGAAACGAATCCTGTGAATTCTAAAAATTGAACAAATTTTGCTGCCCGGAATGCTATTGCATAAAAATTTATATAAAAACATATGAATGACTTGTCTTCCAACACATTTGACTGCAAGAGTTTGCGATTTTTCGAGCTCTTGTCTTACATCTAAAAGGCGAGGTCGGCAAACATCGACGCCGCATGAATTCTTATTCGAATTCTGAATTCGCATCCAGATTCTTAAACAAGAAACGATGACATCTTAACATAATTAAACAAGATGAACCTTACTGCTCATCAATGGCCAAAATTGTTTGCAAAGTGCAATAGAAAATATATAAAATACAGAAACTTTCTACGTTTTTTTAAGTTAAGAACTGCCACAATACTTAATCAAAAATATCTAATCACATACATGTATAATTTTTAAGTACCTAATATGCATGTTGTAATTGTATTACAATGAATATTTTCCAAATCATTAACCCTTTTAATATACGTATGCAGCTATGTCTTTGACCTTTGAACCTTTGACCTTAGAACATAAATCAAATGTTTGTCATATTAATACCTACGATATTCTTATACACATGTTTTTATAAAAAGTTAATATTTTTCAAGAAAATTAACAATTTAAGTCTTCTTTTGCAATTATGACTCGACTTTTGCATGTATGACCTTGAAACATATATCAAAATGATCGTCATGTCAATATTTACAATGCTCTAATATAGATGCCTATACAAAAAATAATAGTTTTCAAGATAATAAACAATTTTAATCTTTTTATTGTTATTATTATTGTATTATTATTGTTGTATCATTACCTACAATATTTTAACACATGCCTATACAAAAAGTTAATATTTTCAAGATAAATTATAAATATATAATTTTTTGTGATTCCCCCACGAAGTGTTTTGGCAATTCCCCATTTTGAACCTCATGCCTACCATTTGTGCAAATCTGAAACTAGACGATCTAAGAATATTATACATGAAATAACTAAGGTATATCTCTTGTACATTCAGAGAAGATTTTTAACGTTTTCACTAGTTCCCCCTTATGGGGTCCTTAAGAAGACATCATTCCTTCTTTTGTGTAAATATGAAAGACCTCCTTCCAGGCATGATGGTAAACAAGTTTTATTCAATTTGGTTCAGTGGTTTTGGAGAAGATTAAATGTAAAAAGTTTACGCACGACGAACGACGGACAAAGATGAATAGCAAAAGCTCATCAGTTTTTAGCTCCGATGAGCTAATGATCTGGAAGAGAAACTGCTCTATTGATCGAGATAAGTTACTTTGCTATGGTTCCACTAATATTCACAGTCCAAAACAAAATGAGGCGGCACTTCTTCCGACACAAGTTGGTATCGGAAATTTACGGGTTTTTGGAAATAGAAATTATTCTGACCCTACACACACTCACAAGGCATAATGTTTGTTAGGATCAGATAAAATATGGACTGAAATAAAACATCGTTTAAATAAGGTCGTCCTCGTAAATATTCTTTGCCATCCGGATAGGCGATAATCCACACAAACAATATAGATATGATATAACATAAATACAAATAACAAGCGCTCCTGTAAAACATTTATACATACTTTGATGTTTCTGAAGTATTGGAAGAAATCCTTTATCCAATCTATCATCTACAAATTGTCTTCTTTCTCCATCAATCCAATTAAAAAAGGAGTTCCCAAAATCTCCAAAGAATACATCCAAACCTTTAAACAAAATATGCTGTTTATGGCATATATACTGCTACGCTTGGTATGTCAAGTGCAAAATTTTGAATATTTCTTTTTGTAAAAATTCGAAATTTGCACATTACAGGAAAGAAAAAAACCCATATGCTATAGAAATAAATCACTCCCTAAAACAAAACACGGATCAATGGAATACTCGTACAAATGATCGGATGGACAAATCCTGATATTGTAATATCTATAATTTACGAGTCAGTCATTACAAAATATTGAAAAAAGTTATATTTGAATTTATAACCAATACGTTATGCAGTATTGCAACCAAATGGTGAAGACAGTTAAAGCTATTGGGACATTCTGACCAGTTGTTGACTTTACCATTTAGATCAAGGTTGGTAATTCTGAAAACCGTTGATGTTGTTTAAAGGGTTTGGGACATGACGTACCCGACAAAACGGTTTGATTAATTCTACGAGTAGGGAAAAACCAACCTAGACGATGTGTGGATATTTGATCAACAAACCAGCATTTCAGATCATTCTACGAATCTAAGGGTTTTATCTTTGATAAATATAAATTATGTCCAGAAATTTTTTCTTTCTTTCTATTGTTTTTCCTGGTCATACAATTAAACCATGTTGTAAAAACTAAAATTGATCAAGCCTCAGATAAACAATCATTCCTTAAGTAAGAATTTCCTTAACTTAAATCTAGAAAGTATGAAAGATTAAAGAATTGGTTAATTGTTTAGATATGCAGAAATATAAAGTGTCATTTTGAAGATCACTACAATCTTAGTTAAGGAAGGATTATGAAATGATTATGATTATGATTACAAAACGCTTGTGCCACTACATAAAATATATTTTGACAGTTTCATGCACATACCGTTTTTGGTAGAACTTTCTTGACATACTTCTTGCATGGCTTCATAACGTTTTGCCAATACAGCAAGAAAAGGTGCATACCAAGCCATCCCCATACTGTCGTGAAACTTTTTAGGAATGTAATACTTTTCGTCATCATCTATGAAAATAATTTTTGCAGCAACCATACAACCAAGCCATTCTTTTACAAATCTATATAAAAAAAATTAAAATTATTTTAAATTCATTTTAATGATACTGAGCCAAATTTAAAACGTAAAATTTCGTGTTGTGATTGAATGATATTGTATTTTATGCCCAGTCAAGAAATTTATATTTATATCAATGAAGTCAATTTTGGAACTGTCAAGAAAAACTTTCTCACACTAGAACCTGGGTAATATTCCAACCTAGAAGCAGTGCGATCCGGAGTTCGCTGTTTTAGACATATCAACCGTCGAGACATCTTAATAATCACAAGACAATATTTATGTTCCAACAAACATACGAAAATTTTCAATTCAAATCAAGGAACCTATAGTGTTAAAGTAATTAAGGAGTAAGCGGTCTTACCATTGTCAGAAATCATTTTTTGACAAAACCGATAGCAATGACTGCACCTTCTCTATATATTTTTCAACTGAAACGAATCTTAACTGTTTTCTTCTACTTATAGTTATCTTGTATAACGACGAAACATGCCGGATACATTTCTTATCTTCATCATCCAAGTAACTTTTTTATAAAGCATGGCATTTTAACAGAAAAAAAAATGTTCAACGGATTTAAAAAAAATTAATTCATTATTATTATTATTATTATGAATGCACCATTTGTAGAAACAGAGGAATATCTGAATGTTCTTGTTTAATAAAAATTGGGTGGATTAATTATGTTTTAGCCCGAGACAAGAATAATTCACTTACATTGAGGCGATAAATTCAGAGATGGTGAAAGAAACCAAAATTAAAATTAATGATCGAGAATTAAAGAAATTACGATGTGAGCAGAAAAAAGACAACCAATATTTTAAATCAATAGGACAAAAAATTATCGAGTTTTAAAGCCCTTTTACCCGTTAAACATTACGCACCGTCTTATCTATACATACTTCATTGTCGCAATACAATTGTTTACAACCCTAAAGTACTGCTTTTTATACCTTTCTATTTGTCATTTTATCTTGAGCGACCGGTAGTTATGCAACATATATTTATTATGGATCTCTCACGAAGGAACCGTTCTCCTATAGTTTTGTCTGGAGAGGTAAAGTGACCGAGCCGATACGTGATGACAGTAAAGATTATATTACGTTTATTGTCATGTAATAGCTGCAATGCAGTTGTTTACAACTTTGAAGTTATACCTCTTTATATCTTTCTAAGGGCCATTTTATCAAGTTTGAATTTTCTTCCGACTGAAACACACTCATTAATTGACATTTGTGTGTAGGATCATTGCAAGTTCTCTATAAAAATGGGTTTTTTTCGATACTAACTGGTGTCAATTTGAGAGGTAAGGCACTCATTTCGCTTCGATTAAAGAGCTAGTGGAACGTAAATAACTTACTTACCTCGACCGTTAATGTATAAAATGTATACCCTACATAGATGTGACATTGAGAATTAAAGTACACCATTCGAGAAACAATTAAATTAAGTATTTCTTACATTGCGTAATTTTTTGTATTTTTAAATTCAAACGATTCTTACCTTTCTTTAAGTTTTGCTTTTTGGGAAATTGTTTTTAGATCAGCAGGTCCTTCCAGAGATTTAAGAAGCTCTATTAATCCCAGATTGTTTCCAAACCCTATAGCTAAAGCTGTAAATCCGCTACAGACAATCTTGTTGAAATTGTCTGCATATTCTTGTATATCTTTCTCGGTCATTGTCGTTTAGAAATCAAAATGAGTTTTATTGCAAATTGGCGGCTCGTCCCCTTTATCTTTTTTAAAGTTGTGACCTTGACATAAAAATTATGTAAATATACCGGGATATTACGGGTTCACCTGCTGCATTTTATTATGATGTGTGTGATGCATTTCAGTGCTTGAATGGACATGAATATGTTATATCATATAAAACACCTTTAATATTAGTCCTCATATACTCGTAGTGTTCAGCAAGCACCATGAAAATTTCCATAACAGTTATTGCGCAGTGTAGATGTTACTATGGTTATTTAAAACATGATCATTTCCTTTATGTTTCATCTGTAAAAAATTGTATTAATCAATGTTGAAAATTTTTATGTTACAATAAAATATCTTGTGACAGTACACATTGTCGTTGTTATACATATTGTTGCCGGCATCGCTAACCATATTGTCGCCGGCATCACTAATCATATTGTCGCAAGTGGTAGAAGAAATTTCATTTTATGTTCAAAAACATGTTAAGAACTGCCTTTAATAAAAGAGAAAAATTAATTGATTTTATAAAATCGCTGGAATTATAAATTTAACTAGCGGGCCAATGTAATCCGTGAAAAACAGTTTTTCGTTTTTGTGACATTACGACTATCAAATTATTATTTAGTAACACAACTGTTTCAAAGCACCGGACACATTTCGATTCGAAAGAAAATGTTAATGGAACGTATTAAACTCACTAACCTCGATCGATTAGGGAATTAGATTAAAATTTAAAAATTCCAACACTTCCTAAATGGAGCAAGCTAATATATAAATCGTGTTAACCATCTTGCAACCGTAAAGTTAATATTTATTCATTTATTGGAGTAAACACCCATTAGAGCCGAGCCTGGAAACAAAAAACATCAAGTTTTTAGTATTAATTCAAACAAAAAAGACAGATAGTTGCGAGTACAACAGCACCATGTCATCCATCCTCTACACATTCATTCCTAAAATCCAAGCGACTCTCAAATAAAGAAACAAATGAGAGACAAGTGGTCTTTATCTGGTTTAAAAGATAAGTTATTTTTTATAGTCTGGGTAAGTAACAAAAAAGAAATGTTTTAGAAATAGGGGCAAATAAATTTGCTTGTTCATATTGGTTAGTAGAACAATAAAGGACATTCGTTTTCTATCATCTGGTAGTTGTGGCACAGTCTGTTTTGCCTTCGGATTTTTAAATCTGTCTTTCTCAATTTCCAGACAATGTTTACTTGCTCTAAATTTTATTAAATGTAGCCTGAAAATAGGATTTGTGGGTTATTGATAGTTTTCCGCATTTAAATCATTTGCAAATAATATGCAAAGGTCTAATTTTGAAGCATTAGAATCTTTCTGATTGATTTTATCAATAGTTTTTTGTTGTAGTATTCTTTTATGTTTTGATTAATTTTACATTTGAATAATTGATTATTGTTGCAAAAGATAAAGCATTATTTGTTAAATAACTTTGATTGGTAACGTTTAGATCTTCAGAGGTTTTATTCTTATTTATTTATTTATTTATTTATTTTGTAAAACAGGATAACAGGTATAAATATTTGTTTGTATGAAAAGTATGTAAACTTCATCAACACGGGGATTTATATCATCAAAATTTATTCTTGAATAGTACGATGTAATGCCTAACTTTATAATATGGCTCTTTTTCTTAATTCAGCTCAATAATCAAGGTCGCTGGCAGTTTAATAGTAATACTACTTTTACTTTTATTCGTAAGAAGGCTAGGTCCATAAAAGTGCTGATCAAATACAATTTCAACAAATCTGATGGTAGTAGTATCACACGTCAATTTTGTCACGTTGTACTACTCATTGCTTATAATTTGTTTCTATTAACATAGTCCGAATCTAACAAACATAATGCTTTCGGTCGGAACAATATTAAAAAAACCTACACAGCCACGTTGTATAAAGTGTGTATGGGTCACAAGAAATTCGGAGTACTATTTACGTTTTTGACCATGTTCCAAAAGAACATGGATTTCAAATTTATCAGAGAAACCCGTGGCAGTTAAAATTTCCTTGCATTCCTTAAAAGGAAATTTTAATTAAGATGAGACAGGGAATTTTATTTTCATTTGTATAAATGTTCAGAATTAAAGTACACTATTCACATGCTATTTGATTAAAAAAAAAAACACTTAAGTACTTCAATTAATTTTTAGTTCTTTAGATACAAACAATTATTAACTTTCCTTCAGTTTGCTTTTTGGGAAATTGTTTTTATATCAGTAGGTTTTTCCAGAGATTCAAGATGCTCTATATAACCAAGATTATTTCCAAACCCTATCGATAAAGCTGTAAATCCGCTCTAGACAATCTTGTTGAAATTGTCTGCATATTCTTGTACATTTCTATCAGTCATTGTCGTTTATTTGGCGTAGGAGGCAATATGAGTTATATTGCAAATTTGCGGCTTACCCTCGCTTAGTTTCTAAAGTTTTAGCCTTGACATAAAATGCGATGTAATTTGTAAGAAAGCTAAGTTTCTAAAGTGCTTGTCGAATAAACAATTTAAACAAAATCTGACAGTATGAGAATAACGCCGATTCTCGCGATATTGTGGTACTCATTGCTTATCAGTTGCTTCTATTAAAGTACTCCGAATGTCTCCTTAACCTATTTTATCCCTTGTGGTTTTGTGTAGGGTCAGAACAATTTAAAAGAACCTACGAAGCTACTTAACATATAAAGTGTGTCAGAGGAAATTCGGACTACTATTAATGTTTTTGTCGAGTTCTAAATGTACATGAATTTCATTTTATCGGAGAAAAAAGTAAAGGTTCTTGTTTTCATGTAATTTTCTGAAGAAAATAATAATTTTGTTAAAGAAAGGGAACATTTTTACAGCACAAATTTCGGGTGCGCAAAAAAAAGAACAAATACAAAAAACTCAATGCTAAGCACTTGGTTTGTCAAATGCCTTATCAAAGCACGCTGACACGCAATTTGTCCGTAGCACGGACATTGAATGTTTGGGTTTCATTTTATTGCATATTTAATCAGTACACTATCAATCACAATCAATTTAAGTATTCCATGCATTATTAATTTTTGGTGTTTTCACATTCAAACGATTTTTAGCTTTTTTTAAGTTTTTCCTTTTGGGAAATTTGTTTTTAGATCAGCAGTTTCTTCCAGAGATTTTAGAAGCTCTATTAATCCTAGATTATTTCCAAACCCTAAAGCTTAAGCTTTAAATCCGCTACAAACAAGCTTCTTGAAATTGTCTGCATACTCTTGTAAATCATTATCAGCCATTGTCGTGTACTTGATTTAGAAGGCAAAATGAGTAATATTGCAAATACATGTAGGCGGGTTATCATTGTTACCTTTTAAAGTTGTGGCTTTGACATACAAATTATGTAATCAAATCATTTAAGTGCACGCAGAGAACAGGATATGAGCTATGTTCATATGTACAATTTTTCTAAATCATTCAACTCCACATACAGATATATAGATGACGTTCTATCTCTAAATTATCATAAATTTGGAGAATATGTGAATGTCATCTATCCAGTTGAGCTTGAAATAAAAGACACGACAGATTCTCCATGTTCTGCTTCATATTTCGACTTATAACTCAATTATGATACCCATGACAGGTTACATCTGAAGCTATACGACAAACTTGATGACTTCAATTTTTCTATTGTCAACTTTCCGTTTCTTTGCAGTAATATCCCTGCTTCCGCTGCGTATGGTGTATAAGTTTCACAGTTAACACGGTACGGTAGAGCTTGTTCCAACTATGGGGACTTTCTGCAACGAAGCAAATTACTTACAATTAAGTTGTTGACACAAGGATATTGCAAGCCTTGGCTAATCAAGGCCCTTCAAAAGTTTTATGGCTGTCACCACAATATTGTTAATAAGTATGTAGTCACTGTATCCAAACTTATACTGGATATTTTCAACTTACCATAGTTCTTTGTTCCTTTCATTCTCAACATTGACTTGCACGTGACGGGTGTAGCTAGCTAGACACTAGGTGCTTACTCTTCCGGAGCATTCGGCCTCACTTCCTTGATGGAAGTTCAAGTATATGACAAATTTTTTTCCAGTTTGCTTTTACTTTGTTTTTGGGATTGTGATATGGTCAAGGACTGGTATGTTTGTTTTATTGATTATGATGCTTGTAAAATATTTCACAGCTTGAACAAATAAACATTGTGCTGCAAAATGCTGCAAAGTTAGAGGCGCTGCGTAAATAAAGTTAATTAATTACTTTGATGTTTTGGCTTTTTGTCAATATAGTCGTTTTTCGATTACAACTTCACTTTTCTCCTGATTTAACATGTAATTAAAATGACAACCATTTTTTTACATAAATAATTTTAAGGAAAAATTTGAATAATATTAGATTACATATTATTGTAATATTCAGTTGTAATCACTTTTTTATATTTATAATTGTATGAACAAGTAGTATTTAATTACTTTATATGGTTTATGATAGTCTGGTGTCATTATTTCCTTCATAAATAAATATATTTATTCTTGGAATTTTGTTTTAATACTCCTTATTGACATCTGCATGTTATCAAATATGGCTTTTCCAGAAATGGATAAATTCTGATTCAGGAATTCCATCAAGTTTACACACTTGTAATTGGTGTCCAAAATATTCTTGAAACTGGACCAGCTGATCAAGATCAATGAAAAACAAAGAAAATGTTTTTCATTATCATCATGCTTAATGTGCAGTAATACAAATTCATATCTAGAATCGCTGGTTTCCTTACAATAACCTTGAAATATTTAAATATTTATCATACATGTAGTGTAAACAACTTATTTTGATTTCTTTTATGTGTATGATATTAACATTCCTATTTTTCATATAAAAATAATAAATTAAATTTGACTCATCAGAGAATGTTTGAAAGAAAACTAGGCACGGGAACCCTATATTATGTCTAACGAATTACAAACTTTTCAACAAACACTGCACGAAGTGGCAACATGCTCAGTGGTATACTATGCTGAAATATGTGGTTATATAGGATAACAAAATTAAAAAGGCATATAATAAAAATGGACAAATTATTTTCAATTTTTTCACATCAGACATATACTGCAGGATAATTAAACACTAGTGTGTAAAGCTTCAACAGTAAAGTTAAATTCCTTATCAATTGTTTTCGCAAAATGTTATAGTAACTGAAATTCGCTCTGGATTTAAAAACTGAAATTCAAGAATTAGTTAAAAGTGTTTAATTGCAGTGTTTATTCCTTCTTTTGTAAAATTTTAAAGTCTTAAACATGTTTATTTTTACAAAAGCTGTATGATTATTTGTCACTAATCTACTCGAGGTACCTCTAGGCATCTGTTTAACATCTGTTTAATTCTGATAGAGGGCACTTAAAGTATATTTATCCTCACGCAAACCGAAGATGTTAGGCTTCTTGATAAACATAGTCTTATCTGCCAAGGTCATTTTTTCAGGTCATTGCCCTTTGTCTTTTGGAAGATTAATTTTTGAGTGTCTGTTTTAAAATTTCAATAAATTTTACCTCAACTGTAGCTTTTGTTTTTGTATCGTGTCGGTATCTTTGTATCGAGACACATCAGTTACTTTCACAACATCTCCAGCCATATATTCATGGTAAGCATCATCTTTAAACAAAACAACTTTAACAGTTTTTTATTCTTTGTCTTTAAGTGAGACTAATTTTCACGGCACCCCCTATTTCGAACTGTAGCGACTCCTGTAAATTAATATTTTAAGATATGTTTCAGTGTATTCATCCAAATTCGATTTCTAATTCAATATTTTTATTAATCAACTGTTATTATCATATTTTTTTAGCTGCCATGCTAGAATTGTGCAAATAATGCTTAAAAATAATTCTGCGACAATATGAAACAGTTTGCAGATTTTAAGTCAATTCAATATTAAATAAAATACAATATGTATGCTTTTTATGAAAATGAGGGAAATCCCATTAAATATGTCAAATGGCTATCTATCTTCTTTCTATTTATCAAATTTGAACGAAATCGATTGATAATTAAACTTGAAATTACCATTTTGCTCTTTTTGCTATTTATAGAAATGACTGCCATCTTGGATGTTGCAAAAAGGTGATTTGTACAAACTTTAAACTACTCTACCCAGGGATATTCCACACTAAACATGATTCCCTTTGGCTCAAAAGTTTCAGAGGAGAAGATTTTCAAACAATTAGCTATCTACAAAAGCTTATTTGCATATTCCGCTTTTTACGATCTAATTGTAAAAGTGAAGGAAAAACTCGTTATATATCTTAAATGGCTATCTATCTACTTTCTATATCTCAAATTTGAACTGAATCACTTGATAAATAAACATGTAATGGTCATTTTGCAAGTTTTGCTATTTATTGCTGTGGCAGTCACCCTGGATGTCTTTAGAAGCTGATTTGTACAGTCTTTGAACTATTCTACCTAGGGACTTTCCACACCAAATATGATTCGATTTGGCCCACTAGTTTAACAGAACAAGATTAAAGATTACACACGGACGCACGAATGCTCGCTTCGCTATTTTAAAGCCACATGAGCTAAAAACTATTAAGCTTTTGTATAGGCATATATATGAAACATGTGTAGGTGTTGATTTGACAATATTTTTGATATATTTTCAATATCATACGTTCAAAGTTTAAGGTCGTAGCTGTATTTGAAGACTAGAATTGTTTTTATCTTGAAAACTATCGACATATCATATACCAATGTATATAAGAATATTGTAGGTATTGATGTGGCCATCATTATGATTATGGTTAAAGGTCACAGTTTGAAACGTCAAGGTCATAGCTGCATAAGAATGTTTCAATTGGTTATAATCTCGAAAGCTTTTAACTATTTGTATAGAATATTGTAGGTATTAATATGACCATTATTTTGATATATGATTCAAAGTTATACGTTCAAAAATCACTATCGTAGTTGCATAAAAAGATTTAAATTGCATATTATCTGGAAAAACCTAATAACTTTTGGTATAGGTATCTGTATAAGAATATTGTATGTATTAATATGACGACCATAAGGGAAAGGTATAAGGTTATACGGCCAAAGTTCAAGGTCATTGCTGCAAAAAATGACTAAAATTGTTAATTATCTTGAACAACTATAATCTTTTTGTATAGGCATGTATAGAGTATTGTAGGTATTGATATAACAATAATTTTGATGTATGATTCAAGGTCATCAGTTCAAACGTCAAGGTAATAGCAGCATAAGAAGACTAAAAAGTTAATCATCTTGAACCATTAACTTTTTGTATATGTATATTAGAATTGTAGGTATTGATATGACAATTATTTCGATATGTAGTTAAAGGTTATAAGTTCAAATATACTTAAATGGTTAATGTTATGAAAAAAATTTATTGAACTATAGTTACTACATGCATTTTAGCTTTTTATAAATGGGCTGTGATTAGATATTTTTGATATAATACATATATGTATTGAAGTTTCTGACTGATTGCTTAAACTTGGGGAAAATTTTTGTAATTAAGTTCTTTGTAAACGATTGTCGACCTATCCTCAGGTGAGCGTTAGGACTCGTGGACCTCTTGTTTAATAACAAAATATATTCCAAATTTTGAATAAAACAATGGTGATTAAAGCTCCGGTCAAGATTTTCCATTTATATCAAGGCAGTCAGTTTATGATAATGGGGGAAACCTGAGTGCCCGAACCGATAAGCTTTCTTACACTACAATTTATTCGATCTTGATTCAAAACTAAGCGTTGAAGGCACTTTTCCGTGAGCATGCGCTTTAGGCAACTTGGTCGCCAAAGCCACCTTTTAATCAGAAGTTTTCTAATACTAAAAATACACTCAATCGCACGTTTCGGATACCACTTTAAGGTTCGTTTCACCATTCAATTACTGTAAAACATCCAATTTTTTGCAAAAATATAGATCATACTCAAATTTCGGTTTAAACACGCTGGAAATGCACTTTTCATTTTTAATGCCTGCTTAAACAGTTCGTGTTCAGAAACCGCTTTAGCTATAATTTTGAAAGTTCTGCGCATAATACTCTATGATATTAAGTAACTGTATTTTTTATATTTCTTTTGAGGTATATATCCCAACTAAAACTTGCTCATAGTTCATCCTTTTATATGTTTTACAAAGATTCACATACGATGAGTAGATTTCTTTTGAGAGAAATAAAGTTCAAAATAGATGGATATTACAACTGTTAGCTAATCAGCGATCGGCACTCCCGCTTGCCTCCACAGTGGACAAAGCGAGAAGATCCAAATATGCCTGGTACCCAGTTGTAAAAATCGATACACATGGTTTAGCGAAATTAAAGTATTACAATGTTGGTTTAACCACTATATATCACTTCTAAGATAATTGGTTTTAACTTAGTATTACCTTATTGTATGAAAATTTTGGTACACGCGTGACGCCTGCTGAATGAACATTTTTGAAATATGCATTGCGGCATTCGGACAAGACGGCAATGATCTATCGTCAACAATCCGATTTTTAAAAAAAAAAAAAGAAAGAAAGTAGAACAATGCGGTTTTAAACAGAAATAACATACAGCTTGATTAAAAACAGTGTTATTTATATAAGTTTACCCTTATTATTTATGAATAAAAACGAGAAAGATATCGATAGTAGATCTGTTCGTTTATATATAACTCTATCCGTAAGCTGATTGGTCTTCAGTCAGTCACTCTGGTTCTGACAGTTAAAAAACATATTATTTTCACAGAGATCATAAAAGTGCGAGCAATTTCTTTTAAAGTCAACTCTTTCGTTCTAGAGATTCCATTCACTTCTGCGATACCCCACTTGTAAGAGCAGCTACAATAAAGCTAAGGTTTAAGAAAACGTAAATGATGTTTTAAAAGAAACTTTATTGTAACTCAATTTTTTTTCCAGACATTAGCATATAATAATTTCATAATATCTTCAGTATATTAGTTATATGTACAAGCATGTTAACAGTATTATTTAAAATAATTCTCTCTCTCTCTCTCTCTCTCTCTCTCTCTCTCTCTCTCTCTCTCTCTCTCTCTCTCTCTCTCTCTGTGTGTGTGTGTGTGTGTGTGTGTGTATGTGTGTGTTTACTCCATCAGCTCAAATATAAATATACAGATCGATGTTTTAACTATATCTGATACACTGTATTTTAAATAAGCTATTTCCATCAGGTTGTTATCAAAAAATGCAACAAACATTTTTGAAATTATCAAAAAATTTCCTGAATGTGTATTTTTTATTGTTATTATTTGTTCTAAATGCATCTGATTTTTTTAGAATTTCTCATGTACTTATCAATGGCATTTTGTTTTGTATTCTACAAGTAAGAGATATCAACTTTTACCAGTTACCATTTATTCCAAAAATAGCACATAATGAATACTTGTTAAAATTAAATGTTTGAGATCGAACCAAAAATCATTGACGACTTTGCAATTCCAAAATAAATGTTCGAGTTTATCTTAATATCCTTTACGAAAAGTACATAAATTATCGTTTCGTATTTTTATTTTAAAAAGGAAATGAGCTAAAATATAGCCAAGCTTTCAGAGAACGTGCATGATGTTTAAAAGAAACTTAATTATAAGATTATATTTTTTTCTTTCTGATTTGCTGAGGGTGCCTTTACTTTGTTGTGATAAAACGACAAATACAAAAAATAATAAATAACAATAATGAAAATAAAAATAACAATAATACAAAATATCTCTCAAAAAACATTATAATCACCGCGCGTAAAGTCGCGAGATGGTAAATACAACATTCCAACAGGGGAACTTAAATTAGATTCACGGGACTTCCAATGACTTTTTGAAACTTTTCTTTTCATATTTTTTACTAAAAACGACCAATCAGCGTTAGTATTGAAATAGAGTTTTTTTAAAAAAATTGTTTTCCCTGGTCATATAATAAAGCACTTGTTCATTTTTTTTTAGGTTAATACAAGGATTTCTCAACAAAACACAAAGTAATATCCAACTCGGCCCAAATAGCTCGGTGAATATAACTTTCTGTTTGGCTTGTATTAACCTCGTGAAAAGTAAATACCTATATAGAATTCTATTACACAAAATCACCGTCAAGTCATTGTATTTCAGTGTTTTAAGTGTTCATTGCTGTTTACAGTACGTATAATTTTTATATAACTTGGTAAAATTGAAATGGCTGGACTCACTATGTGAGATTTAGTTATAGAAGAATATCATTCGATCAACTTTTTCTTTCTTGAGTGATATTTTGTTTTGGTTAATAATGCACCCTACATAACGAAGTCGTTACAAGATATATTATATTCTGTTTAATGTATTCAGCTTTTTTTTTTTCACTTTACACATTTTCGATTTTTTTGCATGCAAACAGAACTGAATGCTCATTGATAGTGAAATCATACGTTTCTAGAATTTCAAGATTCTGGGAAATCAGGAAATCTTTCTCATTTTCAAATCCCCATCCTATTCCCAATCCATTTTCTGCCTTCTTGCAAAGACTGTTCGGCAGGCAGTTAAAAAGGCTGATTGAGTAGAACGCACTTGCCAGGAAATTGCCCTCATTTTTCTCCTGGTAGCTACTTATATTAGGGTCTGCAATAATCAACAATCCATCTTTCATCAAAACTCTCTTCATTTCGCTTACACATTTTACGGGATCTGAAGTATCATGTAGAAAGTCGAACATCAAAACGGGGTCAAATGTATTTGTCCATTCAACCGGAAGAGACGTTACATCATGGCCGTAATCTTCGACATTTTTCAAATTTTCGTTTTTAGCATGGAGTTTTGCTTTTCTTAATGATTTGTCAGCGTAATCGATGTCAATTATTGTTGCATTTGGGTTCCATTTTTGCCAGGGCGTTCGCTAATATTCCACTGTCACACCCTACTTCCAGTGCCATGTTAAATTCCTCTGAAAAACATATAAACCTTGAAATTTGCACATATGGCACATCAGAATTTAACAGGTATTTGTGTTATATATCTAAACGACTCTATTACAAAAGAAACAATAATTGACATGTGTTCTTTATCTTGGTTTAAAAGATAACTTAGTTTTTTTCAGTCTGTGTAAGTAATATAATCAGTTTTTTTCAGAAAATAGAAGCAAATAAATTTGTTCAATCATGTTGGCTAGTAGAACAATAATGTGGCAGTTGTGGTACTGTTTGTTTTGCCTTGGTATGTTTTTTAATCTTATTATCTCAATTTCTATAAAATGGTCATTTACTTTAAATTTTGTTAAATGAAACCTGACAATAGGATCAGTGTGTTGCAAATAGTTCTCCATATTTGTATGATTGTAGATAATTTGTACAGAAATATTGGGATTTATCTAATTACTTTTGTCAATAGTAATTTTGTTGCAGTTCTCTTTTATGTTTTGTTTTATATTTCGTTTGAATAAATGATAATTTTTTTTCAAAAAAATGAAATTTTAGACAATAAATCACAGATCAAGATTAAACATTATCTATTTTTGAAAAAAAGAATTTTAGAAAAAAAAAAACAGAAAATTGAACAAAATAATGAAACTTTCAATGACTTTTATTTGTAAGGTTAAGATCTTCCGATTTTTTTTCTTTTTTGTTTTTGTAGATCGAATAACTAATCGAATAAACTTTTAAACACAAATTTTAACATGTTAATTTCGTGATGTTGTGGTACTCATTGCTCACCATTTGCTGCTAAAACGTAGTCCGAACCTACCACTGGGGCTAATTTAAGGTTCGGAACAATTTAGAAAAAAATATATAGCCATATGGCATAATGTGTGTTAGGGTCAGAAAAAAAATTATAACTACTGTTACTTTGACCTTGTTTCAAAAGAACAAGTGTGGAGAAAATAATGGTAGTAAAAATTTCCATGTATTCATCAAAAAAAATTATTTAAGTTTTGAGAAAGGTAATATTTTCTAAAAGCGCGAATTATGGGTTGCACAATGAAAAGAACAAATTTTAAATTAAAAAAAAACAATTCTAAGCACTTGATCTGTATAGTATCAGTTAAAAGCATTAAGACTTTGTACTGTGGCAAGCAATTTGTCAGTTGCATAATTGTTTAGAATTAAAGTACACAAATTACATGCATTTTGATTTGAGAAATAATTGAATTTATTATTTCAACCATTATTTAATTTTAGTGTTTGTAAAGTGATCCGATTCTTACTTTTCTTTAAGTTTTGATTTTTCGATTTTTACCTTTCGGATATTACGGAAAGACTTCTTGTACCTTTAACTGTAACAAATCCCATTTTCGTCTAAATATGCTAAAATTTAAGTTTAAACACGCTTAAAACAGACTTTTCATATTAAATATCCGCATAAACTGCTTGAGTTAAAAAGTCGTTCAGCTATCATCTTGAAAGTGGTGCGCTCTGTAATACTTTAAGATATTAAACAAGAGGCCCATTGGCTTTAACGCTCACCCGAGGATACGTCCAAAATTGTTTGCAAAGAACTGAATTACAAAAACTACAGAATTCCTCAATTTTGGAAATGCTAGAATAATTAATCAGAAATAACTAGTCAAATTTCATTTATGAATTACTAATATGCATGTATTGACTAATGAAAAATTTCAAAATCATTAACCATTTAGTATACCTATGCAGCTATGACCTTGACACTTGAATGTATTACCTTGAACCATATAACAAAATGGCCATAACAATACTAACAATATTAAAATATGTATGCTTGTACAAAAAGTTAAGATATTTCACAATTTCAATTTCTGCAGCTATGAACATTTTTAAATGTATTATCTTGAACCATATATCAAAATGATTGTCATATCAATACCTACAATATTCTAATATACATGCCTATACAACAAGATAATAGTTTTCAAGATAATTCACAAATTTGATATTCTTCTGCAACTATGACCTTAGATTTTGAACCTATGACCTTGAATCATATTTCAAACTGATTGTCATATCAATACCTGAAATATTCTAAGATACATGCCTATACTAAAATATAAAAGTTTTCAAGATAATTAACAATTTCAGTCTTATTATGCAGCTATGACCTTGACTTTTGAACATACGACCTTGAACAATATATTAAAATGAATGTCATATCTATACCCACAATATTTTAATATACATACCTATAAAATTAGTTCATAATTTTCAAGAAAATTAACAATTTCTATTCAATCTTCTGCTGCCATAATCTTGAATTTTGAACATATAACCTTGAAACATATTTTGAAATGATCGTCGTAAACATACTAATATACATGCCTAAACAAAACGTTAATAGTTTTCATTATCATTCACAATTTCAATGTTCTAATGATGCTGTAACCTTGACCTTTGAATGTATGACCTTGAACCATATATCAAAATGTATCATTATAACAACACCTACAATACTCTAATATACCTGCCTTTACAAAAAATTAATAGTTTTCAAGATAATTAACAACTTTAGTCTTCTTATGCAGCTATGATCTTGACCTTTAAATGTATGACCTTGAACCATATATCAACATCATTTTCATATCAATACCTACAATATTTTAATATACATGCCTATACAAAAACTTTATAGTTTACAAGCTACTGCACAATTTAAAATTTATAGGCAAAAAAACCTTTATGGGGCAACAACTTCAATATGGATTACCTTATAGTCACGAAACTTGGTACCTTGTTTAATTTTGTCATTGGAATCATTTTAACAACGTTCTCATTTCATATATCTCTTAATGTTTGGAGAAAATTGCCTAAAACTGCACAAATCACAAATTAGGTCATGATAAAATTTTAAAGGTCATTATCTGTCAAATAGTCAAGTTATAACAATTTGAAGCCATTTTACGAATTTTTTAAAACGTAACACAAAATTGCGTAACAGAGAAGATTTTTATAGATTTTTGCACTCCTAGGTCACCTTGACCTAGTTTTGGTAGCCATGGCAATGCCGTGAACAAATCTGATTTGCACCAGCAAAGTATTATTGAAATCTGTCAAGCAGTTTTGGAGGAGAAGCCGAAAATAGGCGTTACAACGCACATACGCACATACACTCGCCGCACCATGCCATAAGCTCAAATGAACTTTCGATCGGGAGAGCTAAAACTGTATTTTTTCTATTTCTTCCAAGTTATGTACAACAACCCAAACATGCTCAAAGTTTACACAGATTCCGCCGAATTGACATGCGGTGAGTGGATTTTTTTTTTTTGGAAGGGGGCAAAGTTCAAAACAGATCGTAATAACCACTGTTAGCCAATCAGCGATCAGTATTCCCACTTGCTTCCACAGTAGACAAAACGGGAAGATCCAAATATGCCTGGTCCCGAATTGTTAAAATGGATACATGGTAACTCCAAATAAAACTATAACAAGGTTTGTTTACTCACTATATGTGATTTAGTTATAGAACAATTTTATTCAATTATTCCTTCGAGTAACATTTTTTTGTAATGCATCCCAGATAACAAAGAAGTTACATAACTGACAAAGAGAGTGAGACATCATTTTCGTATCAATCTTCGAAACTGTTCACACTTTCGCCATCCGCCTTACGAAATTCTTTTTTTAAATAAAATTTCGTAAAATTGCTATCAAAATGACTTAATTGATGTTTTAAATACAATTTGCAAAACAATTTTAAAAATAATGAAATATTTCATAATTCTAGCGAGTTCTGTGGGGTTTTTTTATCTTGTACTATATTATGCTGACATTGTTACGCTGTTCCGATAATTGACCCCGCTTTCCATTGAAGACGGAAAAAAATCAAATTTATGTGAAAATTTTTTTTAAAAAGTCTTTCAGTTTCCCTGGCAAAGCTATGGCATTTATAATGCAATAACAGACATTGCTATTCTGTTCAATGGATGATGAAATACAACTATTGTATTTGTGCGAAAATAGAAAAGTATCCTTACTAACGACATGAGCTTTATGCACTTTTAGAATCAACTTATAAAAATTGCGTCAGTATACAATAGAATACAATACAACAAAACAAAATTAATTACATAACGTTTATTAAAACTTATTGGATATATACAATATGAATTACAAATATTAAACAATATGACTATAAAGAGTTGTATTCTTACATTATACAATTTCTTAAATTTAACCAATATTAAGCCGATATTTCAAAAAAATTTACTTGAAAAAATTTAATCTAAAAACCCTAAATGCTGTGCAAACAAATAAAACAAATTATATTCATCTTTCAAAACAGCCATATTGCCACGTTTACACGTGTTAAATTCCTATAAAGAACGTGAATATAAAGTATTTTACTTTAAATGGAAACTAATTTTGATTTTAAAGCACCTTATCCTTGAGAATTTATTACTCATTTAGCCAATGATATTTGATTTGTGTATAATTTACTGACAAAAAATCAGTATTCTATGGCAAAACTTTCAACATGTGACGGAAACGGCAGTTACATTATGTACCTCTTTCAAATATGCGGCTTGCATTTAAGGTACACTTCGTTTTTTTAACTGATATTACGCCAAGGACGGATGATAGACACTGCAGGGACTTGTTGGTAGGGATTGACCTAATCACTTGTCCACCTGCTTATCAGCAAGCTGCCGCCAGTCTATGCAATCAAACTTCTTATTCATCAGAGTAATACATGTATTATTATTATTATTATTATTATTATATGTTGTTATTATTATTTGTTGTTATTATTATTATTGTTATTATTATTATTATTATTATTATTATTATTATTATTATTAATTGCTTATCAAATAAATTGCATAACAATAGACTATATTTGTAGTGTTAAACTTGTTATTAATTAAGGTAAACTACGTTTTCTTCAATAAATTCTTCAATTAATTCTTCAATAAGCTTGTCATGCATGTGAATAATGTGAATACATCCATTTTACCTCTTGTACCACTTCCGGTGGTGTGGAGTGATTAAATGAAGTTGAACACAATCTTTCCTCTCTTCTAAGTTCAGTACTGTAAAATCTACCACAAATGATTAGTACGAGCTTATTCTAAATTTTAAAGTCCAATTCCTAACCTAGTATTATCTAAACTCTTCAATAAAACAAACATATCAGTCAATGTCCAAATAAATTTAAATTAAATTTTAAACCTTTTATGTAATGCAAGATTAGAATTATTATTATCATTATTTTACTTTTTTTTATTTTTATTTTTACAAGTACCAATATTATATAAATTGATCAAGCATTCTGTGATGGGTAACATTATTATTATTATTTATTTTTATTATATTATTATTATTATTATTATTGTTATTATTATTATTATTGTTATTAAAATGTGCCTCAGTATTGTTAACATTTTAAAACCAAATTAACTTATAATTAGGAATGAAATATTCCTGATATGACCACATATAACGTTATCTCAGTGTTAATAACATAACTTATAAATTATAAAACCAACTAAAACTATTGTATATTATATTACAATTATCACCATTTTTAACATCTGTTTAACATGATGTTTAAATGATCTTTTATTATTCTATAATAATACAAAAAAAACTTTCAAAAATATGTATTTCAATGGAAATTCACTCAGTAAGTATAAATTTCTGTTGGGTTATATTAACCACATCAAAAGTCAATACTGTATAGTTTTCTATTACTCCAAATCAACTTTATTTCTTGTATTTTAGTGTTTTAAGTGTCCGTTACTGTATACAACACCTTGAATTTTTATAACTTGGTAAAATTGAAATAGCTGGACTCACTATGTGTGATTTAGTTATAGAAGAATATGATTCAAACCACTTTTTATTCCCTTGAGTAATATTTTGTTTTGGTTGGTAAAATTCCCTAAATAACGAAGAGGTTTAAATGTATAATATAATTTGTTTAATGTATTCATTTTTTTTTTTTTTTTTTTTTTTTTTTTTTTTTTTTGCCACTTTATACATTTTCAATTTTTTTGCATGCAAATAGAACTGAATGTTCATTGATAGTGAAATCATACGTTTCTAGGATTTCAAGATTCTGGGAAATCAGGAAATCTCTCTCATTTTCAAATCCCCATCCTATTCCTAATCCAGCTTCTGGCTTCTTGGAAAGACTGTTCGGCAGGCAGTTAAAGAGGCTGATTGAGTAGAACGCACTTGCCAGGACATTGCCCTCATTTTTCTTCTGGTAGCTACTTATATTAGGGTCTGCAATTACCAACAGCCCATCTTTCATCAAAACTCGCTTCATTTCGCTCACACATTTTACGGGATCTGAAGTATCATGTAGAAAGTCGAACATCAAAACGAGGTCAAATCTATTTGTCCATTCAACCGGAAGAGACGTTATGTCATGGCCATAATATTCGACATTTTTCAAATTTTCGTTTTTAGCATGGAGTTTTGCTTTTCTTAATGATTCGTCGGCGTAATCGATGCCAATTATTGTTGCATTTGGGTTCCGTTTTGCCAGTGCGTTCGCTAATATTCCACTGCCGCAGCCTACTTCCAGCGCCATGTTAAATTCCTCTGAAAAACATATAAACCATGCAATTTTGTATGTTAAATTAATAAAAATGATTTTCCGTATCAATCAGTGTTCAGTAGACATGGTCGCCATTAGTCTTTTAATACCTATAACTAAGATTTAATCTTTCAGGAAGAGTGGGCGATTGCCCGTAAGTAGTAACTACTCCTTTATTATGTAGCTTTTCAACAGCATCCAAGAACCCAACGTCAACATATTTTATAGTATCAATCTAGTATCATGCTGGTTGTAATGATCCAGTTTAAACAAATTATTTAATCAAACTGATACCACTTGGATTGCACAGTTGGAAGAGTACTCGCTCTAAGTGGGAGATTGTGTGTTCGAACCCTGAACGAGTCTGAAAGAGTCTGACCCAAGACTTGAAAGTGGGTAATGACTGTTTTTTCGCCAAGCACTTGGCATTAAGAAATGAAATTCACGGTTCTTTCGAGTGTGAACTTAAAATAAGCGAGATCCCGTGCCAAGGGAGGCGTGGCACGATAAAGAACCCTGTTGTAAAATACCATCAGCGCAACGCACAGACAAAATTTCTGCACTTTTGCCTATAACTGGCGACGTCTCAATATAAGTGAAATATTCTTAACTGGGACGTTAAACACCTTTACTCACTCAATCCCCTCACTCACTGATCCTACTATATATATATAACACAAACAAATACCTGTTAAAATTTGTGGCATATGTGCACATTTCGGAAAATCATTGCTAATCATTAACACTTTGGGTCGGAACGTTTAATAGATAAAACGTAAGCCAGTCAGTTGAAAATTAATAAATATAAAGTTCCAAAATTAGATGAATCCAAATGTTATATTTGAAATTCAACAATAAATGAAATTATAATTATAAAGTAACTAGCAGGTTTTCAACTTAAAGTGCCGTGCGTCAATCATTAAAAGTGGATTTTGTCAAAATCCTGTAAAAAGGAAATTCTCGATAATTGTTGATAAAGAAAAAGTTTTAGAAACTGCAATGGTATTTGGTTTTACCTTATGGTAAATAGACAAAATTGTGTTATCATTCGTGAAAAATTAAGGTCATCCCAGACAAATCTCAAAAATCAGTATATTTTTTTTTCTTCAAAATTAAACAATAATATTTTTGAGATTTCCCCAGGAGTTTTATTTGAATTCACGAGGCCAACGATGTTCCAAAACTTGTGAAAATTGGTTTCACAGAAAACACTGCTTAACAGTCACGTACCGATTTTTTTCTTTTTTGTTACAAAACCCTTTGTAAAACGAATCCTGTGAATTCTAAAAATTGAACGAATTGTGCTGCCCGGAATGCAATTGCATAAAAATTTATATAAATTCATATGAATGACTTGTCTTCCAAAACATTTGACTGCAAGAGTTTGCGATTTTTGAGATATTGTCTAACAACTGAAAGGCGAGGTCGGCAAACATCTACACCGCATGAATTCATCGAGATTCTTAAACAAGAAACAATGACATCTTAAAATAACAAACAAGATGGACCTTATGCTCACCAATGTCCAAAATTGTTTGCAAAGTGCAATAGACAATATATTAAGTTCAGAAACTTTCCATGTTTTTTAAAGTTAAGAACTGCCACAATACTTAATCTCATACATGTGCAATTTTAAAGTACCTAATATGCATGTAGAAACTGTAGTACAATGAATAATTTTCAAATCATTTACCCTTTTAGTATACTTATGCACCTGTGTCCTTGAACTTTGAACCTTTGACCTTAAAACATAAATCAAATGATTCTCATGTTAATGCCTACAATATTCTTATATACATCTGGCACATCAAAATTTAACTGGTATTTGTGTTATATATTTACTACCCCTGAGCGGGTGCCGCTGTTGGTGGAGTTAAGCTCCTCGAGGGTATCCATAACTCAGTAAGCAGTACTTTGTGCTGTCAGAAAATGTACCATTTAGCAAAATTTTCAGTTGTCCTAAATTTTGAAATCTACCTAAAAATAAGGTTTTTCCCTTATGCAAAGCATTCCTTAGTTGGATTTGGATTCAGATAATTTTGGAGCTTAAGATTCATAAATTTTCAACTTTCTGGCTTATATTTTTTAACTATCAAACAAGGAAATTAGCAATTTTAGTTTTCTTTTACAATTATGACTCGACCTATGCATGTATGACATTGAAAAAATATACTAAAATGATCGTCATGACAATAGTTACAATGCTCCTCATATAGATGCCTATACAAAAACTTATAGTTTTCAAGCTAATTAACAATTTAGAATTTTTAAGCTGCTAATATTGACATTTTAAACTATGGCCTTTTACATGCCTATTACAAAGGTTTATAATTTTTAAGATAAAAGTTAATAGTTTTCACGAAAATTGGCAATTTAAGTCTTCTTTTGTAATTATGACCCAACCTTTGCATGGATGACCTTGAACAAAATTTAAAATTACCGTGATGGCAATTCCTAAAATATTCTATTATACATGCTAAAACAAATAGATGTAGTTAATAATTTTCAAGACAATTAAGACATTCGGTCTTCTTATGCTGCTATGACCTTGACCTTTGACCATAATTATTGTTGTATCAATACCTACAATATTCTAACACGTGCCGCCTATAGAAAAAGTTAATATTTTCCAGATTTATATGAATAAAAATATATTTTTAATTTCCCCACTAAGTGCTTTGGCATTTCCTCATTTTGAGCCCCATGAATACCTTATGTGCAAATCTGAAACTAGATGCCCTAAGAATATTATACATAAAATAACTAAGGTATATCTCTTGTACATTCAGAGAAGATTTTTAAAGTTTTTCACTAGTTTCCCCTTATGGGGCCCTTAAGAAGACATAGTTCCTTCTTTTGTGTAAATCTCAAAGGCCTCCATCAAGGTATGATGAATCCAAGTTTAATTAAATTTGGTTCAGTGGTTTTGGAGAAGGTAAATGTAAAAAGTTTACGCACGACGATCGACGGACGAAGATGGATAGTAAAAGCCAATCAGATGTTCCGATGAGCTAATGATTTGGAAGACAAACTGTTTACCGACTTATCGAGGTTAATAACTTTCCTACGGTTCCACTAATATTCACAGTCAAAAACGAAATGAGGTTGCACCTCTTCCGACAGCAGTTGGTATCGGAAATTTACGGGGTTTTGAAATAGAAATATATGTATATATATATATATATATATATATATATATATATATATATATATTTATATATATATATATATATATATATATATATATATATATATATATATATATATATATATATATATATATATATATTTATATATATATATATATATATATATATATATGATATAAAATAAATACAAGTTGAGCTCCTGTGAAACACTTATACATACTTTTATGTTTCTGAAGTATTGGAAGAAATCCTTTATCCAATCTACCATCTACAAATTGTCTTCTTTCTGCATCAATCCAATCAAAAAAGGACTTCCCAAAATCTCCAAAGTATACATCCAAACCTTTAAACAATATATGCTGTTAATGGCATGTATACTGAAACGTTTGGTATGTCATGTGCAAAATTTTTAATATTTCTTTTTGTAAATTCAAAATTTTACACATTACAGGAAAGAAAATATCCCCATATTCTATAAGCCATAGAGATAAATCAGTCCCTAAAACAAAATATATCAATCAATGGCATACTCGTACAAATGATCGGATGGACAAATCCTGATATTGTAATATCTATAATTTATGAGTCAGTCATGAAAGAATATTTAGAAAGGTTATAATTGAATTTATAAGTAATAAGTTATGCAGTATTGCCACCAAACGATAAAGGCAAGTAAATCTATTGGGACATTCTGACCAGTCGCTGACTTTACCATTTAGATCAGGGTAATTCAGGTAATTCTGACAACCGTTGATGTTGTTTTCAAGTGTTTGGGACAAGACACACGCGACAAAACGGGTTTCCTTACTTCTACGAATAGGGTAAAAACAAAACAAGACGATGTGTAGATCTTTGATCAACTATCCAGCATTTCAGATCATTTTAAGAATCTAAAGGTTTTATCTCTGGTTAATATAAAATGTGTCCAGATTTCTTTCTTTCTTTTTTGGTAATTCAATTAAAGCATGTTGTAAAATCTAAAATCGTTCAAGCCCCGGATTAACAATCATTCCTTAACTAAGAATTTCTAAAACTTAAATCTAGAGAGTATCAAAGTTTAAAGTATTGGTTAATTGTTTAGATATGCAGAAATATAAGGTGTCATTTTGAAGATCATTTCAAGCTTGTAACATCTGTGTTTTGTTTTATAAAAATGTTTTTGTGTAATTCAGACAGAGATTGACAAAATTTGCTAAATTTAAGTTAAGGAAAATCTTAGTTAAGGAATGATTATGAAACCGGGACAAAGGACAAAACGCGTGTGCCAGTTCATAAAATATATTTCTACAGTTTCATGCACATACCGTTTTTGGTAGAACTTTCTTGACATACTTCTTGCATGGCTTCATAACGTTTTGCCAATACAGTAATAAAAGGTGCATACCAAGCCATCCCCAAACTGTCGTGAAACTTTTCAGGGATGTAATACTTTTCGTTATCATCTATGAAAATAATTTTTGCGGCAACCATACAACCAAGCCATTCTTTTACATATCTATAGAATAATGAAAAATTAAAACTATTTCAAATTCATTTTATGTTAATAAGCCAAATTTTGTGTTGTGATTGAATGATATTGTTTTTCATGCCTAGTCAAGAAATTCACATTTATATCAAGGCAGTCCATTTTGGAATTGTCAAGGAAATTTTACCCTTGAAAAAAACCAGCTTTCGAAAAGCGAATTGTAAAAAATTCCTCATACTAGAACTTACCATGGAAGTATTCCATCGTAGAAGCCGTGTTGATCCGTTATTCGTCTTTACCTATCCGGCGTCAAGACATTTTAACAAACACAAAGACAGTGTTTTTGTTCCAGACATACGGAAATTGTCAATTCAAATGAAAGAACATGTAGTGTTTAAAGAATTAAGGAGTAAACAGTCTTTAAATTGTGAGAAATCATTTTTTACCATACCTACAGAACATTTGCCCTCTAACTGCCTTGCCATTTCCCCATTTTGAGACATATTGCTATCATTTGTGCAAAACTAAATCTAGATGACCTGAGAATATTATAGATAAAAAAACCAAGGTAAACCTCGTAAACATTCAGAAGAAAAGATTCTTAATTTTTATACTATTTCCCTCCTTATTGGGTCTCAAGGGAACATAACTTTAATTTGTGCAAATCTTAAAGGTTTTAATCCAGACATGATAACCAGTAAGTTTTATTAAGTTTGTACCATAAGTTAAAGAAAAGGAGATAAAAATAGTAATATAAGGGCACGACGCACGACGAACAATGAACTATTGCAACAGCTCATCTAGACAAGTAGCTCAGGTAAACTAAAAATGAATAGAAAAACACAATGTTGTCGAGTTTTAAAGCTATTATACCCGTTGAACATTACGCAACCGATTCTACTCGATATATACAACCTTTAACTACTCTTTATATTTTTTATTAATCAATTTTATCTTGAGCGGCTAATAGTTATGCAATCTATATAATTCGATACGTGTTTACAGTAAAGATTATATTAGATTTATTGTTATGCAAAAGCTGCAATGAAGTTGTTTACAAAATTAAAGTAATACTTTTTTATAACTTTATCTAGTTTAAAATCCTTCCGACTGTGTGAAGGGTCAGAACAATTTCTGTATCACAAACCCTGGAACATTCCACTCTTACTGTTATCAAGAGGGGCATCAGACTATTTTCACTTCGGATGAAAATGTTAGTGGATATTATAAAACTCACTATCCTTGATATAAGGGAGTGAATTCAAAACTCACGACAAAAATTTCAACCCTATACGAATTGAGCATGCTGACATATAAATCTTGTTAAAAATCTCACAACCGTATGATAATGTAACATTAAACTATGATCTGTCCTAACGGGTAAGAATCTAGTAACGTATCTAGAAACATTATGGTTTAATAGAATATTATTTATTGAAACAATATCATCTAACTGTATGGAAACATTAAATCGAAATTAGTGATCGTTAATTTGAGTATTTGGAATTATCAAGGAAAACTTACCTTGACAAAATGGGCGTTTAGCAATCGAACCAAAAATTTCCTAACACTTGAACTTAGCCGAGTAGTATTCCAACCGAGAAGCGGTGTTAATCGGTAATTCTTTTTAAGACATATCAGGCGTCAAGATATCTCAATAATCACAAAGTCAACACATGTGTCCCAACAAACATACGAAAGTTATCAATTCAAATTCAGGAACCTGTAGTGTTTAAGTAATAAAAGAGTAAGCGGTCGAACCATTGTGGGAAATTATTCCAGACAAAACCTTTAGCAATTACTTTGCACCTTCTTAGTGATCGTTAATTTAAGTTATTACGGCGTTAGCAGAAAAAATATCTTTTTTAATCCAAATCCCATGGGCCTTAACACTCACATATGGATATGTCTAAAATTGTATGCGAAGTTCAATATACAAAGTGCACGAATTAAAGAAATTTTTCAAATTTTCTCAAGTTTTCACCGTACTCATTTCGCTTGGGACGAAAATGTTAGTGGAATGTAAAAAACTCACTTATCTCGTTCGATAAGGGAATGAAATTAAAATCTAACAAGAAAAATCCCAAACCTTCATTCAAGGAGCAAGCTGATATATGTATCTTGTTAAGCATCTAGCAACCTAATAGTTCTTATTTATTCATTTATTAAACCCATTAGGGTGAAGCCTGGAAACAAAAACATCATTTTTAGTATGAATTCAAAGAAATAAGACAGATAGAGTACAACATCACCAAATCATCCATCCTTTACACATTCATTCCTAAGTCTAAGCGATTCTCAAATAAGGAAACAAAATGAGGGACAAGTGCTCTTTATCTGGTTTAAAAGATAAGTTATTTTTTCATAGTCTGGGTAAGTAACAAAAAAGAAATGATTTTAGAAATAGAGGCAAATAAAATTGTTTATTCATACTGGTTAGTAGAACAATAAAAGAAAAGATGACACTCATTTTCCATCATTTGGTAGCTGTGGCACGCACAGTCTGTTTTGCAATGGTGTTTTTAAATCTGTCTTTCTCAATTTTTAGACAATGTTCACTCGTTCTATATGTTGTTAAATGTAGTCTGAAACACAAGACGAAATCGCATCTTTAAGCACGTTTAAGCCGAGCTTAAAATGCTTAAAGATGCGCGTAAAGATGCTTAAAGAAAGCTTAAATGTGAATTAAAGGCATGGCCATCATTAAGCCATCTTTAAGCCTGGCTTAAAGACGGCTTTATGGCACTGAAATTTTAAGCTCCTTTACACCATTTGGCTTAAAGATGGCTTAAAGATGGTATTAAATGATATTCAAAAATAAATCTATGAATCATTTAATGGTCTTTTTAAAACAGGAATCTGAAGTTAGTTACAGTCTACATTTTAAAAATGAAAAATATAAATAAATAAACGATAAAAATGAAGTTGAAATAAATTAATACATACAAAAATAAATTAAAAAATCGAATTTGGAATTAAATCAAACAAATATATTTAAACATGGCACAATACAGGTAAGTAATTTGTTTTGGTAACCAAGGTATTAGCTAGTTCTGTGCAAGTAGTATTTATGCAGTTAACTATGTAACAGATTAAACAAATCACGGAAAATAAAATGAATCTGGTTTGATATGCAAGTAGATAGTTTACAAGTGATTTGTTTGATTGACTCATCAAAATACAATTTTGTAAACTCGCAAACATCATATGCATTTATTGAAGTCAATAAATAATTAGAAATAAATTAAAATTTAAAACAAACTAATTCAGTAATACATAATTCAATTAAGAAATAAATAGGTAAATAAAGGATGGATACCTAAATGAATGGATGTATGGATGAATAGATAAATCAATAAAGAAAGAAAGAAAGAAAAAAAAGGAAAGAAAGAAAAGATTGGGTAGTTGGTTGGATATATAAATAAATAAATAAATAAATAATTCAATTAAATAAAAGATGGATAAATGATTAAATAAATTCAACGGATTGATGGATGGTTGAATGCATACATGGATGGATGAATGGATCGATAAATAAATAAATAAATTAATTAATTAATTCAGGATGGATAGTTGAATGGATGGATGGATAAATCAATAATAAAATAAAGAGGCGAATAGGAGAGAAGAAAAGGAGAGAAGAAAAGAATGGATGGTTGGTAAAATAAATATATAAATAAATAATTTTATTCAATAAATAAAAGACGGATAAATTGTTAAATAAATATATTACGGATGGATGGATGGTTGAATAAATAGATGGATGAATGATTTGATAAATAAATAAATAAATAAATAAATAAATAAATAAATAAATAAATAAATAAATAAATAAAAGATAGTTCAATTGATGGATGAATGGATAAATCAGTAAAGAAAAAAGAAAGAAAGGAAATAAAGAAAAAAGGAGAGGATGAAGGAAAGGAAAGAATAGGCGGTCGGTTTAATAAATAAAAAATAAATAAATAGATAAATAAATAAATAAATAAATAAATAAATAAATAAATAAATAAATAAAATGAATTAATAGATGAATTTAGCAACGACATTCATGCCGTTGGATTTAGTAAATGAATAATTTATTTAAATAAATAAAGGATGGATAAATAATTAAATAAATACATTATAATGGATGGATAGGTGGTTGAACAGATGGATGGATGGATGGATAAATAAATAAATAAATAAATGGTTGGATGAATAAATAATGAGATAAATAATGAAATGATAGATGGATAGATGAATGAATGATCAAACGTTATTTATCTAGCCGAAATATTTGTTAATTAATTAACATATAGGACTGAAGATGATAGGTGTAGTGTACCTTGTAAAGATCGGTAATAAGTGATTTGTTTGATGGGATAATTTTAAGTGTAATATTCATGGATGATTGACTCTCAAAATTTTCATAAATCTGCAGTTTCTCTCGGAATCAAAATACTTCAAGTAAATTCCTAATACAATCAACTAACCATGAATTGCCCGCTATTTTGGACCTAAATACATGAACATAAAAGTTTTATTTTTACATTTTAATATTTAACTTATAAATGGTAATTCTTTCTCGATAATCAGTCCAAGCAATTGTGTACATTACACAAATTTTAATTTAATACATTAAAAAATCAAAATAAATAGTTAAAAAAAACCACATAAGAATTAAAAGAGTAAAATTGCACGACAAGACTGTGAACGCTATATTAATACCCTTCATTGCAACATGTTCATCATACGTTTATTACCATTCCAATTTCTTATATTGAAAATTCATAACTTTAAGCCGGTAGGGTGAAAAAAAGGATCATGTTTATACCGGGCTGGAACTTATTGTTTGAATCTGCATCGAAAGAGTCAGGTCCGTGATTTGTGATTGTTATTATTTCACAATCGCTTATACATATAAATTTGATAATAATTTGAGGACACTTTTTTTACACAAATATCAAGATTTTTTTTTCTTCTGACTGCTGTTTCTTTATAGCTTTATATTTCGGTATCCCATTATACAGATTTCTCTCTCTCTCTCTCTCTCTCTCTCTCTCTCTCTCTCTCTCTCTCTCTCTCTCTCTCTCTCTCTCTACGCCAAGGTGCTCTGTCTGCAAAAGATTTAAATCCCATTGTATCGATGTTATATTATAAATTTCAGAATTTTCCAAATGTCGTTGGTTTTCTATGGGCATATCAGTTTCTTTGATCCCTGTAACAACTCCCAAGTGAGGTGTAGAAACTTATAATTTGACAGGGCATACCCTCTCTCTCTCTCTCTCTCTCTCTCTCTCTCTCTCTCTCTCTCTCTCTCTCTCTCTCTCTCTCTCATACGACGTAAAATATATTCCTGATTAATTCAATCTTTGCTCTCATAAAACATCCAGTTTATTTTGCTTCATTTGTTCTTTTTTCTTCCTTATTAGAGAAAGGTAATTCAATATACTTGTTTCTAATTTTTTACTATTTTTATTTGTCTTGAAAAGTATCTGTGAATCCCATATTATTATCCATTTCAATTAAAAACTAAATTAAAATTTTCAATTATAAACAAATTAAATTTACAAAATAGTCTCAAAAACTTTTTTTATATTAAAAATGAATAAAAATAATTTTAACATCAGAAGTGCACTTAGATTAAGATTCTACAAATGCATATTAATGCCTTAGAAATAACTTTTTGCTGAATTTACAATCTAATTAAGTGATTGCCAGTCAGATAAATAAGTATATTACAGGTGAGATTGACATTCCTGTCTTCCTTTGATATATATATATATGATTTATTTTTCTTTAGAATAAATGATTGATAATTCATACTATAAAATTTATAAAAAAATATCATAATATAAATGAAAAATTAAAAATGGAAAAAAGTTACATAAACTTGCAAAATTTCTATTCAAAATCTGAGGTTTTAAAGAAATGGTCACATGATCACATTTACTTAGGTTTATATAAATCATTTGCCCCTTTAAAGTACATTCTAGCCCGTGGCCTAATGGATAAGGATGCACTGCCTGGCAACCAAAGGATAGTGAGTTCCAGCCCCGCTCAGGACAAATATCATAGGTAAAATGTAATTCATTGAGTTCTGATATGACGTAATGTAATTATTAAAGATAATAATGACAAAATAAATAAATAAACAAATACAAATATCAAAAATAAATAATGAACAAAAACGTTTACATAAAAAAAATATACAAAAAAGAAAATAAAATATGAATAAACTTTTTTAAAAAATATCATTTTGTATGATTTTTTTATATAAAAAAATTATTCTTAAAAAAATGAAAACATTTAAAAAATATACAGGAAAGTAAATAATACATCAAATATAAACTTTTTAAAATATCATTTTATATAATTTTTTTAAAATAAATTTAAAAAAATCAATTTTTTTCCTTCTTGAATAAATAAAGTAATTAATTAAGCAATAAATATTCATTTCTTCCAATAATAATTTTTCATGTTCTTAAAGGAGCTTAAAGATGCCATAAAGATGGCTTAAATTTTCAGTGTCATTAAGCCATTTTAAGCCATTCTAAAAGATGGCTTAAAGACATTTTTAAGCAATTAAAAAATAGCATAAAGATGGCTTAAAAACATATTTTAATCATCTTTAAGCCACCTTTAAGCTAGCTTAAAGATGATTTTTCGTCTTGTGAAATAGGCTTTGTGGGCTATAAATAGTTTTTCGCATTTATATCATTTGAAAATAACTTCCACAGGTCTAATTTTGAAGTATTTGCGATCTATCTGATTCATTTTATCAATAGTTTTTTGTTGTATTACTCTTTTAGGTTTTGTTTTATTTTTGTTTGAATAAATGATTATTTTTGCAAAAGATAAAGCATTATTTGTTGAATAACTTTTATTAGTAAGGTTTAGTTCTTCAGAGGTTTTATTTTTATTCATTGATTTATTTATTGACTTATTTATTTATTTATTTATTTATTTATTTATTTTGTAAAAAAGAATAACAGGTAAAAATATTTGTTTGTATGTAAAGCTTCATCAACAAGGGGATTCATATCATTAAAATTTATTCTTGAATAGTACGGTGTTATGCCTGAGTTTTTAATAAAGCTCCTTACAGGAATTTATCTTTATTCACCTCGAAAAGCAAGGTTGATGGCAGTGCTATAGTAATGTTAATTTTAGCAATGATCTGCTGGAATGGATAAGAATCTTAAGCGGTGAGGCGCTGTAATTTGTAAAAAGGCCAGGTCCCTAAAAGTGTTGATTGAATAAACAATTTCAACAAAATCTGATGGTAGGAGTATCTTACGTAAATTTTGTCATGTAATAACACTCATTTCTTATTATTTTGACGTAGTCCGAACATAACACACACAATGCTTTCGAATCTGAACAATATTAAAAAAAATCCTACACAGCCACATTGTATGAAGGGTGTAAGGGACACAGGAAATCGGAGTTGAACGTATTTCAAAACAACATGGATTTCAAATTTATCAGAGAAAACCTCGGCAGTTAAGATTTTCGTGTAATCATCAAAAGGAAATTTTAATTAGGATGATAAAGGGAATTTTATTGATAGCACGAAGTATGGATTGCACAATAAAATGAACAAATACAGAAAAACGATGCTAAGAAATTGACTTGAATTAACCCTGATCAAAGCTTTATGATTTTTGACTTCGACACTTAACACAATTTTTCATTTGCAAAAATGTTCAGAATCAAAGTACACTATTCAAATGCTAATTTATTTGAGAAAAAATTAAAGTATTTCATTTATTATTAATTTCTTGTGTTTTTAAATACAAACGATTCTTACCTTTCTTTCAGTTTTGCTTTTTGGGAAATTGTTTTTAGATCAGCAGGTTCTTCCAGAGATTTTAGAAGATCTATTAATCCCAGATTATTTCCAAACCCTATAGCTAAAGCTGAAAATCCGCTACAGACAATCTTGTTAAAATTGTCTGCATATTCTTGTACATCTTTATCAGTCATTGTCGTGTATTTAACGTTAAAAGCAATATGAGTTATATTGCGTCTTACCCTCCTACAGTTTCTAAAGTAATGGCCTTGACATTATAAATTATATAACAGGATTTGACCCCTAGACCTGTACTTTTTTATTACTATGTTGCATGTAAATTATTTAACTGCTTTACTAAACTTTATTTATAAAGACCACATTTGTTATTTATTGTCATTGGTATTTCTCCTAGTTACTTAAAAATAACTAGCATAAAAAATCACACACACACACACGCAAACACACTTTTTTCAACCACATAAAAACGTTATAATTATCGTTGATTATTCCAATTCTTCTTTTTACAAGTGAAATGACTTTTTAAAATATCTTTTTTATATTAATTAATCTTTTAAGGCTAGATTGATTTATTAATTCATACAAGTAAGTCTATTCAATAAAATGAATTCATAACCTAAAACATACACAAATATACACTCTTAGTGTTCAGCGAGCATCGTGGAAATTCCCATATCAATAATTGTGCAGTGAAGAAGTTACTATGGCTATTTAAATCTTTTTCATATTAAAATGAAAATCTTGTGACAGTATATCAGGGATATATTGTCGTCGCTATCAATATTGTCGTCGGAATAGCTATACATAATGTCGCTGGCATCACTATAAATATTGTCGCAAAGAATTTTTTTTTGTTAATAAACATTTATAGAACTGTCCTTAATAGAAGAAAAATATAAATTCGGAATTAATTTTACTAAATCGCTTGAATTATAAATTTAACTGTCGGGTAAATGTAATCCGTGGAAAACAGTTCTTGGCTTTTGGGTCATTAAGACTATCAAATTATTACTAAGTAACATATCCAGAAGCATAATAGTTTTAAAGCAAACTTTTATTTATTGAAATCATATGATCTTATTCTGTCGACCATTAAATAAAAATTAATGATCCTCAATTTAAGTAAATATGGCGTTAGCAGAATAAAAATGACTGTTTGAAACCAGAGGCTCAAGAGTCTTTACACTCACCTTAGGATATGTCAAAAATTGTTTGCAAAGAGCAATTTACAATGCATTTATTACAGAAACATTTCCAAATTTCTCAAGTATTGAAGTACCACAATACTCAATCAGAAATATCTAGTAACAGTTGGTTTATAATTAGTTAATATGCATGCAGCAACTATAAACAATAAATAATTTCCATATCATTGACCATTTCAGTAACCTTATGCAGCTGTGGACTTAAACTTTGAACGTATGACCTTAAACTACATATGAAAATGACCATCATATGAATACCTACAATATTCTATTATACATGCCCATACAAAAAGTTAATAGTTTTCAAGACAATTAACAATTTCAGTCCTCTTCTGCAGCTATGACATTGACATTTCAACAAATGACCTTGAACTTCATATCAAAATGACCAGCATATAAATACCTACGCTATTCTAGTACATATACCTAAACAGAAAGTTTATAGTTTTCAAGCTACTGCACAATTTTTGTATTAAAAGGCAAAAAAAAAACTTTCAGGGAAAACAACTCCTTCATGGATAATCATATAGTTAAAAACTTGGGAACGTTTTATCTATGTTGTGCTTTCATATACCTCTGAATATTTGCAAGAAAACTGTCTAAAACTGCACAAATCACAAATTAGGTCATGACCTTGATACGCGACCTTGAACACATTTTAAAGATCATTTTAAAAAGTTAAAACTGAAAACTCTATGTCATTATCTGTTCAAATAGTCAAGTTTTAACAATTTGAAGCTATTTTACGAAAGAAATGAAACAAACTGTAGGTTTAAGGCCGAAGTGAAGCCAAACATCACATCAGATTTTTTCTCTCATCATCGGTTTCGGAAAAGAGGATTTTTATACCCGTAAGTCACCTTGACAAATCTGAATTGCACAAGCCCATACTTGCTACTGACCAATTACATATTAATCACCTGCACACACGCTCGGATGAAAATACAAACGCTGCACCATGTCATAGGCTCAAATGACCTTTCGGTCTCTGTCAGTTGAGTTTCAAACGGTATTTTAAATTTTTCTTTCAAATTATATATAAGAACCCAAACATCCTCAAAGTTCACCCTTTTACACTTTTTATATAAATTCCGCCAAAAATTTACGTGTGATGAGTGGATTTCTTCTGACGAGTTCAAAGTTCAAAACAGATCGTAATAACCACTGTTAGCCAATCAGCGATTGGTGTTCCCACTCGCCTCCACAGTAGACAAAACAGGAAGATCCAAATATGCCTGATCCCGAATTGTTAAAATGGATACATGGTATCTCAAAATAAAACTATTACAAGGTTGGTTTACACACTTTATATCACTTCTAGAATAATTTGTTTAAACTTGGCATTACCTTATTGAATGAGCATTTTGGTGAATATTTTACCCCTGCTGAAATCGAATTGTTCACAAAAAAGCCGGGGGCCTATAATCAGATAGAAGTAGAATAATGCAATTTAAACCAGAAATAAAATACAGCTTGATTAAAACATTGTTATAAATATACAGTTTATCCTTATTTATGAATGAAAACAAGACAGATATCGATCGTGGCCCTGTTTGTTTATTTATAATTCTATCCGTAAGCCGATTGGTCTTCTGTTAGTCATTTTTGTTCTGACAGTGAAAATCGCATAATTTTCACAAAAATCACAAATTAAAGTGCGAGTCATTTCTTTTATAGAAAACTCTCTTTTTCTGGAAATAATATTCTCTCCTGTGATATCCCAAAGTTTTAAGAGAACGTAAATCATGTCTGAAAGGAACTTTATCATAAGATTTTTTTTTATTTCATTCTAGTTGTTGAGGTTGCCTTTACTTCGATGTGATAAAACAGCAATTATACAAAATAACTCTCAGAAACATTATGATCACCGTGCGTAAATTCGCGAGACGGTAACAGATGTACAATATGCCAACAGGGGAACTAAATTTAGATGTAGGGGATTTCCAATGACTCTTAAAAACTTTTCTTTTTTTAATATTTTAACTAAATACGACCAAACAGGATTTATACTTAGGTGTTGACAGACGTTTACTGGACTAGCTATGTGTGATTTAGTTATTGAACAATTTCATTCAATGAATGCTTTCATTCCTTTGAGTAACATTTTGTTTTGGGTTCTAATGCATCCCAGACAACGAAGAAGTTACAAAATTGATAGAAGGAGTGAGACATCATTTTCGTATCAATCTTCGAGGCTGTTCACTCTTTCGTCATCCACCTTAGAAAATCATCTTTTTTAAATAATAATTTCGTAAATTGTTATCAAAATGACTAAATTGATGTTTCAAATACAATGTGCAAAACAATTTTAAAAAAATAATAAAATATTTCTTTTTTTTTTTTTTTTTTTTTTTTTTTTTTTTTTTTTTTTTTTTTTTTTTGCAGTTCTGTGTTTTTTTATGTTGTACTATATTTTTCTTACATTGTTACGATGTTCCGATTATTGACCCCGCTTTCCATTGAAGACGGAAAAATTCAAACTTATGTGAAAAAAAATTAAAAATAAGTCTTTCAGTTTGCCTGGCAAAGATATGGCATTTAAAATCCAATAACTGACATTGCTATTCTGTTCAATGGACAATTCAATACAACTATTGTATTTGTGCAAAAAAAGAACATTATCCTTTTTAATGGGCCGATAGCACTATCGAGTTGTCATCCCCTTATCCGCTAGCGGGCTACTACTTCCGGGGAGTTCACTGCTGTAAACAACTTGGTTGCTAATATTATGTATCTATTAAATGCTCGGTGTATTAGTTTTAATGCATCGATTCTTTTCTGCAAAAAGTTATACATAGATTGAACTGTTGTTTTAAATACATCTTTTACTTAAAATTAATTATCTTTACTTGACTTTGAAATTTTACAGTGTCGATTTTATACGCCGATTTGACGATACGTATGTTGGCCTTATCTGGACACGTGCTCAGTTAATGGGAGGGTTAATTAGCCCATAGAATTTATCCGTAATAAAATGGGGAAAAAATCATCATATGTTGCAATTTTTATTGTAAATAGTGAATTAACACTTAGTTATCGGTCTCAAACACGCGTAACCTGGGTATAAGTAATATATGGTTGACTTTGATTTGGTGTATATAAAACATGTTACAGAATTAAACGTCGAAAATGTTTTTGTAATTTTTTTTTCATTTTCAAGTATTGAGAATTATTATTCACTTACTGATGCCAGAGAGATACAATATGTAATATTAAACATGAAAACAGTTAAAAACTATTAATTAAAAAAACACTTGTGTCCTATTTATTAACACGATCCACAGTATTTATTTACCAATAAAGCAAAATATAACTTAATTCAATAAAATTAAAAAGTAACGACTACATACAATTAATTTTTGTATTATGATTTGATTTATTTATCTTTCGTTTTATTATTATTTTTATTATTATTATTATTATTATTATTATTATTATTATTATTATTATTATAAGTTTATGTAAACCCTTGTTAGCACAAGCGATGTGTCTAAAACGACATGCAAAAATTATAATAATCACAGTTTTTGAAAACATAACGATTGGTATTCAATGCAAATGGAAAACTTTCAAATAAAACAAACAGAAGCCAATTTATTACTATCGGCAAATTCGTTTGCTGTCTTGAGAGAGAGAGAGAGAGAGAGAGAGAGAGAGAGAGAGAGAGAGAGAGAGAGATTTAAAATGAAAGCGTATTTTCTGGAAATATTCGAATATAGTGAATATAAGTGTTAATAGAAAAAAGTTCGAAGTGATTATGAGTGATAGAGAGAATAGGACACGTAGTGATTTTAAGTGATAGAGAGAATAGGACTCGTAGTGATTATGACTGATAGAGAGAAAACATAGTAATTATGAGTGATAGAGAGAAAAGTCGTAGTTATTATGACAGATAGAGAGAAAAGGGATTGTAGAGATTATGACTGACAGAAGAAAAAACGTAGTGATTTTGAGTGATAGAGAGAAAAGGACTCGTATTGATTATGGCTGATAGAGAGAAAAGGTCTCCAAGTGATTATAACTGATACAAAGATAAATAATTCGGGTTTTTTATTATTTTGAATTTTTATAATATCATTAATTTAACATGGCTTGCGTAATTATCAAGTTTGTTCGAACGGACTCTTAATAACTGTGAAATGTGTTCAGATTATCTCAAATTGAATACCAATTATGGTTGTTTACTGTACACAATTTCCTTCCATCAAATATACAAGTGTCAAAAATTTCAAGGTATTTTGGGAAAATAAAAACCTTTGATGTATAAAAGTCGGGATAAGTGTGTATATTAGACCATGTCAAGGTGTGGATATACACAGGTATACCTGTGTATATTCACCCGTCGATATACATGTTAATTAAAGATCAATGGTTGTATCCTTGTACCTGAGACGATCTTGTATACATGAAAAGTTTTAAGCATGCAATATATGTTCTATTCCATAGGTCAAGACCTCCCCTATTACCTGTTGTCAAAATTAAGTCAACTCTGATTGCAAAAAAATCGGTTTTTTACACTGTTTGATTTAAATGACAAGTAGAGAAAATAAAAATAAAATACTTTTAATAACAAAAAATCTTCAAAGTGCATATATATGACCATTTTACATAAAACAATCGATGTTTTTAACTGAAACACCAGACATTTAATAGATAAAAGATAGTAGCAACCAAGTTGTTTACAACCGTGAACTCCCCGGAAGTAGTATCCCTTTAGCGGATCAGGGGCCGTATCTCGATAGTGTTATCGGCCCATTACATGAGCTTTATGTATTCTTAGAATCAAATTATAAAAAATGCGTCAGTATACAATACAATACAATACAACAAAACAAACTTAATCACATAACGTTTATTAAAACTTATTGGATATACTAGTATACATATTAAGTACAAATATAAAACAATATGGATATAAAGAGTTGTAGTTTTGCATTATACAATGTTTTTAATTTAACAAATATTTAAACGATGTTTCAAAAATATAACTTGAAAAATTTTAATCTTAAAACCCTAAATGTTGTGCAAACAAATAAAACAAATTATATACATCTTCCAAGACAGACATATTGCCACGTTAACACGTGTTGAATTTCTTTAAAGAACGTGAATATAATGTAGTTTACTTTGAATGGAAACTAATTTTTATTTTAAAGCACCTTATTCTTTAGAATTATTTACTTAATAAGCCAATGATATTTGATATGTGTATAATTTACTGACAAAATATCAGTATTCTATGGCAAAGTTTTCAACACGTGACGGAAACGGCAGGTACATTATGTAACTCTTTCAAATATGCGGCTTGCATTTAAGATACACTACGTTTTTTACTGATATTACACCAAGGACGGATGATAGACACTGCAGGGACTTGTTGGTAGGGACTGACCTAAACACTTGTCACCTGCTCTGCTTATCAGCAAGCTGTCGCCAGTGTATGCAATCAAATTTCTTATTCATCAGAGTAATACATGTATTTTTCTTAGTTACGAAACATTAAACCAATTGATTTGTTTCTGATACTACTACTGTTATACATATTTTATTATTATTATTATTTTTATTATTATCATCATTTGTTGTTGTTAATAATAACAATTGTTGTTGTTGTTATATTATTATTATTATTATTATTATTATTATTATTATTATTAATTGCTTATCAAATAAATTGCATATCAATAGACTATATTTGTATTGTCAAACTTGTTATTATTTAAGGTACAGTACGTTTTCTTCAATAAATTTTAAATAAACTTGACATGCATGTGAATAATGTGAACACATCCATTGTACCTCTTGTACCACTTCCGGTGGTGTGGAGTGAAATGAATGAAGTTGAACACAATCTCTCCTCCCTTCTAAGTTCAGTACTGTAAAATCTTCCGTTTCCACAAATAATAAGTAATAGCTTATTCTAAAATATTAAAGTCTAACTTAACCTGGTATTATCTAAATTCTTCAATAAAAACAAACATATCAGTCAATGTCCAAATAAATTTCAAATTTCAAATAGATTTTAAACCTTTTATATAATGCAAGATTAGAACTATAATTATTTTTTTACAAGTACCAATATAATATATAAATTGATCAAGCAATCTGTGATGGGAACATTATTATTAATTATTATTATTATTATAAATTGCTCATTAAATAAATTAGTCAATAGACTATATTTGTACTGTTAAACTTGTTATTATTTAAGGTACACTACGTTTTCTTCAATAAATTCTTCAATAAACTTGACATGCATGTGAAAATGTGAATACAACCATTGTACCTCTCTTAGCACTTTCGGTGGTTTGAAGTGAAATGAATGAAGTTGAACAAAATCACTCCTCATTTCTAAGTTCAGTAATTTAAAATCTACCAATTTCCACAAATAATTAGTACGAGCTTATACTAATTTTAAAGTCTAATTCCTAACCTAGTATTATCTAAATTCTTCAATAAAACAAACATATCAATGTCCAAATAAATTTCAAATTTAAATTAAATTCTAAACCTTTATATAATGCAAGATTAGAATTATTATTATTCTTATTGTTATTTCACTTTTTTTGAATTTTTATTTTTACAAGTACCAATATTATATAAATTGATCAAGCAATCTGTGATTGGAAAGATTATTATTATTATTGTCATTATTATTAATAATATTATTATTAGTAGTAGTATAACTGTGCTTCAGTATTGATAACATTATAAAACCAAATTAACCTATATATTAGGCATGATACATTCCTGATATGACCACATATAACGTTATCTCAGTGTTAATAACATAACTTTTACATTATAGAACCAACTTAAACTATTGTATATTATATTACAATTATCATCATTTTTAACATCTGTTTAACCTGATGTTTAAAAAAGCTTTTATTATTCTATTATTATACTAAAATACTTTCAAAAATATGTATTTCAATGATAATTCACTCAGTAAATATAACTTTCTGTTGGGTTACATAAACCTCATCAAAAGTCAATACTGTATAGTTTTCTATGACTTCAAATCAACGTTATTTCTTTTTTTAGTGTTTTAAGAGTCCGTTACTGTATACAGCACATAGAATTTTTATAACTTGGTAAAATTTTAATACCTGGACTCACTTTTTGTGATTTAGTTATAGAAGAATATCATTCAAACAACTTTTTTATTCCATTGAGTAATATTTTGTTTTGGTTAGTAATATACCAAAAATTACGAAGAGGTTTAAATGTAAAATATATTCTGTTTAATGTATTCATTTTTTTTTTTTTTTTTTTTTTGCACTTTACACATTTTCGATTTTTTTGCATGCAAACAGAACTGAATGTTCATTGATAGTGAAATCACACGTTTCTAGGATTTCAAGATTCTGGGAAATCAGGAAATCTTTCTCATTTTCAAATCCCCATCCTATTCCCAATCCAGCTTCTGGTTTCTCGGAAAGACTGTTCGGAAGGCAGTTAAAAAGGCTGATCGAGTAGAACGCACTTGCCAGGACATTGCCCTCATTTTTCTTCTGGTAGCTACTTATATTAGGGTCTGCAATCATCAACAGTCCATCTTTCATCAAAACGCGCTTCATTTCGCTTACACATTTTACGGGATCTGAAGCATCATGTAGAAAGTCAAACATCAAAACGAGGTCAAATCTATCTGTCCATTCTACCGGAAGAGACGTTATATCATGGCCATAATATTTTACATTTTTTAAATTTTCGTTTTTAGCATGGAGTTTTGCTTTTCTTAATGATTCGTCGGCGTAATCGATGCCAATTATTGTTGCATTTGGGTTCCGTTTTGCCAGTGCGTTCGCTAATATTCCACTGCCACAGCCTACTTCCAGCGCCATGTTAAATTCCTCTGAAAAACATGTAAACCATGCAATTTTGTATATTTAATTTCAATAAATATTACACATAAAAAATTGAACATTTTTTAAAATTAATAAAAATGATTTTCCGTATCAATAAATGTTCAGTAGCTATGGTGGCCATTAGTCTATTAATACCTAAAACTAAGATTTAATCTTTCAGGTAGAGTGGGCGATTGCCAGTAAGTAGTAATTGAGTCCTCTATTATGTAGCTTTTCATCAGCATCCAAGAAATCAACGTCAACATATTTTATAGTATCAATCTTGTATCATGCTGGTTGTAATGATCTAGTTTAAACAAGTTATTTCATCAAACTGATACCACTGCCGTAGCTCAGTTGGTAGAGTACTTGCTCCGTAAGTGGGAGATCGTGTGCTTGAAGCCTGATAGGATCTGACCCAAGACTTGAACGTTGGCAGTGACTGTTCTTTCGCCAAGCTTTCGGCATTAAGAAATGAAATTCACGGTTCTTGCGGATGGGAACTTAAAATAAACGAGGTCATGTGTCACGGTAGGCGTGGCACGATAAAGAACCCTGCTGTAAAATGCCATCAGCGCAACGCACATTGAAAAAATTTCTGCACTTTTGTCTATAGCTGACGACGTCTCAATAAAAGTGAAATATTCTTGACTGGGACGTTAAACACCTTTACTCACTCGATCGACTCAATCACTGATCAAACTCGAGATATAAATATATATATATAAAAATATATATATATATATATATATATATATATATATATATATATATATATATATATATATATATATATATATATATATATATATATATATATATATATATATGTATATATATATTTATATATATAACACAAATACCTGTTAAATTTTGTGACATATGTGCACATTTCGGAAATCTTTCCTTATCGTTGACACTAGAGGCCGGAACGTGCAAAAGATAAAACGTTAGCCAAACAGTTGAAAATTAATAAATCTTAAGTTCCAAAATTAGATGAATCCAAATGTTTTAGCAATGAAATTATAATTATAGAGTACCTTAGCAGGTTTTCAACCAAAAGTGCCGTGCACCAATCATTTAAAGTCGATTTTGTCTATATTCAGTAAAAAGGAAATTCTCGATTATTATTGATAAAGAAAAAGTTTTAAAAACTGCAATGCTATTTGGTTTTACCTTATCGTAAAAAAACATATCTGTGTTATCAATCGTGAAAAATTAAGGTCATCCAAGACAAATCTCAAAAAATCAGTATTTTTTTCTTTAAAATTAAACAATTATATTTTTGAGATTTCCCCAGGAGTGGTATTTGAATTTACGAGGCCAACAATGTACCAAAACTTGTGAAAATTGGTTTCAAAGAAAACATTGCTTAACAGTCATGTACACGTACACGTACTTTTTTGTTACAGAGCCCTTTGTAAAACGAATCCTGTGAATTCTAAAAATTGAACGAATCCTGCTGCCCGAAATGCAATTGCATAAAAATTAATAAAAATACATATGAATGACTGTCTTCCAAAACATTTGACTGCAACAGTTTGCAATTTTTTGAGTTCTTGTCTAACAACTTAAAGGCGAGGTCGGCAAACATCAACACCGCAAGAATCCATCGAGATTCTTAAACAAAAAAGAATGACATCTTAAAATAAATAAAAAAGAAGGGCCTTACCGCTCACCAATGTCCAAAATGGTTTGAAAAATTCAATAGACAATATATTAAGTTCAGAAAGTTTCCATGTTTTTTTAAGTTAAGAACTGCCACAATACTTAATCCCATACATGTGTAATTTTCAAGTACCTAGTATGCATGTAGAAACTGTAGCACAATGAATAATTTTCAAATCATCGACCCTTTTAGTATACTTATGCAGTTATGTCCTTGAACTTTGAACCTTTGACCTTAAAACCTGAATCAAATGATTGTCATTTTAATGCCTACAATATTCTTATATAGATGCTCATACAAAAAGTTATAAGCTTTCAAGAAAATTTGCAATTTCAGGTTTTTTTGCAATTATGACTCGATCTATGCATGTATGACCTTGAACAATATATTAAAATGATCGTCATGACAATACCTACAATGCTTTAATATAAATGCCTATACAATAGCTAATAGTTTTCAAGCTAATTAACAATTTTAGTCTTTTTAAGCTGCTATAATCTTGGCATTTTACCCTATGGCCTTTTACATGCCTATAACAAAGGTTTATAATTTTTTAGATAATTAGCAATTTACGAACTCTTTTGCAGCTATGACCTTGAAATTTGTGCGTATGGCCTTGAACTATATATCAAATGATCGTGATGTCAATATCTAAACTATTCTTATATACGTGCCTATGCAAAAAGTTAATAGTTTTCAAGAAAATTGGTAATTTAAGTCTTCTTTTGTTATTATGAACCGACCTTTGCATGAATGACCTTGAACAAAAATTAAAATGACCCTGATGGCAATACCTACAATATTCTATTATACATGCTAATACAAATACATGTAGTTAATAATTTTCAAGACAATTAAGACATTTGGTCTTCTTATGCTGCTATGACCTTGAACTATGACCAAAATTATTGTTGTATCAATACCTACAATATTCTAATACGTGTCTTTAGAAAAAAATAATATTTTCCAGATATATATGAATAAACATATAATTTTAATTTCCCCACTAAGTGCTTTGGCATTTACTCATTTTGAGCCCCATGAATACCATTTGTGCAAATCTGAAATTAGACAACCTAAGAAAATTATACATGAAATAACTAAGGTATATCTCTTGTACATTCAGAGAAGATTTTTAAAGTTTTTCACTAGTTTTCCCTTATGGGGCCCTTAGGAAGACATAGTTCCTTCTTTTGTGTAAATTTGAAAGGCCTCCTATCCAGGTATGATGGCAGCCAAGTTTAATTAAATTTCGTTCAGTGGTTTTGGAGGAGAAGGTTAAAATGTAAAAAGTTTACGCACGACGATCGACGGACAAAGATGGATAGTAAAAGCTCATCAGATTTTAGCTCCGATGAGCTAATGATTTGGAAGACAAACTGTTCACCGACTGATCGAGGTTAGTAACTTTCCTACGGTTCTACTGATATTCACATTCAAAAACGAAATGTGGCGGCACCTCTTCCGACACCAGTTGGTGTCGGAAATTTACGGGTTTTTGAAACAGAAATGTATATATATGTATATGATATAAAATAAATGCAAATAAAACAAGGATTCCTGTGAAACATCTATACATACTTTGATGTTTCTGAAGTATTGGAAGAAATCCTTTATCCAATCTATCATCTACAAATTGTCTTCTTTCTCCATCAATCCAATCAAAAAAGGACTTCCCAAAATCTCCAAAGTAAACATCCAAACCTTTAAACAAAATATTCTGTTTTAGGCATGTATACTGCTACGCTTGGTATTTCTTGTGCAAAATTTTGAATATTTCTTTTTGTAAAAATTCAAAATTTTGCACATTCCAGGAAAGAAAATACCCGCATATTCTATAAGCTATAGAAATAAATCAGTTCCTAAAACAAAATATATGGATCAATGGCATACTCGTACAAATGTTCGGATGAACAAATCCTGATATTGTAACATCTATAATTTACGAGTCAGTCATTAAAGAATATTTAAAAGGTTATAATTGAATTTATAAGTAAAAAGTTTTGCCACCAAAAGATAAGACAAGTAAACCTATTGGGGCATTCTGACCAGTCGCTGACTTTACCATTCAGATCAGGGCAGGTAATTCTGACAATAGTTGATGTTGTTTTCAAGTGTTTGGGACAAGACGTACGCGACAAAACCGGTTTGCTTACTTGCTTACTTCTATGAGTAGGGGAAAAACCAACCTAGACGATTTGTGGATCTTTGATCAACTAGCCAGCATTTCAGATCATTCTACGAATCTAAAGGTTTTATCCCTGATTAATATGAAATATGTTCAGAGATATCTTTCTTTCTTTTTTTTTTTTTTTTTTTTTTTTTTTTTTTTTTTTTTTTTTTTTTTTTTTTGGTAATTCAATTAAAGCATGTTGTAAAATCAAAAATCGTTCAAGCCCCGGATTAACAATCATTCCTTAACTAAGAATTTCCTTACCTTAAATCTAGAAAGAATGAAAGTTTAAAGAATTGGTTAATTGTTTAGATATGCAGAAATATAAGGTGTCATTTTGAAGATCATTTCAAGCTTGTAACATATGTATTTTGTTTTATAAAAATGTTTATTTGTAATTCAGACAGAGATTGACAAAATTTGCTGAATTTAAGTTAAGTAAAATCTTAGTTAAGGAATGATTATGAAACCGGGACCAATGACAAAACGTGTGTGCCAGTACATAAAATACAGTTTCATGCACATACCGTTTTTGGTAGAACTTTCTTGACATACTTCTTGGATGGCTTCATAACGTTGTGCTAATACAGCAATAAAAGGTGCATACCAAGCCATCCCCATACTGTCGTGAAACTTTTCAGGAATGTAATACTTTTCGTCATCATCTATGAAAATAATTTTTGCGGCAACCATACAACCAAGCCATTCTTTTACATATCTATATAAAATAATGAAAAATTAAAACTATTTTAAATTTATTTTATGTTAATAAGCCAAATTTAAACAATGTGAAATTTTGTGTTGTGAATGAATGATTTTGTGTTTTTATGCCAAGTCAAGAAACTTACATTTATATCAAGGCAGTCAATTTTGAAATGTCAAGGAAATTTTACCCTTAAAAACAAGCTTTTGTAAAGCGTTTTGTAAAAAATTCTCGATACTAGAACTTACACTTTTAGTATTCCGTCCTAGAAGCCGTGTTGATCTGTTATTCGTCTTTATCTATCCGGCGTCAAGACATTTTAACAATTAAAAAGACAGTGTTTTTGTTCCAACAAACATACGAAAATTGTCAATTCAAATTCAGGAACCTGTAGTGTTTAAGGAATTAATGAGTAAGCAGTCTTACCATTTGTGGCAAATCATTTTAGACAATACCTACAGAACATTTCCCCTCTAACTGCCTTGCATTTCCCCATTTTGAGTCATATTGCTATCATTTGTGCAAATCTAAATCTAGATGACCTAAGAATATCATAAATAAAAGAACTAAGGTAAACCTCGTATACATTCAGTTGTAAAGATTTTTAATTTTATACTATTTCCCTCCTTATTGGGTCTCAAAGGAACTTAACTTTAATTTGTGCAAATCTAAAAAGTTTCAATCCAGGCATGATTACCAGTAAGTTTTATTAAGTTTGTACCATAAGTTTCAGAGAAGAAGATTAAAATAGCGTCATCATATATTTATAAACAAGCTCGGCATGTAATAACAGGTAATCTCAATATAATTGAGAACACTAAATTAAGATGTCTTCTTTCAAAACCCTCTAAATACTTGGGGACAGAATTTCAAAATTATAATGGATTCTGTTGAAGAGTATACTAGACGTTGGGCTAAATTGGAAGACGTATAACTTGATATTTTATCCGACTGGATAATGACAATTAGAAATTTTATAAAGTCAAGGATTGCCAAACTTAAAGAGTCTATGGGTACTAAACCTTCTTTAGTACTTATGGACTCTGAGATTTCTGCAGTCCTTACGGAGATACATAACAGGTATGTTGTTGTCCAAGCTGATAAAGCTTCTAACATCATTATTTCCGTTTGTAAGAAATTCTATGTTGAATATCTTATTAAGGAGCTTGGTTTAGATAGTATATCGGAGAATCCTACTTATAACAAAACTAATTTTACCAATTATAAGAGAGTCCTTGAGTCTTTCGGTATCAATGTAAAACAGGAAGAACTTGACCTGCCTTACTTGTATTGGATTCCAAAACTTCACTAAAATCCATACAAAGAAAGATATATAGCAGGTTCCTCTAAATGTACTACTAAATCATTATCAGTAATTTTTAACACAAATTTTGACAGTCGTCAAAGATGACCTTTAGACTTATTCAGACAAAGTCTATTCTACATCTGGCATCAACCAAATGTGGATTCTCAAAAATTCTAAAGAACTACTTGACAATATTGTTTCTAATACTCTGTCTTCGGTAAACACTATAAATTTTTTATTTTTCCACCCTTTACACCTCTATCCCTCATTCTAAATTGAAAGAACGTCTAAAACAAATCATTCACTTTTCTTTCTTTTATAAAAACGGTAAACCAAGATATAAATATCTAGTGCTCAACAGGGATTCCATTTATTTTGTAAAACACCATACAGACTGTAAACAAAAATATACTGAAGATACCATCATTAAATGTTGAAGTTTTTGATAGACAACATATTTGTTGTGTTTGGCTATATAATTTTTCAACAAACAATCGGTATTCCAATTTCCACTAACTGTACACCTTTGCTTGCTGATTTGTTTCTTTATTCGTATGAATCGGAATTTTTACAAAACCTTGTCAAATCTGGAGAAAAGACAGTTGCTAAATGATTCAACTACACATACAGATATATAGATGACGTTGTATCTCTAAATAATCCTAAATTTTGAGAATATGTGAATGCCATCTATTCAAGTGAGCTTGAAATAAAAGACACAACAGATTCTCCATGTTCTGCTTCATATTTGGACCTCAATTATGTCACTCACGAAAGGTTACATCTGAAGCTATACGACAAACGTAATGACTTCAATTTTTCTTTTCACTTTCCGTTTCTTTGCAGTAATATTCCTGCTTCTCCTGCTTATTGTGAATATGTTTCAGAGTTGATACGTTATGGTAGAGCTTGTACCCACTATGGGGACTTTCTACAACGAAGCAAACTGCTTACAATTAAATTGTTGACGCAAGAATATTGTAAGCCCAGGCTAAGAAAGGCCCTTAAAAATTTTTATGGTCGCCATCACAATATTATTGACAAGAATGTCACTGTATCCAAACTTATACTGGATATATTTGACTTACCATAGTTTCTCTCATTTTCAAAATTACTTGCACGTGACGGATGAAGCTAGCTAGACAGGAGGTGCTTACCCTTCCGCAGCACCCGGCCTTACTTCCTTGATAGGAGTTCACGTGTATAACTATTTTGCCAGTTTTCAAAGTTTTTAATTTTTTTTTTTTTTTTTTTTTTTTTTTTTTTTTTTTTTTTTTTTTTTTTTTTTTTTTTTTTTTTTTTGGATTGTGGTTTGGACAAGGACTGGTATGTTTGTTTTATTTTGATATTAAGGCACAAAGCACGACGGACCATGAACCATTGGAGGAGCTCATCGAGACTATAAGCTCAAGTAAGCTAAAATGAATAGAAAAAACACAATTTTGTCGAGTTTTAGAGCTATTATACCCGTTGAACATTATACAACCGTTTCTACTTGATATATACAACCTTTCACTATTGTTTATATATTTTTTATTTGTCATTTAATCTTGAGCGACTAATAGTTATGCAATCTATATAATTCGATACGTGTTTACAGAAAAGATTATATTAGATTTATTGTTATGGAAAAGCTGCAATGTAGTTGTTTACAACATTAAAGTAATGCTTTTTTATAACTTTATCTAGTTTAACATTCTTCTGACTGTGAGAAGAATTAATTCTGTATCAAAAAACCCTGGAACATTCTACTCTTTCTGGTGTCAAGAGGGGCATACAAATACAAACTACATCAAGTTTTTAGTATGAATTCAAACAAAATGATAGATAGATGCGAATACAACAGCACCATGTCATCCATCCTTTACAGATTAATTCCTAAGTCAAAGCGACTCTCAAATAAAGTAACCAATGGCGGACAAGTGTTCTTTATCTGGTTTAAAAGATAAGTTATTTTCTCAGAATCTGAGTTAGTAACAGAAAGAAAATGTTTTAGAAATAGAGGCAAATAAATTTGTTTGTTCATAATGGTTAGTAGAACATTAAAGGACATTCGTTTTCTATCATCTGGTATTTGTAGCAGTCTGTTTTGCCTTCGGGTTTTGAAATTTGTCTTTCTCAATTTCCAGACAATGTTCACTTGCTCAAAAATTTTGTTAAATGTAGCCTGAAAATAGGATTTGTGGTCTATAAACAGTTTTCCGCATTTAGCTATAAAACTTTTCGAAATGTGCACATATTGCACATCAAAATTCAGCAGGTATTTGTTATATATCTATATCATTTGCAAATAATTTGCACAGGTCCAATTTTGAAGTATTAGAATCTATCTGATTGATTTTATCAATAGTTTTTTGTTGTAGTACTCTTTTATGTTTTGATATATTTTCAATTTGAATAATTGATTATTGTTGCAAAAGATAAAGCATTATTTGTTAAATAACTTTGATTTGTAACGTTTAGATCTTTAGAGTTTTTATTATTTATTTATTTATTTATTCATTTATTTTCTATTTAGATTTATTCATTTATTTATTCATTTATTTATTTGTTTGTTTTGTACAAAAGAATAACAAGTATAAATATTTGTTTGTATGTAAAGCCTCATCAACAAGGGGATTTATGTTATAAAAATTTATTCTTGAATAGTACGATGTAATGTCTGAGTTTGTGATATAGCTCTTAAAAGGAATATTTCTTAATTCAGCTCGATAAGCAAGGTTACCAGCAGTTTTATAGTAATGTTACTTTTAGCATAGGATCTGCTCGAATGGATAAGAATCTTTGGCGGTGAGGCGCTGTAATTCGTAAGAAGGCTAGGTCCCTAAAAGTGCTGATCGAATAAACAATTTCAACAAAATCTGATGGTAGGAGTATCACACGTAAATTTTGCCATGTAGTAATACTCATTGTCTATGATTTGCTGCTTTTAATGTAGTCCGAACCTAACACACATAATGCTTTCGGGTCAGAACAATATAAAAAACCTACACAGCCAGATAGCATAAAGTGTGTTAGGGTAAGAGAAAATCTTAGTACTATTTACGTTTTTGATCGTGTTCAAAAAAAACATGGATTTCAAATTTTTCAGAGAAAACCGTGGCAGTTAAAATTTCCATGTATTCCTTAAAAGGAACTTTTAATTAGGATAAGAAAAGGCATTTAAATGAAAGAGCGAATTATGGGTTGCAGAATTAAAGGAACAAATACAGAAAAACGATGCTAAGAACTTGACTTGTTTTAATTCTGAATCTTATGATTTTTACTTCGGCACTAACACAATTTGTCATTTGCATAAATGTTCAGATATAAAGTACACTATTCACATGTAATTTGACTTAAGAAACACTTTAATTAAGTATTTCATGCATTATTTAATTTTTAGTTTCTTTAAATTCAAACAATTCTTACCTTTCTTTAAGTTTTCCTTTTTGGGAAATTGTTTTTAGATCAGCAGGTTCTTTCAGAGATTTTAGAAGATCTATTAATCCCAGATTATTTCCAAACCCTATAGCTAAAGCTGTAAATCCACTACAGACAATTTTGTTGAAATTGTCTGCATATTCCTGTACATCTCTATCAGTCATTGTCGTGTTTTTGACGTTGAAGGCAATAAAATATAAGTTATATTGCGTCTTACCCTAGTTTCTAAAGTTTTGGCCTTGAAATTAAAAATTATGTAACAGGATTTGACTTTTAGACCTGTACTTTTTTCCTGTTAAATATGTTGCGTGTAAAGAATTTTGCTGTTTGATTGAAGCACATTTCTTACCTATTGTCATTTGTATTACACACATACACACACCCACAGACATTTTTTCAACCTCATAAAACGTTATAATTATCGCCGATTATTCCATTCTTGTTTTTTGGGACATTAAACTATCAAATTATTACTTACTAACATATCTAGAAGCATAATGGTTTAAAATCCAATTATTATTTATTGTAATGATATGATCTTATTTGGTCGAAAAATTAAATTGAAATTAATGATCGTTAATTTAAGTAAATATGGCGTTAGTAAAATAAAAATAACTGTTTGAAACAAGAGGCCCAAAAGCCTTAACGCTCGGCTGGGGATATGTCTAAATTGTTTACAAAGTGGAATATACATAGCATTGATTTCAGAAACTTTCTCAAAATTCCTCAACTATAAAAGTGCCAGAATACTTTATCAGAAATATCCAGTAACCGTTCATTTATAAGTAGTTCATATGCATGCAGTACCTATAGTACAATAAATAATGCCCATATCATCTCCATTTCAGTAAAGTTATGCAGCTATCACCTTGAACTTTAAACAAATGACCTTGAACTATATATCAACATGATCGTCATACCAATTCCAAATTTTTAAGTCATATTTCTATCATTTGTGCTTATCCATAACTAGATGACATAAAAAATTAAGCTATATCTCTTGTACATCAAAGGAAAATATTTTTTTTACTATTTCCCCCTAATGAGCCCAAATAGGACATAACTCTTTGATTTGTGCAAATCTGTAAGGCCTTAATTCAGGCATGATTACCACCAAGTTTAATCAAGTTTGTACCAATAGTTTCAGAGAAGAAGATTAAAATGATTTGCGCAATCAAAAGAACAAATACAAAAAGTTAATGCTAAGCACTTGGTTTGTTTAATTACTAATTAAATCACATCAACACTCAATTTGCTGAATTTGTTAGTTATATGGACATGGTATGTTTATGTTTTGTTTTATTGCATAATTAATCAGAATTTAAGTACACATTTCTCCTGCAATTTCATTTATTAAGTTTTTCTTTTTGGGAAATAGTTTTTAAACTTTAGTTCCTCTTCGGGATTAAAGAGGCTTTATTAATTCCAGATTATTTCCAAATTCTATAGCTTAAGCTGTAAATCCGCTACAGACAATCTTGTTGAAATTGTCTGCATGTTCCTGTTCATCAATTTCAGTCATTGTCGTGTACTTGATGTAGAAGGCAAAATGAGTTATATTGCAAATACATGTAGGCGGTTTATCATTGTTACCTTTTAAAGTTGTGGCTTTGACATACAAGTTATGTAATCAAATCATTTAAGTGCACGCAGAGAACAACATATGACCTGTGTACACCTGTACTTTATTCTCATTTGATTATGATGCTTGTGAAGTATTTTACAGCTTGAACAAGTAAAGATGGTGCGGTGAAAGCAGCAAAGTTAGAGGCCCTACGTAAATAAAGTTGATTAAATCCTGTGATATTTTGGCTTTTTGTCAATAAAGTCTTTTTTCAATTACAACTTCACTTATCTCCTGATTTAACATGTAATTAAAATGACAACCATTTATTTTTCTTACATAAATAATTTTAAGGAAAAATATTGAAAAATAATTGGAATAATATAAAATCAAATGTTATTGTAATATTCAGTAGGTAGTCACTTTCTTTGATATTTATAATTTTATGAACTAGTAGTATTTAATTACTTTATATGGCCAATGACAGTCTGGTTGCATTATTTCCTTCATAAATAAATATATTCATTCTTGGAATTTTCTTTTTATACTCGTAATTGTTATCAAATATGGCTTTTCAAGAAATGGATTGATTCAGATTATGTAATTCCATCAAATTTACAATCTTATAATTGATGTCCAAGAAATATTCTTGAAACTGGACCAACTGATAAAGATCATTGAAAAACAAAGTGAATGTTTTTCAAAATCATCATACTTAATGTGCAGTAATACAAATCCATATCTAGAATCGCTGGTTTTCTTATAATAAGGGTACCTCTTATTATTCATTTTTTATTCTCGCAATCTAAAATATTTAAATATTAACCATAAATGTAGTATAAACAAATTATTTTGATTTCTTTATAAGTATTTTTCATATAAAGAATAATAAATTATGTTTGACTCATCATAGAATGTTTGAACAAAAATTAGACATGGGAACCCTATGTAATGTCGAACAAATTACAAACTTTTCGACAAACACTGCACGAAGTGGCAACATGCTCAGTGGTATATTATGCTGAAATATGTGGTTGTATAGTATAACAAAATTAAAAAGGCATATAATGAAAATGGACAAATTATTACCAATTTTTTTTCACAACAGACATATACTGCACACCTTTCTATTCCCAACACTTAAAAACAGGATAATTTAACACTAGTGTGTAAAGCTTCAACATTAAAGTTTAAGTCCTCGTCAATCGTTTTCACAATATGTTATAGTAACTGGAAATCTTTCTGGATATAAAAACTGAAATTCAACAATGAGTAAAAAGTGTTTAATTGCAATGTTTATTCATTCCTTTGTAAAATTTTAAAGTCTTACACATATTTATTTTTACAAAAGCTGTATGATTATTTATCACAAATCTACTCAAGGTACCTCTAGGCATCTGTTTAAAATCCGTTTAATTCTGGTAGAGAGCACTAAAAGTATTTACCATGACACAGACCGAAGATGCTAGGCTTCTTGATAAACTTAGGTCTTATCTGCCAAGGTGATTTTTTCAGGTCATTTTCCTTTGTCTTTTCGAAGATTAATTTTTGAGTGTCTGTTTTAAAATTGCAATAAATTTTACCTCAACTGTAGCTTTTGTTTTTGTATCGTGTCGGTATCTTTGTATTGAAACACACCAATTACTTTCTTAATATCTCCAACCTTATATTCAGGTTAAGCATTACCTTTGAACAAAACAACTTTAAAAGATTTTTGTTCTTTGTCTTTTAATTTTAACAGCAACCCCCATTTTTAGAAGCGACACCTGTAAATTAATGTTTTTAAAATATGTTTCAGTGCATTTATCAAAATTCAATTTCTTATTCAATATTTTTATTAATCAACTGTTATTATCATATATATTTTTAGGCGCCATGTTAGAATTGTGCAAGTAATGCCTAAAATATATAAAACAAATACCATTTAAACCTTGATGTGCCAGATGTGCACATTTCGGAAATTCATTCCTCATCAGTGACACTAAGACCAAAACGTTTGATAGATAAAAAACATAAGCCAAACAGTTGAAAATAATGAATCTAAAGTTCCAAAATTATATAAATCCAAATCCAGCTAAGGAATGATTTGCATGAGGGAGCAAACCTTAGTTTTAAGTTAATTTCAAATTTTAGACGGCTAAAAAATTTGGCTAAATGGTACATTTTCTGACAGCACAAAGTACTGTCGAGTAAGTTATGGATACCCTCGGGGAGATTTACTCCAACAGCAGCGGTACCCGCTCAGGAGTAGTAAATATATAAAACAAATAAAAATAATTCTGCGACAATATAAAGCAGTTTGCAAATTTTAAGTCATTTCAATATTGAATAAAATACAATATGTATGTTTATTATAAAAAATGAGGGAAACCCCGTTATATATGTCATATTGTTATCTATCTTCTTTCTATTTATCCAATTTGAACGAAATCGATTGATAATTACACCTGAAATGACAATTTAGCCCTTTTTGCTTTTTATAGAAATGACTGCCATATTGGATGTCGCAAAAAGGTGATTTGTACAAACTGAAAACTACTCTACCCACGGAAATTCCATACTAAACATGATTCCCTTTGGCTCAAAAGGAGAAGATTTTTTAAAAGAATTAGCTATCTATAATAGCTTATTTGCATATTCCGCTTTTTACGATCTAATTGTAAAAGTAAAGAAAAACTCGTTATATATCTTAAAAAGCTATCTATCTACTTCCTATACGTCAAATTTACACTAAATCGCTTGATAAATAAACATGTAATGGTCATTTTGCACGTTTTCCTATTTCTTGCAGTGGCAGCCAACCTGGATGTCTTGAGAAGCTGATTTGTTAATTTTTTGAACTATTCTACATAGGGACTTTCCACACCAAATATGATTCAATTTGGCCCAGTAGTTTAACAGAACAAGATTAAAGATTCAAAGTTTAAGGTTGTGGCTGTATTTGAAGACTAAATGTGTTATTATCTTAAAAACTATTAACATATTATATACGACTGTATATAAGAATATTGTAGGTATTGATGTGGCCATCATTATGAATATGGTTCAAGGTCACAGTTTCAAACGTCAAGGTCATAGCTGCATCAGAATGTTTTAATTGGTTATAATCTTGAAAGCTTTAACTATTTGTATAGAATATTGTAGGTATTAATACGATCATCATTTTGATTAATGATTCAAAGTTATACGTTCAAAAATCATGATCATAGTTGTATAAAAAGATTTAAATTGCACATGTTTTGAATCGTACTAACTTTAGGTATAGTTATCTGTATAAGAATATTGTACGTATTAATATGCCGACCATAAGGGAAAGGTATAAGGTTATACGGCCAAAGTTCAAGATCATTGCTGCATAAAATGACTGAAATTGTTAATTATCTCTAACAACTATAATTTTTTTGTATAGGCATGTATAGAATATTGTAGGTATTGTTATCACGATAATTTTGATGTATGATTCAAGGTCATAAGTTCAAAGTAATATCAGCATAAGAAGACTAAATAGTTAATTATCTTGAATTATTAACTTTTTGTATAAGCATGTATTTTAGAAAAGTAGGTATTCATATGACGATCATTTCGATATGTAGTTAAAGGTTATAAGTTCAAATATACTTAAATGGTTAATGATATGAAAATAATTTATTGTACTATAGTTACTACATGCATATTAGCTATTTATAAATGGGCTGTGATTAGATACTTTTGATATAATACATAAATGTATTGCGGGTGCAGATTGCTTGAACTTAAAAAAATTTTTGTAATTAAGTTTTTTGCAAACGATTGTTGACATATCATCAGGTGAGCGTTAGGACTCGTTGACTTTTTTTTAATTACAAAACATATTCTAAATTTTGAATAAAACAATGATGATTAAAGCCCCGGTCAAGATTTTCCATTTATATCAAGGCTGTCAGTTTATGCTAGTGGAGGAACCCTGAGTGCCCGGAGAAAACACTCTTCCTTAAGCAGCCGAACCGATAAGCTTTCTTACACTACATTTTATCCGATCTTGATTAAAAACTAAGCGGTGAAGGCACTTTTCCGTGAGCACGCGCTTTAGACAACTCGGCCGCCGAAGCCACCTATTTAACAGAAGTTTTCTAATACTAAAAATACACTCGATCGCTCGTTTCGGATATCACGTAAAGACTCGTTTCATCATTCAATATCTATAACGCATCTAATTTTTGGCAAAATATGGATCATACTCAAATTTCGGTTTAAACACGCTGGAAATAAAATTTTCATATTCAATGCCTGCATACAGTTCGTGTTCAAAAACCGCTTCAGCTACGATTTTGAAAGTTGTGCGCATAATACTTTATGGTATTAAGAAACTGTATTTTTTATATTGCTTTTAAGGTATATATAACAACTAAAATTGGCTCATATTCATCCTTTTACATGTTTTACAAAGATTCCGCCAAAATTTACAGACTGTGAGTAGATTTCTTTTGAGAAGGTCAATGTTCAAAACAGATCAATATAACCACTGTTAGGCAATCAGCGATTGGCAATCTCGCTTGCCTCCACATTAGACAAAGCGGGAAGATCCAAATATGCTTGATCCCCAGTTGTAAAAATCGACATGGTTTCGCGCAATTAAACTATTACAAGGTTGGTTTAATCACTATATATCACTTTTAACAATAATTGGTTTTAACTTGGTATTACCTTATTGAATGAAAATTTTGGTACACGTGTGACCCATGCTGAATGCAAATTGTTTAAAAAATCATTGCAGCGTTCAGACAAGACGGCAAAAATGTATTGTCAACAATTCCATTTTTATAGGTAGAATAATGCGGTTTTAAACAGAAATAACATACAGCTTGATTAAAAACATTGTTGTTAATATACAGTTAAACCTAATCTATGAATAAAAACAAGACACATATCGATAGTAGACCCGTTTGTTTATATATAAATCTATCCGGAAGCTCCTTGGTCTACAGTCAGTTACTCTGGTTCTGACAGTGAAAAATCGCATTATTTTCACAGAGATCATAAATGTGCGAAAAATTTCTTTTATAGTCAACTCTCTTTCGTTCTAGATAGAGATTCCATTCTCTTCTGCGATACCCAACTGGTAAGAGGAGCTGAAATAAAGCCAAGGTTTAAGAGAACGTAAATCATGTTTTAAAAGGAACTTAATTATAAGATTATTTTTCTTTCATTCCGAGTTGTTGAGGTTGCCTTTACTTCGTTGTGATAAAATGGCGATTATACGAAATAACTCTCATAAACATCATAATCACCGTGCGTAAATTCGCGAGACGGTAACAGATGTACAAGATTCCAACAGGGGAACTAAAATTAGATGTAGGGGATTTCCAATGACTTTTTAAAGCTTCACTTTTCTTTTCATAATATTTTAACTAAATACGATCAATAAAGATTTATACTGAGGTATTACACAAGACGGAATCGCATCTTTAAGCACCTTTAAGCTGAGCTTAATGATGCTTTAAGATGCGTTTAAAGATGGCTTAAAGGTGAATTAAAAACACCCCATCTTTAAGCCATCTTTAAGCCTCGCTAAAAGATGGCTTAATGGCATTGGAATTTTAAGCTCCTTTACACCATTTGCCTTAAAGATGGTATTAAATGATATTAAAACATAAATCTATGAATCATTTAATGGTCTTTTTAAAACAGAAATCAGAAATAAAAAGGAAATAAATAAATAAATAAATAAATAAATAAATAAATAAATAAATAATTCAATTAAATAATAAAAAATGGATAGATGATTAAATAAATTCAAAGGTTGGATGGATGGTTGAATGCATGCATGGATGGATGAATGGATAAATAAATAAATAAAGGATGGATAGTTGAACGGATGGATAAATTAATAAGAAAATAAAGAAGGAGAATAGAAAAAGAGAAAAGAAAAGAAAGGATAGTTGATTGAATAAATATATAAATCAATAATTTAATTAAAAAAATAAAAGACGAATGAATTGTAAAATAAATATATAACGGATGGATGGATGGTTGAATGCATGGATGGATGAATGGATGGTTAAATAAATAAATAAATCAACAAATAAATAAATAAAGAATAGTCGGTGAATAGATGGATGAATGGATAAATCAATAAAGAAAAAGGGACAGAAAGAAAATAAAGAAAAAAGGAGAGAAGGAAGGAGAGAAAAGAATAGGTGATTGGTTTAATAAATAAATAAATAAATAAAATGAAGTAATAGATGAATTAAGCAACGACATGTTGTTTTGATTCAGTAAATAAATAATTTATTTATATAAATAAAGGATGGATAAATGATAAAATAAATACATAACGATGGATGGATGGATGGTTGAATGGATGGATGGATAAATAAATAAATAAATAAAATTGAATTGATGGTTGGATAAATAAATAATGACATAAATAATGAAATGATAGACGCATAGATGAATGAATGAAGGATCAAACGTTATTTATCTAGCCGAAGTATTTGTTAATTCTGTTCCAGAAGTACTAAATTATTAATTAATATACATATAGGACTGAAGATGATAGGAGTAGTATACCTTGTAAAGATCGGTAATAACCGATTTGTTTGATGGGATAACTTGTAAGTGTTTTATTCATGGATGATTGATTCTCAAACTTTTTATAAATCTGCAGTTTCTCTAGGAAACAAAATACTTCAAGTAAATTCCTAATACAATCAATTGAATGGCCCGCTATTTTGAACCTAAATACATGGCCATAAAAGGTTTTATTTTAAATTGGAATAATATTTAACACAGAAATGGTAATTCTTTCTCGATAATAAGTCCAAGCAATTGTGTACATGACACAATTTTTTAAATTATTTAAAAAAAAAAAAAAACACACACACACATAGGAATTAAAAGAGTAAAAATGTACGACAGGACTGTGAACGCTACATTAATACCCTTCATTTCAACATGGTCAACATACGTTTATTACCATTTCAATTTCTTATTTTGGAAATTGATAACTTTAAGCGGGTAGGGTGAAAATAAGGATCATGGTTAAACCGTCCTGGAACTTGTTGTTTGAAATCTGCATCGAAAGATTCAGGCCCGTGATTTGTAATTATTATTATTTAACAATCGCTTATACATATAAATTTGATAATAATTCGAGGACCTTTTTTTTACATAAATATAAATCTATAGCTTATAAGCTATTTATAAATATTAATTCTCCTTACTGCTGTTTCTTTATGTCTTTATATTTCGGTATCCGATTATACATCTCTCTCTCTCTCTCTCTCTCTCTCTCTCTCTCTCTCTTTTACGCCAAGCCTCTCACCTCCTAGGTTCGAATCCCACTCGGTCGGTCGTTTTCTCCGGGCACTCCGGTTTCCTTCAACCTCCCAGAACTGACCGCCTCGAAAAAGGTGAAAGAATCTTGACTTGAATCGATGTTATATTATAACTTTATGATTTTATGAATTCTCTAAATGAAATATCACAAAGATTGCATTATGACGACATTAAAAATGTTTGAAAATATTTGTCAGTTTGCGTGCCGCTTGTCGGTGGTTTTCTATGGGCATTTCAGTTTCTTCGATCCCTGTAAACCCCCCCCCCCCCCGAGAGAAGTGTATAAATTTATAATTTGACAGGGCATAACCCCCCCTCTCTCTCTCTCTCTCTCTCTCTCTCTCTCTCTCTCTCTCTCTCTCTCTCTCTCTCTTATACAACGTAAAAGCTATCCCTGATTAATTCACAATCTTTGCTGTCATAAAACATCGAGTTTATTTTGCTTTATTCGTTCTTTTTTCATCCTTATTAGAGATAGGTAATTCAATATATTTCTTTCTTATTTTTAAACATATATTTGTCTTGAAAAATATCTGTGTATCCAATATTATTATTCATTTCCATTAAAAACTAAATTAGAATTTTTAATTATAAACAAAGTCAATTTACAAAATAGTCTCAAAAACTTTTTTCTGTATCAAAATTTAATAAAACAATTTCAAAATCAGAAGTGTACTAAGATAAAGATTCTACAAATGCATATTAATGTCTAAAAATAACTATTTGTTGAATTTACAATCTAATTAACTGATTTTGTCAGTCAGATAAATAAGTATATTACAGGTGAGGTTTGACATTCTTGCCTTCCTTTGATATATGAATGATTTATTTTTCTTAAGAATAAAAGATTGATTAATTTGTTCTATAAAATTAAAATAAAATTATCATAATAAATAAAATAAAATATTAAAAATGGAGTAAAGTTACATAAACTTGCATATTTTCTATTCAAAATCTTAGGTTTTTAGAAATGGTCACATGATCACATTTCCTTAGGTGTATATAAATCATTTGTCCCAGTTTATACATCCTACCCCGTGGCCTAATGGATAAGGATGCAGTGCCTGGCATCCAAAGGATAGTGAGTTCCAGCCCCGCTCAGGACAAGTGTTATAGGTAAGATGTAACGGATTGAGTTATGATATAATGTGATGTAATTAATAAAGATAATAATGTCAAAATAAATTTATAAATAAATTACTAAAAAGTAATATAAATAAATAATGATATATAACTTTTACATTTGAAAATATATAGGACAGTAAATAAAATATGAATAATAAACTTTTTAAAAATATCATTTTTTATAATTTTTTAAATAAATTTTTTTTATAAGTAAAAACAAATATTTTTTCACTTTTTAAATAAATAAAATAATTAATTAAGCAATAAATATTCATTTCTACCAATAATAATTTTTTCTGTGCTTAAAGATGGCTTAAAATTTCAGTGCCATTAAGCCATCTTTAAGCCAAGCTTAAAGATGGCTTCAAGACATCTTTAAGCAACTTAAAGATAGCTTAAAGATGGCTTAAAGACATATTTAAACCATCTTTAAGCCACCTTTAAGCTAGCTTAAGGATGATATTTCGTCTTGTGTATTGACAGACGGTTTCTGGATTCACTTTCTGTGATTTAGTTATAGAACAATTTCATTCAATTAACTCTTTTTATTCCTTTGAGTAACATTTTGTTTTGGGTTGTAATGCATCCCAGATAACAAAAAAGTAACACGGTACAATATACTCTGTTTTATGTATTCTTTTTTTTTTTTTAATTTTTTTTTCACTTTATACATTTTTGATTTTTTTGCATGCAAACAGAACTGAATGTTCATTAATAGTGAAATCATACGTTTCTAGGAATTGTAGATTCTAGGAAATCAGAAAATCTCTCTCATTTTCAAATCCCATCCTATTCCCAATCCAGCTTCTGGCTTCTTGGAAAGACTGTTCGGCAGGCAGTTAAAAAGGCTGATTGAGTAGTATGCGCTTGCCAGGACATTGCCCTCATTTTTCTTCTGGTAGCTACTTATATTTGGTTCTACAATTATCAACAGCCCATCCTTCATTAAAACTCGCTTTATTTCGCTTACACATTTTACCGAATCTGACATATCATGTAGAAAGTCGAACATCAAAACGAGGTCAAATCTATTGGTCCATTCAACCGGAAGAGATGTTACATCATGGCCATAATATTCAACATTTTCAAATTTGCGTTTTTAGCTTGAAGTTTGGCTTTTCGTAGTGTTTCGTCGGCGTTTTCGATGCCAATTATTGTTGCATTTGGGTTCCGTTTTGCAAATGTGTTCGCTAATATTCCACTGCCACAGCCTACTTCCAGTGCCATGTTAAATTCCTCTGAAATAAATATAAACCGTGCAATGCAATTTTTATGATAAATTTTAAGAAATATTACACATAAAAGATTGAACATTGTTTTAAAATAAAAAAATGATTTGCCGATCGATCAGTGTTCAAGAGATATGGCGTACCACTAGGTCTTAATACTTTAAACTAAGATACCCAAGGACCCACGTCAACACAGTTGATACTTTCACGTTTGTAGTATCATGTTAGCTGTAATGATCCAGTTTAAAACAAGATATTTCATCAATCTCGGTATATGTTATAGCAATAAAATTATAAATATACAACACAAATACCTGTTAAATTTATATAAGCCATATTTGCAAAATTCGGGAAAATCATTCCTCATGAGTGACATTAAGGGGCGAAAAGTTTGATAGATAAAAATGTAAGCCAAACAGTGGAAAATTATTGAATTAATGAACCAAAGAGCCGCGCACCAACCATTACAAGTGGATTTGATAAAACTTCAGTAAAAAAGGAAATTCTCAATTATTATTGATAAAGAAAATGTTTTAAAAACCCCAATGCTATTTTGGTTTCAACTTATGGTAAAAACAGAATACTGTGTTATAATTTTTGAAAAATTCAGGACATCCGAGGCAAATCTCAAAATCAGTATTTTTATTTTCTAAAAAATTAAACAATGAGAGTTTTTGAGATCTCTCTAAGAGTGATACTGACATTATAAGATCAATTGATGTTCCAAAACTCTATTATAAATCGGATTCAAAGAAAACAAAACTAATGTGGAAATCGGGCAACATCACGATTATTTTCCTTTTTATACAGAGCCATCTGTAAAACGAATACTGTGTATTCTAAAAATTGAACATATTTTGCTGTCCGGAATGCAATAGCATTACAATTTATTTAAATGCATATAAAATGATTTGTATTCCCAAACATTTGAATGCAAGAGTTTACGAGTTCTCGAGGTCTTGTTTTACTTCTAGAAGGCGAGGTCGGCAAACATCAACACCGCATGAATTCATCAAATTCTTAAACCAAAAACGTTAACATCTTGAAATATATAAACAAGATGCCCATAGGCCTTAACGCTCACCTGAGTAAAGGTCCAAAATTGTTTGCTCTTGTTAAGAAATGCCATGATCCTTAATCAAAAAGATCTAGTCACATTTCATTTTAAGTACCTAATATGCATGTAGTAACTGTAGTACAATGAATAATTACCTAATCATTAAAGCTTTTAGTATACTTATGCAACTGTTTTCTTGAACTTTGCATCTATGGCCTTGAAACAAAATGATTGTCATATCAATAACTACAATATTTAATGACTATACAAAAAATCAATTGATTTTTAAGATAACATTTTCAGTCTTTTTATTCTGCTATAACCTTGACCTTTGAATGTATGACATTGATCCATATATCAAAATGATATTCATGTCAAAATCTTCAATATTCTAATATACATGTCAAAATCTACAATATTCTAATATACATGCCAATAAAAAACGTCAATCGTTTTCAAGTTAAAAAACAATTTCAGTCTTCTTTTTCAGCTCTTAACTTATGAACTTTTATTATGTATCAAAATGATTGTTGTATCAATACTGACAATATTACACATGCCTAAACAAAAAATTAATTGTTTTCAATATATATTGATAAATGTAAAGTTTTTAGCAATTTCCCCCACTAAGTACCTTGCCATTTCTCCATTTTGAGCCCCTTGGCTACAATTTGTGCAAATTTGAAAGTAGATGACATAAGAATATTATACATGAAATAACTAAGGTATATCTTACATTCAAATGAGATATTTAAAAGTTTTTCATCAGTTTCCTCTTATGGGGCCCCAAGAGGACACTAACTCCTTCATTTTTGCAATCAAGCTTTTTGTAAATAAAGACCAATCTCTCGGTCTATTGAAATTACCATTGACACATTAAAAGATTTAATGGCATGAAATTATTTTGTCAATCCAAAGTAAGTACATATATAATCAGTGTTTGCAATATGTGTTAATCTTTGCATAATGCCTTTTTTTCCTCAACAATAATTTTCTTCCTTGTGTTAGCTGCTAAGTAGATGTTTTCCAAGTACAAACTACTATTTTTTAACTTCCATACTTTGACAAAATTAGTGTAGCTACTTATTCATTCCTTATGTGAGTATCATGAAAGCTTCATTATCAAACTTTTAACAAATGTGTCTTGTGGATTACACATACTATGCACCTTTCGTATGCTTTTTCTGTAAAAATGACACAGTTCCATATGCAATAATTTTCCAAAAAAAAAAATAATAATAAAATGTCAACAAAATAGAAGGTGCACATCACTGATGTGTGCATAACAACTGGGTTAAATTTTATTTAATTTGGATTCAGCAAGCTATAGAACCGTTTGTTTTTTCTGTAAAAAACAATAACAAAGTTCCACAAGCAATAATTTTACCAAAAATCATCAAATGTCATCAAATTAGGAGATGCACATCATTGATGTGTGCAATACAACTTAGGAAAAATTTATTCAATTAAGATAAAGTTTATAGTAGTTATGGATTATACAAACTATGCACAATTGAGGTGTGACTGACGGACTGGCGGACAGGGTCGAGCAATTACTAGACCTGCTTTCACCTTTTGCGACACAGACAACAACATAAATACGGTATGAAATAAATACAAAAAACTAAGAATTCATTATCAGTGAAATATATTTACATACTTAGATGTTTCTGTAGTATCGGAAGAAATCCTTTATCGAGTCTATCATCTACAAATTGTCTTCTTTCTCCATCAATCCAGTTAAAAAACGAAGTCCCAAAATCTTCAAAGTATGCATCCAAACCTTTAAACAAAATGTGCAGCTGATGACATTATTCTACTAAGATTGGTATATATAAACTGAAAGGTTATGGAAATAAATCGCTCTCTAAAATAAAATATATGCTGGATCAGGGCTATAATTAATTAAATGATCGGATTGGACAAATCCTGATATTGTGATATTGTAATATTTATAATTTACCAGTCAGTCATTACGGAATTTTCAAAAAAGTTATAATAACGTACTAAGTTATGCAGTATTGCCACCAAAAGTAAAAAAAAAAAAGTATAACTATTTGAGCATTCTGACCGGTTGTTGAGTTTACCATTTAGATCAAGGCTGGTAATTCTGAAGACCGTTGATGTTGTGTCGAAAGGTTTGGGACATGAGGAACCCGACAAAACGGACTTGTTTACTTCTACGAGTAAGGGAAAACCAACCTGGACGATGTGTGGATTTTCGTTCTACCGATAAGCATTTCAGATCTTCTGTGGTTAACGTTGTTATAGAATATAAAAAATGAGCTAATGAAATGACCAGAGATTTCGGGGTTTTCTGTAATACAATTAAAGCATGTTCTAAAATCGTTCAGGCCCCGGTTTCACAAGCATTCCTTAACTTAGAATTTTATTAATTCAAATCTGGCAAATATGAAACTTCAATAATTTGGTTAATTGTTTAGATATGCAGAAATATAAGGGGTCATTTTGAAGATTACTTCAAACTTGTTGAAGATCTGTTTTTGTTTATCACAAATGTTCATTTGATAGGGATAAAGATTTGCTAAATTTAAGATATTAAAAATCAGAGTAATTGTGAAACCGGGACCAGGAACAAAACGCTTGTGCGCTTACAAGTGCCAGCACGTTATATATCTTTTTACAGTTTCATGCACATACCGTTTTTGATAGAGCTTTCTTGACATACTTCTCGCATTGCTTCTTCACGTTTTGCCAATACTGCAATAAAAGGTGCAAACCAAGCCATCCCCATACTGTCGTGAAACTTTTTAGGGATGTAATACTTCTCGTCATCATCAACCATACAACCAAGCCATTCTTTCACATATCTATACAGAATAAAGATATATATAATGAATGAAAAATCTAAAAACTATTTCAAACTTATGTTTAATAAAAAAAAATATGTTAAATTTTGTGATGTGGATGGTTGATATGGTGTTTCATGTGCATTCAAGAAACTTACATTAATATCAAGGCAGACAGTTCTGGAATTATCAAGAAATACTTACCCTGAAAAATACCGGCTCTTGGCAAGCGAAAATGGGTGGGAGACTTATTGTTTTTGTAATGTGTCTTATTATTATTTTTTTCCGCCTTTTTAATCCCAAATTTTGTACGGAATGGAAAGTCATATCAACTTAAAACTTTCTGCAGGAATGGAAAGTCATATCAACTTAACACTTTCTGCACATATCTAGCATCATCTAAAGGGGTGTTATCAGTACTTTTTTGCTATTTGCAGACAAGAGCTGTATTTATCAGAGTTTAATGCCCCAACCAACAACATAGTTTTTATTTAACAGTTATTTCTCCCTTAAAACTTGACAGATCATGTTGAAACTTGGTAGGTACATAATACGACAAAGGATATAGTGTTTCCAATAACCAAGAGTTGTATTTATTGGAGTTTAATGCCCCCTCAATTTTTTGTTTTTATTAAACAGATCTTTATCCCTTAATACTTCACATATCATGATGAAAACACAACCGCTTTTTCAAATGATATTAAAGCGTTTTCAGTTTAGAAATGGTGAGAGGCAGATGTGCCCGGAAAAAAACATCGTTTATATGCAGGTATAGGGCTGTCATTAAATATATTCCTTAAGAAAAAAAAAAACTCAATGTTAATTTTATAAAATCGCTGGAATTATAAATTTTATGCATGGTTAATGTAATCCGTGGTTTTTATGATACTTATGACGATGAATTTTTTTTACAGGTTTTGTGTTATGTTATTTGTAACGTATCTAGAAGCATACCAGTTAAAAAGCATATTATTATTAATTGCATTGTCCTGATCATATTATCGTGGTGAACCATTAAATTGAAATTAATGATCGTTAATTGAAGTATTAACGGCGTCAGCGGAAAAAATGCAACCAAGTTTTTTTTTTAATTATTAATAGGAAAAATTCTGTCGGATTATAAAGCTCTAATCATAGTTAAACATTGTACATCTGCTCAATAAAGACAACCTTAAAATACTACTTTTATATTAATCATTTTATCTTGAGCGACCTGGTTATGAAACCTATTTATCCCGATACGAGATTAAAGTACAGATTATATTACTAGCATTGCACATACTTGCCAGGTGACGATGTTCGCAAAAACGCAAATTCTCAAGTTTATGACCTCAACTTTTAAGTTTATCGGTATGCTAAAGCTGCATTAAAGTAATTCTTTTCTATATTTTTCTAAATGCCATTTTATCTAGTTGTTTGAATTTCTTCCAACACACTTAATACTTCGCATCTGAGTGTAGAGTCAGAACAATTTCTATTATCAAAAACCCGGTTTTTTTATACTAACTGGTGTCAGGAGGGGCAACGGACTCATTTCGCTTCGGAATAAAATGTTCGTTGAACGTAGAAAACTTACTAACCTTAATAGATAAGGGAATAAAATTTAAATCTAACGAGGAAAATTCCCACCTTTGATGGATGAAGCATAAAATAATTATATAAATCTAGTTAACCATCTAACAACCGTATATTAATGCTAGAATCTTTTAGAATGGATCAAAACCTTAAGTGACGAAAGGCACTGTAATTCGTAACAAGGCCAAGTCCCTAAATGTGCTGTTAGAAAAAACAATGTCAACAAAATCTGCTGGTGGTCCTAAACATCACGCGTGAATTTCGTGATGTTGTGCTCTTCATTGCTAACCATTCGCTGCTATGAACGTTTTTGGTTCATGGATTTTACTTTTAAGGTAGAAAACCGTGTCGATTAAAGTTTCTTTGTATACATAAAGGGAGTTTTTGATAGCTAAATTAGGAAATTTTAATTATCTTTAAGTAAGCGATTTTTTTATATCAAAATTACGGGTTGCACAATAAAAAAGAACAATTACAAAAAAGCCAACGCTAATCACTTGACCTGTATAAACCCTGTTCAAAGCTTTATTTTTTTTACTTCGGCACTCAACGCAATTTGTCAGTTGCATCAGTTGCATAATTGTTTAGAAATAAAGAACACTATTTACATGCAATTAGACTTGAGAAAAAATTAAAATCATTATTTCATGCAATATTTAATTTTTTTGTATTTTTAAATTTAAACGATTCTTACCTTTCTTTAAGTTTTGCTTTTTGGGAAATTGTTTTTAGATCAGCAGGTCCTTCCAGAGATTTAAGAAGCTCTATTAATCCCAGATTGTTTCCAAACCCTATAGTTAAAGCTGTGAATCCGCTACAAACAATCTTGTTGAAATTGTCTGCATATTCTTGTACATCTTTATCAGTCATTGTCATTTAGAAGCCAAAATGAGTTATACTGCAAATCGACGGCTTGTCCTCTTTATCTCTTTTACAGTTGTGACCTTAACGTACATGTTAAAGTAAATCAATCCGGATATGACGTGTTCACCTGTTGCATTTTATTATGATGTATTTCACTGCTTGAACGGATATGAATATGTTACATTATATATAGCACCTTACATATTGGTCATTTGTTTTTCTCCTAGTTACTTTAAAATCACACACACACACACACACACACACACACACACAGTCGTTAGAACTAAGGAGGGAGGAGTCTTATCAGTTATAATTTTGTCACTAGAAATACTTTGTTTATTACGTATGATGTATCAATTGTGCTAGTTTAATTTTTTATGTAATTTTTAATACATGGTACTATGACTTAAAGCTGCATTAAGTTTTCCAAAGAAAAAATTAAAACGGTGCTAATCTAATTAATGATGTTCTTAATGAACACTATTACATTTGGTTCAACGATAAAAACTCGAATAAATACAGAAATTACAGTATTTACCCAGCGAGTTGCAGCATTTGGGATCTAATATTAGAACATGGTTACATCATCAAAACCCAAGTCATTCAAACACAACTTTTAAAACGGTGAAATACGATAAATTAAACATAGAACTTCGTTGAATTTGTCATTTGTGACTTAGTTAGGGATACATAACACCATTTCAAGTACATCTGGATATTAATGAAGGACAATTAATGCAATCTGTCATGTTTCACCTTCGATTCTAGGGTATTTCCGTACATCCGCGCACATGTTCAAAGCTCATAATTACCATCATAAAACACTGACCAACCGGTCAGAGGATTCCTTTTTTTTTTACAGCTAAAAGAAATGAAATTTTACAAAATGAATGTCACGGGTCGTGGTTAGAAGATGTCTATTTTAAAAAAATATATATATTAAGAAAATCAAAAAAAAATTCAGAAAATTGAAAAACTTAATGCAGCTTTAACGGTCTTTTAACTGTGTGCATTTTTATTTTTTTTTTAAATAAAATAAAATAAACCACGTCATAATTATCGCTGATTATTCAAAAGTTTTAAATTTGTTTGTTTTTTAGCAAGTTAAATGACTCTTTTTTATATTTTTAAATCTATTTATCTTTTAAGAATAAGTGAATATATTTATTTATACAAGTAAGTCTAAAAAGTAAATTGAATTCATAACTTAAAATATACACAAATATACGTCCTCAGTGTTCAGTGAGCATTATGAAAATTTCCATAACATTATATTTGCGCAGTGTAGATGTTACTATGGCTATTTAAAACATGATCATTCCCTTTAGGGTTAAAACAATTGTATTCATCATTGTTGAACATTTTCTGTTAAATTATCTTGAAACGGTAAAAATATAGTCACCCCTGCAACATTATGTACCTACCCTCACATATTGTCGCCTGCCGGTACATATAGACGCATCTTCTGTTAAAATAGATTATCTTGAAACAGTACAAATTGTGGTCGCTATACATAAAAACGCTTCTGCGACATTATGTACCTACCCTCACTGTACATATTGTAACAAACCGGTACATATTGACGCCCCTCTGGCTTTATGTACCTACATTCACTGTACATATTGTTACATACTGGTACATATTGACGCCCCTTGGATATCGCGTACCTACCCTCACTGTACATATTATAAGTTACATGGTTTGTAAGTGTCCGGTACGAAATGATACAGGGTCAGTAGAAAAGATACCGGGTGAGGCGTGAGCCGAACCCGGTATCTTTTTCTACTGACCCTGTATCATTCCGTACCGGACACTTACAAACCATGTAACTTTTTTACCCTACCGATGACCCAATGCTAGATATATTTTTTAAAAATAGAAATATTGCTGATGAAAGAAATTAAAAATTAAAAAAATATCCGACTGCAAAAGAATATTACAACAAGGAATATCACTTAATAAGGTTTAATGCATGTTATTTAAATATAACATTTAAAGTTCAAAATAAATAAATAAATAAATAATAATAATAATAAAAGAACTGTCCTTTAAGCGTTTTAAACCACCCCTACACAGTAAAAATTTGCATAATGACGTACTAATGACGTATACAAAGAGTTAAAACTAGGTTGTTTTGTTGACGTTTACGTAAGCGACAGGGGACGTAACTCTAACCCACCCGGTATCAGCCTTGCAGACCCAGTTTTTTTGCGCGTGCGGCCATGTACGGAATGATACTGGGTTGGACATGTGATTCAATTTAGCCAATCACTATCATAGAATTTAGTCAGAGGTAGGGTAATGTTACATACCGGTACATACTTACGCCCCTTGGATATCATGTACCTACCCTCACTCTACATATTGTTACATACCGGTACATATTGATGCCCCTGGGGCATTATGTACCTACCCTGACTGTACACTGATAATGTCGGCTGCCGGTACATATAGACGCCTCTACAACACTATGTACCTACCCACACTGTTCATATTGTTGCCTGTCGGTCCATATAGACGCCCCTGCAACATTATGTACCTACTTACACTGTTCATATTGTTGCCTATCATTACATATTGACACCTCTGCAACATTATGCACCTACCCTCACTGTTCGTATTGTTCCCTACCAGAACATCGCCGCCATACCGCCACAGACAATTTACACTTCCTTCTCGAAATGAGCACGTTACCTGACGTTACCTGACACACATTGTCTTGGTAACATTCTTATATATTGATCGGCCATCACTGCTGTGCAAATGTTCCTATATTCTTCAGTTAATAAAACGCGTTCCAGTCACGTCCATTAAAGTGTAGATGTGTCATTTATCAAACAAGACATACATCACGATGACGGCGTTAGAGAATAAGGCGGATAGCTGGACGTCTTGGATTAAAGCGGTGTTCACATAGACGATTTCTAAAGGTTCTTGCACTTATCTCCACAAATCGTAGATCGTTCTCGCTGTGAAAGTTGCATTTTGGAAACACTTCTTTAGCCTGATGAAATTATTCAAACGCAATGGCGTTAAACGCAGACGACCAATCTAGGGACTGTCTCCTCGTTAGAAACGGTCACCATAATGCTTTAATAGTGTAACTATGTACGCCCATTCGACTTGCAACATCGGTTCGACCAACACCACCCTGAATAATTCCAACGGCTTAATTGTGTGCATTCTCATCCAATCTAGGCGCAAAACACTTTTACGCAACAACTTTAACAAAATTCAAATTGTTGTTCTGTTTTCTTTGAATTAAAAAAAATATAGCTATAACGAATTCTAAGATTTTAACAAACAATTCCCTTGGCCCAGGAGATTTTTGGTTCAATGATAATGAACAGCAAAATTCTCTTTCAAAAAAGTTATTCACCGTGAAGATAGATATTTATCCGATAGTCTTTCAACTCCAAATAAATTAAAATAATAGAAAATGGGAACTGGATCCATGTTACAATTGAGAATTTATGCCTTGGTAGGCGAGTTGTAGAGCGTCCGCCTCAAAAGCGCAAGTTCAGGGGGAATGAACCCCGATCGGATCATTCATCAGGTTTAAAGACACTGCTTCCTCGCCTTGCGCTCAAAATTACCGGACAGTGTATATTGCAAGGTTCATCCGATACAAGAAAAATCAGATGGGACAGTTGTATACTTCTCTGCGGCATAATGACTCGGTGAGCTAGCACCTTAACTAAAAAGGTCACAACAATTGCAAGCTAATACATGGCTTGCCATGATGAACACTCGAACATCTCAAGCATATACCAACTTGTTCTTAGATTAATCCCTGGAGATTAATAACCTTGCTTTCGTCGCGAAACAGCTGAAAAATTACTGGTGTGACGTTAAACAACAATACAACGCACCAACCAGTATCCAAAAAAACTTAAACTCTACAGTTTTATTGGAGATGTTCATCTTTAGAAACAAACACATCGCTAATGAATTCAAAAAGTTTGCAAATATTTACATTTCTGTAACCTGCAAAAGAATTTAAACACATTAAACCTGTATTCAAAGTCGCTGAGTTATTGTAGTACATTATGTTATATACGTGAGATATATAAAGCTTTCACATTTAACTTTGACGTCTATAAAGTGACATATCATTCGAATTTGAATATTTAATACGAGGTTTAGATGGGCTCTTAACATATACGTAGCAACGATAAACGATAAACACAATAAACAATGTGTGACCAAGTTCCATGTAACATGATATTTTGATCCGGACATTTGTCGATAAAACTGCCATATCATAAATTTCATTCAGTTAAAGAATTTATATTATGACAATGCTACAGATATCCAATTTATTATGCATCGCTACATTTAAAAAAAAAAAAAAGAATTACAGTAATTACAGTGATAAAGACTGATATTGGTTACTGTAACCTAATGACAAAAAAGAATAAAAACTTTTTGGGCATTTTTATTTATTTTCAATCAATCAAAACTCTCTCTCTCTCTCTCTCTCTCTCTCTCTCTCTCTCTCTCTCTCTCTCTCTCTCTCTCTCTCTCTCTCACACACACACACACACACACACACACACACACACACACACGTTCTTCGTTAAAGTTCCAGATGACCCGTTTCATTAGACCTATCTTTCTTTAACCAAGCAGCAAACATTTCGTAAACATCTGGTTGTTTTGTCGGACTTACATAGAACCCTAATTCTCTGATCCTTTTTAGGGCCCAATTAAAATCCTTATTGTACTGTACAGCTGATGCCAATACTGACATATATGCTGAAACATAAAAGAAAATGTGTGATTAATGAAAACTTTTACAACATCAATCGTCTCTCCATAGGAAAGATGCATATATTCTTATAAAAAGGTTAAATACAAAATTATACTTAAAAGTGACATTTAACTGAAATATTTGACCTTTTTAGCTACACGCAGCCTTGGTGGCCGAGTGATCTAACGCGCGGTGACGGAAACAGTCTCTCACCTTCCAAGTTCGAATTCTACTCAGGCATATCCTAGTGAGTGGAAAGTTTGTCAGTTACCTTTACGAAGCTAAGTGGTTCTCTTTCGGTCACTCCGGTTTCCTCTGCTATCCCAAAACTGATCACCTCGATTTACTAGTAAGTGAAATATTCTTAACTGGTATGTAAAACTCTTAAGTACGGACTTCGGTGTCAGAGTGTTCGAATGCGCAAGCTTACGGATTACTGTGCCCTCAACGTCAAGGTTCGAATTTCGAGCGGGCAAATCTTTATGTCAGGGAAAGTTTTTCAGTTCGTTTGTCACAGGTCGTTGATGACAATTTCATAATTTAAAAAAAAAAAAAAAAAACTTGTATATTTTTTAAACCAACGTGACGTTATTCAAACATTTTTTGACAAAATTAAAATTAGGGTCAACAAGACTAACCAACTCTTTTTGCGCTTGCGCAATGTACCAATACGGGACCATTTCTTCCTGCTTCTAACAGCATGTCTTTGTATTTCCCAAATAATTCTGGACTATATTTTCCATTTGAATCTGAAATCATAAAATACATTTTTAAGTTGAGGAACAGCAGTTAAGTACAGTATATAATGAAATGACCGCAGCGCACCGTGCTTTTATTCACTTCCGCCATTAGTATTTAGACGTGAATAAGTTACTTCTATGGACAAGTTTATCGTAATAAGGTAATAAGCGGATTCTCTTCAAGCTTTATTTTTGTAATATATACAAAATCCACTATTCTCTTTCCAGAAATTGTAGTTACAAAAAATCTAAATATTTTTTTGAATGTTAAATTTGTTAATAAAAATACCAGACATAAAAATTTAAAAAAAACCTAACTACATATTTTATATTTTTGAACCCTTAAACTTTAAACATAGTCAGATTACTGTTTAGTAAAATTATTTTAAAATTTGCCCCGTGAACAAAATAAGTTTTAAATTTTTGGCAAAGTCTCATTATTTTTCCCAATTAAGTCAAAAGATATTTAACGGGTTTTTTTCATAATATGAAATCAATATTTTCAAAGCTTGATTTTTATTAAAAATTTTCTTTGTGTTTACAATTTCTGGAGAGAGAGAAATTATTGTTTTTCCCTAACCCCGCATTGAGTAATAGAAGATCAACAGTGTTCTGGTTAGTTTATTACACAGAGCAGATTTATGGTGTGTTACGCCCCAGTCAAGATTCTTTCACTTATATCGAGGCGGTAAGTCTCATGAATGGTGGAGGAAACCGGAGTGTCCGGAAAAAATCCGCCTGCCTTCGGCAAGCAAACTGACAAACTTTTTCACACTTGAATATACCCGAGTGGGATTTGAACCTAGTCGGTGAGAGGCATGGCGATTCGTTAGCCCGCATCTCACCGAAACCCCCTATTAAACAGAAATTCTCCAAACCCTACAAAAGTATTTTTGGTTATGTTCGGGTTTGAGGTACAGAGTAAATATTCTTATAACTGTCAATTGCAGATTTTTGATTATTTTTATCTTTTAAAATAAAATATTTAAAATAAAATAATCAAAAATTTGCACTTCACAACTTCCTCTTACCCAAAGTGTGTTTGGTTTCCAAAATCAAATTCTGGAAAATATTTGAAATGCCAGACCAAGGTTTAAGTACTAAAGAAAAAATCGTGTTAACTTACCTATGGGAATGTGATAGTATTTTAAAGTTGACTTTTCAAATGCTTCTTTTTCCAGGTCTTCATTGTAGCCAATTTCATCTCCAAATTCACCTGGATTAGAAGTCTCGTAATTTAGATTTTCTGAGCCATATCCTTTAGGTTTAGACGGATCTAATATTAGACGTTCCAACTCTTCTGGCACCTGTCTTGGTAATGAATTCTCATCTCCATAGGTAGGAGTTCCGTCTTTGATGTTAATCAGTGTAACCTGCTCCTGACTTGGTTTTCCATCAGTTTCAACACCTTGCCGCATATTAACAACGGCTTTAAAGCCGACTTCTTCAAGAACTTTTAAATCAGTGTCTCTAATTTGACCAGCTGTAAACCAGTTCTTATACACCGGATGTGCTTTCCAGTAAATTTTCCAGAGTTCCGGTTCCGCGTTTAGTCTTGGTGGATTTTTTACTACTTCCTCACCTGTGATTTCCGCTACAACCTGTTTTGTGTTTTCCATTGTGAAATCGATGCCCATGGCTGCTGTTATGTTATAAAAGTTACCACTTGAGATCTTTGGTGTGAAAGACGGATCATGTCTTGTCCTATTTGCCATGTGCATTAAAGTAACAAACGAGATGGTATATCCCCTGTTGCAGTGAAGCAGAATAGGTTTTTCCAAGGTTGGCAAAATCCTAGATATGTGCTCCACAGTTTCTACTGAGGCCCATTTATCATGAAGTCCAGCAAGTCCAACTTTGTAAAACTGCATACCTGCACTCTTGACGATCTCCTCCTCCTCCTTGCTTGAAGGAAGGTACTCCCCACCCCCGTATAAGAGAGGTTCGTCATAATGAAACAATGACACGATACTTTTAAACCCACCATCAGCAGCATATTTTATCTGCCTTTCAGACAACCTACCCGCCACGTGGTAATCAGGTGTAATCTCCTTGGCCCACCACAATTTTTTAGGGGCTTTGAGTCCCGGGGCCTTTCTCTGAACGGCTGTATCTAATACAATATCGTCCACAGAATCATCACAGAACGTTACGATTACGCTGTGTAAACTTAAAATTAACACTAAAATGTAACACTTAGCATCCATTGTTGTATAGTCTGGTTCAGTTATATGTATTTACATAACTCATAACACAGTGCGTGTTAATACGTGCGAATATTCAAATACTTTCTATATATATAACAGGTCTCTTATGGCCTTGATATTTATCACACTGGATATAAATACGGGAGGGATTAAGACTGCTGATAAACTTTTATAGGTCATTTAAGGTTATAACGTCTGCTAGTACTAAGCACTGTTAGTAATTTTCCCTACATCATTCCCCTTAGCGTATCCAACATATTTTTCAATGCAGCAGGCGTAGTATTAGTTAACAAAGTACGTGTTGATGATTGACATGTGTGTGAAACGGGGACAAAAGGTGATTTATTATAAATTATAAATAGAATACTATCAACTCTAAAACGTTCGAAATGTTTTCAAAGTGATGTGGCTTCTCTCGTACGTATTTATTGGTGTAAAATTATGACGGAAATAAAATTTGTAAGATATTTTTACATTGAAACTGAACAACTTCTTTGTTTTATAAACACAACACACGTGCAAACACGAGAATTAATGTAATACTGTTAGCTACAATAGATTGCCAGGTTAAAAATAAATTTATTACAAGCATCTACAAACTTCCATCATTCTATTCAGCTTCTAATGAAAACGTTGGCCTTCGTTAACATGAATAAGTTATATTTTTATTTTTAAATCTGTCAAAAGTTTACGTTAATAAAACTACAACGTGAACTGATGCTTCGTATAACGGCCTATATCCGAAAAAAATTCTACTCCGAGAGGGATGTTGGGGGGGGGGGGGGGGTCGTACTGCCTGACCGGGTCAAACACAAAATTTCTTCGCCTTACACTCGACATGAAGAGGACAGAATAATGACTGACTGGCTGACTGACAGTGTAAGTGTAATATGACTAGAGGAGTGGTATACTGAGGTGTAGGGACTATGTGACCTAAAACCTCAACGTGGCTATGTGTACGCACCGAGTTGAGGATATCATTTGATAATACAGGGCATTATAATGGTGTTGAGTTGAAGACAGGCGTTGGCAACAACATCACATTTTCAGTTGAGGATGACATCAGTTGATAATAAATGACATTAGAAAGGGTTGGGTTGAAAAAAGCAGTTGGCAACATGGCACAATGTCACGTTTTGGGTTACGGGGGCATCGGCACTGACTATGTGACCTAGCACGTCGCTATGTTTATACACTGAGTTGAGGATATCATTTGATAATACAGGACATTGTAATGGTGTTGCGTTGAGGACAGCAGTTGGCAACATAGCACAACATCACATTTTCAGTTGAGGATGACACCGGTTGAAAATACATGGCAGTGGAAAAGGGTTGGGTTGAGGAAATCAGTTGGCAACATCTTCTATTACAGACAAATACAAATAAGAATGCTTTAATTTATAATCAATTGAAATAAAAGAAATCCTTCCAAAAATTTTATGGAATGTTGTAAATGACCAATAGCTTCGTTATAGCTTAATTCATCCAAGTAAAGTCGTTTGAAATGCCAGACCAAGGACATTTAAATTTAGTAAGTTATAAACACGTACAAATCACGCGATTTTCAAATCTATAGGCTTTATAGGACAGCGTTTCTTTTTCGAAAGGCGTGGAATTTTAATAAATGAGTAACGTATGTATATAACTAAAATAAATGAAAACTCCATTTTTCCTGAGGTTTTTTTTTTCATTTTATTGAGCAACAGTATTAATTTTATATAACAAAGAGTAAAAATAAACATATTTTTTTAAATAGAAAACCAAACACCTTGTTATAATATAACTGAAAGTAGAACATAGCGAATTAATTGATGGCGACAAGCACCTTGTCAGAAAACAATACAGCAATCAGAACAAAGCGAGCTTACAATTGTTTCAACTGCCCAAAGAAAAAGCTAACCTTCAATTGCTTCAACTGTTAAAGAACAAAACTAACTTATTATTGTTTTAACTGTTCAAGAACATAGCAAACTTACAATTGCTTCAACTGTTCAAGAACATTGCAACTTACAATTGTTTCAGCTGTTCAAGAACATAGAGAACTTACAATTGTTTCAGCTGTTCAGAACATAGCTACCTCATAATTGTTTCAACTACACAAGGAAATAGCTAACTAATTATTGTTTCAACCGCGCAAGGACAAAGCTAATTTTTAATTGTTTCAACTTAGCAAGGACATAGCTAACTTATTATTGTTTCAACCGCGCAAGGACAAAGCTAATTTTTAATTGTTTCAACTTAGCAAGGACATAGCTAACTTATTATCGTTTCAACCGCGCAAGGACATAGCTAATATGTTCAAGCAAGGACATAGCTAACTTATTATTGTTTCAACCGCGCAAGGACATAGCTAACTTTTAATTGTTTCAACTGTTCAAGAACAAAACGAACTTATAGATGCTACAAATAGTGCAAGTAAAATGAATCCAACTAACAATGTTAGCAAATGCGAAAGTATTACGAATTGAAAAACATAAAACAACTGTGCAACAACTAACAATCTTTCTAACAATACTGATTGCTATTCAAGACTTAACACTAATACAACTAACAAAACAATTTATCAACACGAATCTGACTTATTTATGCAAATCGGAAAAACAATTTTACTAATACAAATCAATTACATATTTTAATGGAACTTGCCAGTGTACGACGTGATAAATACCTCTTAACGTTTGTGCGGAATGAAATGGATAACGTTTACGTCCCGGTGTGAGGTGTCACGTGGAGCTCCATTAGCATTTTATTGGTTACATTATGCATGGATTATTAGATTGCACTAAATATATCTTTGGTATATTCATCTATAAAACATTTACAAAACGTCTGTAACATATTTCATACCATGTGTTAATTTTGTGATCTAAGAGAAAGCTGGTAAAGAACATAGGTCATGTTTTATTTTAATTTAACTTGATTGGGTTTATTTTGTTAAAAATATAAAGTAATGAAATCTGAAAAATGAGCGAAAAGTGTCACAAAAATATCACCGTAAACATTTTGTCATCTCCGGTGTAAATGGCTATTTTTATGAAGTCAGTAAATAGGAAAGCCTTCAATATGACACAAACAGAACTTCAAGACAAGTAGCTAAACGCTATCAAACAATTGGTTACTTATCTCTAATATTACAAAAATAATTGTCAATGACTAAACGCTTGTTTAGAACATGTTTAGAAAACGAAGCACTTCTTAATCATCATCAAATAATAAATTACACTCAAATGGGGGGAATAAAATGGGGAAATAAAATGGGGGGAATAAAATGAGTGAAAAAAATGATTTAATAAAAAATTGTTTTTTAATCACTCTTAAATATATATATATATATATATATATATATATATATATATATATATATATATATATATATATATATATATATATATATATTAGTAAAAACCACGTTTTTTTTTAGTTATTTTACAACCCATCAGATTGTCAAGCTCGCCAAATTGTATCATAAGTTACCAACAGATTCTAAAACCAAAGGAACAGAAAAACTAGCACAACATACAATTAACAAAGGGCAACTGCTACCACCACAATATGGGGGACTTTTAAATATTTCCCTGAAATATAAGGAAAAATCTTGTGGGTTGGATAACTCTTAAAACCTACATCAATATTGGTAAGGTAACAATGCATGTGTTACGTAAATATGATCGACAAACATCTGTTATTGTAATAAATAAAGAAATATCTATAATAAAGAATAACGGTGGTTACAAGTTGTTTACAAGGAAACAAACAATGAAGGCTTTAGAAAATTTATACACAAATTCAAGAAATCCACAACGCCAATGAACAAGGAAACAAACAAAGAAGGCTTTAGAAAATTTATACACAAATTCAAGAAATCCACAATGCCAGTGAACAAGGAAACAAACAAAGAAGGCTTTAGAAAATATATACACAAATTCAAGAAATCCACAACGCCAGTGAACTAGGATAAATAATCTGTGATATGGTGGGTGAATTTTGGAGTTTTGGATGTTGGTTTTTTATAAAATGAGGGTGATAAATACACCGTCTGATGCCGTTTTTTTTTTTTTTTTAATTTTTCAAGAGAACAATGCATTTTTACAACACAAGTAACTGAAATATAAAACATATACCGATATAAACAGGTAAGTGTATCATGTGTAAATTTTGAATCTTTTATGTAAAAGAAGGCAGTCAAAATTATCACATGACAAATGTCCTTAAACTACGAGTCCGGCTTGTTAAACCTTTCTGATTTTTATATACATACTGGCAGCATAGAATAATGATATATAATAAATGAAATTCTGGAAATGCTGATTAAATAATACAAAAAAAAAAACAACATACCCAACATCTTTGCAATGTGCTACTTTTAAATTGTATAATTTTATAAAAATTCAATAGTAGCACTCGACATACGCATTGTTGGAGAGGTAAGTCCAACCATTCCAGTCTGGACATATCTACATCAAGAAGTATACAGCATGGGACTGGATGTGTCCTAGAGGTAATGTGATTCTGGCATAATCATTAAAAAAAATACGATAAGAAATCGTACACCCAAATCAAGCCAATGGTAAGCGGCTTTTCCATTTATAATATAAAATTACATTATACTTACAATCCTGATATATTCACTGCTACATGTGCTATTGTCAAAATGTTAAAAATGAAAAGATTTTATGTTTCCTGTTACCTTGACAACGATATATAAACACATTAAAATGAATGTAAAAAACTAGATATACATAAAATATATAAAACAAGTTAACAGAAGCTGTGGATAAAAGCAAAGTCAAGTTATAGCACCATACGAAACAAAGATTTGATTGGTACAGACTGTGTAAGGAAAATTTTGTTTAGAACAAATAAAGCCATACCGTAATAACTCTAAAAAATAAAATTACCGATTCCTTGTACACAGACTGTCAAACTTGTTCAGAACAAATAAAGCCATACCGTAATAACTCTAAAAAATAAATTACCGATTCCTTGTACACAGACTGTCAAACTTGTTCAGAACAAATAAAGCCATACCGTAATAACTCTAAAAAATAAATTACCGATTCCTTGTACACAGACTGTCAAACTTGTTTAGAACAAATAAAGCCATACCGTAATAACTCTAAAAAACAAATTACCGATTCCTTGTACACAGACTGTCAAACTTGGAGACTTAATTGTATTTTTGTAATGTTTTTATTGCAAACTCGATGGTAAATAGGGGTTTTATATATACTGAATTGGAGAGAAAGTAAAGGATTTAAAATTTATGTTCAAGTTTCCAAAAGACATGTAATCATTTTAAATAAATTATGCTAACAATATGAAACCACTTTTTACAATGGAGAAAGAGTTACGTCTCTGCAAAATCAGATTAGATGCCGAATATTTCATACATCAAAAAATGTTAACAGAAACATGGAAACGTTTAATGTAGTTGACAGACTGCAACATGAATATGCCACTTACAAAGGAATGTACAAATTAACTTTAAAGGTCTATGTAAGTTTAATTATCATAACTCGTTATGTTCTGGGGTCTTTTTAGACTTGTTACTGAGATATGCTGTATACATATCATACACATCCTTCCTGTGTGTGTCACTGACATAAAATCCTAACTCTCGTATCCTTTTTAATGCCCATGTAAGATCTTTATCGTGCTCTAAAGCTGCTGCTAAAACGGCTATGTAAGCTGAAAAATATTAACAAGAAACTGTTTAAATTTAAAAAAAAAACTAATAATATTTTTGATAGGGTCGATTTATTTAATATTGTTATAAGTTCAAATAAGTCGGTTCTACGATTGTTCTTGGGCGTCATCATGCTACAAAGAATGGATGCACTGAAAAATCTATAAAAGCACTGAACAATGAACAAAATTTTTTTTAATTGAACACCAAAAATACCACACGATACATTCCTTTAGCACATGTTAAACATTATGGGTTTTTTTAGCCTCATATACAATTGGTATTTTCAATGTTTCTCTTTCTTTCTTTACCTCTTTATTTATTTTTATGAAGGTTTTTGTTTTTGAATAATTTTATACCATGGTTCAAATAATCATAATTAGGTCCACAGTGGCACTTGACCATTTCTCACCAGATACCTACATATGTATTTTCATTCATCATGCTTAATAATGCGATCGGGATTTCAAACTTTATGGGGTATTTTATCCAAAGCAAAATGAGTGAATTAAAATCCAAGCAATATTTCACCAATTTTGACGTAGTATATCGAAACTATGCTGTCGATTTCGAGAACAGTTCCAATGCTAAATTTCAGTCGTGATTTGCATTTCTTTCCCGTGAAAATAAATACACGCATCAATATGGATAATAACGAGACATAACCATTGTTAACTTACCCACTCTCTTCCCACTTGCACAATGTAACAGTACAGGTCCTTTCTTCCCTATCTCTAGTAACTTATCCTTGTATTGTTCAAACAATTCAGCACTAAATTCGCCTTCTGGGTCTGCATCAATAGAAAGATAAATTAAAAACCTTTATTTCGACAATCAGGTCAATGAGCATAGTTTGTTAGAGCATAAATCATTTCGAAAATATTCACGATCAGTAGCTGACAAACCAAGTCAATATTACTATCATTTATAGTATCAGTTAAGTTGTTTTCATTTTTAAATCTTTTTCGTTTCGCTGAGACTTTTTATTATTATTTTTTTTATTATTATTATTATTGCTCTAGAAAAGCCTCAAAGTATCTAGTATTTCACTACTTAACATTTGCGCCACAGTCTCGCATTCAGACTGCAGACCCCAAATACATAAAAAATGGTTAATAATTGCGTTTTCTTCAAGAAATGTTTACCTTTTATAATGCATTCAAAAGTAGCACATAACAATTAATTGCAATGTGCTATATTTGAAAGGTTTTATAGTAGCATGTGACATAATAATGTACAAATGAAATCTTCTTCGTTTCACGTTTGAATGAATATTAAAGTGCCACAAAACTCGATATTTTTAGTGAACAAGTAATGTTGGTTAATAGTTTGGTTGCATAAAAACTGAATGCTCTAAGACTTGAAATTTTCAAAGAACAAGTATGTATACCTCTATTTTTTGAAAAACCCCTTTGAGAACCAAAAAAAAACGATTTATTTTGAGTATCATTACATTTGGTCAACTTTATCAATATAAATTTTGTTTTATTCTTACCAATTGGCATATGGTAATAATCAAGTTTGAGCGATTTTTTGAATGATTTTTTCTCCAGTTCTTCATTATATCCTACAGCATCACCATATTCTCCAGCATTCTTCGATTCATAGTTAACTGGCGAATCCTCGGAAATATAATCATTTGGTTTGTTTGGATCGAGAACTAAAGTTTTTAGAGTTTCTGGATCTTGTCTTGGGCCGTACTTGTCGTCACCATAAGTAGGTGTTCCGTCTTTGATATTCAATAACGTTACAGTCTCCTGACTTTTCTCTCCATTATGTGTCATACCCAGTCGCATATTAACTACTGATTTAAACCCAGCATCCCTCAGAACTCGTAAATGAGCTTTCCGGATCTGTCCAGCTGTGTACCAGTTCTTGTAAACGGAATGAGCCACCCAGTAATCACGCCACTCCTCTGGTTCTGCGTTTGGTTTAATGGGATCTTCAACAACCGGTTCACCTGTTATTTCTGACACAACATCTTTAGTATTATCCATCGTGAAGTCTAGACCCATTGCAGCTGTTATGTTGTAGAAATTTTCGCTGTTTATTTTTGGTGTGTAAGTTGGGTCGTGTCTTGTTAAATTTGCCATGTACATTAATGTCACAAAAGTTATCGTATACCCACGATCACAGTGTAATAAAACAGGTCTTTTTAATTTGGGCAAAACTTGGGATAATAATTCAACAGCTTTTACAGAAGCCCATTCGTCCCAAGGTCCAAGAATGGCCTCGTATTGAAGACCTAGTTTTGTAGCAAGTTCAAAAGCCTCTTGTGTGGTAGGTAAATTTTCTCTGCCGAAGTCACAAGTATCTTCATACGTAAATAAAGAGACAACACTGTTAAACCCTCCTTCTGTGGCATATTTTAACTGTCTTTCAGATAATCTCCCTGCAATATGAAAATCTGGAGTTATCTCCTTAGCCCACCATAACTTCTTGGGAGAGTTGACACCTGGTGCTTTTCTTTGTACGACGGTATCTAACTGGATATCAGATTCCTCTATCAACTCGACTACTTTTAAAACAACGAAAAACAAGTACAATCTGTAAAACATGTTGAGTTTTAAATATAATGATTCAACGTTAATAAAATGTATCAAAAATCAGTCCTCCGGATATATTGCTCAAAGCTCTATATGTCCCAACTGTTAATCATGTGTAACACATTCCATTTACAATGTGTCAAATATGTTATTTGACAACGTTTTACACAACAGACATGTGTCTCACAGATAAATTCTCATTCAATTAGAAATATAAAACACTATTATCCATTTCTTAGCCTTTCAGATTGTACAATTAAAGGCTATATTCATTTGAAAGTAGATCAACATGTGTTTCTTCACTGACCGGATGTTGTTAAGCATTAATATCTAATCCGAATGAGGAAATCTTTGTAAAATCACTGTGAGTGAGAGAGGCTAAATGACTAACTAAGGACGACAACTACATTATGCTATAATAATATACTGATTTGGATGAGGATAAGGACAAAAATTATCTATAGCCGAAAGCTACAAACTTGATGCTTCTATGATGTTGTGAACATCTGTCTCAAAACAAATAGCGAGAACGTATAATAACGATTACAATAATGACAAATTCGATCATTTAAATCGATTTTAGAACATCATATAAATATATATAATAAATGCTACGTGTAATGATTTCATTTGTCCTCGAATAAATAATCTGACAAATCGGTTAAAATGCTATAAGGCGGTATTATTTATTCATTACAGTTCGGGATTTGCTTGCAAAATTAACTGTATTTTTTATCCGTCTATTTTTCAGGCTTTTTCCACAGCATTTTACGATACCTATGTGAATAAGTAATAGTTATATCCTTCTCTTATTAAAGTATTTGTAGGCAAATTTACATAATTAATAAAAAAAAAACTTACCCATCTCGGATGTTATAGGTCAAAACCATTTTAGTCGCTCAGTAACGGTGACATCAGCTACTAGATGTCCCTAGCCATTTTTGCAAGATAAAAGGGTTACAATGGAAAATACGGAAAGCGAAATAGTTATGCCTTAACAGACTGCAGGATAAAATTCTCGTGAAAAGTGTCATGCTTTGAGGTATTTATTTATTTATTTTATTTTATTATTATTATTATTATTATTATTATTATTATTATTATTATTATTATTATTATTATTATTATGTTTCTACACTGTACGAGTCTCTTCTAGAACCAGCATTTGTTTAATTTTACAGACAAAAGGACAATCTTGACACATTCAAAAAACTGTTAGTATATTTTAGACGCTTATGATCTTTAACAATTTAAAGAAAAGAGTCAAGTTTCTATGTGAATAAATTTTTTTTTTTTTTTTAAAAAAAAAAAAAAAAGTTCAGAACTGTCTGGTCGAAGTTTCATAGAGAGTTACCTCTCTTGAATGGTATGGCGTCAATGTTACAAGGATATTTTACATAGGAACAAACTTGATTAAATATCAATGAATAGAGATTGTAAATATATTTCTATTGAAGTATAAACTGGCAAAAATGACTAGAAATAGCGATTTTACCAAACAAATTCACACAATATACTTCAAATTATCAATGACACCATTTGATTGGTTAATTAAACATCCCTGCAATCCTGCGTTTAAATTAGAATTGAAATTGGTCTTCTCAACATCTGACTTTAAAAAACAATGAACAATTACCCTGTTGGTTTTACAATATCACGATTTAAACCTTATTATTTTAATTTTTATGCCATCCAAGTACCATAATAATATGTAGGAGCATACAGGTTAAAAATATGTCAGAAAAATTAAACAACAAACGTTTGTTTTTGGTATATGATACAGGTACCATATTACACCAGGATCATATGTCATACATTGTACTTAATCCTATATTTGATGTGTATTTTGTAAACGTGTATTAATTATACTGTCTACATATGTATCTTGTCAAGATAATGTCCACGTGAGTGTCCATGTTTATATTAATTACATATTTGCACATAGGACAGGTAAACGTAAACAGCCAAGGTGACATTCTACCTGTTTTACCTGAACCCAGTTTTGATTTTTTTTTTTTTTTTTTTTTTTTTTTTTTAACAGTTCTGCAAATTTCAAATTGTCCTAAAATTGTTTTATAGTATACGGCCTAAACTTAACTAACTAGGAATTTTCAGTTTTTGTCAGATATTCCAACTAGCTATTTATTGAATATATTGTATAGGGCCAAAGCCAGATTGGGCATCCGTCTGAACATTTTTCATTCTTAGTCAATATTGACGGGGTTTTTTTTGGTCTCGTTCAGTGTGGTTTCCGGTTAAAGCTAACGATTCCGGAGTACAAGATTTCAGCAACACATTAGAAAGCAATAACTGCAATCTAAAATATTGAAATATATATAAATTATTCTTCAGTCAAATAACGTGAAATTAGCAATAAACAGGGCAACCAAGAACACGTTTATAAAACCAGTATGAAGCATGAATAAGAAAGATCCGACACTGAATACAGAAAATAAGTGACAAACGGACAAAAAAAAAATCAAAGAAATGATATAAATTCGAACATTACTGTTGTGCGTAACTGTTTGTGGTAGCTATACAAGTAATGGCGTATTATACTGCAGCAAATGTTCATTTAATTGACATAATTGATTTTTACATAACACATATGACAAAACACGCAAGGTAAGGTATACTCTGTACAAGCTAAGTGTTAAACCATGTTTAAAACTGTTTGTATAATTAACAATTTGACATCAAATTTCCTATCTTGATAATATTTCTATGTTGTATAACTTTTAAGTGCCTTACAAATTGACAACAATAATTTCTAATCAACAAAAAAAAATTTCTCTCTTTTTTGCTAACTTAAGCTTTTTGAAAATGTCAAACTTTCTTTTAAAATTAATCCAATAAAATCAATACAAATTGATCTATAACCAACGCTGTTGAAATCGATTGCGCAATACAATCAAGCTGATTATCGACCGGTAAATATACCTGGTGCGGTTAAACGATAATCCCTCTCTTTAATCGCCATTGGTTCAATTTGCAGTAAAGAGCATGGGCTATTACATGTCAACTTTAGCGTATAAATGTCTAACCACGCATTGAAGAACCAAGTTTAATCACGAGATTGTAAAATATGATAACTTATTTCAAATGAAACTCTTATCAAAAGGTTCCGCAAAGTTTTGATGTTAAAATATTATCATATGGAATAAACCAACAGGTGTCCTAAATCAGTTCAAATATGTGTATTGCCTGATTTAAAATTTATTTTCTTTTTATATTGATACTCATGGTATATTTTTTGATAAATAAAAATCTTAAAGTAAAATATTTAACTTTTTTAAAAGCGTGGCCGTAAATTAGCCTCATGTAATATATAATGTAAATATGGTTACAATCGTCGACTTAAAAGTATGGCAAATATGTTTGGTGGAGACGACATATATACGAGATCTAAAGAATACCTTTTGTTCAAATTTACAATATATTTGGTAATAAGATCAAGTGTTTTAAAAAGATACACGAATTATATTAAATAGTCTTAATGATATTAAAATCAGGCACCAAAAATATATACATGGATTCTTGACAAAACGTGAAAACCCTAGTAAAATATTTTCACAATGGACAATATGTTCTAATTTGTTTAGTGACCCTGGTGGTAAATGTTTTGTATGTACAATATCGTGACATAAAAAAACTATAAATAATTGCACCTTTAACAAGGATTTTCCTTTCTGCCGTTTACCAGTGTCTTACTGTTGACTGCGTGTATTGGAAAAATTATTACTATTATTATAAGTTACAGGTAACGCAAGGTGTATTAAAAACCTGTCTGGACGTATTTCGTTTTAAGCTGAGCATAAAATTAAATTGAAAATCAAGGTTCAGTCACTTTAAGAAAAAGCTGTTGGATTGCTATATATATACATACATACATATACATACGTATATAGCTTTAATATAGTGTTTACATATTTATATATATACCCAGTGTTGTGTATCCAGTATTTATTACTTATATAAACCATCCCGTGTTTATAATCAGGTATGCACTTTACTTCATTTTGGATACAAGAACAGACATCCGGACAATCGGGAATTACATTATTTAAGATATTCCATTTAAAACAATCGATATGGGTAGTAAATAGATTCTGAAATTTATTGGATTTTCTGGATGGGTTGACAAGTTAAATGTCGATCTGTTTTTATTGAAAGGATTACGGGCAGAACCAAAATATTAATTCGAAAAACATGGCGTTGAATGGAGGTAAGGAAATTGAAAATAACTCTATTTCATCGCCTGCTGCTTGTTTATTGGTAACTAACAAACAGAATAACAGCAGTTCAGATCAGTTTCCACGTAAACTTACAACAGACACGAACGATGAACCAGATGGATTATTTCAAAATTCTTCTGTATCCACGGAATGTGAACTCAGGATGTTGGACATTAACGGACCGGAAATTCATGAAAATGATTCTGGGATTGAATTAGAAAGTCAGATTATAGAAAATAAAAATGCCGATGTTAATGTCAACGGAGAGACGACAAATGATTCAGTTTTTAAAAACAGTAATGTAAATGGCGAACATACTAGTACCCATATGAACTCCAACGACAATGATCTGTATACAAATGAAATGGATAATGACAAGCAATGCGACAAAATGGACAATAAAAAACAGGAACATGTACTTCTACGGAGGAAAAGTTGTCCGGAGCCATCAGGTATGGGGTTAAGTTTAAGTTTACCTTTAACAACAAAAGACGATATGACAGGAGAAACTGCATCATCTTTTGACCTGAACTTGGAAGAAATTACAAGAATGGCACGCAAAATGTCAAGACCTATGTTACATAAAGAAGGGCACGTAAAAGAGGAAGACTTGCATGTAAAACATTCTCCGCCACACATTTCTAAGCAGACGACACGCGAATTCCAAAATCGTTACAGACCTGTTTCGGAGAATCTGAGATATACAGCAAGTGACAAAGTTTCTAGTTCACTTTCTCCAAGAAATAGGGGAATGGCTCAAGCATTTTCAATGGATGACAATACCAGATTTGTAAAGAAAAAATCTTCATCGGTTTATCAAATTCCAACGAACATAAATTCAGAAAATGTTTCAAACATAACAGCAATTGAAAGTCAAGTAATAAACACCAATGAAATGACAGATGAACAACGGGCATTAAATGATATAACTGCTATGACAAGAAAGGCAACAAGACCGACGTTAAGAGATTTGGAGCTTCATGAACAGTCTCCAAGGAAAGTAAGAAGCAAAAGCGTTACTCAAATAAAATCCTCTCCTCTCTCTCCGGCATTGTCACCCGTTCGTTCTCCTATGAACGAAAAAGCACCGGGACAGCAGGTTTTTCACTACCCAGAGCATCAAGATGTTAGAATGCGGAGTAAGAGTCTCGCACATGTATCAATTTCTACAAATCCAGCACTTTCACCCGGCAGATCATCACTATCGAGAAGTTCCTCCACGTCATCATCGTCTGATTACTCTCCGATGAACAATGCCCCCGATCCGTGTTATAGGTGTTGGAAAACGGTTTATCCTCTGGATAAGATTGGACCGATCAGAAAAGTTTTATTTCATAAAATATGTTTTAAATGTTTTGAATGTGGAACATCTTTAACACTCAAAAATTATTGTCAAAATCCTGATGACAAAATGGATAAAGCAGTGTACTGCAAAACTCATCAGCCAATAGTGGAGTCATCTCACGTAACACTGGAGGATAGAAATTTAAATATCACAATGAATTACCCTAAAGTAAGCAGTGGATATAACTCAAATATCCGGGGTCCGGAGGAGGAAAGGAGAAAAAGTGCTAATATTAGACCTTTTTCAATGCGAGGTGCCAAAACGGTCCCAAAGTTAGATATTGTATGTGGAGATTCATTAAATGATTCGTTCTCGTCAAGAACATATTCTTTAAGTAACAGAGGAACGCCTAGATCACTGGATACAAATGGGAATGATTTTGAAGAACCAATAGTTGAAACTAGATCTAGACAAACAGCAATTCTAAATAGTCCTAGGCATCTTTCTTTAGCAGACGACATTAAACTTACACCAGTTTGGTCAAGGTCAGCACTAAATGCTGCCCACTTGGACATAGCGCCAGTAAATAGGAATAATTCACGTCATTTTTATTCATATGGCAATGATGTTTGGAATAACTTATAAATTAATGTGATGGTTCTGAAATTTATTTGTTTCAACACTCAAAGTTTTCTGTGCATGCAGATTTCCATTGCTTGCTTTGGATTGAAATGGAATAATTCTGGAATGCCGAATAGTGATTTTTAAAAAATAGCATATTTCAATTTTTTTATAAATGTTATTTACCAAAAAATAAAAAATGTGAATTGGAACACCCACAGAGAAACATGCATCGAATGGGAATCTGCAATATGTTGCAAATTTTATGTAACATATTTAACTGAAACATTATCACACCTATTGATAACCATCTGATAGATGTGTTCGTAAAAAATTTAAACTCTGACAGACATATCATCGTAAGAATAAACTACTTATGTTGCTTCAAAGTTTAGACTCTGGGTCACCTTCAAGTCTCCTTGTTATGTTTTGGGGATGGTCCACTCTACATTCAGTTTTAAGTTTACTTTTTAACAATACCCTAATTGAATTCCAGGTGCATAACTTAAATGTTTCGTAAATATTTAAACATATTTTAATATATGTACAAATATATCATGGAATTTCTTCTTTTGATATGCGCCCTTTTAGAATATATTTCATAAAAGATGAAAACTATCACTTTTTTTTTTTGCTCAAGATTCATTTTTTTCAACCGCGATTCTTTTAACATGACAACTTTTAAAATATAGTTTCTACTGCAAATACTGCAACCAACTGTTCGTTAAATACAGATTTTGTTAAGAATAATTTGACATATTTTAATATATGTACAAATCTATCATAAATTTTCTTCTTCTTATATAAAAGAAAGCTATCACGTGAGATTTTTTGCTCAAGATTCATTTTTTCAATCACGATAGTTTTATCATGTGAACTTTTAAAATTTCTTTTTTTCCAGATCCAAAATCTATTGTATCTCCTGCAAAATACTGCAAGAATTGTTCGTTAAGTATTAAGAAAGATTTTGTAAAGAATAATTTGATATTTTGTACATATGTACATTTCGTAACTTCAGACGTAAAGATTGTTTCTTTTTGTTTTGGTTATTGCTGCAGTAGACTTAACGGTTTGGTATCCATGTTCCTTTTGGCCAATTTGTATTTTAAATAAGAAAAGACTATTCGGAATTGTAATTCAAAACATAATGTAATTCAAATATCACATAATACATAATTATTGCTAGGTTAGGTGATTAAGTTATATTCCTTTAAACCTGTACAAGTTTAACTTCTAAAATATATAAACGTATGTGGGCTTAGTGAAAAGTACAATATTGACATCCTTGTGTATTGTTAAAAGATAGCGAATTCTTTACTTCGAGATTCATGGAAGGACTATGAGGTTTAAAATTTTACAAAGCAGATTATATATGTAACACATGGCTAAAAGACCAAACTGTCGTAACACAAAATATGAAAGCTAAAACCTCCGAGAGTTGAAAAATCAAGTTTAAAGGGATTTTGTCAAATAATCTTAATAGGATATGTAATATTCAACATATTAATGTGATTAATGTAGATAATAGCTGAAAAGCTCGTAATGGACAATAACAAGAGCAACCAGAACACAAACCAAAAAATTAAAGGGGGCTAGATAATCAACATATTGACACTACTGATTAATTTCTTTTTGGTTTCGACGGACATCGGGCCTGATCACATTTGGTACCCAATGGCATAGTTAAAGTACTTTTATACGCCCCTTTCTAACCATTTCACTAATTTCACAATTGTTCACCTAGGTGTTCTAGATAACTGTGTTACACCTAGTGTTAAAATTATAGAAATTACTTTAAAAAGAATGTAATACACATTATCTCCCTAAAAGTAAACGTGTGATGTAAACATTCCTGAAGGATTAGCTCGCCTGTTAAGTGGGTGGGTATCTATCAAAATGGTGGCTACATTTAAACATTGGAGCCAAGCAGCGGCATATATTCGTAGGGGCGTGAAAATTATAATTAAAGACTACAGTTTAAAAATTTTAGGCTACTTCTGTAAGGTAGTATTGAACCTAAGAGAAAAGAATCCTAAATCCTGTCCAAGGGTATCTTTTTTTTTCCATCTCAAATGATTATGTGTTTCCGTGATAAGTTAAGGCGCCTGTCTTCTAAGGTGGGAACGACCACAAACCTTTGGACTAGATCCGTACCATTCAGAAGTAGACCTATGGCTCATAACCTTTGCAGTTTCGTTCAACATGAATACAAACCAACGTATTGAAAAAAAGTGGTACGTTTGCCTTTAATAAACATGCAGACCTTTAATTTTCACGGTTTGGGTGGGATGAAGTGATTTCGGCGTCACTTAAGCACGCAACGATAACAATTTTACTTTTATTGACTGCATTTTAAATAAATCACGAACGCAGTAAAATACCTATAAAATGTGCAATTATTTTATTGGTGTTTATAACATCATAAATGTTTTTTTTATATATATATATATATACAGAGTGGTATTATAAGAATTAGTCGGTGTAATATACAGTACTATATTGAATGTTTGCCAGTATTCGCATCCAACCAGAAAAATGAAATCAACTAACAATGTAACGAGAAAATATATTAGCATTTTATCAAAGATTATTATCAAAAAAAAAAAAAATTATTTACGGTATATATATTTGAATATTATCAGAGATTTGACCCTTATTGAGTTTAAGATAAGTTGTATTTTATTGTTTGTTTTATTTGTTTGTTTATTTATGAATATGTTCGAGATTATCGATTGTCTCTTTCTGTCTATTTCACTCGTGTTGGGTTTTTGTTTGAGAAGTGAGCATTGCAAGTGTTAACCTGTACGAGCAGCCCCTGTCATTATTATCGTGTTGTAATTATAATGCTGTCTTTTATGTGTTCATTGAATTTATTTGCTTATAAATCATATATTTATTATATTATAAAATATAATACAACAATTATAGCAAGAGTTCATGTTATTAAAATTAATAAATGTTTAAATATTCATTTTTATTCAGTTGGATCATATTTTTAAAAAAAAAGTGTGTGTGTGTGTGTGTGTGTGTGTGTGTGTGTGTGTGTGTGTGTGCTTATAATTAATTAATTATAACTTGTAATGAACTAGCTAGAATATATATATATATATATATATATATATATATATATATATATATATATATATATATATATATATATATATATATATATATATATATATTGCACATGACCCAGTGGTATATATTATATAAATTATATTATATATATAATTTTGCCACTGGATCATATGCAAATTTTTTTTTTTTTTTATAAAATTTTAAAAATTTTAAAAATTAAAATAAAATATTCAAAAATATGCATACTTTGACAACTATGTTCACGGTTCGGATTTTGTTTTAAGCTTTTGTTTAGTATGCGATTTTCGCTAGAACTTTTGAGTTCCGAAATTGCGAATATATGAAAATAGTTTTGCAAGTTATCCAACTAAAGAAAATAATTTCCATTTTAAGTCTCAATGTACAATGTATTTATTTCACGAAATTTCAATAGTTTTTCGTTCTAAATCAACTTTTACATGAAAAATATTTTTTCTTGTACATGTACTTTGATGTATCGTGCAAGTATTCAAGTTAACCCATTTCTTCGTAAAATAAATTGAATAGATCAAAATTTTACTTAACAGAAATGTCCTATTTGCTAGAATTATTTATTCTATTCACATTTCTATATTGGGAGTATATTGTACATGATTATTACTTTCTCTGTGGTATGTCAGGTTATCAGCATACCTGTATTAACTTTCTTAGGATCACTACAGTTACTGATAATGTCATAGCCACCAGGTGGGTGAACGCTCAGGAATGGCAATACACATTAACATACAATATAATGATAAATTATTTATTTACTGAACTAGGAACTACGTAGAAAGTGATAAGAACATTATTGTGTCGCCAAACTCATCACTACATCGTAATTGTGATAAAAGATCGATAAACATATATCTAATATATATATATATATATTATAGTACTTAAATGACGTGGTACTTACAACATGTAGGTCATAAATATATTATTTTATTCATTTGATTAAATTGGGTTTGAAATCTTAAATTATGAACGTTTTACCAATATGGAGATGTCACCTGTGTATTTCATTATCAATATCATGCACTTGAGAAAGCGAAATATTTTTGTTTTGTTTTAAGGCTTTTGTCCTTTATTTTGCGCTTTTTAGGGTGACATGGATTTTGATCTGCACACATACACGCTTTGCCGAATTGATGACTTACCTTTGGGCAAGCTCGCGTACCGTTCCATGGAGACGACTGATGCAGAGGTTGATGCTCAGCATAACTCTATATTTATAATGCCTGTTATTGACGGGAGTATTTTGCCATAAACTATTGAAATTCCTCGTATGTGCAAAATCTTGCATCCTACCCATGGTTTTTGCATTAATTTTTAGAAGTTTTAAGAATTCTCAAGAAGCTATGTTGTTCTTACAAAGCTTTCAAAGTTCGAAATGGTATTGACACAGAGAGAGAGAGAGAGGGGGGGGAAGTGGGGGGGGGGGTTGTGATAAGATTACATAACATGATTACATGATCGTTACTTTTCTTGTATTGGCTTTGTTGATACAAAACTTACCATATTGCTCATATAAACGAATATTTTTGTGGAAAAAAGTAATTTCAATACCACAGACGATATACAAACACGATATTTAATTTCAAAATTTAAAATGTTTATTTTAGATATTTAATTTGCATTTAGATTTTCTAAAACACAATACTTGTGTATTTGTCAAATAAAGAGACACTTATATACACCTACATGAAGCTCGATTTTACATTACAATGGAAAATCTACTCTCTAGAAAATATCAAAATATTTTTATATTTTACTAAATGTTAATATTCTGTCCATCCAGTTGAATATAATACCTTGTTCACCTAGATTTCATGCTCTGTTTCGTGGTCTCGACATACCCAATAATCACCTCTCACAAATTGGATACATTTTAAGTCGTAATTTTAAATAACCAAAATTATCATGAAATAAGAGGCACTTGTAGCGTTACACCGTTTAAATTACAATCTAGTTGCTAGGTTAAGTGAGTATATAATAAGCGGGTGGTAAATTCAGTGTTTTAGCCCACTGTCCCAATTTCAATCTTTTCAATTCTGAATATTTTTTAATGAAGCAGCAAGCTACTTTCGAAGTGAAGTTTCATCGACTTACAAAAGCATTTGACACAGTATAGTTTCATCTTACACAAAACCATTGACTCAAGTTTCATCTAAGTGATATAAAATGTTCCCTTTCTTAACAAAAAATAGCCACTTTTGTCATATACCATATATATATACATATATATATATATATATATATATATATATATATATATATATATATATATATATATATATATATATATATATATATATATATATATATATAGTTTACACAGCCTCCTCGGTTTTGGTTATTTTTCAATCACCCGAACGAAAATTAGATTTAGTGCTTAAAAATGATTTGAATTTATAACTGCCGTTTACTGGTAAAGATCAGTAGAAACTAAAGTCAACCGGTACATGCAAACATCAGTACTGGTATGTGCTGCTCTTTTGAATTTTTAAGAAATAATGCATTCAAAAGTATACACGACAGTACTGTCATTGATAACAGACTAAAAGGAATTCCGTCAAAGGGAAAACGGAGAACTCGCGCTTGACGTAGTCCCACTGTCGTTTTTTTATGGGTATCACTTATAAATTTTCAATAATCCTATTAAATCATTGTGAAATGTTTAGATTGTGTATGCTTTAAAAGTCAATGTATATCGGGTTTAAAATGAATAAGAGAATTTAAAATGCACCTATTAAGGTAATAAATGTTTAATCGGGTTTGAGCACGGAAAAGGTGTAAAATAAAAGAACATATTTCTTATACGAGTCAACAATAATAAGGCTTTAATACGGATTTATATATTCTGTATTAAAAACCAAAAAAGTTATTATCATAAGCATTGTTATGTAAAAAATGTTTCACCATTTAAAATAGTTTTAAAGTTTAAAAATGTCAAAATTAAATCATGTTAAATGAGATAGTTTTAACGTGGTCATATTACATCGGTGTCATCTTAGTTAGCAAACAACGTGTTATCAGTTATCGGCGAGAAGTTGTGAATTTACACAAACAACCATACACTCTGCATGATTTGAAGTAGAAAATAACATAAAATATAGCAGAATCTAAGTGACAAGACAATGTCAGTATGACTCGGGTTTGTCACAACCTCGCTTTTATTCAGACTACCTTGAAATAGCGAAAACTGATACAAATGTTTTTTTTAGAAAACAAAAGATCCGCTGTATTGTGTGTTACAATTTAGTTTTGAAAAAATCGAAATTAAATATGAACTTTTTAAAGAAGAATTTTAACCTAGAATTATGTTATAAGTAATTAGTTATACATAATAGAAACTGTCTTAATAATAATAATAATCTTTATTGTTATAAAATTATGAGGGGCCTCCGGGTACCGAGTGGTCTGCAGCGCCTTTACGGAACACAGTGCTTCTTGCCGCCTCGGTTCGAATCCCTCTCGGTTGAATCCAAGTGTGAGCAAGCATGTCAGTTTGATTGCCAAAGATTGGTGGTTTGTTCCGATTTCCTCCACCATCCCAGATCTAACAACCTCGAAATATAAATGCAAGAATTTTGACCCAGGCGTAAAGAAACATTTCTTCTCTCCACTCTATAATAAAAAAGCGGAAACTCGGTGGCCGAGTGGTCTAAAACATGCTTCCGGATTACAGTGCATCTCATAACCTAGGTTCGAAAAGTTGTTAGACATTCCCTAATAACGGTCGTTTTCTGCGTGTACTTGTGTTTCCTCCACCGTGTTACAACTGACTGTCTCGGCAAGAATCAAGACGGTGTAATACTAAACTCCACTCTATATAATAATGACTATACAGGACCAGAAAAGATCAGGACATTAATTGCAAATAACTTATATAAACTTGTTCGGAGCTGCTGAAATATAGAATCAGTAGAATCAGTGTGCGCTTGAGAAAGCAAAGGTGAAATGGATCGAAGTAATATTGTTTTACATCCTAGTCCAGATTCTTTCACTTGTACCCAAGCGGTCAGTTCAGAGATGGTGAGGATACAGTTTCCGGAATACTGATCGTTGGTGAAAGAGTCAGTCGATGAGAGACACTGTGGCCCCGTTAGGCGATGCTTTAGACTACTCTGCTTCCAAGGCCCTTAAAACATACCAATGAATATGGCAACAAACTGTATTATCCACGCTAAACAGTAATAAACATGTGTTTGGCTTAAATTTTTTTATCAACCTTTTCGGCCCCTAATGTCACTGATGAGGAATGATTTTCCGAAATGTGCAAATATGGCACATAAAAATTTAACAGGTATTTTTGTTATAAAGTTACATCATTTGTGCCCTGTAAAATATCCCTTGTTATATGTCAACATCTATTGTGATATGTGACAGGGACTTGTTTTACTAGTATTGAAGCATATCTAGAGTACCTGTGTCCTTCAATGTCACCATCCACTGTGATATGTGACAGGGACTTGTTGTACCAGTATTGAAACATCTAGAGTACCTGTGTCCTTCAATGTCAACATCCACTGTGATATGTGACAGGGAATTGTTGATTTAATCGTGAATTATCTAGAGTGCCTATATCCTGTCATGTAAGCATCAACTGTGATAGACTCTGTAGTATCTTTTATCAGAAGTTCAGTATTTGTGGTCTGTGTCGTGTAAACATTCATTTTGCTATGTAACAGGTTCTGTTGTACTAATAGTAACGTATTTAAGTACTTGTGTTTTTATTTTATGTTACTCTGCTTTGTGACAGACGCCCGTTGTATCAGAATCGCAGTATTTACAAAATTTGTTTACTATGTCATGTTACCATTACCCGCAATATTTTAAAAGATATAGTTGAATCAGTAAAGAAAAACTGAAAAAACTTATGTCTTCGGCCATGTCACATTCACTGTGATATGTGGCAGGGTTATACAAGTTTTGTTGTGTAAGTATCTACAGTATCTGTGTCGCATTTGCAAACATCTACTGTGATATGTGACAGGGACTTATTGTACTAATAGTCAAGTATCTATGTATGCCAACATCTATTTGCCTACATCTATTGTGATATGTGATAAGGACTTGTACCAATAGACAAGTACATGTATCTACATTTTCTGTCAAATTATGCCAGCTTATACTATGATATTTGACAGGAATCTGTTGTATCAGTATTGACTATTGGATTTAAAATATTTGCCTACTATACCATGTTTCTATCCAATGTGATTTGTGACAAGACTCTAATGTACCAGGAGTGAAGTAACAATGTTAAATTATGTCAATACAAATCTACTGTGATATGTGACATTAACATGTACCAGGAGTGAAATAACAACCTCATATTATGTCAACATTTACTGTCATATGTGACATGGACTTGTTGTACCAGGCATGAAGTAACAATGTCATATAATGTCAACATCTACTGTAAAATGTGACATGAACTTGTACCAGTAGTGAAGTAACAATGTCATATTATGTCAACATTTACTGTCATATGTGACAAGAACTTGTTGTACCAGGAGTGAAGTAACAATGCCATATTATGTCAACATCTACTGTCATATGTGACATAGTCTTGTTAAACCAGGAGTGGAAGAACAATGTCATATTATGACATCTACTGTCATATGTGACATAGTCTTGTTAAACCAGGAATGGAGTAACAATGTCATATTATGACAACATCTACTGTCATGTGTGACATAGTCTTGTTAAACCAGGAATGGAGTAACAATGTCATTTTATGTCAACATCTACTGTATATGTGACATGGATTTGTTAAACCAGGAGTGAAGTAACAATGTCATATTATGTCAACATCTACTGTAATATGTGACACAGACTTGTTAAACATTTTATGTCACCATCTACTGTAATACGTGACACAGACTTGTTAAACATTTTATGTCAAAATCTACTGTAATATGTGACATAGTCTTGTTAAACCAGGAATGGAGTAACAATGTCATATTATGACAACATCTACTGTCATGTGTGACATAGTCTTGTTAAACCAGGAGTGGAGTAACAATGTCATATTATGTCAACATCTACTGTAATATGTGACATGGACTTGTTAAACCAGGAGTGAAGTAACAATGTCACATTATGTCAGCATCTACTTTGATACCTGTCTTTTGACTTGTTGTACCACTAGTACCTGTCATACTTTGTCAGCATCAACTGTAATATATGTGACAGGAACATGTGGGACTAGTAGTGAGATAGATTAATTGTGTTTTCTATCACATGACATATGTAACAGGGGCCTGTTGGAACAATGCTTATCTAAATACACATTCTAAAAACCAAACAGCAATGCCTTAGGCAAACCAATGAATTTTTCTTTAAAAAAAAAAACAAATACATAAACAAAAGACTGTCTGTTTTACTGTCGGGATTACCTACATAACAAGTTATAAAAACAGTGAAGAAAAAATATCAAGATAAAACTTTACGCTTTTAAATTTTCACCTGTAACTGGCTACTTTATTTCTTTTATCCATTACAATATGTCACATTTATAATAAAATTGTCAAAAAAAAGCAAAATTATACTTCCAATTCCATTTAATATTACATCATAAAATCTTCTTAAAGCAAATACATCAGACTAGAAAAATAGCTACCATGCATTGAAATGTGTATTAAAAGCATACAGTGAAAGCCAGCTTCATTAGGGGAATATTTAAGGTTTTGTTGCCAGGCATTGGGTAAAGTAAATCTAAATTTCCCAATTTTAATTTTTATTAACAACCGATTCAAAAATTTGTAAATTCAAAAAAACTATTCACCAGTAAGTACCAGTTCACCTTGAAAGTAAAAGCAATCCTTGGTGGCTTCTATTAAGATTTCCATTTAAAAAAATGATGATTTACAAAAAAGTGATAATTTACAGAAAAATTGTCCCACAGATATTCAATAAAAAAGGCAATATTACAATATCACAATAGCTAATATTTCACTTTCTGTCACACTGTTTTTGTAATACACATGTAATCAATTTTTACAACTTTTTCATAGATAAGGCAATATAATTTATTTAAATAAAATTGGTTATTTTTTCATTTAGTGGATCCAAGTCATTGCTAAAAATCATTAAACACATCACTGATTACCATGCAATATTCCTGGAGAAATAACAATGCTGCTGCTCTGGCGATTGAATATGTTGAAAATTGCTAAGTAATGTCCTTGGTGATGCAATATGTTTTATGATCAAAAAGATCTTGCCTTTGCCATATTTTTCAAAATTTTACAGCAACATGATTCTTCATTTAGAGCTGGTTATTTCCTGCTATGACTAGGCTCTAGTAAGTGAAAAACAACACAGTTGTTAAAGTTTATACTGGTTTGACAAATCGAACAGATTTATCTCCCTTTACCCCCCAAAAAATTTGTATATGGTATCATTGATTAAGGATGAATACTTTCTTCTGTTTATATAGAATTATTGCACATTTTATATTAAATTTACAGATAAAACAATACTTGACAACAAAACTAGCATGTACCTCATGTGTCTGTATAATTGAAATCTACCACAAAATAAAACTGATATGTACATGTGTAAAATATCATTTAGACATTTTTTAAATATGCCTCCATTCTAACATAAGAAAAAGATAAGAAAAAATAAATAAATAAAAAAATTTAAAAAAAAAAAGGAATAAAAATCATCTTTGAGCTGATACCTTATTTTCTTATTTACCACATGTTGAAATTTTTTAAAAGTTGTCTACTCGCCATAATTTGTCTTAAACTGAATAAATCATTACTGTAGATTACCTCAAACATTGAAGAATGGTAACTCAGTAATAGACAGATTATTATAATTTGTAATATCCAAAATGATGAATTCTTCAAAACTTCAACATATAATATTACAGAAACCAGTACCAAACTACAAATGGTATTTTTTTTACTCCATGCTTGTCGGTAATACACTTAAATAGAGCTAGTAAATAATTACAATATTTACAAATAAAAAGTTACCAGTAACCTGAATGGCAAGAAAAAACCTTTTGTAGTACCAAATTATATCTGTATACCATTACAATAGCAAACCTTTATGAATGTTGAACAGTTTTATCTATCTAAATGTTTTAACAACAACTCACCTCTAAAATAAATAAATGAAAAAAAAACCTCTAGTACATTGTACAAATATATTTTTCATTATTCTTTTTTTCAAATTTTTCAAATATAATTACAATACAGTGTGAATGGCATTACAAAGCATGAATATCAATCAATGAAAGATCTAAACTGCTATCAAAATCTAAAACGCTGGCCTTTAAAAGCTAGCTACTGCACTGTGCAAACTTATGTGCAACTCATAGCACAAATATTGTTCAGTTTATTTATGGAAGAATTTTGAATCCCTTATTGGGGCTTCAATTTCAATTTTTATCTTTTAAGCCATTGTATGATTTGTCTTCGGAAATGGAATGTATTGATTTGAAAAATACTGTATTGATTTTAAAAAATATTATGGGGTAAAAAGTTGTTTTGTCAAGTAATTATAAATACCCTGTATGGTATCGTTGTCAACTGTTACTGGATAATCATTTAAAGCAGACATTCACAATAATAATAGAGATTTATCAAGAGCTGTACAGAAAGTATAACTGAACATATACATGTAATATGATACAAATTAACAAAACTAAAGTTTAAAAAAATAACATCACATCTTTATTTATAGCAGTGATATAAATTCACTTGCTTATAATTACCTCAAATCACATAAATAAATAAAAATGTTGTTCTACTGGGGATTCAATTTTTCACAGATCTCTCTCTCTCTCTCTCTCTCTCTCTCTCTCTCTCTCTCTCTCTCTCTCTCTCTCACACACACACACACACACACACACACACACACACACACACACACACACTTTTAAATGTTCGAATTAAGAAGGGTCTTGTGCCTAAGTCAAAGTTATTACCCTAATTACCATGAAATCAACAACCATCTGAAAATCATCTGAAAATGCAGAAATATATACTTTGTACTATGGCTTTTAATTCTCAAAAAAAAAAAACTTAAGTGTTTCTATATGTATGAAATAAATGCACAATTGTTAGTTTTTCTTATAAGACTTAAATGTAAAATCTTAAAATTTAGAAATGTAAAACTTAAATACAATGTATATGTTACCATTTGTCACAATGGGCATTTTCAAATAAATTCCAAAAAAAGTAACCCAGATATTTATCATCTTCATATAAATTACCAAGGCTGAATCATTTATGGCTTTAATATCCGATGCCAAATAACCTTATAATGAAACAAAAAAAAATTAACATTCAAAAAATTGTCAGTTAAAGGCACCAAAAAAAAGTTGAATCCTCTCAAAAGATTTTGGTGACAAATTATTGCTCCTATTATTTTTGTTCTTAAATATAGAGAAACCTATATCATAAAACAAATTACCAAATAAAATATTTTAAATTTGCATTGAAAAAATAACATCAATAATATAATAACAATAATAATAATAAAAAAAACTTAAGTTTCTTTTTATTTTTCTGAAAGACGACGAAACTGAACACAATATAACATAAATATATAATGTATGTATACTGATATCAGTGATTATCTATAATAAATACTTACAAAATACCAGGTATAAATCATATAATATACAGTAAATACTACATAAACTATGAAAAAAACATTTCTGTTTAATATATAGAAAAAAATAGCACTACTGTGGAAAAATACAAACGAACTGTGATGTGTCGAGCAAAAAATACATATGGACAATTAAATCAAGTTATCAATTTTTGTTCTGATTAAAACTACATTGAATTTCCATTAAATCATTTTCAAACATGATTTTGTATAGAATCACATAGTATCTTAATGGAAATACATTTTCTATTTTCAATTTGTGAATCTATACAAATATTTTACAAATAAGAATATCAATGACTTTTATCTGGTAAACTCTTCAACAAATGAAGGTGGACCGTGATTATCATTTTCATAATAAATGTACCAGTATGTCAGAGAAACTCAATGCAAATATTCAATAATGTTCATTCTCATATATATATATTTTTTTTAAAAAAAATGCAATTCAAATTTTAAAAGTTTGTTTTTTAGACAATGATTAACTTTAAGTAATATCTAAGAGGTGGAAAAATAAAAATATGAAAATATAATTATTTACAAAAGAATACATACACCATATGCAGTCTAAGGGAGATAAGCCATCTCTTCAATAGATAACCTTTCAATCTATAAAAAAAATTCATAGACTTTCATTTTCTCTTTCAGGGAAAGTTCACAATCTTTTTTTTATTAATTTACAGAAAATACCAAAACGATTACATATGTTCTGATTAGCATAAAAAGACTCCATTATAAAACTGACAGAATTTTTTTAACTTTTGGAAATAAAAATATACAATTTTTTTTTTATATTATCATTCCATAGCTTCAAAATTATTTAGTAACTCATATATATATGTGTGTGTGTGTGTGTGTGTGTGTGTGTGTGTGTGTGTGTGTGTGTGTGTGTATACACCAATAAAAAAGCATGATGATGCATTGATCAAATACTGCACATGATCATTTGGAAAAAGCTATCGTGTCAAACATAAGTACTTTAGCATAAAACAATTAACAACTTCGTTAGAAGTTTTGTATACAAGACTTAACGAGTTACTAACTTACTATACTTGCTTTATGTATGGAAATAAGTTACATTAAAAAATTCTACTACAGTAATTAACCCTTATTTTTTATTAAAAAAGATGAAAATGTTTGTCTCTATTTAGTGAATTCGCAAATAAATGGAAGACTTTACAAGTTTCAGGCATAAAAACACACAAAAAACATATAGCTACTATCACAAATCAAAAGCACTTCAAACTAAGAACAAAACACCACAAATATACATATATATATCTATTTATATAATTATGAAAAATAAATAACTAAACACTATAATAAACATCAACAATTAATGGTCAAATTTTATATAACAATATTCCCTGCTACATAAAAAATAAACAATATATTTTTATCATTTAGATACCTATGTACGCAACAAAATTATTAATGCATCTTTTTCAATTTTTTTCTTTCTTTCTCTATTTCTGGCAAAAACAAACATTTCATAAATTTCCTGCTTTAGATTTCTTTAAATTTTTTAAATAACAATAACACAGTATTTGTACTAGTAACAGCAACTTGAAATTAATTTTCCTTTCTCAAAACAAGTCATTGTTTCAAGTGGCAAAATAACTTTTGATGCTGAAAATAATAAAATTTTCATTTCAGTCTTTTTTCGAAGACTTGTATAATATAAATAAGTAAACTAAAGTTAAATGTAAACATAATCCAAAAAGCTTAATTTTTATCTTTGATAAAAAAAAAAAACAAAAAAAAAAAAAAAAAAAACAAAACAGGGATATAAAAACCACTGAAAATTCTTGAATATGTATGCCCGCTGATAACAAACAAATAACTGATTTCAACAAATTAAAACCAAACTTGTCACACAGTCAAATACTACACAGAAGGTATGTTTTCTTTATCTACACCAATCTCTTCAAATGAGGAACCAGATTCTGCTGTGCCCTCTGAACCAGTTTCATGTTCATCTTCTGCCTTCTTTTGATCCGGAGTCACCTGTTCGGATGAGTGTACATTATCTTGAAGATTCGATGGTCCTGGTAATGTCGACTCATTCTGAGAAGGGGGAGTGGGTGTGACTGGTTGTGTTGATTCATTCTGAGCAGGAGGGGGAGTGGGTGTAACAGTTACATCTGTAACCTCATCTTTTCTACTGTCTGAAAAGATTATTTTATCAGGTTCAATATCAGAATCAGAATTATCATCATCTCCATCATTCACATCATCATTTTCCAAAAGGCTTCCGTCAGTTATTTCACTTCTCGGAACACTTCCTTCATCAATATTGCTGTCATCCAGAAATGAATCATCTTCATCATCATCACTGTCATCTTCATCATCTTGATCATTTTCATAATCATTGTCAGGTTCCTCGGCATGTTTTTTTGCTTCCTCAACATAAAACTCATCTTGTTTTGCTAAAGGTGCCATGAATTCTATATTTCGTTCATCATAAATTTCTAGGAATGGATGAGCACAAAGACGATTTTCCTAAAAATAAAATAATTTGAAGATCAATAAATCATATACTTTAAAATGATATTTTTATTTAATGGGATATCAATGCAATGCAAAATTTAAAAAACAATAACATATGCAATGTCTGGCAATTGAAAAATCTGTCTACAATGGGTATCCTGCAGTCTAAAGATGAATGATTATGAATGAATCTGGCAACCAAAAACAAAAAGTGCAACTTTTTAAAGTTTCAAAAATAAAATGAAATAGACCAGTTCCAGTATGACTGCATTCAGGAACTCCCATGTCATGATGATCAACAAAATACCTGTATTTTGCAAGTGAATCATTTCCCCATCAGTCATGATGAAGGCAATATATATAATGAGACAAATATGTTAATTGTTCTGTAAAATTATATCAAGGTAGTCTTTAAATCTGTAGATAAAAAATAATATATAACCCTCTTTTTCTCTTTTAAATCCAATTTTAATTGACCAAGTACAACTCAAAACTGAATCATGTTTTCAAAAATAAAAATACACCATAGACATATCATCATAACACATATTCTCACTGCCTAGGTTTAAAATCCCAGGCAGCTTGAATCCCACTTGGGCAGATCCTGGTGGAAGAAAGTTTGTCAGTTTGCTTGCCAAAGGTTGGTGGTTTTGTCCACCAGCTTCTTCCACCATCCATGAACTGACCACATGGAAATAAGTGAATGATTATTGACTGCCTTATAAAACAATCCAATCATGATCAATATCAATATTTAATCTTACCTTAATATAAGCTGACAACTTTGGATAAACCCTAAATATAGATATAAATATGGACAAAGTATTTCTATATGGAAATGTTGTTTTAACAGAATAGGTCACAGCTGGTAACTTGAATATCTTGAAACCTTCATCTTCAAAATTCTTCTTGATTTCTTCATCAACTTGTTCATCTCCTTCAGCTAATATAGCCCCTACTATATATCTACATTTGTACTCATCAACCTGTAAATATAAATAAACATACAATGATTACCTTTCCATGTGTTCTCAAAAAAAGAAATGTCAGTTAAAATACATTATTGTTTATTCCTGAGTAATTTACATAAATCAATGGTGATCAGAACAAAGTATGATTTTTTTAAAATTAGAAATGATTTTTTCTGTTTTTAAACCTTTAATACTTTTGAATTGGGAAATCAGTTTCAATCCCACCCCCACCCCATTTGTGAGACAGTTTCTGGTCTATGCAATTCAGTATATGAGGTTTGTATCAAGATTTAACCATCTACATGCCTATTAATAGAAACTTATACCAATGTCATAAGCTGATCTGGATGGAATGTACCATAATTTTGACTTCTCCCTGAAGTAGCTCAGTTAGAAGAGTATTTGCTTGTAGGTCATATGTGGTAGGTCAGGATTTGACCATGACTAGAACATATGTAGTAAGTTCTTTCCCAAAGCACTCAGCACTTAAAAATGAAAGTCTTGGGCTCTTTCAGAGGAGTAAAACTGGTGCTCTGTCATGGAAGGTCTGTTTCACTAAAAAAAAAAAAAAAAAACTCCCTGCAGACTACTCCAAGTGCACTGCAATGGTCAAAGTTTCTGGTGATGTCTTGATATAAAAGCATTCTTGACTGGGACTTAAAACCCCTTTTGATCATTCAGTTACTAAAAGTAACAATTTTTTGCAAGTACAAGTAACAATGATACAGAACATACTATGCTGGTTACAAGTAGACTGAAGTGACTATATACAGCCCTTAACCTTTCTACTACATGTATAATATATGTAAACTGTAAGATCACATGGTCTAAGTCTGTCTAGTTCAGCTATATACATACATTCCTATCAACATGATCTTAACAAAAATATGTATAGACTAATTAGACTAGAATCAGAACAGTACAAACTATAATCATAAAACTAGTTTGTATCTACTGCCATTAGTTACATCTCTGTTTCTGGAATCTGTTTCAATCGGTGAATCAGAATTCAGATGAACCAATAAGCATAGATGAAGGACTTGACTAACTTTTAAAATGATTTTTATCAATGAGTTAGGAAAACCTCAAGACTTATATATACCATAACATTATATTTGGCTCTTGATAATGTGAATGTCATTTAAGACTTTCCAAATACTAAAATTTGAAATGTTAAATGAAGTATTTTCTAGTCAAAAGTGAATAATTTAAAATAATTTCTTTTCTTTTTTTTAGCACAGACATCCTTCAGAAGTCATTATTATACACAGCTACCAGTGGTTTTGTTTGCCTAAAATTACTACCAAATAAAGGTAGTTTCCCCTTGAGAAATAAGACTAAAATTTCCCAATTTGATAACTAAAATTCCCCAAAAGGCAACAGTGACACACAATCAAACAGTTTAAGTTAAATCCAGTTGTCCAAAACTGTTCCGACAGACAAAAAATGTTAGATATTGTCATAATATAAGATCTTTGCAATGAATTTCAAAATTCTGAGTGTAATATGTGACATAAAAAGGGTCCAAATTTTCCTAATCTGAAAGGTAGAAGGTAGTTTTTAAAAACCATAGCAAAATCACTGGCTACTGTAGATATGCAAACAGAAATATCAATTTCTAAAACTTAAGTTGATTCTTTGATATAAAAATGCACTTTAGCGTTAATATCTTTAGCTACAAAATTTAACTAATTTGTGAATAAAGTACTTTCATACATGTACTGATGGCATAAGTCATATATGACATGACATGTTACATATAAATCAGTGGGATTCCCAAACATGATCGATAATTTTAAAAATTAAATACGCAATTCAATTTAGGCCACTGGTGACCCGATCTCAGGACAAAAGTAAAGCCAACCACTTAAATCTTTGATATAGATAATTTATTTCTGAAATATAAAATAAAAGAAATATTCAGTATTTTTACCATCTGCGCATCATCGTAATAAATTCCCAGACTCTTTTTGATCGATGGACCCACTCTTGCAACCTCGGAGAACAAGTAGCCAGCTCCTCTGTATGGACCTCTTGCGTATTTGTATGCAATGATAGTCTCGCCAATGGGTGGTTTTCCTGAACCAATTTCGATATTTTCAAATAGACCAGAATAAAGTAAAAGGGCAACTACAGTTAATAATAAAAGAAGAAACAAAATTCCAACCCCGATTAGCAATAATATTTCAGCCATGATGTAACCCTGAATCGGAAAAAGCTCAGTTGTTTTCCTTACCAGAAAGAAGATTCCGAACAACATTGAACGTACCCTAGGGAAACTTGTACCATAAGTAATGTATTAAACTTTCGCTACATTCACTTTTATTGGAAATAAAAACTAGATCTATATACACTTCATTTGGAATAAATAAATAAATAAATAAATAGATAAATAAATAAATAAATAAAATTTACAAATTATACTCAGAATTAAAGAAATCTAAAAAACTTTTAAAGAAATCGAAAATATGTACCCTGACAATAACCAACGCAACCGAGAATTCTGTTTTTTTTATACATTGAAGAAATATATACGTTAGATAAAAACACCACAGTAGTGACTAATCAGCTGGAACGATTAAGAGGGATAGTTATCAATGCCCACCTGTCATGTATTCTATCTAGCCATATCGGACATTCATGAGAGAGCTACTAACAATGAAGGTAGTATAAGTTTCTTGTAGCAACAGGGCCCGTATTGTGACATTACATTTCAAAAGTACGAACTCGTTTCCATTAAAGTGGTTATAGTTCTTTTGGGCCCTAACAAATCTAGTTATTTTTAAAGCATTTCGAAAAGCTTAAAATGAACACTATATGTCCTTTTGTCGTTTGTAGGTGTTAACTCTAACCACCGTTGGTAGTATGTTAAGATAGTAGGCTTCTTAAATACGGATATAAATACGTCATGTTTGACATCAACCATTATTGATTCTAACTAAACACAGGTAATAACTACAATTTATCATCTGTGTGGTTTTATTGAAGATGTTCATCTAGTTAACAACTATAAAATCTTCGATACAGAAAGTTCATATTAAAGGGTACCTGTTACCAATTTTTTTAATACAAATGTTTTATATATTTAAATATCACAATATTGAAAACCGCATCTAAATCCGTGACAGAATAAAAAAGTTATAGCGGTTTGAAATCCACATTTTTAACTTTCCCTTGATCGCAAAGTGAAATACCTCGTTTTGGGTTTTAAATGTGTGACGTCATTGCATTTTTAGAAGTAGTATTAACATAATAGACAGTAGTAACAATTATGATATATCGACGTATGTAGAAGAAAGTAACGACTCTTACATGTACCGAATTATGCAAAATAGTTCGTTATTATTTGGGGACGCAGTGGGCAATCTTATAAGTAATGAATTTGGAGTAAAGCCATATTTACTGGAACCAGAAACGGACGAAATTATTTGAGTCGAGTCCCGCGCCCCTATTGAGAATTGTGATTGAAGTTGGTTGCATAGCTGTTGAAAAATACAGACATTGCAATTTGAGCTGAATTGTAAATGATTTTTTTCGAAAGTCTTCGGATAATAAAACATCAGATATAAATCATGATATTAATTCATTCATTATGATGAATAAGAAGCTATGATTTCACTGAAATTGCTTAAAATGACATCAGAGACGTATATAACTGTTTAGTTATCAACGTTTCTGATGTCAGACATCCTCTATTGGAAAACTTTTTTTCCAGAATACATACACCCTTACTTTCATTATAGGTCTGTATAAAACAACTCAACGTTATTATGCAGTTTGCTTGTACTCGTCTAGTACCAATTCAATTTTCAATACTATGGTTATCTAAGCAATAGCCAGTATAGACTATAGCATACACCAAAAGACGCAGTTTTTACTGTTACCCTTTGTAATCAGCTGTTTCTTACTTAATTGTCAAGATTCTATGTTGGGGTTGGGGGAACACTGACCAATTTTTAAATTGTGTTTTGGAACAAAGGATCTGTAAATCAGTTCCTATCCCATGTTGTATACTAACTAGTGTGCTGAGGAAGGAGCAGGTGATGGTTGCGACATTGGTAAGTTGGATTTTTTGGGGTCCTTAGATTTTAATTGTCAGATTCACTCAGAGAATTTAAGAAAATCATTTATCTAGGAGGTTTTCCAGCGTATGCATATTTCGAATATTTCTAAGATAGATTCAATAGTTTGTTGATCTAGATTGCTCGGAAGAAAATTTAAAGTTTTTACTGCTTTATGCGTGAGATCATTAAACCTCAAGGATAGTTGCTGATTTAACGTATCTACAAAAGAAAGATATATATATATATATACTAGTATAATATATATAATAAGTGAATAAGCTTTAAAGAAGTGAATTGAACTTCCTTGTATCATTTCTTGCCGCACTTATTACATTACGTACATAAGAAACCATTCCATATCCCTGAATGACATCAAAAGAGGAACCTTGAAGCTGAACACTTAAACATCTGATATATCCAAAGAAGTGGATGACCATGTTAAATGCCACTTTGAAAACTGAGTCGGTAATTTTCTTCATAAGACCATACGCTTCAACAGATGTCTTCATGTCCAAATCAGTCTCTCTCATGGATATATTGCCCAAACACTCTAGAATGCACTCGTGCAGTTCGTGAAATTCTGTAAGTGTTGTATGTTTTTTATCCCAGCGTGTCAGACAGAACAAGTTTATTCTCTTTTTCTTCTTTGCATTATCTTAATGTAAGATATTCCATGAGTCAATTACGGCTTCTAGTCGTCTGCTCCGTTGGGAGTATTTGAAGAATATGCCGATATGTTTAACAGTGTCTAGCATAAGATGGACTTCTTTGACATTACAAGCTTTGCAAAGAGCCAAGTTAAGGTTATGAGTGCAACCGTAGATATAAGAAGCCTTGGGCGACAGCTGAATGAATATCGCAGCACAACCAGAATGCTTGTCATGTTACCAGCCACGTCCATTGTTTGTGATCGACAATTTATATGTCAAGGCCTAACTTGGTGAGGCAATCAACGACATTATTGCAAAAGCTTCTCCAGTTACCTCCTGGCAAGAGTCAAATTCCAACAATCTCTCTATTGGTTTGTTCTTTTGAGTATAACGGACAACCAATCCCAGCTGTTCCCAATTACTGATGTCCGTTACTTCATCACACTGATATCCATAAAATGGACTAAATGGTTGAGAATAAAAATAAAACAAATATACCAGTCCTTGTCCAAACCACAATCAAAAAAAAAAAAAATTAAAAAAAAAAATAAATAAATAAAAAAGGAAAAACTTTGAAAGCTCATTTAATATCAGAGACTGAATATTTTCTTTTATATAAAGCAGTAGCTCATTCTGGACAGTCTTAGAAATATAGCGATCATTCACCGCACATGTTTTATCTGGTTTTCAATAGTTTTGTCACCAGCACCAATTCGCAAATCTTAAAGTACTTTTAAATTGCCATTATTAAGAATAAATTATGTTTCATCACCTCTTTGTCCTCGTAATGCAATGCCTTGTCTACCACAACAATCTAAACATTTAATTATTGATTTCAATATTTTCCCAGTTTCTTGACAAGGTGGATGAGTTTGAGCCACATATTGAAACATCAACCAATTCGTGCTGCTGGATATTTGTGGTTTTAAAGGCAAGCAATTTTGCCATAGAACTTTTATGATAATCACAAGTAGAATGAGATGAAAGATCAGCCTATGCATCTTTTCAGTTTTGATATGGTTCTGATATTAATGTTTTGGACGACGATGTGAAATATCAGGAAAGAAGACGCACATCAAACAAAACAAGCCACCACACTTTTTGGAATATGCAATGAAGTCAAACTTCAAGAACCACTCATTAAGACAAGAACTGTTTACAATCCCACACTTTCCCGATTTCATTTTCTACTGCTTTGGAAGAAATGTATAGACTTGACTTAGTTTTCTGTTTTCAATCAAGTTCTCAATATATTCATCTGAAAATTAGAAATTTCATCAGTTAAGATTTCATGAGCAAACCGGAATAAGATATAATCATGTATATTCCCACGGAATCGTACAAATAAGCCAACTTCAAAGTAAACATTACTACGTCATAGATATGACGTCAATGTTTCGTCATTATTCCTAAATGGCGAAGTACGCCACTAAAAATAATTAGTCGAATCCTAATTATAACTATATATGAAATTTAATTTCTTTAATTTCATTAAACGAAAATATAATAAATTATTCTGCACTGTCCTGAACAATTCTAGTCGAGAAATGTTAAACGTGCGAAAAACTAAAGTTTATAAAGTCTTGAATTTAAGAAGTCCTATATAAATCAGGAAATACTGATATCAAGAAACACAGTCCTTGCCAGATCAGTCCGCCCTACCACCCTCGGACCTTCTATTTCTTTCTTCCTACAATAAATAAAAGGGAAGAAATGTGGTTAAAAGAAATGCATACAATGTATACAAAATTTACACATTATAACATATATGTACAATATATATACATGTACATGTATATACAATGTTTTTTTTTTTTATTATTATTATTATCATTATTATTTTTATTTGATTTATTTATTATTTTTTTTTAAATTTATTATTATTATTTAGTTACACGTGATCATCTACAGATTCAACCAAATAACGTGTAATACAGTATTGTCTTGTTCTGGGAGGGAAACTAGGGTGGGATAATATCTTATTCCGGTTTGCTCATGAAATCTTAATTTCATTGCGTGCATGAACATGCACTGATGAAATTTCTAATTTCATTTCGCAAACCTCCATAAGATATAATCATGTATGTTCAAAGTTAAAAGACAATACTTTATTTTGAAATTGGTTCTCATTATGAGACTGCTGAGTATTTCTTAAATAGTGTCTTTTGAAAGTGGTATCACTGGACCAGTTTCCCATTTGCAAAATCTCGCTACAAGATAAACCTTTAGCTCTAGCCTTTGATGTGGACGCACCACGAGTAGAATGAGCCTTAAACTCACTAGTATTTATACCTGCCGCTTCTAAAAGCTTGACTAACCATCCTGCGATAGAGCACGGTACCACAGGCTTATGTGGCTCCACATAGCTTAATAGCAACTGGTTACGGGGTGAATCCATGCGGCACCTCCATTGACTTGTTCTCTCTAAATATTGTTTTAAACAGAGAAATACACAAAGGCGTTGGTCATAATCATATGCTTGAAAGTCAGAACTAAAGGAGATTGACCAACTTTACGTGACTTTGTAAGTCTGCTCAAGGTAAATGAAACATCATTATCATTGAGAACCATGTATCTTATATCAAGGGCACATAACTCTGATGACCTTCCAGCCGATGTCAAAGCTAAAAGCATTGACAGTTTAAAAGATAACATTTTATCTGAAAGGCTCTCGTTAGATCCCATCGAAATTATATAATTCAAAACTGCATCAACCTCCCACATAGTTTTATACCTCGGAGCTGGAGGATTAGCATTGAAACACGCTTTCAGAGTGTCCCTAACCATAAGATGTTGACCAGCTTTGCAACCATCTATGATTTCATGATATGCCGAAATTGACGATCGACAAGAATTAATGGTCCGGTAACTGTCACCTTTATAATGACAGCTAGATAGATAATTGACAATTTCTACCACAGGGGCTTGAAATGGATTAATTTGTCGTGGAACACACCAACCACACCACTGTTTCCAACAGCTGTTGTAAGATTTGTTTGTTCCTTGCCGCCTTGTGTGAACTGACAATAATTCGGCAGCTTGTTCAGAAAAACCTCTCTCAATATTGCGTTTCCGGAGATTTTCCAGGCCGCTAGCCGAAAGCTCGCCTGGTTCATGAGAGGATGGGTCCCTCTCGACTGGGATGTTATCAGATCCTTGAAAGGGGGTAGCAGAATCGGTAAATCTACCAGGAGACTCATTAATTGTGGAAACCAAGGTTGTGTCTGCCAAGGTGGTGCAATTAAGACCACTGTAGCCCTTTCCTCTACTACCTTCTGTAGACAGAAGCTGTTGTAAGATTTGTTTGTTCCTTGCCGCCTTGTGTGAACTGACAATAATTCGGCAGCTTGTTCAGAAAAACCTCTCTCAATATTGCGTTTCCGGAGATTTTCCAGGCCGCTAGCCGAAAGCTCGCCTGGTTCATGAGAGGATGGGTCCCTCTCGACTGGGATGTTATCAGATCCTTGAAAGGGGGTAGCAGAATCGGTAAATCTACCAGGAGACTCATTAATTGTGGAAACCAAGGTTGTGTCTGCCAAGGTGGTGCAATTAAGACCACTGTAGCCCTTTCCTCTACTACCTTCTGTAGACACCTCGGTATCATACAAAAGGGAGGGAAGAGATAAAGACCTGTCCCCTTCCAAGACATTTGAAAAGCATCTACTGCTTGAGCGTAAGGATCTGGGTGCCAGCTCACATAATCCGGGAGTTGTGCATTGTGACGACTGGCAAACAAATCCAACTCGAACGGGCCCCATGTCAGATTTACCGACTCGAACACGGACCTCTTCAGCTGCCAATCGCTGTTGTCCGTGTAATTTCTGGACTGCCAGTCGGCTTCCGCGTTCAAAAGACCCGGGACATATTCTGCGGTCAAAATTATTTCTCTCTCGAGGCAGAATTCCATTAATGTTTTGGTCAAAATCACCAGTTGACGGCATTTCGTACCCCCCATTTTTTGGATATGCGCTACAGCCGTCTTGTTGTCCACACGTAGATGGACGTGGCATTTCATGCGAGTCTTTGCGAGACTCCTCACTGCAAACAGAGCTGCTTTTAATTCCAACACATTTATATGCTCCAATTTCTCTGCCTCTGTCCAGAGACCTTGGATTTTCACATTGCCCCATGCCGCACCCCAATCCGATTTTGAGGCATCGGTGTGAATTATCATATCTGGATTGGAAATTATCATGGATTTCCCATTCCAGTCCTTCATTTGGAAAATCCACCACCGAAGTTCGGTCACACAGTCCGCTGTCAGACATACCTTTGCCTGATAAGACTTGTATTCCAGCAGGCCCTTTATTTGAGACATCTGCAGGTGTCGGTAATGGAGTGGGGCAGGTGCTATTGCTTGCATTGAAGAAGTCATGTGACCTAGAATTCCGCTAACTCGCGGACACTGGCCGATTTCTTCATTGTCAATCGTTTGCATTTGTGTATAATGTTCGTTATCTTGTGTAACGGCAGTGATATTGTCATCTTGACTGAATCTATGACATAGCCTAGAAATTCTAGATTTTGAGTTGGTACGCAAACTGACTTTTTCCAATTGATAAGAAAACCTAGGTTTTCCAATAGCCATCTCAGAGATGCTAGATCCTTGGTCAGTTCCGATTTTGACTGATTCAGAAGTAACATGTCGTCTAGATAAATGATCATTCTCACGCCTAGACGTCGGAGAAACGCCACCACGGGCTTCATTAATTTGGTGAAATAAAGTGGAGCTGGGGCTAACCCAAAAGCCATTGTCTGGAACTCCAGTAGTCTCCCTTTCCATAGGAACCTCAGAAACTTTTTGTGTTCCCTGTGGATAGGAACTGCGAGATACGCATCTTTCAAATCCACCTTCACCATGAAGTCGCCCGCTTGAACAAGCGATTTCAGGGACACAATGCCCTCCATTTTGAAATGTTGATAATTAATGAAAGTATTTAGTTTTTCAAATTTATTACAGGTCTCTGACCCCCATCTTTCTTTGGCACAAGAAAGATTGGGCTCAGAAATTGACCGATACATGGAGTTACCTCCCTTACCACACATTTCTGTAATAATGATTCTATTTCTGAATCTATCATGAGTGCAGCATTTCCACTTAGGGTTTGTGCTGTAGCAAATTTCTGAAATGGAACTTTTTGAAATGGAATCTTCATTCCCCTTACTATTTGCAAAATAAATTTGTCCTCGGTCAGAATTGTCCAGTTTTGATAAAAATGTTGAATTCGACCGTCTAGAGGAAACGTTGTGCCTTAAAATTTTAGACCGAGGTCTACCAGACCTTTGTGAATCAGACATACGTCTAGAAAAGCTGGTATTTCTGTGTCTAATGTGCACATTTTTGTGTTCAGTGGAAATGCTGCACCCTGTGACAGATTTTTCTCTAAATCTAAGTTTAGGTTTTCTGACACAGAATGATATGAGCTTACCGCCTGTTCTCTTCTGTGGTCCAGAACTGGTTCTGGGTCCTCTAGAGAATGTAACCTTCCGGTCCGCCCCTCCAGCTCTTCGAGTTGCGGACCCCTTGAGAAAGGGAGTGGTGGAACTGCCTTTGGAGGTCTTAGATTTCCAAGTTTTTCCCTCTTTCTTAGGACCAAGCTCATCGGCTATCTTTTTGGACGATTTCTTTATATTAGCCGCCTTATACAGTACCCTGTAAAAGCTATTTCCAAAAAGATCAGTATCTAATATAGACAATTTACTCTCATTTGACTTAATGAGAAATCTAGATTTTTTAATATCTTTTGTAAGATTGTATAAAATGTTCATACGTCTGTGAAAGTTTGTTGTAGTGAATGCTTGTCCTAATAAAGTTATGGACTTTTCAATTAAATTTAAGCATTCAAACAAATCCAGGTGGTCATCTGTGACCCGGCCTGATCTTATAGAGTCCAGGTCCATCCACAATTTGCTCAAAAGGACCCATGACGGATGCTATTCTGCTCTGTATTTGGGCCAAATTATCATCATATGGCTTACCATAAGACCGCTTTGCAGCCTCGAATATATCGGGCACATATCCGTCTACACTGGGTGACAGTAAATTTACATTTTCCGGAACTGGGAAAAAATCCAAGATCTTTTCCTGTAGTACTTTATCCGGGATAAACTTTGTGAACTTACGATTGATATACTCTTTCATGTCATCTGGTAAAACCACTCTTGACAGAGTCAGTTTCTTCAATATCAAACCTTGAGTAGCCAGATTCGTTTGACGAGTTCACACCGGGTCCGGTAGCATTATTGTCCGGAACAGAGTTAGGTGGTTTATCTGCCAGAACACTGGCAGTGTCTTCATCAGAGCTACTTGATTCGCTCTCTCCATCAGAATCAGTGTCCTGATCTGAATCACTTTCAGAATCCGAAGATGAGTTTTCTCTGAATTTCTGTCTCTTACTCTTAGATGGTGATGCATTCCCATCATCAGTTTTGCGTTTAACGCCGTCAGGGGTACTTGTGTCCCCTAAATTTACCTCCTCAGCTACAGCGGGAGGGTTATCTCCGCTACCCTGCCTGACATAAACGTCGGAGGGTTTTGCGGTTGCCATAATGTCAAAATATAAAAAATATAGCAGAAATATGAAATATAAAATATTTCTGCACAATATAAAACTAAAATCAAACGTGGATTGATAATAAAATCACTCAAACACGTTGGATAAAGATAGGCTTACGACGACAACACGTCTGAATAGTACGAAGACATGAGGAATAATGACGAAACATTGACGTCATATCTATGACGTAGTAATGTTTACTTTGAAGTTGGCTTATTTGTACGATTCCGTGAGAATATACATGATAATATCTTATGGAGGTTTGCGAAATGAAATTTCGCATTTGTAGATATGTAAGCCGACATGTCCTTTTCGCTTGTACATGGCCCTTCAGAGGTTAAATCATCAGGACAAAAGGACGATGTGCAAGAGTTTGAAAACTTTTTGGAATCAACCGGAGGTGATTTTGTAATGTGGAAAGTGTCAAATGGATTCGACTTTATACATGGGAACGTAATTGTACCTGATGTGTCTTTACCTGATATTTGATTATTTGGAGAATATCCATTGCAAATTTTGCTATCTGTCAAATTTAAGCATGGTACAAAATGATTTGACTCTCTCAGTTTTCAAATTCGTTATTTGTTATGTGAGTCCACATGATGTGAAGAATAGCATCAGGATCTTAAAATAAAGGTTTAATTATCATGTTGTTAATATTTCTGTTGATAGCAGGATTGTTCACTCTTAGATAAATGCTTGGCACAAGTATTTTACATGTATTTGCAAGTGCAAAAAGATGAACAACAAAACAATATGTTCCACTTTTGATGGTTTTGAGAATTTCCTTTTCAAGAATTTTAGGAACACTGCCAAAAAAAAAAAAAAAAAAAAAAAAAAAAAAAAAAAAAAAAAAAAAAAAATTATTACCGGTGGATGACCTAATATAATCAAGGCAAGGTTCAGTTGTGCCAAGAATTTTTTTTCAAGTATTTTCATCGCAATATAGATTTGATTTATTTTATTTATATCCCAGGTGCAAAACAGAAAGTCACCAACTACTTGTTACAAGATTAAATATGTAAAAATTCACATGCATTATTGATGAATATAATAAGAACAAAAACTTGATTTTGTAAAGGATGAGGAGTTTATTTCATAACACATCTAATGTTTAATCTGTAACCACAACAACTGAAACATATAATGATTTCATCATAGTAATATAAATTCCATTTGTTCATATTAAATATGTCTCCACAACAGATGAACAAATAATTAATTACATATATAAAGGATAAATGCCACCACATAATCCATCACTGAAAAGCGCTATAAACATGAAAAATTTCTGAAAACATATTTTCCGTATTCCTTAAAAAAAAAAATTCTTTACATGCACTATTAAATACTACAATAAAGTTAGTGATTTTGTTACATCCATATCTGTATTGACCTCTTGGCACTTTCTATACACGGAATCCATATCACAGTTATCTTATGGTTCAAATATGTACTCAACAAAGCAATATAAAAAAAAAAAAAACCAAAAAAAAAAAAAAAAAACTTGTATAAATAAATAAATTAAAAATAACATTAACACTAAAACACTCAGCAGGCATAGTCAACAACATGGAACAACAGCAATGCTAGTCATATACATTTAAATCAGCCTTAATAACAGAATTTCAAAATGAATACTCATGTTTGTTTTCATTTGATCCTCATATGAAGTCCACTTACTTCTATCCATAAATTCCTAAAATCTTTCATTTGATGGTCAATAAAGGCTGGTTTAAATGTATACCTTACCTCTCAACTTCGTTGTGGATGGGATGTTAAAAAGTCAGTGACAATTCAGCAAATGTGACACTTTTGAAAAGTTTAGCACAATATGATGACAGAATATCTACCAATAATAAAAGGCATTAAACTACACATCAACATTCATCTAAAATGCCATCTAAATCAGAAATGTTAAACAAAAACCACCATAAATGTCTTGTTACAAATCAGCTTTATGTTACATGTGAAAACTTCTATAGTGTTCTGACAATACCAGGTAGAATATTTAACACAGAAGAGGGCACTGTAAGTCTAATGCAAAGGCATATATACACAAACATGAATAAAGTAACTAGCTGTAATATTTAACCTTTAAATCTGAGGAAAATTACAACTGCAAACTTTACAAAATCTTTTTTCAGTACTGTTTACTTTTTCATATATTTGGTGAACAGCCCCTAGTTTCACAATCATTTCTTAACCAAGTTTTTCATTAATTTAAATCCTGCAAATTTGTAACATTTATAATCAAACTTTTATTCAATGTAAAGATATTCAGGAATTTAAGGTATCATTTTAAATATTACTTCAAATTCATTAAAATTTATAACAACTATAATTACAACATTTAGTCATTGTTTCAAAAGAGCTTGCCAAAGTTTGCCAGAATTAAGTTAAGGAAAATCTTGGATAAAAATGATTGTGAAATGGAGCAGGATTTTAAAATTCTAATGAGGCAGCCACATATGTACTTTAGCTTTCCAATGTTGTTCATTTTCAATAAAGTTCGAATTTAAAAATTTTCCAACCAAAATATCAGACACATAATTGTTTTATACAAATATTTATAATATTTTTTTCATTTTAAATAATTTCAAAGAACAATCTAACAATTTGATTCACATGATAATTTATCACATAATAAAATTATCAAAGTTAACACTATTTCATCATGCGTATGATTTCAAGACACCATAGTAGGTATTGATTAGCTTTCTTTAATGATATACCAATTAAAGAGTCATAAATTAATCAACAAATATGTCAATGCCCAAATATGAAAAGGCACAATAATGTGTCTTAATGTCTTTACAGTATATAAACATCTAAACATTTCAAATTTATCACAAACCAATTGAAATATGATGAACTGTTTTGTTTCCATTTATAAAAAAACAACATCTTAGAAATCAATCAAAATATTAAATACTGGAAGTTCTGAACAAGTTTTAGTAATCCATTTTAATGGTATTCCCCAGAGTTCCACATGGTACCTCAGAGAGCTTGTGCAGGACAATTATTTTTATCGACAATGGAATCGCATAAAGTGATGTTTTCCCATAATTATGATGCTTTTTCGAGAATATTTGATGTAAATGTCATCCATTTCATTCTGCACAAACCTTAAGAGGCACTGATCATGTAGTACACTGGCAAGTTCCATTTTATGCAAATTTATCTCCATCTTTATGTAATTTGGTTGAATTATTTGGTTAAACAGGGCTTTCCAGTCACATGATCAGTTTCATATGAATAGTTATCAAACCTACTAGCTCAGTTTTATAAAATCAACAGATTTGTTTTTTTTTTTTTTTTGACTGAGACTTTCTTTCTGCCACAATTATGTCAGCAATATAATAGTCAAATAATTATTAAGTTTATTTACTTGTATTTTAATGCATATTACATATTTCCCTTTTAGTTTTGGAATTGTGTCATATATCTTACATATCTTGTTCAATTATGCAATTTTGTTTTATTACTACATGTATTATTTGAATTAATTTGTAATATCTTTTTTACAGGCTATGGTTTTTGTGTATATGTAAATCATAGATTGGAGACATTTTAGAGACGTGAAGCAAGTTTAAATCAAACATACTGTTTATTACTTACTGCAGTGTATATTGTTGTTCTTTCATTCTCAGTTTTTTGTTCAATGTTTAATTTACAAAAAGTGCTATACAGCTTACACATGCATTACGATTTCCTGACTAAATAGACACAGAAAATTAAGTACCAACTTAATTACAAACCTTATTCAAAGGAGAGTGAAAGAGTAATGTAACTACAACATGTCAAGTCTAATAAGACAAGATGTATCAATCCCAACTTATCTATAACAGTTCAAATACAAAATACAAAGATTATTGTCCAAGTACAATGTATCTAAATTTAGAGGGCAAAAATGTCTTAGTAATGGTAAGACAATTAAGGAGCAAAGTGTATAAATAATAATATATATTTGTTAGCTCCATAGAAACAGAAGAATATCATCTAAGCGCTCTCATTAACTCTGGGACCAAATATATACAAAAATGCATGTAGTAGCTTCATACCATTAGAAGAATGTCTAGTTAGCACTATAGAAAAAGCATAAAAATGTGAATTTGTAAGTTCATTTAAATGCAAATCAATAACAATAAGGAAATGCAATGTTCAAGTGTCGTTGAAACATATAAAGGTAAATTTTGAGGTTCAAAGGTCAAATATATACAGACAAGAAAGATATAATTTAGACTTGCTGCATAGGTCGGTTTGCATAAATACATCCACATATGGATTATCAAAGGATAATTTACATCACCACATATATATATATATATATATATATCTACACAAATAGATGGGCAAAGATGGAAGGAACAATGTTTTATGATACATCATGAGTACTGTATTAAAACAAGCGTGACAACGTATCAGTGATTACTGTCAGTAAACAAGAAAGATCAAACTAAAGAAATCAAACTCAAAAGAGAGGAGTATATATGATAATGGAATGACCCTAATTGGCTGCCAAAAATAAATCGTATCAAAATATATTAAAACATGAACAGAAGTGTATATTAATAATACTCATTTCTGAGGAATCAAACAATTTTCTGGCATTTCTCTAATTGTATTCAGATGCGGTAAAGATGTGAACTTTAAATGTTCCTATTTTATTCCAATTCAGGACATTTTTGACACATATTTTGAAATTTTAAATATGGATTACATTGAGAAAAAACTTTATACTTTATAATTAAGCATCTTGCCATAACCAATTTACATACAAAAAGGAAGGTTTGTTTTTATTTGTGATCATATATTTTAAAACTGTAAAAAAAAAATATGGACAAAATGGATGTTCACTGATCAAACAAATATTAACATTATATTTTTGATATTATATTAACCCATTCTGGCATCAAAGATTACTATAAAATCATTTATGTCAAATTGACAAAAATAGTCTTGACTAAAATTTAAACCTTGAATTCATATGTCATTTAAATTTTCTTTGCATTTCAGGGGGAAAATATAAAGACCTTATCATATATACTCCTTTATCAATTAGGAAGCTTATTCAAAATCTTATAAATGTAATTACTACAAAAAACGACAAGGTCTAAAAAAGACAAGGTCAAAAAAAAAAAATTCTTTCAAAAGTTTACTTAATTCATAATTATAAACTTAATTCTTTCAAAAGTTAACTTAATTCATAATTATCGTTAGAAGTACAGTATACGTAAAATTAACCAAAATTTGTCAGAAGTACAGTGTACATAAAATGAACCAAATTTCTCAGAAGGAATCATAACTCATATGTTTAATAATTTTGGTGAGTATTTCATAAGCATCAATAATACTGATTTAGCTGGAAATATATGATATACATGTAGTCTATCAATTATACATAAAATACAATATATATAGATTTGTAGGTTGGTTTATAAAATCTGTTTTGACCAATATATACATAGAACCTTAATAAAGACACCTTTCCAAGACAAAGGTGTAATCATTGATACATCATCGGATGAAACAAAACATACATAAACACATAACAATCACACCTAAATATCTATGGGGCAAGTTACATCTAATGTAATTCACAGTATTTCGTCTTTTTACTAAATTATGTTTATGATTTTCGATATAAATTAACTAAAGGGTAAACAATTAGTGAATGATATACAGGTATAATTCATATAACAAATTGCTAAGCAATTTAAATGACTTGACATTTGGAAATACTACAATACACAATAAATTAGTTCTGACTAGTAACATTAAATCATGTTAGTATTTCATTTTTAATTAAACACAAAATATACAACTGTTTGTATATGAACTCTTAGTGAAAAATTGTTAATTTCATATCAAATACAAATATCTAAATAAAACAGTTTGTAGCATGAACTCTTAGTGAAAAATCCTTAATTTCATATCAAATACAAGTATCTAAATACAACTGTTTGCACATCTTTTACAAATAATTCTTCATTTGACATATAATATTTAAATACAACTGTTTGTACACCCACTCCTATTAAAAATCCTTAGTTAAATACAACTATGTGTGCATTAACTCTTAAATTCTTTATTTCAAATTGAACATTAAAATACAACTTTGTACATTAACTTTTAGAGAAAACAAGAATTCTACAGATTTATATGTCTCGCCTGGTTAGTTTTTGATCGAGTAGAAAATAAATTAGTTAAACATAAACTTCAACATCTCTCCCCCCCCCCCCCCCCCAGGCCAGGCTCGACAAAAATCTTTCATTTCATTTCAAAAACATGTATCTAAATGCAACTGTACATCAACTCTTATAAAAATTCTTTATTTCATATTTAACATTAAAAAACAACTGTGCATACATCAACTCTTAGAAATAACATGAACATTGTGTATTTAAATGCAACTGTTTGTAAACCAACTCATTTTTTTAATTTCATATCAAATATTTAAATAATTTCAAATTCACAGAAGGCTGTACCATAATTCTATATTGAAAAGTGACTAAGAAAGTAACATATAGAAATATGCTAATATATAACTACTATGGAATATATCCACAAAATATAAAGTAGGTACTGGTATTTGGGTAGATGCACTCTCTTTACTCTATTATCTGTGAGTGATTATAGTAAACTTCACTTGATTTTACTATATCATCAATGGACAGTATACATTCCAAAATTATTATACATCTTCAATCTGTCCTGTTTTGTATCATTTAAATTGTTTGTTCAAACTGAAATTAGAAATGTCCAGCACATGTTGCATATCACTTCTTGCTTAATGTTTTAGTCCATGTGTAACAATTGTTCTTTTTTCCGATTATTCTGATTCCACAAGAAATCTGTTGAAAATGGACCATGTTCTTCTGAACAATTAACATTAACATAAGCTAACTCAATACGGCAACCAGAAAACGCCAATTAATTTTATAAAAGGAATAACAGAATGCATCAATTTATTTTGTAAAAAATGTTTTCTTGAAATTTCATAATTTCTTAATATTTGTACACAATTTTTATGTAGTATCACTAATTCAAAGATGTGTAAGAAAGCATTTTATAATATACAGACACCAATATATGAAGTACCAATCAAATGAAAATATTAAAACATGTCCACCTCAAACCTTTTCAATGCTTTTTAATACTTGATGTATTTACATCTTTTAAAATCATAATTTACACTTTTGTTCACATATAAACATGACACATTACATGTTTTCTTTAAACAGAAGAAATCTACACCATTATTATGTGTTGCTGACCACATCTTTCATGTAAAAATTCACATGAAAATTTTCTCGTGAATTTCATGCGTTCGAGCTAAAATTCAAATGAAAAAATAAATTTTGTAAAAAAAAAATTAGCATTTATAAGAAAAACTATGCAGTGTGTGTTACAAAGTATTAATTAAATACAAAAGATGAAGATATATGTTGATTTTTTTTTCAACATGCATACCATTAATATTTTTTCACATAAATTCACATAAAATTCATGATGTGTTCCATGTGAACAAAATTTGACTGTGTACAAGAGGTTGTGGTTTTTAATCTTTTGTCACAGACAGATTTACATATAATCACTTAGAATAGAATCAATATATAATTATATAGCACAAACTTTTGAGATTTTATTCTCCTAATAATTGTGAATGATTACTGAAAATTATGCAAAAACAACAACTCCTGGTATACTAAAAAGAAGCAGTTCCTTGACTGATGCCCATATAGCAAATCAAAGTGTACCAATGTCCAACTCCTGTTACAAGCACAATTAAATCATACTGAAAATACCGTTGATGTAAGATATAAAGGTTTACTAGTATATATTTATTTTCTTCAAAACTTTAGACATTATACGTGTACTTGCATCATAATGAATTCTTTTTACACAGTTGTTGCCAAAGATTTAAAAAAATAATGGTACATGAAATTTATAGAAATTTTGTATAGCTTGAATTTTCATTGAAATACTATTTTCAAAGTATTATGACAAAATGTGTTAACAACGGATATACAGCTAATATTATAAACTGTCAAGCAGAGTAGCACGTCTACAAAATATATGCATATTTATTTACTGAACGTTACCGTAAAGAAAACTGTGTTATCTCCCTTTGAATAACAACTTTTTCCAAGAGTAAAACACCTGTTTGAACAAACTTAGACTCATTTCTCGTAACAAAATCCATAAAATAAAATAAGTTTCTTTAATAAAATAATACAGTGCATAAGATTTCACAGTTCTCTTTAACATAAGATTTTTAATAAAAGATATGCAGCATGCATAACGTGACAAACATGAATAATGAATTTTCAGTTCACTTAGTAACATTATACACTGTATTTCTTCAGGGCTACAATAAACAAAATCTTTTCTTTCTTTTTTTTTTTTTTAAGTTCATGACATCCATTTTTTGTCACTTTTCACTAAAAACTAAATTTTGGTTAATGTCGAATACATAATGCACTGACATGCTATTTTGTTTCCACTTTAGTACTCATCGAACTGTGAAAACATACTCAGTACTCAGGAAAAAGGTCAATTACGGTAATTTTTTTTTTAAAACATAAAATCAACAGGTACTACTAAATTATCTGTAATTTAGAGCTGCAAATGAATAAATGTGTTTACTTCCTGAAAATTCAAAAAGAGTTAGTACATGATTTATAAATGATGAAATAAAATTAACAACAACCATGTTCAACAAGCAATGATCAAGATTTAAGAAATGTCCAGTGAATTCTTTTTCAGTTAAAAGCTTTACAATTTTCAAAGTCACGGCTAATCAACTAGCTACTTCAATGCCAAGTATCAGTCAAGATAAGTCAGTTCATTTTCATATAACTTGATTTTTGCTCGTCAGAGAAATCACATGTGATGTACACATGTGTATGATGTAGTGACTAGGGGTAAAACATAACAAAGGAAAGCATGCAAGCAATCAACATATAGCAGAAATCAGATATATATGTTATATACCTCTCACCACTATCATGTTGTAGTAATTATAACCATTAATGTATAACATATCCATGACAACCATTTACCATATAACATGTCCAATAACAATAGCTTTATTCAACTGGTTATTTTCTGTTTAGCAAGAGGCTCTTCTATTAAACAATTTTCCCACCTTCAATTTTGACCAATCAGATCACAGACAACAACATTTGTTATTCAACTGGTAAAAAGTTCTTAATGCATTCTTTGTGAAAAACAATCATTTATAATTGAGCTATCTACCAGTTAAATGAAAAATGAAAAAAATATACTATTTGTTCTGATTGGTCACAAATAAAGGTGGGAAATATCGGTTAATGGAAAAGTCTCTTGCTAAATGGAAAAAAATCAGCAGAATACTTGCAATGTTAAAATATAAGTGTTAAATGACAATATGAAATAAAGATTAAATAAAAATGAAAATTAAAATGTTATTCACTCTTTACACTGCAAACTCCTACAAATAAATAAAAGTAAAAATATCTATTATAAAACAGCCGCAACGGAGGAATGGCAAATAATAAATTAAAAATAAATAACGTATAAAGTCTAACAATGTAAAAACCTTGTTTTCTATCTATCTTAAGCATATAATTCTATCAAGCATTTTTTCCACATAAAACGAGAAGACAGTTGTCCTTGCTCATTACAGTTCTAAAAACTAGGTTGTAACTTTTGTAAGTATATAACATCCAATTTGAAACTACATGTCATTTCCAATTTTATTTTTAATAAATTCAAGCACTTGTTCTATATCTACATGTACAAATCATCAGCAATTACAAGTAAGTACATATAGTCTCTACCGAATAGATGCAAATACCTTTTATTTAAAAATACCTGAAAGCTCTGCTAATAAAACACTCTTTCATATGAATTGTAATGACATACATATACTCATTATTTGTCCTTATAAATAAAATCAGACAGATTCAAAACACCTGAAAACATTATAAAAAACACAGCTTTGAATGATATAAAATGATATCATATATACCAAAGAAAACCCTTTCTTGCCCTTTCAACTTTTGCATATATTATTTATGTTAAAAACAACTGAGATTGAACTGTTTTGTATGAAGAGAATCAAGCTTCTGACTCACTTTCTTCATCATCATCATTATTTGTTTGTTGTATAGGTTGCTGTGATACAGCAGCTGAGGCCACAGCTGTGGAAGTGATGTCTGGAGACTGTAAGACATCATCTGCATCATCTGTTGCTGTAAGTATTAGATACTTCCCATCAGGAGAAAGCGGGAGACCAGCTAGGGCTTCGTCTTCTTCCCCAGCATCATCTAGTTGCTGAATATTTGACAATAATATGTCCTTTTCTTGACTTTTGACTTTCCGTATTTTTTCAACAGCTTTCTTTTCCTGTAAAAAAAATCAATAAAGATATGCTGTTTATTTGCTGCACTGAATACTGGCATTCACAATAACCTTTTAAAAGTATTAAATTTTAAGTCTATATTGCAATTCACACAGTGCCAAAATATTTTATTTAATTCTCAATTTTAACAATTTAATACATTTTGATAAGAACAGCATTGGCTTAAATTAACTTTAGCATCAATGACTTTTGCTCACTGAATTGTGTGGTATGTACATATTTGGAAATACTTTCTAATATGCATGCACTTATTAAATTAAAGAAGGTGAAAACAAACTGCATTTTATGTGTATTTGATAAAAGGTTTTCCGTCACATTTAGTATTTATAAAACTTTATAAATTGTAGGAACTTGTCAAATACAAAGCAATACTTCACACACACACACACACACACACACACACACACACACACACACACACACTAATTCTTACCATTAAAGCTTGGAATGCAAGCTTTGTAGCAGTACCTATTGCCTGACAAATCTACAAGTAGAGAAAAATTAATTGCATCAAATGAACACAATAATCAAATAAAGAAGTCTTGAATGAACAATTTACTATACAACTTGATAATGTTCTCTTTGGAGTTTTTGTTTTACTATTTTTGCTAAAAAAATCATCTTGAATTCAGCTTCAAAATCAGTGCTAGACTTCAAGATCAAAGTTTAAATTTAATTATGTCCAATTTAAATCTCTAAAACATTGTAATCAAAATGAGGTTCTAAAACTAGCGAAGTAAATCAATAATTTATGCAGTTGAATACACAAACTTTTCCAGATGTATGAAGAGAACATTTACAGCACAGACAGAATCAGGGTGAAAGCCATTACTACTGTACATGTATTAATACAAGCTCTTACTTCATCTGCTGACACGTTACATTCAAACACATGACAGGCAAATGTTGATAATGTAGCACCTGGCTGTTTATTTCTTGTAATAAAACCAAACAATCTGTAAATAAACAAAAATAATTAGTCAGTGAGAGAGATACAAAATAAATATTGGGATATTAAAAATAAATGTACATGTATAAGCAAAGGTCGGTGGTTTTGTCTGGGCACTCCAGTTTCCTCCACCATCCCAGAACTGACCACATCGAAATAAGTAAATAATAAATCTTGACTGGGACATAAAACACCACTACTCCACTCCATGTAAATGTATAAGCCAACAGGTACACTATAATGGAACTACATTTGGTATATGTTTAGGACAGTATCTAAAATTAAATCTTCAACAGAACTCAAACCTCCTTTTTAATATTGTCTTATTTTTTGTGATTATATATTATGTACATGTAGAAAACAAGCACGTTTTTTCTTGTCAAAGAAAAATAAGCAATAACCTTTCAGGTTTTTGGTATTTTAAAAACACATTTATTATTTATTTGGTTTAAGTATACCATACAGAGAAAGAAACAGACTGAGGATAAGTGTTCCAGAAGTAAGAAGTGATGTTCTTTGTGGGACAAACCACTATGGTAGCTCAGTTAGTAGAGTGCTCACATTGTATGTGGGAGGTCGAGGGTTCAAACCTGGGCTAGGTCTGACCAAGACTTGAAAACTGGTAGTGACTGTTCTTTTGCCAAGCACTCAGCATTTAGAAATGAAAGTCAAGAGGTCCTGCAGATGAGACCTTAAAAACTGATGCCCCATGTCACTGCAAGCATGGCAAGTTAAAGAACCCTGCACATTGCCCTTAGCACACTGCATTGGTCAAATTCTGCCACTTCATCTAAAGCTGTTGATGTCTTGATATAAGTAAATTATTCTTGAGTAATATTAATGTCTTTGAAATGAATTATATATTTCTCTATCTACTGTCATGTAACTCTGTGTGTGTGTGTGTGTGTGTGTGTGTGTGTGTGTGTGTGTGTGTGTGTGGGTGTTTAAATTCACTTCATCAAAACAAATGAAATAATAATTCATAGATCTTTTACTTGGCTAACTTGTAAAAGTTTTTTTGACAATTTATCAAGAATAATGACCTATTGTTTTCATGATGTGCTGCCCAAAATGATATATCAGACAAAGCAAACTGTGTTCTTATACCATTGTTAGATGGATCTACCAATCTGTAAAATAAATAAATAAATAAATAAATAAATAAATAAATAAATAAATAAATAAATAAATAAAATCTACAGGTACATCAACCTTCACTTGACACTGAAACTAAATATGACATATTGAGCATGCCATAAGGAATACATCTATGCCTTTTTAAATAGAAAAACTTTCTAAAGAATGTACTATATTAGGCTATGTCCTACTTGAATGAAGCCAATATATATTTTTATTGTTTTTAGTTACTGAAAACCAGCGTTTTCTGACAAATGATGTTTTTAGCATCAAAATACATTTGCTACTCTGTAAATGTTTAGGTACAGTATAAATTTTGTAAGACATTATGATTAAAGTATAACCATGGCTTATTGATAATGTCAATGGCTTTCAAAATCAAGATTTATTAGTTCAAACACTAATAATGCTTGGAAATATTCTATCTTCTTCATTTATCATTGCCTAAAATTAAGCCCTGAAAGTTCATTTACTTATAGTGCCTATGACATGAAATGATGTCAGCAGTTGAGTGGTCTAAAGCACATCCTAGACCATTCATGAATTCAATTCTGGGCAACTCCTGAGAGATATAGTTTCTCAGTTTGTTGGCAAATCAGTTTTCTCCACAATATACGTGAAAAACTCTTGAATGTTGGGTAAAATACTATTACTCCACTCCACTTGGGATGAAACTAAACACAGAGATCACATGTCTGAGATGCTAAAGACAAAAAGTTAGGAAAAAAGGCAACAAGTGGCTGCTATTTAGAACAATTATAATTAAAAGCAACTTACACAAACTGAGCAGAAAAGGTAAATGATCTTTATAAATGTTATTTTACCTCATACATTCACTTGACACAACCAGTCTTGATTCTGTCATTTTAAACACATTGTGTATTGCTCTGGCTGCCAATATCTGTCTCATAGTTTCATGTATTAACTGTTCACCTACAGCAAATTAAGTAATTGTAACAAATTAACTAGAATCTCATAACATTCATCATCACTACTGAAATACAAAAATTATAGTAATAACACTCAGCTAAGATAACTTGACACCTCTTTATTAAACATTTTCCTTGGATGAACTTCCTACTTTTGTGAAATGAAACATATTATCTAAACAGCTCTATTAACCCTTTCGAACCGGATGATGCATTGAGGCATCACCGGGGAGATGCCGGGTGATGCATTCAAGCATCACCGGGGATTTGCCGGATGATGCATGAATGCATCATTTGCAGTCAAGTGAATTTAAAATTTGACACCCCGATAATTATGCTCAACTTAAATTTAATTTTCAATCCATGTGACAGAAAACATTATCAAAATTGATAGCATGTAAAATAAATGCAGAAAATTTAATCGAAATCGTTATAAGATCGACTTTGTTATTTATTTGTTTACATCCGGGTTTCGTATGACAATCGTGTAAGTGTGTAGTCTTGATCGCCGATCCTGAATTATTTTTCTTTTGCATAAAGCGTTTAAACTTTAAAATCAATTATATTAAAAAACTAAAAAATCTCTTTAAATTATATTTTATACCGACTTTTTAAGCCAAATTATGGTTAAAACGAGTTATATGCATGGATAACATCTGATCACCTCAAACAGGACACAGAACTGTTAAAAAAACTGAGACGTGATGTTATTTTAAATGGGTCGTTAAAATAATAGAAATGTATACGACGTTTAAATCATATATAAATGAATTTTATAATAAATCTACCGACAGGGAAATATGATCATTACTTTTAATTTTTGTCAAAAAATAAATTCCAAGCGCCTGGAAACGTCGGTCTGATAATACCGGAAGCTGTAACAAAAGCCCCGCCTTTTTGTTTACATGTCGTTTGGTAACCAGGTCAAATCTATTTATATACATATCAACATGTGTTTTTGTTTTCCGACCAAGAATAATGGAATCTGATTCTTCTGGGGAGGAATTTGAAGGATGGGGCCCAAATGAAGCTGCAGAAGCAGCTGCTTTTCAGCAGCTTATGTTGGAAAGAGATGGAATCGGCGACATCAGTGTCACTGAAAGTGAATCTGAGAGTGAAAGTGAAAGTGGTAATGATGTTCCAGCTGATGGTTGGCACCAAAACTTTGATTTTTATGAGCGGGGGTTTCCACATGCATTTGATCCGAGGGGTGCAACAGGCCCCACCCAAATTTTAGCACCAGAAAAAAATATTATTGATTTTTTTCAATTGTTTTTAACTGATGAACTTATTGAATTTATTTTGAATGAGACTGACCGCTTTGCCAATCAAGAAAAACAAAACCACCCAGATAGGAACAAAATGGCATGGAGTAGACCTACTTTAGCTGAAATGAAAGCATTTTTTGGAATTTGTTTTTTAATGGGCATTGACAAAAAACCATCTGTCCGATTATATTGGTCTACTGAAGATTTTTTTTCTACTCCATTTTTCAGCAAGACAATAACAAGAGACAGATTTTTGCAGTTAATGCGTTATTTACATTTTTGTAATAACCAGATGTCTCTCCAGCCTGGGCAACCAGGGTATGATATTTTGTTTAAGATAAGACATGTTATTAATGAATTAAATTCTAAAATGAAACATCACTTCATCCAAAGTAGACAAATCTCAATTGATGAATGCATGGTACCATTCAAGGGAAGAGTAAAATTCAAGCAATATTTGCCTCGGAAGCCTGTAAAATGGGGAATAAAATTGTGGGCTGTTGCTGATGCCCAGAGCAGCTACGTGTGTTATGTAGATGTATACACTGGCCGGGAAGATAATCGTACAGAGCATGGTTTGGCATCAAATGTTGTCAAAAAGTGTATTGAGGCAGCTGAAATTCAGAACAGAGGCTACCATATTTACATGGATAATTATTTTACAAATCCTGAGCTTTTTTTATCCTTGTGGAATAATTATGGAACAGCTGCATGTGGTACTGTTCGAAAAGTTTGGCGAGATCTTCCACAAGAATTCAGAAAGAAAAAAATCTTAAATTTGAACAACAGAGGAGATATACAGTTCCGCCAGAAAGGACCACTTGCAGCTGTGGCTTGGAAGGACAAAAAGGTTGTTACAGTTTTAAGCACCATCCATAGCAATTCCGAGACCACAGTTCAAAGGTCATCACACAACAGAGAAACTGGACAATTTGAACAGCAGGATATTGCTTGCCCTATAGCAGTTGCCCAGTATACACAGTACATGGGAGGTGTAGATAAGGCTGACCAATATACTCAGTATTATGCCTTCAGTCAGAAAACCTTGAAGTGGCCAAAGAGAGTATTTTTTCGACTTTTAGAGATTGTTAAATACTGTGCATTTGTTTGCTTCTTTAAAAGTCCAAACCATCAGCCTGAACCAGGTAAAGCTCCAATTACCTATCTGAAATTTACTCAGGAGGTAATAAGAGGACTGATAAATGGATACCAGCAGGATAGACGGCAAGGTAGACCCCCTCTCATGGCACTTGAAAACAGATTACAACACCGTCATTTACCAGGCACTTTTGCTACTAGAAGTTGGTGTCATGTGTGTTACATGAGGGTATCCAGTGGTTACCAACAGAGTAGGAAGCAAACTAAGTATGGATGTTTGCAGTGTGGGAAACACCTGTGTTTGCCTGATTGTTTCTCAGACTACCACAGTCTGAGAGATTACATAAATCAGTAAACTAAAACTTTTATAAATAGTGTAAATAGTGTAAATAGTTTAAATAGTGAACATAACTGAATATACTACAGTCTTTTTGATGAATTTAAACATTTAGACATGGATTCAAAATTGGAAATCAAAATTTTGGGGGTAAGTAATTATTAATCAGTTGGATAAATCAGTGCACTCTTAGAAAATAATCTATTAAAATCATTAAAATGGAGAGAAAAAAAAAAACAAGTCAGTTTGATGACATCAACAACTACAAAATTTGGTTTATTTTGGTTTTTTATATTAAAAAAATAAATAAATAAATAAATAAATAAATAAATAAATAAAAACAACAAACAAACAAAAAACTTTCAAATAAGAAGAGTAACTGATATAGTCCAGCAATATATAGTTTTAGTTGTATTGAGGATCAGTTATTTTTAATTTATTTTGAAAAATTATTATATTTACTCTCTCTCTCTCTCAAAGTCTTATTGGATACTTTGAGCAAGGTAATCAAATATTACTGTGATCATAGACGTAAATGAAAACAGTACATTAGTACAACATAAGTTAAAGTGTGTGTTGTCGTATTGTTAGTCCTTCAAATGGAGGGATTTTCGATATAAAGTAGGGATATATCGAAAACAGAAATGGCGCGATTGACAACGCTAACAACTATGTACAAACGAGAGCGTATATTCTAAAAAAGAAAATTTCATCCTTTAAGTTAAAATTAATGTCTGACAGGCCGTGAGTAGCATTTAACATGAAAATGTATTTTAGTTATAAACGAGATACAAACATTGCTTCCGCGATCCGACTTCATGGCCACCGTGTTCACAGATTTTCCACGTTTGTCGGCTTCACGGTGTGGAACTTTCATTCTGGCAGCGATATACGATCTTTTTTCATTTTCATCGCATTTGAATTTTTTTGATTTGTTATTATTTTGTCCATTCATGAACGAGCACCTGCTTTTTAGTCAGATACGGGCAAATTAACTCGGGGGTGAGGGGCGCGTGACGAAACTCCCCCGGTCATGACGACACGTCACGAGAATTTATTCAGTAGTGAAAGTGTTAATCTGATAAAACAGATGGTGGAAGGTATTTAGTATGTATCTTAATACCTAAAGTCTTCCAATTTCAGTGGTTGTCAAGTGGTCTAAAGTGTTAATCATTGATCTCAGAACCTCTCAATGCTTAGATTTGAGTCCCACTTAGGGAAGATCCTTTATCCTAGAACATGTTTATCAGTTTGCTTGCTGAAAGCTGGTGATTTTATCAGGGCATTTTGGTTGCCTTAACATTCCTGAAATGATGATATGGTAAGATAAAGAATCTCGACTAGGGTCTTAAACTCAATTGCTTTAGTCTTTATGAGAAACAGAGCTAAGCAACATTATTTCTACCTCTGTCTGACTTGACCTCCATTGATCCTAGGAATCTTACAACATAACTCTCTACATAAGTAGCATTGTCTATTGCAGCATCCAACGTATCTAACACTTCTGTAGCTGATGTGTCAAATGGATTTATTCTTCTGAAAAACAGTAAAATAAAAATATAGTAGCGTTAATCTATATGTATTACATTTTTAAAAGAATGGCGTTATTTACACACAAAGTTAAACTTAAGTTTCAAGATCTTTGTAAAAGACACATGCAAGAAGCAAGGATTATTTGGCCACATGTTAAATAACACATGGAACAGACAGTAATATAGGATTCTATTTGTGTAGCTTTTAATATAACTATGAATTAAAATGTAAATGATTTGAAAGCAAACAAAGTAAAGTAACATGGGGCCAAAAGCCAAAATTATGTTAGGCATGAAACTCACATTGTTTATTTTCAGTGATTATTAAGAAAATCGGCAATTTGGAAAAAAAAAATAGAAGACAAAATCAGACAAAGGGGAATATTAAAGAGAAGAAATAATATCAGAAATAGAGATGCTATATGGAAGGAGGGATTTACAAATAGCATCACACTGCTACTCTCCAATAATAGAGGTGACTCTCCTTGTAACAATGATCATGTCTTTCAGACTAATTTTTAGATACACAGAGGAAATCAGAATTAATATTTATCAATTCAAGTCCAAATATCTCAATCTCCAATTTTGAAGTTTTAATTTATACAAAAGAGTAACTCACAAAGAAGAAAAAAATGCCATTTACAGAAAAAATAATAGTAGAGTTGAATAGAGTTGATAAATGTTTTATGCCCTGGTCAAGATCTTTCACTAATATTAAGGTGGTCAGTTCTGGGATGGGGGAGGATATTGGAGTGTCTGAAAAGCCCATGACCTTTGGCAAATGAACTGACAAAATGCACCTGGCTTTGTGGGATTCAAATCTTGGGTGTAAGATGCTACAGTAGTGAAAGAGGAAACATTCAGACCAAACTAGTGTGAAAAAAGCTTTAAGCCTACTACTACAACAACAACAATGGCATGTTTTCTATTTAGTCAAATATTTCTTTTCAGAATTGAATGAACTAACATGAGAGACAAATGAACTATCATAAGAAAAACAAATGTATACCAACTGATAATTTGTTTCAATAGGAAACCCAATTTTTTACTATGATGACATACATTGTGCTGAGATTATAGCTGTTTATAAAGACTTGTATAATGGCTTCTCAAAAGGTGACAGAATAAAAGCAACCATTACAGCCAAATAAAATTTACAAAGTAGTGTCACTGAAAGGAATAATAAGAAATCTTCAATATAACTAAAAATGATTATTACTAGATTTTCCAAGTTTAGAATATAGCTGATTGTGAGTGAGTGAAAGAGTTATAGCTGCATCAGATTTATGTGCAGCTATTTGCAGTTAGAAACAGTAAAGAGATACAATTGTATCAAGATTGACCATTTTACCACAGATTTGCATGCCGCGCGATTAAGCCAATTAAAATACAGGAAAAACACAATAACATATGTCAGATATAATTTGTTAGAACAAAATCAAGAAATGTTCATCAAAAAATGTCTCGCTTGATATCTGTATCTTAAAATATATTGTTTTCTTTTTATGACAAACTTTCCATGAAACATTTTTCCTTTTCAGATGCTCTATTACAAACCTTCTTTCTGTAAAAACATATTTTAAAACAATAAGAAAAACTTTTTAATAAATTTGTAATTACTTTTCACCAGTTTTTTTTTTTAATTTTTTACTGCAGATTTAGTTATTCTAATTATAGGATGTATCAGGGGAGACAATTGAAACAAAAAATAGAAAATAAAAGAGCATGCACATATAAGAGACATCACTGATTGTTTTATAACTTGATAAAATCTACCTAAAATATTATGAATATTCTTCTCAGATGTTTATAAAACATGTTTATTTAAAGATCTTGTTAACTATTCAAGAGATCAGATAAAGGTTTAAGAAGTTTATTCGGTGAAAGCTATCTAAACTCACAATATCTTGTTTTATCAGAAATGTTAATTAAGCATATTTTGGACTAATGTTCCCCCCCCCCTCCCCCCCCCAAAAAAAAAAGAAAAGAAAAAGATTTTATATAATAATATTTCATACAATGATATCAAGGTATTAAGAAATGAGGTTTTAAATGTTTCACATACTGCTAACATCTAGCAACATAGCATCTGTTTGATCCTAAGATTATATTAACAAGAGGGCCATGAAGGCCCTGGATGCTCACCTGAAAATGATGTACACTCAGCTTGATTTTGGCAAACTGGAGCTTCTATTTTTAAAAGAGATTTTTCCTATATTTTGAACTAGTGACCTACTTATTGACCCAACATGACCCACTTAGCCCCCAAGGTCCCCATTTTATTTTTGGGGCCTTGGGGGCTAACTGGTCTAAAGCGCACACTTACGAATCACAGCGCCTCTCAAAGCCTGGGTTCTAATTCGATTTGGAACAGATCATAGTTTTAATAAATTGCAGAAGGTTGTGGTTTTCTCCAAGCACTCCAGATTCCTCCAACATCTCAGAACTGACCGCCTCAAAATAAGTGAAAGAATCTTGACTGGGGCATAAAACACCATTACTCCAAAATACTCCATTTTATTTTACTTTTAATAAAAAAAATAAAACAGATCAAAATTTGTCTAAAATAAATAGTTGAGATTGAAAAAAGTTTTCGAGAAAGGTTAAACCCTATAAATTCCAAAACCCTGAAAACTTCCAACAAATGTTAATCATACATTGCTTAGTAGATTTAAAAAAATTACTTAAAAACTTAAACAGATAAATATATAAAACTGTTATTAACTTTGGTGGTCCAGATAAGTTAGATGTGACACCACCACTTTCTATATCCTTTTGTGACATAAGATCAAACTGGATTGGTACATCTGGTAGGAATGCATTGTTATTGGCTGCTGGGGTCGTCATCGAGGAGACTGGTGTGGTGGACGCTAAACTGTCAATAACATAACAGAAAACAAAATAAAATAAATAAATAAAAAAAAACAGGGTGTAAAAAGAATTATCACACATATGAGGGGCACCTAAATGAAGAAACAATACAAGGGCACTGAAGAATAATATTTTTACATATTTGATCACAAAAAAAATCAAAATTTGGCATTTATTCAAAAAAGAATATTATTTTCTCTCTTTTTAATTAACTACTAACAAGCAATGTAAAAATAAAGAATACAAATTCCCCCCTTTTCATAAAAAAAAAAAAAAAAAAAAAAAAAAAAAAAAAAAAAAAAAAAAAAAAGAAAGAAAAAAGGAAAGAAAAAAGTGATGTTTGTGAAACACATTATGCCCCTCCCCTTCTTGGACAGACATTATAGGGTGCACTTTTATTATGGGCAGTATACATTATGGGCAGAGTATATGGAAATGAAATTGACCTCTTGAACTTACAATCAATAGGGGTCATCTACCAGTACTATCTGAGATGCATTAATCTATCAAGTATGATGTGTCTTAGCCCGGAAAAAAATTTGAGTTATAGGTTGCACAAGACAGCTGCTTCAGACAGGTTTGACTGTACTTCTAAATTATAAATTATTATCAATATAACCATATTCAACCAACCTGATTATATATGTTATATCAGTAATAAATTTGATCAACCTTTGTAGAGATAATGAACGTAAAGCAAATTATTGAAATTTTTCTAAGTCCAAGGGGGATAACTGTGTCAAAAATTGCTCATTCGTAACCAAAACAGAACTTGACCTTGGTATTTTTATGATAAATCTGTATACCAAATTTCATTTCAGTATGTGCAACCTCTGCAAAGAAAATGAACAGAAACTGTTGGTGGACAGACAGACCGACAGCAGCAAAGCAATATGCCCTCCCTTCTTTGAAGGGGGACATAAAAATTCAAAACATAAAAACTGTAAATGGCAGTGTTGGAACAATTTTTTTAAAACGAAAATAATAATCTTCAGTGCCCTTTTTCATTATACACATACAACTAGTAATATAAGAAACAAAAAAACATGTAATACTATATAGCTAGCTGCTCATGCATTGAAAGTTCTGGCACATAAACATACAAAGATGAACCTATGAATGAAAATAATCTTTGTAGAGTATGGAAAAAAAAGGTAGGGTTGAGATGCACTGAAATAAATGGTGAATGCATGCACAAAGTTGCCCCTTTCTCCCTTTTTTTATTTAATATTTGGCAGATTTCCAAATATATGTAATCTTCTGGGTAAACAAAGTGTTCATAAAAGGACTGAACTATTAAGTCTGTTAATTTGAAGGTCATTTAATTGAATTTTGACTTATAGCCTCTAAATAATAGTTATTGCAAAGTTCAAATGCTTGTAGCATGTTCAACAATAATCATGTGATATTAACAGATGTTTATTCCAGAAAACTAAAATTTGGTTAATAAGCATTCTATTAACTGCATAACTGGTACACTATACTCAGTACTTTTATCTTTTAAAATGAAGTATAAACTATAAAATACATTTCAATTTAAGTAAAGATCTCAAAATGCATGTATATACAAAACGATTGAATGCAAATAAAAACTAGGCCATTCTCTATATTAGCTTTTGTTCACTTCACTGCAAACAATCATGCAGTTACGGGATATACAGGTAATAAATAAGCTTAATTTCTATTTTTCATAATCTTTAGACCACTTTTGAAAATTATCTGTAAAAAGGTCATTGGTTTGAGGGATTACTAGACCAAGTACATTGTATATTTAACTTCTAAGGGGTGTACTACATAAAGAATTCGGAAATCTGAAATTGGAATTTCTGGTACCAGTTTGATTTTAATTCACACAGATCAACAACAAATAATATTTTATTTTATTTCAAAGTTCTTGAATATCATATACATGTATATAAATATCTTAATTATTGGTTTACCTCTGATTAGGTTGTCCATCTGGACTACTTGTGTTAGATACTTGTTTTGTAGAACTGCCAGTACTTGATGTCCGCTCCTTAAATGAAAACATAATTGATAAATGCAGAATTGTAAAATATCCTGGTATCATGAATACTAGTTATGTTACTTGAAAGAAATGCTTAAGCCAGAAGATGTGCTGTTTTTGCAGAGAAAGTTCTTCATTTTTAATTTTATAATTACAGGTTAATTTTCCCGAGTGATTTGACAGTGCCTAACAAAATGGACAATATGAACATTTTACAAATTCATACTTTGATGCATAAAAAAAGAAATACTTCAAGTAAAGAACATGTAACATTAATAAAAATTAAAGAAAATAAAATAACACATAACACTGGAAAAAATTGTGCCAATAATAGAAAATTATTTTTAAAACAATGTCTGTTTTCAACCAAATAATACTGACCATGAAATAATCAAGCATACATGAATCTATATACCCTTATTTTACCACTCTATTTCTCCCTGTCTTACTAAATCTAGTCATACTTTATTGATAGTTACCAGTTTTGATTTGCCCTGCAGTCTCATTCTCTCTCATTCTCTCTCTCTTATTACATTTGGTTATACATGTACTTGAGTTTAGTATTACTCTAAATATATAGATAAACTGAGGTTAAAAAAAGATTGTCCTTTACTCTTTGCAAGACAGCTCTCTCTCTCTCTCTCTCTCTCTCTCTCTCTCTCTCTCTCTCTCTCTCTCTCTCTCTCTCTCTCTCTAAATTTAGATATTAGACATACTAAGGGTCAGTTACATTCTATGATTAACCATTTAGCTCTCTCTATGATAACATTTTGACATACCTTAGGTTTAGCTAACTGTTGAGGTTTACCCTTTGTATAACCACTTTCTCTGACTACATTATTTATAGTGCATATCCACTAAAACAAAAAGTAAAAGTGATTCATGAAAAATAACTGAGAGATACAATTATATATAACATATCTAATAAGTTTGGGGAGTAAAAAAACATTTTGCAAAGAAACTGCCTTTCCAACATCTAGTTACAGACTAGTTAAGATGTGACATTTTTAGAGCACCTGATTAAAAAATGATTCCTTTGTTACATTTTATGGCATCTGGTTAAGACTTGTTAACTTACAACATGTAACACTTTTGAGGCATCAATGCTTTTGAATGCTCGCTCTGTAAGTGGGAGGTCGTGGGTTCGAACCCCGATTGGGTCTGACCCAAGACTTGAAAGTGGGTAGTGACTGTTCTTTCGCCAAGCACTCGGCATTACAAAATGAAAGTCATGGTTCTTTGTTCTAAAGAATTAAACTGAATATTTCCTGCAGCAAACAGAACTCACCTCATCTTTTTCTCTGTCATTCTCTGCTTGTACTACTACAGATCTGTTTAAAAAAAAGGAAGGTATTAATAAAGATCTTTGAATAATTTTTTATGCAAGTGCAAGTATTTACATATAAAGAAATATGATCACCTAAGTTATTACATGTATTAATTTGATTTAATTACTGTATTTGAAATCATATGGAATACAAAAAATGTACCATTTATGTAGATTTTGAAAAATACTTATGTATGAAAATAAGTATTTAACATGACTAAAATATTTTTGACAGATACATGTTTAAACAAGAATTCCATGGATTTCAATGTCCCATTAAAATTTAAATGGATAGTTTTTGATCAAGTAGAAAATACATTACTTTAAATAAACTTTCACATTTTGACACACTGCCACCTACGACAACACTGGAAAAGTAACACCTAAGTCTCGCCTTATGGCAATGCCAGGCTCAACAAAAATGCTTCACAACTATAGAACAAGACAGATATAATATAATTAGACATAATCAATGAAAAATAATAAATACTTAACATCAATATTTTTATTAAGCAAGAAGGACTTATGATTTTACAAATAATATTCATTGAAATATAAAATACCAACTTTTTTGTGTTGGGAGAAGAAATCTGAAAGACAAATTTTCTGTCGTCTGCTTCATATGGTTCTGCTCGGACACCTGGCTCATTTAAATCTAGCACCAAACTTCCTGCAAGCTGTTCAAACAAAATTATCTTAATCAATTAACAGATACTATAAGATATTTATCAGAATAAAAAAAAATGTCGTATTAGGAATTTCATAACTTAATCTATAACTTATAAAAGATGATGATTCCACCAGTGGAAGACATGAAAAAAGTAACATAAAAATTTGTATGGTCAAGAAAATCAACATAAAGCACTGTTTAATGTTACTTTGGAAGTTAATGGTAAGAAAATAGACTGAAAAGTGATTCAGCTCTTACACTTAAAGTGATTTGTTTACACACAATTTACTAATAGTGTACTTCTCATATAGATTAAATTTACTGGTAATAATTTACTTAGTTTGTATTGTGGTAATCTTCATCATTTCCAGCCAAAATGTGCTATTAAAGGAATATTATCAACAAGAATTCCATGGATTTAAATGTCTCACCTAGTTAAAGTTTGATTGAGTAAAAAAAATTACTTTAACATAAACTTTCACATTTTGACATGCTACCGCCATCTATGGTGACACTGGAAAAGTAACACCTAAGTCTCGCCTTATGGCAATTCCAGGCTCGACAATAAAAGTTCTCATGACATCCAAGATTTTTACTTTTAAAAGATATGAGATGTGTTGAAATAATGACATTAAACCTACAAGTTTAAGATTAATAGTTACAACAGTTGACACATGTAACAAAAACATAGGAGCCATTTGTTGAAAAACCGACATTGATAAGATAGATCATCCCACAACAACTCACTTTTAAACCTAAAAGCATACAACTAGACTAAGTAATTCAAAAATATCAATCATGCTTTAACTTTCATTATGCAACACAAAAATTTGAAAATTCTCATTCCAATAAAAGTTAAAAAAAAACATTTTAACTACACTATACTTGATTTTGAAAAAAATTCCAAGTTTTACCCATAAATAATGAAATTGAGCAATTCTGATTTACTGAAAATAATGTTAGAGTTATTAAAATTTTATTCAAGTTTCAGACAATATTGTTATCATGTCATGTTTTAAATAATTCTTATTATAAGGTGCTCAATAAATATTATGACATTAGTACATACATGTATGACAAGGATATGATGTGTGTTCAGAACTGTCACATACCACTTTTGAATGTATTATTCCACAAAAATTCAAAAGTGGTATAGGGCAGAACTGCAGTGTCTCCATATATAGTTTTACATAGTTTGACCCAACTATTAGCATTTCGTTTAAATATCAAACATTATTAATGTGAACAAGAGGCCCATGGGCCTTAACGCTCACCTGAGGACATGGCCAACCTGAGGATATATCCAAAATCATTTGCAAAAATACATAAAATATACTAATATACATGCCATACAAAAAGTTAATAGTTTCCAAGATAATTAACAATTTGAGTCTTTTATGCATCTATGACCTTGACCTTTAAACGTAGAACCTTAAGCCACATATCAAAATGATTGTCATATCAATACCTACAAAATTCTAGTATATATACCTTTGCAAAAAGTTAATAGTTTTCAAGATAATTAACAATTTGGGTCTTTTTATGCATCTATGACCTTGACATTCAAATGTAAAACCTTGAATCTTATATCAGAATAATCACCATATCAATTCCTACAATATTCTAATATACATGCCATACAAAAAGTTAATAGTTTCCAAGATAATAAACAATTTCAGTCTTTTTATGCACCTATGACCTTGACCTTTGAATGTATGACCTTGAGCCACATATCAAAATGATTGTCATATCAATACCTACAAAATTCTAGTATATATACCTTTGCAAAAAGTTAATAGTTTTCAAGATAATTAACAATTTGGGTCTTTTTATGCATCTATGACCTTGACATTCAAATGTAAAACCTTGAATCTTATATCAGAATAATCACCATATCAATTCCTACAATATTCTAATATACATGCCATACAAAAAGTTAATAGTTTCCAAGATAATAAACAATTTCAGTCTTTTTATGCACCTATGACCTTGACCTTTGAATGTATGACCTTGAGCCACATATCAAAATGATTGTCATATCAATACCTACAAAATTCTAGTATATATACCTTTGCAAAAAGTTAATAGTTTTCAAGATAATTAACAATTTGGGTCTTTTTATGCATCTATGACCTTGACATTCAAATGTAAAACCTTGAATCTTATATCAGAATGATCACCATATCAATTCCTACAATAATCTAATATACATGCCAATACAAAAAGTTAATAGTTTCCAAGATAATTAACAATTTCAGTCTTTTTATGCACCTATGACCTTGATCTTTGAATGTATGACCTTGAGCCATATATCAAAATGTTCGTCGTGTCAATACCTACAATATTCTATAATATATGCCTATACAAAAAGTTTATAGTTTTCAAGCTAACGCACAATTTTAGTCTTTTTTAGCAAAAAAATAACATTTCAGGGGCAACAACTCCTACATGCATTATCATACAGTTACGAAACTTTGTACCTTTTTACATTTTGTCCTGCTAAACATTTTAACAATGTTTTAATATTATATATCTCTTATAATTTGGAAGAAAAAAGCCTAAAACTGCACAAATTACAAACTAGGTCATGACCTTGAACTTTGACCTTGACCCCATTTTGAAGGTTATTTCAAGAAAAAGTCAAAACTGAAAACCCCATGTCAATATCTATTCATATAGTCAAGTTATAATAATTTGAAGCCATTTTACGAAATTTTCAAAATTAAACGCAAAAACGCGTAACCTAATTTTTTACCAAATTTCACGAAATGAACAATTTATAAGCTTAAGACCCTAGAGAAGCCAAATATCACATCAGATTTTTTCTCCCATCATCGCTTTCAGAGAAGAAGATTTTTTAAGTTTTTTGGAACCATGGGTCACCTTGACCTAGTTTTGGGAGCCATGACAACGTCACGAACAAATCTGAATTGCACTGGCCCATATATGCATCTGACCAAGTTTCATTAAAATCTACCTCATAGTTTTAGAAAAGAAGTTGAAAATGTAAAAGTTTACGCCGCGGACGACGACGACGACGCCGACGACGACGACAACGACGACGACGACGACGACGACAGACAAATTTTGATCAGAAAAGCTCACTTGAGCCTTTGGCTCAGGTGAGCTAAAAAAATGGAAATCGGTAACGTTTTTCTCAAATTTCTGTGTTAAAAAAAATTAAAATACTTTAAAACTGTGTATACTCTTAGACTGAAATTCAAAACAAAGGGTCTAATAATTGTCAGGTCAAACTAAGTAACAGATAAATGTGTATTGGGATCAGAATGATTCAGTATGTAGTTTTTATAGACAGGTGCTCCCTGTACAGGTGTGAAGTAATTTATGACAGGTTGATGTAATGTTTTCTTGTCTCTTCTTTCTATTTTCAAATTTCCATCATTTTAACAATTTTTTATAATAGTTTCTACAGAATTTTGAAAAAGTATCATTTATTTTAATTACAACTGTTAGCCAGACTCTTGTTTACACATGTATTTTGTTTACCTTGAAAACTAGCTATCAATGATAATAATAACTAAAATAATATATTCATTTCACAATCATCTTTTGACTTATATAATAATGACCATTCAAAATCAAATTATATGTGATTTAAAAATAAATTATTAACAAAATTGAGCTGAAAGTGCAACTTACAAATTCAAAAATAATCATGAGCACAATATATCACAAAACAATTTCCAAAACTATTGAGCATAAATAAAAACTAATTAAACAATCAATATGTAAAAAAATTGACAGACAAATAAACATAGTGTCTCGTCAAGTAAAGACTTAAAATAATAATAAAAAAATTACAAGTTTATCTTCTAAACTGATATCTAAAATCTATCTAAAATTTGAAATACAGACAAGAAAACATAAATAGTGCATGATGGGTAATATTGGTTGTAAGTACAGATGCACTAATAAAGCTTACATCTGATTGGTTAGCTGACTTTGAGTGCTGAAATATAACAGATGATAGATAATGCATGCTAAAACTATGATGATATATAAGTAGAAATATTGTATAGTACCATTCATAATCCCAGGATTGACCTTCACCTTTACATTTATATAGAACAGCAAATAATTGCAAGTATTTCAAAAGTTCTGCAGAAAAAAATGTTGCTGTGTGAAAAAAAATTAAAAAAACTCAAACTTGAGGTCAAAATTTAAATTAAAAAAAAAAGACTTTCAAGGACTTAGTGTCTAAAGGTACCCATATTTTTGTAAGCAAGCTTTTGATACCATATTTGGTAACACATGTAAATGTATGGACTTTTACTTCTCTGTGAGAAAGTGAGATATATTAAAAAAAAATTTTCTTTGAGGGCAAATTGGTATGTGTGATAAATGCAGACAATAAAACATGAACATATTTCTACTTATACAAATTTAATACCATATGCAGAATGTTAGTACATCTAAAGTTACTATTTGTTGGTTATTATAGAAATGAAATACATAACAGTTAGTAGAAAAGACCATTATTATCCAAAAGTAATCCCAGTGGTATTGGGAAATAAAGGGAAATCTATAATCTACAAATAACTTATGAAACTGTTTGCCTGTTTATAAATCCCTAAGAAAATCTACTAAACACTGAAATAGCTGAGAAACAAAAAAGATGAAAAATATTAAAATTGAGTAAAATAAAAATTTTTTATTTCTTATTCATTTTTTTTTCTTAATTTTAAAAAAAACCAAAAAAAAAAAAAAAAAACCAGATCTTTGTAAAAAGACACCGATTGTAAAATATTAGATTTTAACACCAGAGATTTTAGTTTTGCCAAATCTACTGACTTTGTAGAGTTCACACTGAATGACACTTTACAGATTGTATTGGAGAATGTTTTGAGATAAGATGGGACATGATGAAAAGAAGTGTTTTGGGAATAGATTTATCTATTTTTTGATACTGATGCTGCATATTTTAGGTTTAGAGGCTATTTAAATGCAAAAACAAATCTGCAAAAAACATTTTCATTGAATAAACCAAGTACAAATAGCCCAAGGTATTATGTTTTACAGATGCTTTTCAAGTACATGCATGTAAAACCAACACAAGTTAACTTATAAAAATAGAATTGTCTTCTATACTACTTACCTCCATCTTGGCTTGACTCATTAAATTACCAGCTTGTATAAAGAAATAACATCTGTCCCATTTTGTGGCAAGAAGCTGTTTGCTGAAATTGAAGAAAATTACTTTTTTTAAAATCAATTTTTTAAAATATTCAAATACTGAAAGGTTTAAAACCATTTTTCTGTACATGTATTTATGTTTTGTGAATCCAACTTAACCATGCTTCACACAATCTTTGTGAATCCTACTTAAACATGCTTCACACACTTTTTGTGAATCCTACTTAAACTTGCTTTACACAATCTTTGTGAATCCTACTTAAACTTGCTTCACACAATCTTTGTGAATCCTACTTAAACATGCTTCACACAAGCTTTGTGAATCCTACTTAAACATGCTTCACACACTCTTTGTGAATCCTACTTAAACTTGCTTTACACAATCTTTGTGAATCCTACTTAAACTTGCTTCACACAAGCTTTGTGAATCCTACTTAAACTTGCTTTACACAATCTTTGTGAATCCTACTTAAATATGCTTCACACAATCTTTGTGAATCCTACTTAAACATGCTTCATACAATCTTTGTGAATCCTAATTAAACTTGCTACACATACTCCTTGTGAATCCTACTTAAACATGCTTCATATAATCTTTGTGAATCCTACTTAAACATGCTTCATACAATTTTCATTAATCCTACTTAAACATGATTCATACAATCTTTGTGAATCCTTTTTTAACATGCTTCACACACTCCTTGTGAATCCTACTTAAACATGTTTCATATAATCTTTGTGAATCCTACTTAAACATGCTTCACACAATTTTCGTGAATCCTTTTTTAACATGCTTCACTCAATCTTTGTGAATCCTACTTAAACATGATTCATACAATCTTTGTGAATCCTTTTTTAAACTTGCTTCACACACTCCTTGTGAATCCTACTTAAACATGCTTTTATATAATCTTTGTGAATCCTACTTAAACATGCTTCATACAATTTTCATGAATCCTACTTAAACTTGCTTTACACACTCTTTGTGAATCCTTTTTTAACATGCTTCACACAATCTTTGTGAATCCTACTAACACATGCTTCTAACTAAAATCAAGTGAATATGTGATGTTTTTTGGATGCATGTATACTGAAAAACTCTTAATTTATCAGGATTTTAACTAAATTAAGTTGTAATCCTAATTTTTATTTCTTAAAAGGGAATAAAATCTAACCTAATAAAATCTATTCTGATTAATGATTAAATACAAAGTTTAGCAGCAAATATGGCAGAGAATTGCTGAGGGATTTTATTCTACAGCAAATTCTTCCTTATATTTTTATACACATATATAACATTGTTCTATCATCTAGATTGTGCTTTGCTAGTGTTTCTGTTATCTAAAAAATTAAAATTAAATGCTAGCATATTAATTTTATGACCTAGATTCATAAAAAAAAACCAGCTGCTAATCAGACAAATGCTCTGTAACTAAATGATGTGTGACATGTTGTCTTTTGTTGGTATATATCTGCTCCAAGTTTGATTAAAATCAATCCAATCAGAAAGACAAAAAATAACATATAGACAGGGTGATTCCTAAATGCCCCTAACAACTTTACTTACAGGGTTTATTGAAATATATGATCACAGTCAATTGCATTTACACTTTCACAAGATGAAACAATATTTTGTTAGTAAGTCTTTTGTATTACCAGTAAATCAGATAAAAGTTGTGCAATGATCATTAAAGAATAAAGTTGATGGTATCATATATCTAAATCACAAACCACACAAAAATCACACAAAATAAAATGTACTAGTAATGGAAAAGATATAGCTCCAAAAACCTGAGAGTACAGGTAATGCCATAGATATTGGTTGGTCATAGCTTCAAAAACCTGAGAGTACAGGTAGTGCTGTGGATATTTGTTGGTCATAGCTAAAAAAAACTTGAGAGTACAGGTAGTGCTGTAGATATTTGTTGGTCATAGCTACAAAAACTTGACAGTACAGGTAGTGCTATAGATATTTGTTGGTCATAGCTATAAAAACCTGAGAGTACAGGTATCGCTGTGGATATTTGTTGGTCATAGCTACAAAAACCTTAGAGTACAGGTAGTGCTGTGGATATTTGTTGGTCATAGCTACAAAAACCTGAGAGTACAGGTAGTTCTGTAGATATTTGTTGGTCATAGCTACAAAAACCTTAGAGTACAGGTAGTGCTGTGGATATTTGTTGGTCATAGCTACAAAAACCTTAGAGTACAGGTAGTGCTGTGGATATTTGTTGGTCATAGCTACAAAAACCTGAGAGTACAGGTAGTTCTGTAGATATTTGTTGGTCATAGCTACAAAAACCTTAGAGTACAGGTAGTGCTGTGGATATTTGTTGGTCATAGCTACAAAAACCTGAGAGTACAGCTAGTGCTATGGATATTTGTTGGTCATAGCTACAAAATCTAAGAGTACAGGTAGTTCTGTGGATATTTGTTGGTCATAGCTACAAGAACCTGAGAGTACAGGTAGTGCTGTAGATATTTGTTGGTCATAGCTACAAAAATCTGAGAGTACAGGTAGTGCTGTGGATATTTGTTGGTCATAGCTACAAAAACCTGAGAGTACAGGTAGTGCTGTAGATATCTGTTGGTCACAGCTACAAAAACCTGAGAGTACAGGTAGTGCTGTGGATATTTGTTGGTCATAGCTACAAAAACTTGAGAGTACAGGTAGTGCTGTAGATATTTGTTGGTCATAGCTACAAAAACCTGAGAGTACAGGTAGTGCCTTAGATATTTATTGGTCATAGCTCCAAAAACCCTAGAGCACAGGTAGTGCCATACATTTTTGTTTGTCAAATGTATTCATTATGAAGTGAACATAATTGCTAAAATATATTTTACAAGATATAGACCAGACTCTTTATGCAAAAACATATTTCCCCTAATATACATGTCACTTTGGCTGCATCCCTGGAGTGGCATTTACAGACAGGTTTCACTGTATCTGATACTTGAAGCAGAGTGTTTGCATGGTCTTAAGCATTGACATACATATTAATTAGTTTTGGTGTTCAAAAAATCTAATCACTTTGATGGCAAGGTTTTTTTTTTTTTTCATATTCACAAACTTGAGCTCCTTATCAACACAAGCATTAAAGCTGCATTAAGTTTTCCAAAGAAAAATTTAAACTTAAATTAAATTTAAACCATTTCAAATACATCTGGATATTAATAAAGGACAATTAATGCAATCTGTCATCTTTCACCTTTGATTCTAGGGTTTTTCTGTACATCCGTGCACATGCTCCAAGCTCATAATTACCATTGTAAAACACTGACCAACCGGTCAAAGGATTTCGTTTATTTACAGCTAAAAGAAAATCAAAAAAAAAAAAAAAAAAAAAAAAAAAAAAAATCAGAAAATAGAAAAACTTAATGCAGCTTTAAATATATTTTTAGTATATAAATTCTAGGCCACCTTATAGATTTTAAAAGTTTTTTTTATTTAAGGTCAACTAAGAATGAGAGTCAAAAACATTTTTGCAATGTTTACTTGGGTTAGCCAAAACACTAGCCACACAATGAACAACTAGATGTTCAATAATATAAAACCACAAGAGATTAAGATTGATAATAAAGACAGTGAATGTTATATTTGAAAATAACTACAATGTACTTTAAATTCTCAGCTACATCTAATTTTTGTTACATCTTACCTGATTGGTCCAATGGGGAAAGATTTCCCTCTGATAATAAAAATAGGTATACATGTATTTCAATATAAAATACCATTTAGCCAGATAATTTAAGTGAAGCTTCTATCTGGTTTCTGTATTAAACTTTTAATTTGTACATGTATATTTCAATGTATAGCAAGTCTCTCCAGGATAAAGTGTATTTTAATTATTCAAAAGTAGATATAAATTTTAAATATTATGTTTGAACTCATGTGTAGAAATGTGCTTGATGTACGCTTGCCATCAAAATTTCAACTTAAAATAAACAAGGTACTGTCACGGTACCCTGCTGTATAATGCCATCAGTGCAACGCACAGGCAAAATTTCTGCACTTTCACCTATAGCTGGCTACATCTCAATATAAGTGAAATATTCTTGACTGGGACGTGAAACATCATTACTCAACTAAAAATTTCAACTAAGAGAAGACAATAATAAGAAAATATTACAATATACATGTACAATATTGTATACAATACACATCAACTGCCATTTTATTGGACCATAAAAATAAGATCACAATGTCCAAATTTGTGGTACAATATGTACAGCATCTAAAATTGTACTTATAAAACAAATTTCATCCAGATCGGCCTATTAGTTTCTTTTCTAGAGTGCAAAATCAGTAGAGTGTAACATTGTTATCATCTCCCTTTCTATTTCAACAAATCAGATGTGACCCCCAAAAGGCACAACTACATTTCATAGGGAACAAGTGTACAAAATTTCATCACATTCCGCCAAACCGTTTTTGAGCTATGCTGTTTACAAAAGTGTGGCGGAAAAAAGTTCATTCAATAACTCTTAAATAACAAAGAAAATCACTGGACCATGAAAATAAGATCACAATGTCCAAATTTGTGGTACAATATGTAGAGCATCTAAAATTGTACTTATAAAACAAATTTCACCGAGATCAGTCAATTAGTTTCTTTTCTAGAGTGCAAAATCAGTAGAGTGTGACATTGTTATTATCTCCCTTTCTATTTCAACCAATCAGATGTGACCCCCAAAAGGCACAACTACATGTCATAGGGAACAAGTGTACAAAATTTAATCACATTCCGCGAAACCGTTTTTGAGCTATGGTGTTTACAAAAGTGTGGCAGAAAAATACAGAATAATAATAATTATAAAGGGTAAATCAATAAGCCACCCCAACTATGTTGGGGGTGACTAAAAAACAGACAAAAATAAGTCATGCACAACTAAGTATCATGTCTTATTATGATCATGCCAACTAAGTATCATGAAAATCCATTAAGTACTTTAGAAGGAGATGCAGATACGATATTTCAGACAGACTGATGGACAGACAGACATATGGGCAAACAGACAAACAATGACACAACAATTTCTTATTGTTTAACCATCATGGGACTAATATTTAATAAATCTAAATAATGCATTATAAAAGCTATATGTATATCTGTAGATATAAAAATAAACACATCATTAAAAGGTACTTGACTCCTATATAGGTTAATAAGTATGTGTTGTAGTACATATAAGTCAGTGTATATTGTAAAACACTTCAGTGAGTGAACACTTGGTGTACAAGTGTTACAATATATACTAGTACTGTGCTAATGATTCTGCAATTTCGTATTTACAGTTAAACCCGACTTTTAACCATCTGTGTTACAATATATAACAATATTGTGCTTATATTTCTTAAATTTCATAATTATGGTTTAACCTAATTTTCAACCAAACTAAGGAAATAAGAAGGTATTCTTCGTATTAAAATGGTATTTGTAAACAATGAGAAACAATTAGATTTTCATGTCCAAGTCATAAATATTTGACTTATATTGAGGTGTCATCTGTTATAAGTGAAGTTGCTAAATTCAAAACCTGTCCAAAATAGCTTATATCAATGAATGGGACAGGCCCTGTTTGTGCGATATCTTTTGTAACTGTGTGTCATAGGGTTGTATCTGTGGGGACTCGGAATTTTATTTTTAATTACAGGGTATGGAAAAAGGTCACTATTCATGAATCTTGGAAATCCAACCTAAACTTCAGCATAAACAGCAAGCAGTTGAGTAACTACAGAAATGAACAAGTGTTTTATTTGAGCATTTTGAGTCTATAGGTGTTTGAGATCTCAGTAATTCTTAGTAAACTAGTGATAAGTCTGGCTCTCAATGGCACAAAAGTAGAATAATTACTACTAAGTTCAGCAGTTTATTACTGAAATTAAATTACCTACTTATATCAAGACAACCAAACCTGCAATAATCTTGTTTTTGGTAGTCTATAAGGCATTCCTGAAAAGTTGTTCAAACTGATACAGATATAAAATGTTTTCAAAGAAATTACCTGCGTACATAAAGATAACCAGATTTTTGGGATAATGTTGTGTTTGGGGGTATATATGGCATATCAACTGGAGGTTCAGCATGGTACAGGTGTGCACTCTGTTGTTCTAAGTTGTCTATTAAATCAACTGTTTTCTTTGTTTCTTGTTGTAGTTCTTGATTCACACTAAAATAGATGGAAATAGGTGGTAGAGATTAGAGTAGAATGAGTTTTACTCCCAATAAAGATCTATATAACTTGTATCAAGGCAATAAGTTTTGTGGAGTGGAGTGGAGTAATGGTGTTTTACGCCCCAGTCAAGAATCTTTCACTTATTTCGAGGCGGTCAGTTCTGGGATGGTGGAGGAAACCGTAGTGCCCATAGAAAACCACCGACCTTTGGCAAGCGAACTGACAAACTTTCTCATACTAGAATCTGTCCCGCATGGGATTTCGAACCCAGGTGGTGAGAGGCACTGTGATCCGTAAGCACAAGCTTTAGACCACTTGGCCACCAAGGCTCCCAGTTAGTTTTGTGATATCCTTAGAAACTTAAGTCTCTTGAGACTACCACAAACTTTTGACAATTGAACTGACAAACTTCCTCACTCTAAGATCTGTCCAAAGTAGGGTCCAATCTCAGGCAGTGGGAGGGGCTGTGATCCATAAGTGGGTACTTTTTTGCTTTTATAAGTAAGAGGTATACTGTGGCTCACAAGTCTTGCATAGGTTATTTTGTGGAATTCAGTAAAATCTTAACTGATATCAAACTTGAATAATTTAATACAAAACATTTTTAATACAGTGAAACTCCGTAAACCGACACTCCACGGGACCAGTCATTTTGGTCGGTTTACAGAGGTGTCAGTTTTCAGAAGTTTAAATAAATGGATTCGTTCCAGTCCATTACTAGGTCAGAATTTAGGCAGTTACCAGATATGGCTATTATAATGGTATATACATGTGTGTGCATTCGATTGTGTTTGTTAACAGTTACATCGTGTAAAGTGATATTTTAAATGTTATTTATATTTTATTTTTATCTTAAACAAATTCAACAATGAAACAATGTGCATATATTGTCATTGTAGTTGTAATACATAGTTCTTATCGTCTACCATGATTGGGCCGATTTAAACAATTCAAACACAATTTCAGTTTGATGCCGATGTTTGAAAACTGACTATTTTAGGATCAAGAGAAGAGGCCATATCAATCATTTAGATTAAAAAAAAAAACAAGGAAAAGAAAAAAAAGAAAATAGAACGTTATTTATTTACGTTCAAAGCTGTATTGTTTTTAGAAAATCCTTTGCCTTGCATCTTAAAACATCATGCAGCTTATGGCATCCGACTTCTATTTTTTAAAAAATATAAACAACTCACATTTTAATAAAACGTTTTAAACATGTTTGTTTATTTTAAAATTACATACGATACAGATACATGTATCTTATAATTAATCAGTAAATGTATTAAGTAAACATTGACCGTAGGTAAACAGGTGTTATACTTAGCCCGCAGTAATGTGAGTTCTCGTCATGTGCAGTCATTCGTGACCATTCAAACATTATTTGTTCCACAGGTAATGTCGGTTCTTATTTCTTGAATTATATAAGAATAAATTCGTCCTGAGCACACAATGTCTGTTTAGGGAGTTTGTCGGTATTTAGAGGTGTCAGTTTTGGGAAGTTACACTGTATAGTATTTGTACTCATTCATCTGTTCACCATAATTGAAGTTAAGTTATGAAGTTGACAGACTTCAAAACAGGATTCTTCTTATTTATCATGTTTTCTTGCATTTTCAACAAAAAACTATTAAAGTGTTTAAATTTTGGAATAAAATCTGATAAAGTAGAAAAGTTAATTTAAGCTATAATGTCCATTTTACTTTTAATCTCCAAATCTGAGCAGAAATATTTTTCAAGCACCTGAACTTTCATAATAACTTTCTCAATGATTTTATTACTATTTAATTTCATAAATAGTTTTTTGACAACTAAAACAATTTATAAGTTGAAGTAAGACTACAGAATAAGTACCCTTGTACACTTGTATTTATATTGTTTAAAAATTCTTCTATCTCGGTCTTTCCAACAGCATCTTGTCCCATTCTGAAGAAGGCTCGTTGTGAATGTAGATAACCCATAATTGGATCTAAAAGACATGTCTTTCTTTTGTACTGTAAGGCATTAAGGCAAGAATAATAATGAAGTGAAGTCTGAAATAGAAAATAAAAAACTCCTACAACAAAGGAATAAAGTAATTGAGAAAAATCAGCAGCGTACTGAAGCCTCTAGATTAAGCGGGTGAAAATCCGCATGGTATCCCCATAGCCTATATATACAGTCAAACCTGTCTGTAAAGGCCTCCCAAGGGAAGCAGTAAAAGTGACCTTTATGTACAATTGGCCAATAGGAATATAGATATATAAGATTGCATAGTTCACATATTTTCTTAAAGTTCAAAAAGCATTAATTTCAAGAAAAACTTACTCAAATGTCACCAAAATAGGAGGTGCACATAACTGACATGTGCCAAACATTTGGGTGAAATTTTATTCAATTTGGAAACTGTTCAAAAGAGTTACAGATTACACAAACTATGCATAGTTCACATATTTTCTTTTGAAAAATGGCAAAGATCCACATGCCTTAATTTCAAGAAAAACTTCCTCAAATGTCACCAAAATAGGAGGTGCACATTACTGACATGTACCAAATAACTGGGTAAAATTTATTCGATTTGGAAAATGTTCAGAAGAGTTATAGATTACACAAACTATGCATAGTTCACATATTTTCTTTTGAAAAATGGCAAAGATCCACATGCCTTAATTTCAAGAAAAACTTCCTCAAATGTCACCAAAATAGGAGGTGCACATTACTGACATGTACCAAATAACTGGGTAAAATTTATTCGATTTGGAAAATGTTCAGAAGAGTTACAGATTACACAAACTATGCACGATTATATAGTGTTAGAGATGTTCTCCAAATGAGTATTCTCTGTTCAATAACCATCAAAACACAACTTTAAAACAGACTTTATTACAATTTGGTAATTTGGAACAAGATTGTAAAAATCTTGGTATTTTAGTCCGATGGTACAAGTCAGGTGGAAATTGACTTTTGTTCCAGCTCTTCTCCAAATCTAGATCACTTTACATTGTAAGCAAAGTTATATCATTTGCCCATGAAATTAACAGACTTGAATTAACACAAACAATTATTGCTGCTCATAGAAGGTATGGTATAACATTACTGTACTTTAACTTATGTCTAATAAGAACAAACAAGAGGCCCACCTGAGGATATGGCCAAAATCATTTGCAAAAATACATACAATATTCTAATATCCATGCCTATACAAAAGTTAATAGTTTTCAAGATAATTAACAATTTGAGTCTTCTCGGGCATCCATGACCTTGACCTTCCAATGTAAGACCTTAAATAGTACATCAGAATGATGGCCATATCAATTCCTACAATATTATAATATATATGCCTATACAAAAAGTTAATAGTTTCCAAGATAAATAACAATTTCAGTCTTCTTATGCAGCTATGACCTTGACCTCTGAACCTATGATCTTGAGCCATATAATAAAATGATCGTCATGTCAATACCTACAATATTCTAATATATATGTCTATGCAAAAAGTTAATAGTTTTCAAGCTAATGCACAATTTTTGTTTTTATGAACAAAAAATAACATTTCAGGGGCAACAACTCCTACATGCATTATCATAGTTACGAAACTTTGTATCTTTTTAAATTTTGTCATGCTGAACATTTTAACAATGTTTTGATATTATATAACTCTTAAAATTTTGAAGAAATTTGCCTAAAACTGCAAAATTACAAACTAGGTCATGACCTTGAACTTTGACCTTGACCCCATTTAGAAGATTATTTCAAGAAAAAGTCAAAACTGAAAACCCCATGTAGATATCAGTTCAAATAGACAAGTTATAACAATTTGAAGCCCTTTCAATGCAATTAAACGCACAATCGCGTAACCCATTTTTCAACCAAATATCAACGACCTATAATGAACAAAATATAGGCTTAAGACCCTAGAGAAGCCAAATATCACATCAGATTTTTTTCTCCCATCATTGCTTTAGGAGAAAAAGATTTTAAAAGATTATTGGACCCCTAGGTCACCATGACCTAGTTTTGATAGCCATGGCAACGCCATGAACAAATCTAAATTGCACCATCCCAGACATGCTTCTGGCCAAGTCTCATTGAAATCTGTTCAGTACTTTCGGTGGAAAAGTCGAAAATGTGTGTTAACGACGCACACATGCACCCATGCAAGCACACACGCATGCACTCACGCACGAACGCACACATGCACACACGCACATACACACACTGCACTATGCCATAAGCTCACATGACCTTTAGGTCAGGTGAGCTAAAAATGAGTTGAGTAATGGTTTTTAATGTCACAGTCCAGAGGTTTTGTTTGCCTAAAATGACTACCGAATAAAATAGTTTCCCCTCCAGAAACATGACTAAAATTTCCCAATTTGACAACTAAAATTCCCTAAAAGCCAGTCAGTGACACATAATTAAATAGTTTAAGTTAAATGATAGTGTCAAAAACTGTCCTGGCCAAGAAAAATGTCAGATATTGTAACAACATACAATTTTTGCAATGAGCTTCAAAATTCTGCACACATAAAAACAGTCCAGATTTTCCCACTCTGAAAGGTAGAAGGTAGTTTTCAACATTCATGGCAAAATCACTGCAGTCTAGAATATTTCACTTATATCGAGAGGTCGTTAGCTATTGGCAAAAGTGCAGAAATTTTGCCTGTGTGTTGTGCTGATGGCATTATACAGCAGGGTTCTTTATCGTGCCATGCCTCCCATGACATGGGACCTCATTTATTATAAGTTCCCATCTGAAAGAACTGTGACTTTCATTTTGCAATGCTGAGTGTTTGGTGAAAAAAACAGTCACTTCCTACTTTCAAGTCTTGGGTCAGATCTGGTTGGGGTTCGAACCCACGACCTCCCACTTACGGTTAACAAGAACAAGTATATGAAGAAATGAAAAATGATAAAATAGTAAAGATATCTTTTTTTTTTAAATATATCCAAAAGTATTTTTTATTTTTTAGGTCACAAAGATAAATTACTACAAAACTCTCTCTATTTTCTGAAAACATAAGGTTAGATTTTAGAAAATACCCAGTAGACACAAATAAGGTTTTCCCTTTTATTCTTATCTATTTAAGACAAAATACTGTCAACATTCTATCTATTTCCTAAAAACTTAAGATTAAATTTCAGAAAATATCCAGTACACACATAAACATAAAGGTTTTCTTATTTATTCTTATCATCTCCTCACCTTTATTTAAATATGGTAAAGTACCTGTAATTTATCACTAAAAACCTGAGAATCTGTTAAATTTGTTTAATCATCACAACCAAATAAATTTTAAGATAAGGATCAATAACAGAGTATAATACATGGACTATGACATTAGGAAGGAAATCTTTAACACGAAATCTTAAAAAAACTTCCTTGTTCAAAGCACTAATACCTCAACAAGTTAGACCTGGATGCAATGACATTTTTTTTTCAATAAATACCGATAAAAAAACATATTACTATTGTTTACTACCGGTATATACTAATATTATCAAACCTCCTTTTTTTTATTTGCATTCATTTATAATAAATATATTCCACAACTATTTTTTGGTATTAACATAATCTCTTAGCCATCTGTAATAGTTAAATTAACAGCTTAAACAACCAGGTCAAACTAACTGCCTGTCTATATTTGGGGACAATATAATATATTTTTGTGTTTATCACTTATGCACATGCTGTTGGTGCACATCAGTACATTAAGTATTATGATGAACACTAAGACAGCTTAAAAGGACTAATCATTTTACATAGTGACAGATGTACCTGGTTGTATATATCAGGTGTTACTCTTGTACTACTGCACCATCAGAGTTTCATACAAATTTATCATTCCAAAAATGCATATAAATATACTAATAAAAAGATAATTTCACTTATATAAGTTTGTTCCCAGATACTAATTTACTTACAGAAATTTATCACTTTATATTTCAATGCATTTACTTACATCAAAGAACAGTAAAGATTATTTGTTGTGTTTTATCTCCAATAACACAAGGCACCGGGTTTTTAAGATTTTGTCCAAATATAAAATATCAAACATGTTAAGTCGTACATAATTAATTGCAATTATGTCAATGTTTCATCTTAAAATTCCTGAGGTTGGAATGTTTTTGTATTGCTATAGTAACAATGATGTTATCACATGACCAAATATGTACATGTATTAATCATGAAATTTTATGTCATGCATAATACTATGATGAAAAAGCCATATAAACATTCTACTTTATATCTCAAGATGGATTGATATTTATTCACAAGCTAAATGTATGATTGAAATCACTGTATCTTAAATTCTTTTAATTGCCAAGCAACGAGCATGATTCATTCAAATCAAATGACCAATCTGTTGGTGATGGTGTACTCACCCTACAAAGTTGTATTCATTTACTTGTTTTGCATAAAAAATTAAATCCATTTTTTCTTTCTTTCTATTCAATCATTATATACCTTAAGTAATTACCTATTATCTTTTCAGCCATGCAAAAGTTAGTTGTTACATAAAAAATATGAAAAAATAAGCTACAGAACAAGGGAACAGCCAATTTCTAAACCAAATCCAGACTTCCAGAGGATCCATTACAAAAAAATTCCATATTCACTCAACATTAATTCATACTTGACGATGATAAACAAGAAAAATAACATTAAGTTGTACTGGCCTTTTAACAATGACATATATAAGGGAAGTAACTCTAGGAATCTGACCACATGTAGTGAGTGAGAGAGAAGAGATTACAGGCAAACCATGGCTGTTATATATTATGTCTTTGTAATGCTTTTGTGTGGAATGTATTCTACTGCAGTTGGAATCAAATTTCCACTCAATATGTTGGACAAAAAACATTATACTGGTAAGGTACTTTATAAAAAATAATCATTTTGAATTTCATGCAACACTATATCTTTATGTTTTCCTTTTTTTTTTTTGTCTGCTCAAAAGAAAAAAATCAATGTCTGGTCTGGTATATAAAACCTTTATTTAAACACCTGCAGATCTCAAAGATATGTGCATTTAATATATAAAATTTTAATTATCAATTTGTTTATAGATCTAACTGTTAATTATCAATATCTGGCTGTTCAAGTTGTAAATAAACCTGGTTCTGGCTAAAGGTAGTCAAAACATAAGCCAAGGTTTAACTTAGGATTGACACCATTTAGATAATGTTCTTAAAAAAATCTTGACCAAAAAAAGGAAAGTCAAAGTTTATTTTTACCTTGACACAAAATCTTACCAAAAAAGGAAAGTCAAAGTTTTTTAACAGCTAAAATAAGCAAATTATCACATTACAAATTCCCTATTGTGTGTGTCAACAGCATACAGCTTTACCAAAAATTGTAAAAACTGTGACTTCAAGAGACTATGACAACCTATCCTTTAATTTTTTATCAAATCTGGGGAAAACATTTTCCTTTTGGGTTTAAAATATGTGACCTTGCAGAATGTAAAATGGGCAAACCATTGTTGTACTTAATCTTAGTAAGTCAATTATCTGATTGTGATGCTAATTATTTCAACAGTGGTCATCTTGCATGTAGAAACAGACATACTGGCACATCATTTATATACAACAAAAGACTTTGGTTGTTAAATGACCTACGATTTTCATATATTGAGAATCACATTCCTTATATTAGTTTTTCACTGTTAACTTTATATTATATTAGACTGTCAGCAGTTAAAGAAAGCCGGTTACAATGAATCAGGAATGTACTATCTATGGAAAAACTCTACAACACCATACAAGGTATGTTATCCAAAATATATGTATAAAATGTATATCAATCATAAGTCGTCAAACATTTACAATTTATCTATTGTAACTTTTTAATGATATGTTATGTTCATTTCGGGATTCCAACCTCTAAAAACCAGTAATATACAGAATTTTTAAACGATTCAAAAACACAAGTGCTCCAAAAAATAAATAACAAGAATGGGGAAAGAAAGGGAGGGGGGGGGGGGGGGGGGTTGAAGTTTGATTTCTGACAGGATCTGACTTATAACATGACAATAATCCTTTTCTAAAGTTTAGCACAGAGAACAGTGGAGTAATTAAGTCTTTGAAAAGAACTCAAGTCAGAATGGTAAAGCGAATGGGTACACACTGGTAGCAAAAAATGACAAACCTTTTAATTGCCACTGTAATATTTAATGAATATACAACACTTTTCATGCAAAGGAAATTCTGATTATGTCCCCTGTTTGTCTGAATTGATATGTCATACGTTCTGGGTTGGAAATTACCGTAGATAGCAGAGGCAAGAATCTTTTTTTTCCTCTTTTCCTACCAAATTCTCTGAAATACACCTATTTCTAGTGATGGTTTGATTTTAATAACTGTTATATCCCTAATCCAGTGATATTTGTCAAAATAGCTTTCTCTGAAGAATTAATATGTATTTAAAACTCTTCACCAATTTCTGGCGATGATTTAAATGACTGCTTTACCCCCATTAAGTGAAATTGGTCAAGAAATTATAACCCTTCTCTGCAGACTTCTATGTATGGTACTTAAAACTGTCGAGCTTTCTGTAACTTCCATAGCATTATTCAACATTTCTTGTAACTGGATATCACAAATTTATGTATATCACTAATAAAAACTGACAGAATGTATTAAACTCTAGACTCTTTTAAATTACTGATTGTATATAGATAGATATAGCTAAAATGAAGGATGTATTTTGTCATATTTTTTGCAATCATGTAAATTTTATATATACATGTACAACAATAATACAGGTTTAAATTTATTAAATAACTTGGTAAAATGAAACCTGTCAAAAGTCATCAACATACTTACAAAAATAAAAGTCAGTTTTCACGGCTTTAAGATGACCCAGGTGAAATAAGGTTAACATTGGTTGTTACAGGTTTTGTAATTGGATTTTGTTTTACTTTGAAGACTGGTTTTCAACTTTTCATTATATTTTTCAGTGGTTTTGTTTGCCTAAAATTACCACCGAATAAAGGTAGTTTCCCCTTGAGAAATATGACTAAAATTTCCCAATTTGACAACTAAAATTCCCCAAAAGGCTACGGTGACACACAATCAAATAGTTAAAGTTAAATCCAGTTGTCCAAATCTGTTCTGACAGACAAAATATGTTAGATATTGTCACAATATAAAATCTTTGCAAAGAATTTCAAAATTCTGAGCATAATATGAAACATAAAAAGGGTCCAAATTTTCCCAATCAGAAAGGTAGAAGGTAGTTTTTATAAACCAAAGCAAAATCACTGTTTATCATCTTACAAAAAACAATCAAGTTTGTATCCATATATCATACACATTGCATACATAGCCAAAATTTAGTCCTCTAAACATTTCATACCATTTATTTACAATCTGTTCAATAAAAAATTGAGAACATTAAAATATTCTAACTTCTAAAAATAACAGTTTTTAAAAAGAAATCCATTATTTTATAAAATGCCAAAGGTCAGAGGTTACTCTGGGTTTTCCAGTTTCCTAGAACATTCCAGAACTTGTCACCAGAGTGGGTAAGGGGGTGGGGCTTAAACAACTTTCCAACCACATGTCTTACAAGGAAGTTTCACTTGAAGATATTTTCAAAGGTTAAATTTTCATACTATTGTGTCAGTATTAAATAAGATTTAACTTAACTACCACAAAATTTCTTAACATGAATATGTGAATAATAAAATCATAGCCAAAGGAGAGACAACTCTTAAAAGATTTGTATTAGACTACAAAATTACGTAATTTATGCTCTAAAGCTGTTTGAAATCAACAGAATATCCCTTATCATTGCAGGTTCATTGCGATATGAAAGATATAAAAGCTGAGGCAGTACCAATACTAATACTACAAAGAGCATTTGGTAATGAGACCTTCAACAGAGGCTGGCATGACTATGTGATTGGGTTTGGACAAATACATGCAGACTACTGGGCAGGATTAAACAGAATTTATTACCTAACATCAACTGGTAATATATCATATAATTTATCACATTGAATACTAGTATTACAAATGCAATTAAATCATTAATGTGTAGAAATATTCTGCATTATACTTTATGGTTGACAATAAACTGTTGATATTAATACATGTAAGTTAAAGGATGTTTTACAAAGCTGATCTGTCACAGGCTTCTTTTAATGAGGATGTTAGAATTTAACAATATTTTGAGTTAACTACTTTTTGTAAAATATAAGGGTATTATTCATTTGTTTTAATTTGTATCTGTGTAGTTAATTATATATCCATAAATTTCATATTTTTGTCAATATCAATATGACTTGCTAAACATTATAAAACTAATCCAGTGTACAATATTTTGTTTTGCAGGGTACAATGTTCTAACAGTTCACATGCAGGATTGGAATGGCAATAGCTTTAGCCTGCGTTACAATCACTTCAAATTAATGAATTCTCTAGATTATACTTTATCAGTTAGTGGATGTAGTCAGCCTAGTTACGATGACTTAAGTTACGGAAATGGGGCTGGATTCACAACGCCAGATAAAGATAAAACCTACTGTGCTGGACGTCAACAATCAGGATGGTGGTTCCAACCCCAATGGTGTGCCTTTGCCTTACCCACAGGACAATATTACCAAGGAGGTCACTACACCCCTACAACAATGATGTACAATGGTGTATACTGGAGCCACTGGCGGGGATATGACTATTCTCTCAGATTCATATCTTTTATTCTCTCAACTATTTAATTTGTTTTTCAAATTGGGACTTTGAACAACTCATGATTTTTGAGAAGTTAATAATTGCAGACAATTAAAATTAAAAAAGATCTGGTCTTGATGCCATCTCTAATTAATAATAATGAACTCTAAAAAAAACTTGTGTGCCTTAAATATTTAATGATGTCCCATAATTATGAAGATTTTTTTGCATAAATTTGTGCCTTAAATATTTAATTTGCATAAATTTGTCATGTAATTGTTAATGAGACCTTTCCTCATTTATCAAATACATCTATTTTTTATGATTTAGTAACAACTCTTGCAGACCTTAATGTGAGAAAGTAGAATTTCTGTTCGTATCACTATAATTTTACCGTTTTATTAAATAATTAAGCAAGTTTATATATAATAATAGTTGTAACTTTACCAATTTATTTAATAAATAATTCATCAAACAGCAAATATTGTGTCTTAATCACTCATTTTGTTGATGTGGAATGTACTTCTTTAATAACATTTGACAATATTGTCATACCTGTAAAAGGGGCCACCATTTCTTTTCACAAAAGGACTGTTGGGGCTCTAGAAAAGTACTTGCATTAACTTTACCACTGGGTACCATTTGATCATTATATCACATGCCCATCTTAAGTCAGTGGTATACAAGTGGTACCATTTGATCATTATATCACATGTCCATCTTAAGTCAGTGGTATACAAGTGGTACCATTTGATCATTATATCACATGCCCATCTTAAGTCAGTGGTATACAAGAAAATTTTTGGGTGTCAATGTGTTTAACTTGTGTCTATCAATTTTTTCGTGTGCTGATATGTTCTTAGTTGTTTAGCTTTTGTCATCAAAACATATTTTGTCTTGGAATTCCAATACAAATTTATACTCCATTTTAAAGAAACCACATACTCTCTAAAACCATCAATATTATTCAACTTCTCTTTATTCAGTGTTTACCTTAAATGATTGTCATATTCAATTCCCCCCTCCCAAAAAAAATGACAAATTTTCTAATTTGACAAAAAAAAAATCTAAAAACAACAATAATACACTAGCAGATTTAAACTAGTTGTCCTTACCAACAGAATTTCAGATACATGTATTGTCAAAATTTAAAATCTTAGCAAGGAGATCTTAGTTATTGCATGTAAGTTATGATGTAGTTCCCTATATATCAAAGCTTCATTTTTCTCAATCTTAAAGGCAGGGGTTCGGTTTCCAACAAGAGAACCAACATTACTGAATATCAACCTTGAAGTTTAACCAAACTTAAATCCAAGTAGCCATAGATAAATATGTTGAATCCCTCATGATATACTTTGTATATTTCAAATTGAGCTTAATTGGTTGAAAATGGATTCACAATGGCCATTCTAGTGTTTTTTCTGTTTATAGTAACAGCGGCCATCTTGGATGTTGGGCTGGATTGTCTGGTACAAACTTTAGTCTACCCCACCTAGGGACCTTCCACACCAAATATGGTTCTAGTTGGCCCAGTGGTTTCAGAGGAGAAGATATATTTTCAAAGAATTTTATTTAATATTACACCTCATTTGCATAATTCATAAAAATCAGGTCAACGAAAAATTTCTCAGAAAAACCTGTTATATATGTTAAATGCCCCTCTATATACTCTCTACATTTCAAATTTGAACAAAAACAGTTAAAAATGACTCAACAATGGCCATTTATGTGTTTATGCTATTTATAGTGACAGCTGTCATCTTGGATGTAGGGCGGGGTCGCCTGGTACAAACTTTAGTCCCCACCTAGGGACCTTCCACACCAAATATGGTTCTACATTCAATTTTTTCCCCAAGAAAAATGACAAATTTTCTAATTTGACAAAAAAAAATCTAAAAACAACAACAATACACTAGCAGATTAAAGCTAGTTGTCCTTACCCAAAGAATTTCAGATACATGTACTGTCACAATTTAAAATCTTAGCAAGGAGATCCTAGTTATTGCATGTAAGTTATGATGTAGTTCCCTATATATCAAAGCTTCATTTTTCTCAATCTTAAAGGCAGGGGTTCAGTTTTAAACAAAAGAACCAAAATTACTGAATATCAACCTTGATTTTAACCAAACTTAAATCCAAGTAGCCATAGATAAGTCATTGAGCATGCATATTTTATTACAGTAATGCACTGATAGACTGACAAGCTATCTGGAGTCCGCCCCCCCCCCCCCTCCCCCCCCCCAAAAAAAAACAAAAAAACAAAAAAAAACAAAAAAAAAAAAAAACAACCAATGAATGTGCTACTGAAATATGATATAGGTACACCTGTTTATATATCAGTTATACTTTACTTGTGAAAAAATAATCCTCTGACAGTGTTAATATAGGTTACTATAGGAAAATTATATATTTAAAATAATGTACTGCATAAATTTAAAATCTTAAGTGTTCTGTAAATAAACAGGATGTTTTTATGTAAACAAGAGGTAACAAGTGTTTGATGACATTTTCTTATGGTTTATAATCAACTTTCAATAATGTTACATTATTACACTGATACATACATGTAAAACAACAAGGTTATAGGGCCTTTTTAGTTCACCTGGTTTTATCATAATTTTCATAACAAAATGCCATTTTAAAAATGTTTAACAAGAATGAACACATGCTTGATAATACTAGTGACATTTTATTTGATGGGATTAAGTCACAAATAACATAGGTAATAAAAAGGCTTTTACAGTTCATCTGGCCTCTCCCTGGCATTTTTAAGAACAATAAAAATCTAAATTTGAATATTTAATAGACTAAGTCCACTTTACAAGTACATGCAGTTACACTTTCACATTTCATAATGCAAAACTCTAACTGAAGGTATTCTTTTTGTAAAGCTATAATTCCTTCTCAAAGAAGATGACTACATTTACAAGTGGGTATGTTAAATGTATATGCTGTGACTTTGATTCATATGTAAATGTACTTGTAACTATAATTACTGGTTTAATAATTTTTTAAAATCAAATAAAACTTCTATGTGTCTTTTTACATTCAAATAAGTTACAATTAGAGATATCACCAAGATGGCAGCTTATACATGTTGTATATCATTATTCATTTAATGTTTATACATGTAATTAAACTCAACAGTATGATAACCTTCTTGTATAAATGAAGCAGAATAATTTTCTTCACAGAGCAATAAAATTCTAAATGAAATTTTTAAAATCTTGTTAAATCAACACTTACTGATGTTTTTTTTTTAACAAGCAGCTTGTTAAACTTAATTTCAGTTAACTTTTTACATTAACAATTTCAAACATAGTGCACTTATTCAGATTTTCTTTCATGTTGAACAACAATTAGAGACACAAATCTTCACCCTAACATATCAACTTAGATTTCAAGAGTATAAAAACATACAGTATTATGTGTTAATATCAATCTGCTGTTATTCCAGTTGTACTGTTCCCAATTCTAAAATTAGCCATGAAAGGTGAATTAAATTTTTTTTAACAAAATCCACTAACCTGATGGAACTTTTTCCTCATTAAATACAATTCTTCATTTGTTTCACTTCTCTGTTTGTCTGTATCTTTTTTCTTGGGTAATTTCATATATCTATTCATGGCACTTTCATGTTCTACAAAAACATATATAATTTTTTTACATCCTTAAAATAAAAGGCAATAAATGTTATGTGTGTATATCAACAAGGTATCTGAATATGATGTGCCTGTGTTTTTCTTAATATCAGTTCTTGGCTTAGTAGTTTCCCAACAATAAATATGGCTAGCAGTAATTGTGGTTAATTTAACATGAAACCACAATAATTAAACCAGAAGATTTTCACCCATTTCTACTTGAAACAATTGGGCCCTCACTGACCAAACGGACTAAATGACAAACTTAAAAGTTTTATATTACAGTGCCCTTTGCAGATTTGGTTCATATTCTATTGCAAGTGATTATAGTGTAAGAAATTTTGTCAGTTTCTTGTTGGTGACCTCTGGTCTTCTCTGGGCATTCCAGTTTTCTCTAAAAAACCCAAAACAAACACTTTAATATAAGTGAAAATTCTTGACTTGGGCATGAACGAAATCATTCTACTCCACTCCTTTGTTACAATCACAATTACTAAGAACAAGAGAGAGAGAGAGAGGAAGGGAAAAATAAAATATATATATTTATATATATATATATATATATATATATATATATATATATATATATATATATATATATATATATAGAGAGAGAGAGAGAGAGAGAGAGAGAGAGAGAGAGAGAGAGAGAGGTTATTTTTAAGAAAACCCTTCTCACTAATCAGAAGTTTGTACTTTTTATATATTTTTGCATTCATATCTCTTTACTTTATAGTGATGAGTTCTTGGTGGCTCAAGTCATTGAAGAATAAATTTCTTTCAGGTGGGACTTTTTTAAAATCATTCACAGTAAAACTGTACTCTAATCATATTGCAAGCAATCCAAATTTTCATAAATAGGGAATGAAAATAAGAATTACCAGGTAGACAGATAATTATTATAATTCTGAATTCTACTTACCATTTGATGCAATTTGAAACATTTCATACAATGTTGTTACCTCTGAAATATAATTTATAATTAATTAATTAATTAATAAATAATTAATTATTACATTCATATTACATTAATCACCCCAAACACAATGTTCAGACATGATTACACTTACGGGGGTAGATAAACATTGTTTCCAATGGTGATTTGCTTATGATGACACTGGATAAGTAACATCTATATCTCACCTCTAATCCTTCATCACAGATTATACAAGACAAATAGAAATCTGAGTAGGATGATGACACATCTATAAATCTCTTTACAGGTAATACAAAAATTCACTAATTTTTTAAAAGCTTAAACAGTATGGTAAAAAGGTTGGTTGGTTAAATGAAATTTTTAAGTCACATAAGCAATTTTTCCGCTATTGGCAACATAAAGTTTTCATGAATATTGAGGATTAATTTTAGCACAAGTTTATGAAGTGTGTAAGTTTCTGCAAGTGTTTCTATTCTGTTTTGTACTAGTGCACATTTATGGTTACCTCACAGATGTTAGTACACTTGCCAAAAATGTTGCAGACAAACATTACAGATTATTTAGTCAATAATACTGGTACTGACCCAACCAGTAAAGGCCTACAAGGAAAAACCCCTTTTATCACTTGCAGTGGACCAGGAAAAAATAACATAATTAAGATGCCTTGGATTTTGAAGGCTAATACCTTAACCAATCAGCCACTGGAACCCATAATATACAACAAAAGTAACTGTGTCACAATATTTGAATGATAAAAAATAATAATCATGATATTACATGTATTTATGTACATGAAGATGGCAACAAGAAGTGATCTATATTTTTCATTTTGTTTTATATATAAGTATTTTATTTACCTTCTAAATCTGCCTGTATAAATTTAGACAATGGATACATCATTGTTTCTGATAGCTGTGCAGATAATACCTGTTGTATAGAACTGACCTGCAAATAAGAAACAAAATCTTTATACAAATTTTTACATTTCTGGTAACAAATATCAATTTTTCTGTTTTCCATTAAAGACACATAAAAATTATTGTTCATTGTTCTGAAAAAGGTATTATGTTGTGTATATGAATCCCATTTATAAAGAAATACCACTGTATAAACATTTTTTACTTGCATCCTCCCCTCATAAGGAACCAAGAAGATTTTCTCTGCTATAGTGGCATTGCTATTGTTTTTAAAGTATGTAATTTACATGAACCACCAGGTTTATTCTGCTCCAAAATCTTTCAGGAAATATATATATATATATATATATATATATATATATATATATATATATATATATATATATATGAACTTTACAAAGCAAGCAGTAGAGCTTTGGGATCACTAACGTCAAAGTATTATATGATTGACGGAAATGGACTTCTAAACATATAAAAAGCTGTTTGACATGACTGTAAGCCCCATAATGCAGTGCGCACATCAGGTGTCTGGGGTCATAGAAAATATGACACTATGGAACGGCTCCAATATCGTGCTATGAGGACATTTTTAGGAGTAGGGAAAAGTACTCCCATTCCCGCAATAACTGGTGATCTAGGATGGTTTCCAGCACATATAAGCTATACTTTAAATATGACAAAACTATATTGCAGAATAATGGATATGCCAAATAATAGAATAATGAAAAAGGTTTTAGATTGATACTGTAAACTTTCCATAACATATAAAAACACTTGGACAAACAGTGTAAAAAAAGTTTTAAACCAGTGTGGTCTTTCGGATATTGTACAGAAACCTTTCACTGGACAATTAAGACACCAAATATTGAATAAAACCAAAGAAACATGGGAAAAACAACATATTGAGAATTGGAAATCAGACGTACAGGGAATGTCAAAATTACAAATCTACAAAGACATCATGTTCTATTATAATACAGAACAATATGTAACAAAGAATATAACACGAAAACAGTGTTCAAGTTATCGCATGCGAACTGGAACATTCCCTCTCGAACTGGAGAAAGGGTGATACAGAAACATACCAATGGACAATAGACTTTGTAAGTTCTGTAACACTAAATCAATTGAGGACAAGAAACATTTTATTTTAACTGCAGCAATTATAACGAATTATGGACTGATTTCATCGCTAAATTGGATATTGATATAGCTTTACCTGATGAGGACCCTGTGAAGAATATACTGTGTCTTTCTTCTTCAAAAATTAAACACGTGGCAAACTTTTTTATAAATTCTATAATTAAACGTAATAGTTCTCGCTCTACATAGGAATATTGGAGGTAGTGCATTGTAAGCCTACTTAGGCTGGCCGATACAATAATACTTATCATTTGTAATATTACTAGAAATTATATAATTATACCGGTAAATCGGGTTGCACTTTAAAATAAAAATTATTATTATTATTATACATATATACACACAACCCTCCCCACACACACACATAGGTATATAATGCTGAAACTTACATCATCTAAATAACTAGGCAAACTGTTTTAGTGTAGATGTTAAAACACTGTCTTCTGACTCTAAAGAAAATTTCTGTAAAATAAAAGAAGCATACAAGGGTTTTTAGTAACATCTTGTTATATCATAAATCCATAGAATGCATATTTATATACATGTATAACAAACTGTACAAAGAAAATGAACATAGTGCATTTTTCAAAGTTCTAGAAATAGCTATAATAATTACACTTTTCACAGTACAAATTCATGATTAAAAGTCAAAATCAATTCACAAAAATACTCAGAAACTGCACATTTGCTCTTTAAACATTTTCATGCTACCAAAAAATTTTCATGCCAATTTTAAACAGTGGGTCTCAATTGTTTATTTTAACTGAAACATAATAATCAATGCTACTAAAATTCATGAAATTAACAACATAAAAGTAATTACCGATAGGTCAAGAGGCCAGTGTATGTAAGTGCTTATTTAGCAGCACACTCTTTTCAGCAATAATAAAATCAATAATCAAACCTTCAGCTTAAAGCAACATTTTTTTTATTAGTAGTAATAAATGTTTATCACAATTTTAAATGTAATAAAACATCACAGTCAGTAGTTGTTCAAATAAAATTAAAATTAAAGTTTAGGATTTTAAATGAAATTTATAACCTCTTCTTAAAATGTTGTCTCAATAATTGAGCTAATGCCTCATACCGCTAAAATGAAATTGTACATACCTCTATTTCATAATCTCTTAAATGTTGTGCTAGTGACTGAGTTGCTGCACATAATTCATTCTGAAAACATTAAACAGTAAAGTCAGTATTAAAAAAAAAAAAACTGAATGCAGTGTTGTAAATTACAGTCAGTTCAACAGTATAAGACTGGTAGCATTTCAGTGGATCAGATTATTTTTATTCCTATAAAATATTTATAAAATACTTCTCTAACTCCTTTAGAAATCTGAGACTTAATCCGTTAGAGTAAAGTGGATTAATGATGTTTTACACTCCAGTCAAGAATCTTTTACTTATATCAAGGTGGTCAGTTATGGAATGGTGGAGGCAACTGGAGTGCCTGGAGAAAACCAGCAACCTTCAGTAACCAAACTGATAAACTTTCTCACACTAGGATCTGCCTGAAAGGAATTCTAATCTAGGCAGTGAGAGGTACTATGATCAAGTGCACTTTAGATCACTCAGCTGCTGAAAGCCCTAATATTTGAAAGGATTGGCTACTTTTTCAAGCCTCCTATATATACCACAATAGATATTGTTAGAATCATCTAGGAAGACTGGTTGAAAATTTTGGCTCACTGCTGAATGCATGCATTTATCTCACATTAACACTATAGCTTTTTCAAAAACAAACTGTTGTCAGAAGAACAATAAAATAATATCTAAAGTGAATGCTGTAAAAAATATCAAGAGTAAAAGTTAACTGTAAAATGTTACAAATCTGTTGAAAAAGGATACATATATATCACTGTTTTTTTATAGCATCTTACCTGTGCTTTCATTACTCTCTGGCAACAATTATGTAATCCTGAACTATATTTCTTCAAAGCAAAAGCATCCTTCTCAAACACTGACAGCAAATTTCTTGTCTGCCAAATAAAAATTTAAGAGGTACACATGAACCACTAATTTTCATACAAGAAGTATGTTCAATGTTCAAACACCAGTCTGACCTTGACTTTCTCATTGTTTCAACATAATTGATTCTTCCAACATGTGATATACCCTTTAACATTTAATTTTATTTCCATGTATATTGAATCTCATTATATGCTATTAAAAGTGACCTTTTTCTGATAAAATTTTTACAAATTTTTATACATCTATTAGAAATGACATGACAACAATATAACTAAACCCCATGTATAATAGTTTTCAGTTACTTTTTTAAGCTATTATAAAGATGCCTGACTTTGTGGTAGTATCAAGTTCATGGCAGTTTGTTTATGTCAAATATCATTTATAGAAGATCATCACTGCAAGCGCTCATAGTCAAACAGGTGCCCTAAGTGTTAAGCTTTCCATACTTTTTAAATTTTCAAATATCTCTTAAACTGGTAAGAAAATATAAAATGTTTAAAATTTTTAACAGATTTCAATATTTCCAAATTATTTTTCATGATATACATTATGTTTTAATCACATGTAAAATAAATAAGGTGACAGGTCAAATCACACCCCCCTCCCCCCTCAAATTCACACCCACTTTCCACAAAATCGCCTCGGTTAAAAAACGCCCCCACTTTTTGCAATATCACCCCACTGTCAAAAAAACGTCCTGAAAATCCCCCCCCCCTTTTCCTTTTAAACATTCCACATGCTAATTATGAAACCATTTTGCTGTCTTGAGAACATCAAATGCTTTAATCTCTTGAATGCACCCTATGTTGGTATTTGTTAAATAAAAATGATTTTGTCAAAAGAAATATCAGCTTTTATGTTAAAAAATATCCAATTGCAAAAAATATCATACAAAAAACCATGGGTTAAAAATCTTCATAACAAACCCAATCCAGGTAGCTTTAACCTATTCACCATGCCACATACTGTCAAAAATCATAACATAATCACTTAATTTTCAGAATTTCTCAAGTCTGAATATGGTCATTACAAAAACGGGGCAAATTTGACTGGGGCAATTTTTACCATGGGGGTGATATTGCAAAAAGTGGGGGCATTTTTAAAGGGGGAGATTTTGACATTGGGCGATCATTTGGAAAGTGGGGGGGATATTACTGTAGGGCGATTTGACCTGAATTCATAAATAACCATGCAAGCTACCAGTCTGTCTTCTGCAAGAAGAGCGTCTGACCTATTTACCAGATCACCAACTATAACTATTTGTGCCAAGTAAAACTGGTTCTGGGTGTCATTGAAATAGTGTCTCTCTTATACTGTATTTAGCAAAATTTATGTATTTTTCAATATATAATTTGATGTATTCTGCATGTCATACCAGAAATGCATAATCCTTTTTAATTCTTGTTATTTTTTTAAACCAAAAATATGTTGTTAATCTGAACTAGACTATTGAAAAAAAAAAATTGGAAACAATCAGTATTTTTTTAAACAATCAGTCTTGTAGGTCCTAACCAGGAGAAATCTCATGATCTGGGAGACTTCCCACAGATTTGGTCAAATTTATCAAATGGCCTTTGCTGCGAAGTTTTTGTTTACAAACAATGTTTTCTGGTATATTGAAAAGAAAACAACCAAATATTTTTCCTTTTAAAAGCAAAGTGCAAAAATGTAAAACAAGATTGATTGTTTTTTTCACTTAGGATAACCATTTAATTTAGCAACAAACTGTTAATACCACGAACTTTGGCGACAAGAGGATATATATCTTTTAAAGGGTTATTAGCCCCAAACCTGTTTTTGAATACAATATTAAATTGTAGATATCAGGATATGCCTAAAACTGAAAAATTCATTTCATCTTTGTATAATAAACATAACACATTAACATGCATTTCAATCATGCCTATGGTCAAGATCTGTAGTCTGTGCATTGAAAAAATAGAAACCCTCCCACTCCCCGAGCCAGCCTCTGCAGCTCAGTTTACCTGTGGACTATCCTCCAAAGCATCTTCAAGATGCAATTTCTCGACACCTGGCATTTTTGGTGATCAAGTTTAGGTTATGATCGTAAATGCCTGTCACTGTAGAGGTCGTCCTTTACCCTGATTCGGCAATAGTTGTCTTGCTACAAGTTAACTTGCTATGTAAAAGGTGTCTGATCATCTGCAAGTTGTTGAAGATCACAGGACCGCACTCCGTCATTAAAGATTTACGAGTAAAATAAATTCTTTTAATAGCTTATAAATAATTGTCAATATAGACAAAAATTCATCAGATATCTAAAAGTAATGAATATATATTTTAATGATTTTTAAATCTGAAATAACATAAATTTAGAACCGCAGAAAACAGTAAATAGCCATACTTCCGGTCAAAATGCCGATCGAAAATTTAGAAGAAGAGGGTTTAGCTAAAAATCCTAACCTAGAATTAGCACAATGGAAGTTTTTACTTGGAACAGATCGTTACAAGAATGATTCGGATTTAAAAAACAAAATTCTAAGCGCGATAAAGCTTGACAGTACGTATTTCACGCCTAGAACTTAACACTGCCTAACCGGTTGGTCATTTTCGCTTTGTCATTTTAAGTTACACTTACCATTAACATGTTGTAGGGTCCATTTGTATTAACTATGTAAGGTGTTATCTATTTTACAGACTGAAACAGAGATTTCACCTGTTCAAAAGTCAAGTAAATAAAAAGTCATTTACAGTAGCTTTTCAAAAGATTAAAACCATAGTCTCTGCTATCATCCTATGCCATTGTGTCTGACAGAAAATTTTTGTAGAATTTTTATTTTAAAAAATGAATTACATATTGGTATTGTGTACTTAATTAACCTGCAATTGAAAATTAGGGTGCACAAGTGTGATTACCATCAAATATCGCTCATGAAAGGATTTGATTGATTCAATGAGGTTTTACATCCGGTTAAGTATATTACACAAAACACATATGAAGACGTCACCAGCTATAGTGCTTTGCAGTGCACTTTGGTAACTGTGCAGGAATGGTTCTTTAGTGAATCATGCCTGCTGTGACATAGGCTTTAGTTTTTTAAGTTCTCCTGTGAAGGACCCCTGAAACTCTCATTTCTTACTCATGAAAGGACATAATGTTGCCACTATTGGAATTTAAAATGGCAGTATTTAATTTTTTACTGCAAAATGATAGTAACAGTTTAAGTGACTATAATTGGGATGAACAAAAAAAAGTAATTCATTTCCTAGATTTTTTTTTTAAATTTGAAAGGGTGCCTTAAATAATCGATCAGGTTGTATTTACAAAATCAACACCAGATCAGTCATTATTTCAAGTTATATTGATCATATGTGTGCTTTATATGATGCAAATGGTGTATAAAATTCATAAAAATTATATTTTGAAAATGAATTGCTTATTCATGATTTTTACTACAATGTAACAATTTGGTGTTTAACATGGTTCCAGGTGGATTTCTGTATATAATACTATAAATTAAGGTCACATACAAGTTGATTCAAAAATGGACAGTTGTTGAATTCTTTATTAATATAAAACAAAAAATGTATTTATTATGTAGAATAATTAATTTTATCGTTGTTTCAAAAATAAAATGTATAATCTTTTATTTTTAGTGCCAAAATGGGAATTAACTGTTCAGTGTAAATATATACTGTTGTAATGGTTTATCAGTAAATGTTTCCAATAATATTGATTTTTAATTCTTTTTTAAATTAAGAATTTTTTTTTTCAAATTTGTTGATTGAAACCAAATTTGTTGCCAAATTGTCAATTCCTGGTAAAATTCCATCTTATTTTCATATATACGAGTAAAATGCCATTGGATATATTACATAATGATGAATTATAACTGTGTTATCAGTTAAAAATATCACCTCCAACATGGTCCAATTTAGCAGGTTTTGCTAAGCTTTTTCAGATATTGCATTATCTAGAAAAATTTTTTAATCTTTTTTTCAGACATGGCCCCGTTTTATGAAGAACTATGTAAAGAACTGAACTGGAATTGTGATGAAAGTCTTCTAAAACAAATGAAAGATGTAAATTCTTCTGAACTAAAGAAACTTGATGATTCTATAAAGGATGCAGAAGATAACTTAGGAGAGACGGAAGTTAGGGAATTCATGTTGAAAAAAGCTGAATATTTATGTAAAATTGGTGATAAGGTAAATATACATTGTACATGATGTAATTAATTAAAATTTAATGTAAGAAGCAATAGTTAATGAAAACTTTGTTATTCAATAAAAAAAAACTTTGTTATTCAGTAAAAAAAACTTTGTTATTCAGTTATGATGGTTTGCAAATAAAATTTATGTTTTAAGTTGATTATGTCATGTCTATTTGTCACATTAGAAGTGGATCTAAATGATCCTTTGAGTGGAATGAAGTGAAGTAATTTGGTTTTACACCCTTTTAGTAATATTCACCTATATCTAGAGGGTTAATTCTCAAATGGCAGAGAAAACTTTCTCACACTGGCATCTGTCAGCATAGGAACCAAACAAAGGCGGTGAGATGCTCAGGCACACTCTTAAGACCACTTAATTACTAAGGTCACAGAAGAAGCTTTTAGTCCTAAAGTCAAAAGAGCTTTTGCTACACAAATTTAATTTCTTTCTGACAGACTGAAAACAAAGATAAACCAACAACCTTGTAGTTAAAATAGTGATGCAAGTAGAAAAATAGATATTAAACCAAATTTTGAAAGGATAATCATATTGGAATAAGTGCACTAACAATTTATTGATTGAATTGTGATGCTGATAACAACAGGCTTAAATGCACAAGTAGTAGTATCTATTTACTCTCCAAATTTGCAAATAAGCAAGTTTTATTTAAAATAACTTATGTCTTCTAAATCTTTATTGATTTGAGATATCTGAATTTAAAAAATTCTATCTGTATTTTGTTGGATATGATTGATTGATATAAAAAACTTTCATTTTTAGGAGGGATCTTTGTCACAGTTTAGAAAAACACAAGAAAAAACTGTAACCCTGGGATACAGATTAGATTTAGTTTTTCATTTGATAAGAATGGGTTTGTTTTACATGGATCATGATCTTATAACCAGAAATCTGGAAAAAGCACAAAGGTAAGTGATTGCGTGATTTTTTTGTTTAAAGCCGCATTAGCATTATTGCAGCTATTCACAGCCAGAGAATGTCAAAAATATAACAATATATAAAAATTAAATTTATGTAAAACTAAATATAATAGATTCTAAAACAATTGGTTAATTGATAAAAACCAGTTATATCACAGATAAGTTATAATAAAAGACTGGTACAAAGGTAAGGATTACTATATTACATTTAAATAGGCTTTTGAAAAACATCAATAATCTAGTATTTTCCATACGTATTGTAATCAGGATTTTTTGCTTGAACATGCACTATGCATACCCATCGAAGTAAAATGTCTTGCTTCATGTTTTCATTCATTTAGGTTATCCTTTAATAATTCTGTACAGGTATTTGGATATACATTGCACACATTTATTAATAATAGGCATTAATTCCATAAAATATGATTTATATCTAATAAATACAGTGCAAAATTTGCTAAAATTGAACACTTCAAAAAGAAAAAAAACATTTACACTTTGTCAGCACTAAATTTCTTTTTAAGTAAGTTTTGGGCCAGTTTACAAGTTTTATAATTCTGTTTTTTTTTTTGTTTTTTTTTTTTTCAAGTTTAATAGATGAAGGAGGTGATTGGGATAGAAGAAACCGATTAAAAGTATACAGAGGTGTATACTGTATGTCTATACGAGACTTCAAAATGGCAGCTAGTCTCTTCTTAGATACAGTAGCTACATTTACATCATACGAGTTAATGGATTATCACAGCTTTGTGTCATACACAGTGCTTTGTAGTATAATAGCACTAGAAAGACCAGATCTGAGAGAAAAGGTGGGTGTATTTGTTGGTTGCAGAAAATGGAAGTTTATGACAACCTCATCATTGTCAGTGTAACTACTGTTTTTGTGTAACATTGTAATGGTTTGGAGTCTTTATCTTCTTCATATAAAGTAGCAAAGCTTTAATGCCATATACATGTACCTGACACTATTGTTGGTGTGAGGTATAAAGGTTTTGACTGAACGTTTTGATGGAGTAGTGGTTCAGATGATCTATTGTTTTTTTACAGCTACAGCTCTTTTTAGCTTACAGTGAAATAATTTTAATTTTTATAATTTATAATAAAAATGTTTCCATTCTTTCACTTTAAAAAAAAAACCCTGTTACATGAAATACCAAGATGTTTGTAGTGCATTTGCTTTTTTCTATTACATGTATTATTATTATTTTTATTTATTTAATTTTTTTAGTGTAATTTTATTTTAATGGCAATCACATTTTTCACTTTTAGGTTGTTAAAGGATCAGAAATTCTAGAAGTCCTACACAGTTTACCCAAAGTACGCTCATACTTATTTTCATTATATGACTGTCATTATGGTGAATTTTTCAGAGCACTTGGTAAGTACATGTATATTGGATCAGCAATCATAATTTTGTTTCTCCAAATAATGTACAAAGAAACTGAATACTTCAAGTCTTGAGATTTACTAAATATCATTTCTTGAGTAAGAAAATAGTTGTTATAAATAAATTAAAATTGGCAAAATGGAGCATCATCTTTTTGAGTAAATAAAAATGTACACATTACTACAGAGTAACAACTAACGATAACCACAGATCCAAAGATTGAAAGACCATAGATCTGGATCTTTAAAATATACTTACTTGTACTTAGTATCAATCAATCAATCAATCAGTCATGTAAGAATATTTAAGCCCTTTTTAGACTTTCATTCCTCTTTGGACTTGCATATTAGTTTTATTAAATTAAATTTTGGTTTTCATTGGTTACACATAGCCTCATAGTGAATTTTATTACAGTGGCCTAATTGATTGCATTGCACATACATATATACCTGATAAGGACTATTGTTATTACACATTGCAACAAAACAGTTTAACTGTGATCCCAACTTATAAAAATACAATTTATACATGTAAGTAATGTAACAAGCACTAAGATTTATAAGAGATCGAATTCTTTCTTTTAGATAAAATATATATTCATTTTAAATAGATTAACTGGTGAACTTCATAACAACTTTCTATTTCAGCACAAATTGAAGACCAGATGAAATATGATAGGTTTTTGTCTCCACACTATAAATATTATTCTCGGGAGATGAGGATCATAGCATACACACAGTTACTGGAGTCATACAGAAGTCTTACATTGCAATACATGGCAGACTCATTTGGAGTAACTGTAGAATTCATTGACCAGTATGTTTTATTATTTAAAAACTATACTGCACTTGCAGGCCTGGCCCCAATTCACTCAACTGAGTGTACACTCAACTTAAATATTGCCATTTTTTGCTCATCAATATCTTTAAAATTTTAAGTTTTATGAAACAATATTTTGTTTTGTTCAACAATTTAGATATAACATTAGATATTCATTTTTAACCATGTTAAGTCTAAAAAATTGACATTGAAATATCCCCGAATTTGAGTTGAGTGTACACTCAATTGAGTGAATGATTGTGAAACTTGGGCCTGTTATCTCTGTAGGTCTGATCCCAGTCAATTGCAGGTTTAAAGTATTTTTTTTAACAATAAGCTTTTTGTTATTAATTTATTTTTGGTTTTATATGCAAGGTTTGAAATGTGAATCCCAGATATTACAGATCTGTGTTTACATCAGTAAATCTCTTGTACATAGCAGATCAGAACCATTTGCACAAGAATCGCCACAAAAACTTATATTTATGCATGCTTTTAGTTCAAGGATTTTATCTTTAAAATGAGTTGCAGTTGCTTAGTGGTTAGCCAGTGAAAAGTGTTTACTGCCATGGGTTCTAGCCTGGTAGATCTCAAGTGAGAAAGGGCATTTCCTTTGTCATTGTTCCCTGGGGATTTGTTATCTGCAACATTGTCAGCAATTAAACTAGAACTTAAATGACACTATATGGAGGCACATGCACAACAGTGATCAAGACTGACCCACTATAGGAACTTGATATTATTGAAAGTTGTTTCTTATCATGAATTAGTGAAAAATTATTGATGCAACAGTAAAAAATAACAACCCACCAAGCTCAATATATATATATAAAAAAAAACGACAAAAAAAAAACCTGACCATAAATGCCCAAAGAACTGCCCTATGGCATAAAAGCAACAAATTAGTTTAAAATCATTAGATGAACCTGAGATAATTGACTGTTTTTATTTTACAGGGAACTTGCTAGATTTATTGCTGCAGGTAGATTACATTGTAAAATAGACAAGGTTGGTGGCATTGTGGAAACAAATAGACCAGATAGTAAAAACTGGCAATATCAGGTAGTTAAATTATAAACCATTCAGAATAATCTACATGTACATGTATTATATATATCATAATTTTTACAAATCCTTAAAATGTGATCGTTAATGAATAGTCTTTGGTATTATAAAAATCAGAATAGACTTGTTACTCAACCCATGTACTGGTATCTGTAAAAATATGATTTGAAATGGCTTTTAGGTTGTAAGAAACCATAAATTTGGAAGGGTACAGGACACTTTATGCTCATTTCAAGAAAGACTTTGTACATCATTGGCATTATTTACTTTCTTATATCTTTTAAAGTGATTTGAGAGCAAAAAAAAATCATCCTTAAAATGCCCCAATTTACTGTATAATAATTCAGCATTGTGTGCGCTATATACATATATTGATTAAAATTATTTTGTTTACAAAAGTTTATGCTTATTATTATTATTATTTAATTGTTGTTGTTTTTGTTTATTTATAGGCCACCATAAAGCAAGGAGATCATCTACTAAACAGAGTTCAAAAATTAAGTCGTGTAATAAACATTTAGTGATGGTTTAACACAGTGAAAATTTAATATAAATTGAAGAGTTATATGAGAAATATTCCTCATAGAATGGACACTGTATAAGTTATTAAACTGTCCTCTGCAGATACAAGTCATGGATACTTTCATTCTGTAAATTTACATTGTACATGTATGTTGTACAAGATCTTCAGATCGTATGGCAGTCAAGCCTATCTGTAAAGATCACCAAGGGGAAGCTGTTTACATGGCTTTAGAGCAGTCTGCAGATTGTTGTTAAACCTACAGTATCAATAAAGTTCACTGAGTGGAACCTGTAAAATTATAAACAGGTGGTCCTTATTTAAAGGTGGTCTTTAGAGTAAGTTTTACTGTGTTTACAACTTCAGATGAGGTATTTCATAATGATTTCATGCATTAAATTGTTTTGTATAATTATAGTAATTTAGTTTTATTTGTCCAAGGAGCACTTTTAGGGTGTGATGCAAATCCAGGTGCTTAGTAACTTAGTTATTGTTTTCATTAAGGATACCAGACAACTGTAGTGCAGCTTGGCACATAAAACTTAAGTCTGTATACTGTTTAACTTGTTTAATTTAAAGCAATTGAAGTTTTGTACAGTGAATTGTGCAGTGGTGTTTTATGCCCCAGACAAGATTGTTGCACTTTTTTATTGAAGCAGTTCTGGAATTGTGGAGGAAACTGTAGTTCCCTGAAAAGAATGTTAACCTTAAAAAATCAAAACTGTTTAGTGCTAGGATCTTGCATGATAAAATGACCTTCACACAATCACAAATTGTAAATTTACTTTATACATGTATTAACATGTATCTATACTAATTAATTGGTATTTTAATTCCCAGTTGAGATTATTTTGACATCAATAAATAGTTATATTTCTTTATTGAGACATGTATACTATGATGATAGACCACAGTATTATAAGTCTTTGTACCCTTTTCTTGATTACAAAGGATTAAGTATAGCCAAGGAAATGTTTTTCAGCTACAACTTTATTTCATTTCACCACTGTATGATTCCAACAGCATTTGAGATAGTTGCCTGTGTCTTTAGCCTTTGCTGTTTGAATCTTAAAAAGTATATTCTTGCCAAGTGGTTTGTGAAGTAAATGTGGGCCATTGACCTCCAGTGTCCTAGCACTTTAAAAAAAATTATAAACTTAAGTACTATATGTGTTTTAATAAATCCTGGAGCTCAATATAAATATTTTCTTATTGGTGGGGCTGGGTGATTTCTACTGGATATGACATTATATGTAACCACCTAAAACTAGAGCTGTCTCTTGAGTGACAAATAACTCCATCACATATGGTTGGTATGTTGAATATATTTACATCTTCAGCTATTTGTGAAAGACAATTTTTATTAAATTCGAAGATTAATCTTAACACAATTTCATGTGTGTGTGAGAGCATTTCTGATCTGCATTGTATTAGTAAGCACTTCGGTGACCTTAAAGAATGGTGATCCACTTATCTGCATTTGTTGCTTAAAAACTTTGCAGACCTTCAATTCATTATACTGGTACCAAAGCAACCAGTAAAACCCTATAATAAGGAAAACCTTTTCTCACTTGTGGTCAACCAGGGTTAAACACAGAGCAGTGAGATGCAATGAAGGCTTATGGCTTAACCACTAGGCCACCACAGTCCCTCAATGATATGGGGACAATTTGAACTCATCACCTTGACCTTTTACCTACATAACTTAACCTGGTATATGACATCATCTCCTGTTGTTTTACATTTGTGCCAAGTTTAATCAAAATCCATCCTTAGATGTGAAAGGTATGGTGAAGACACTATTTTGGGGTTAACAGATGGATGGAGGATGTCTATATATTTTCTTGAAATCTTGTCTATATAATAATACCAGCTAAATTAAAATAATGAAATATGTTTTTTTCTGTATATTGAGGCTTTCCCTTAACTACTGAATAATCACATAACATCGTTTTATGTTCAATGTTTAATTTATTATCAGTCACTCATCTTAAAGTCAACAAACAAACTCATTTTCTGTCTTCAAACATTGGCAGTGTAGGCTTTGTATAACAATAAATAAATAATACAATAAGAAGTTAGTGACAATATTAAATTCCACAAAAATGAAAACATGAAAATTTACAACCAAAAATAATAATGTTTAAAGATTCAGTTCAAATCTTAATGTCCATTTCAAGTGGACAAAATCTGCAAAATCTCTGTTTGAAACCTGTCCGATGTTTTAAATTGCTATGACTAAATTTTTCATGTTTTCTAGGGAATGTTGGAAAGTAATCATTCAAAAGACCTACCCAAAAATGATATACCACAAACAATAAAATGCATCATATTCATGCATTGAAAAATCGGGTAATAGTTATGAGAACAATGAGAAGAAAGGAAAATGGAATGCATAAAAATGTTGATGATCATGAAAATTTTTAAAAAAATTTGGTATGATGACCCTGTAGAAATTGTTGCTTTTTTTTCTTTTTTGGTGAAAACGATCTAATGAAAGTTACAAAAACAGAAACAACAAATAATGATCATTTAAATAAAAACAATAGCTGCAAACACACAAAAAAAAATTACAAAGAAATATTCAAAATGGAAACAATAAATAATGAGAAAAGTATCAAGTGATTGTTTCTTGCTCACAACTTTACATGTACATTTTACAATACTGGGACATGTATGTCATAAAATTCCAGATAAGCAGCAGCATGTTTGCTCAACCTAACAAAATTGTCTCCATTCCGATGATAAAGAACAAAATATTTATATAACACAACCTGAAACTGACACCTTTTATATCTCCTTTTTTGTGGCAAGTCAAATACAAATGTAGACAGTCTGGTCCCATTTTTCACGATCATTCCTTAGCTAAGACTCTTCTAAACTAAAATTTATCTAATCTTTTATAGTACTTGAAATAAAACTTTTGAGACAAAATAAGCTTTCAATATGACAAACCAAATTCCTAAATATCTGGAAAATTAACAAATCTATTGAGATTTCAAATTTTTCAGATTTATTTTAAAGAAAATCCAAGATAAGAAATGATTGTGAAACTGGGGTGTGGTATTTATTAGAATTTTTTTTTTATTATTCAAAATGTTGCTTATTTCGGATAACTGACATTTTTTAGAATTCAGAATCTGCTGATAAAATATTGTCAAAAAGAAATTTTAAACTAGACTTGGAAATAGTAAACTAATTTTTAATGTTGACTTTTCTATTTCCAGCAACTTAAAAATCTGCACCGTGATTAAAAAATTTATTTCACAAGTTTTATTACACTCTGAATTTTTTTGGGACTATCTCCTTCTTTTTGGGCGTGGTCTTTTACGTTTGTCTGGCTGTGGGGTGGATGAACTTATACTACCAGACCTCTTCTTTTGTTGCAGTTGTTGCTCTACTAAGTCAGCTAAATGTCCTTCTTTGGCTAACATAGATAATATTGTACAGATAAACTGATCATAGTTGTGTGTGCGCCGGCAATCATCAATCTGAAAAAAAAAAGAAGAATGTAACGTGTAATGAGAAATTGGACATATGTTTGTAAGATATATATTATACATGTAATTAAATAAAGTAGTGATATAAAAGAGAAATCTGAATCAAAAATCCTATTCTGTCTTGTCCAGAATTTACCAACTCGACATAAGTGAAAGAAACTTGACTGGGGCATAAAACATTATTACTCAACTGAACTCGCTTGTTCAGAAAGAAATTAGACCATATAAACCATAAATATTTATGTAAAAATTTTACTTGAACAAAAATATCAATCAATCGATCATCATCATCATCATCATCATCATCATCATCAATGTAATGCCAATGTAGCGGATATTTTCAGGTTAGTTGCACATGGTTTTATGTTATTCTCTCAATGTTTATTTACCTGATATTTCCGTCTCTTTTCTATCTCATCTTTCAGATTTGCTTCACACAGTGTTATTTCATTTTCTACATTTTTTAACAGTGCCAGTAAATCCTGCAACATACAGTTTATCAGTAAAATAAATAATTCTGCTGCTTTAAACAAATACATATTCAAATTTACTATATCAAGATGTCTTCAGACACTGGCTGAGTTTATAAGATCTATATTTGCAAGGAAGGCAAACATATTAAATTGGTCCTCCAACTAAAAATTTGTGAAATAACCTCTGAAGTCATTGAGATCACAAGTTTTTACAGACTTCGAAATTAGTATACAAGAACAGACATGAGGTATAAGAAATAACTAATAAGTTTTACCAAAAGCAAATGACATAAGAGTATTGAAAAACTTCATTGAAAACTTTAACACTGATTAATCTACATTCAAACGGTTGCTGAAAATTAACGTGCATGTCAAATTCTCTATCAGAGTGTAAATTTTACACCTGGGGTATGATACAGACAGTGTTTGTCCTTATTCTCAGCTAACATCAACATTCAGGCCTTTATTACTAGTATGACATAGGCTAAGTCAATCCAAATGCTCATACTTGGGTTATGACACATAATGTGTCAATTCTGATTGTTATTCATGATGTGTCAATTCTGACTGACTTTTACATTTAGATTTAAGAGATATCCTGTGTCAACAAAGATTCTCAACTGATGTTAATAGTCATGTATTAGTATAATAATGTACATGTACATGTATAAGGCCGAGTCTATCCTAATTCTTGGTTGACACTGAGAGTTTCAAACATGGATACATGTATGTCATAGGTATATCAATCAGAAGCCCCAGATGACATTAATGATCCCACTCAGGATATGACACAGACTTTATCAACCCTTATTCTCAGCAAACATTAGTGCTCACATCTGGTAATGACAAAGGCTGTGTCAATCCGGAGTCTCAGCTGACCTTAATATGTTCACACATAGGGTATGACAAAGGTTGTGTCATTGTTGATACTTAGCTGACATTTCTCTTACACATGGGGTATGTCAATTCTAAATTCAGATGACATTTATGCTAACACATAGGATATGTCATAGGCTGTTTCAACCTTGATTTTTAGCTGACATTAATATTCATACTAAGGGTACATTATAGACTATGTCAATCTTGATTATAACATGGAGTATGACATAGACTATGTCAATCTTGATTATAACATGGAGTATGACATAGACTATGTCAATCTTGATTATAACATGGAGTATGACATGGACAATGTCGAGATTGATTATAACATGGAGTATGACATAGACTATGTCAATCTTGATTATAACATGGGGTATGACATAGACAATGACAATCTTGATTATAACATGGGGTATGGCATAGAAAATGTCAATCTTGATTATAACATGGGGTATGACATAGAAAATGTCAATCTTGATTATAACATGGGGTATGACATAGACAATGTCAATCATGTTCATAACATGGGGTATGACATAGACTATATCAAGATTTATTATAACATCCCGGGGTATGACATAGACAATGTCAACCTTGATTATAACATGGGGTATGATATAGACAATTTCAGTCTTGATTATAACATGGGGTATGACATAGACAATGTCAATCTTGATCATAACATGGGGTATGACAAAGGTTGTGTCAATTGTGATTCTCAGCTGACACGACATACCTTTGGAGTAAATGCTTGATGATTACTAAATCTGTGTTTATGTTTTTGTCTTGTATTTGTACCATCCTCACTAGATTTTACTTCACAATCTTTCTTTTCTTTACTATTGGGTGATATATCTAAAAAAGAAGAAGAAATGTTTGCCAAAACATAATTATAAAAAAAATCTACATGTACTTTTATGTTAATTCTTTTATGGTAAAATTTGAAATAACAAGTTTCTTCACACTTGTTTTTGTTTTTTTTTTACTATAATGAATACAAAGAGAAGTAACAAAAGCCATCTTTAACCTAATTATACCAGAATTTGATTTTTTAACCTTCATTACTGAGATAACCTCTATTCTTGAAGTGCATACTTCATTGAGAAACTGTCACATGGGCATCAAGTGAACATATAGTGGGGCAAAATACAATGAATATTAATACCCACAAACAGAATATTTTCTTTAATATACATGACAAAATGCAATTTCTGTCACAAGTAAAATGAAGTACATTTGTATTGTCACATATAGTAGAATAACTTCCCATTATTTGTATGTGTATATATCATCATCATCCTGATACCCTGACTTACCCTGATGGTGAGGTATATTTAGAATATAAAAACATAACTGTAAAACTAAATGAAAATAGTGAAGCAAGTGATAATGACAGTCTGTGACACCTTATCCTGAAAGGTAACACTTCTACTCCTCCACCACAACAGGAGAAAAAGCATGAAAATTTATCAATAAACTGATCTTTAACAACCTACTATGATCAGTGAACAATTACTGAAGACTACTAGCCTGTCCAAAAACACTGAAATTTAAATTGTCTTACCTGATGAGAGCTGAGGACTATTTTGACATGAAGTGAATGTACTGCTAGGTGAACTAAAACAACTTCCTGTTTCTGATGCAGTATCTGTACTTTCGCTATTAGGACCAGATGACCCAGAACCACTAAACTTTGTTTCTATCGTTAGTGGCTTTGTAATATCAGTGAGGCCCACTGAAGTCGGGGGTAAACCACTTCCCTCTAATGGGCCCCTTACTTCAAGACTGTCACTAACCAATACTTTACTGTTTTTATCATCACAATCAGCACTGGTATTTTCAGCAGTACTTGTAGATTGGTCATTTGAATTAATAACACTTTGACCTTGACCTACATTTGATTCAACAGTATTACTGTCTTTAACTACTCCTTTCATTTCCTCTTTATCTGATGTGTCCATTTTTACATCTGTATTTTTATCATTACATACATTGTTTTCAGTTTTATCAGGCACATTTAAACAACTTTCAGTCTTTTCATTTGTTATTTTGCTTGTATCCATAGCAACAGATGCAGACGACTGCTTGACTTCTGGCATCCTGTCTTGTCTTATGGCTTCCATGTATTTCTCTTTGTCAGCTGAGGTTAGCCCAGGATTGGTTACCTTTACCATCTACAAAATATATATTTGATAAAATTACTTATAAGAAAAAAATTGAAAAAAAAAAAAAGAAAAATAAATAAATAAATAACACCACCACCAAAAACAACAACAAACAAATATAATAAAACATTTCATAAAGTAAATGAAATATATAAATTCATGTTTTTTTGTTTTTTTTTAAATTCAATTGCCTTATTAGTAACTTTCTGAAAATTCAAAATCAATTTAATCTATTATTATATGCATTTATATTATTGGTAAAACCTTTGTATGCTTCTGAAAGAAACATCTTCCATATTTAAACACTTAATGATTTACAAGACTTGATAAGTTTTTGAACAAATATAAAGCCATCATTATTAAGATTACACTCAATATAAAACTAATAAATAAATATCAAAAACAAAAAATAAAATAAAATTTAAGGAAAAAAGTCTTTGCTGAAAAATAAATGAAACAAAGTAATAACGAAGAAATTTTTTTTTCATACTACAGTTTTTGTACATTAAAACATCTACAAGTGGTTAAAAAATAAAATAAAATAATTTTACTCATATAGACAAGGTTGCTGATAATTCAAAGAAGAAAAGCTAAGAAAATTCATACTTCTACCAATGCTCAGGTTGAAAAAAGTAATTGTGACACATTCTGTCTGCATCAGCAATTGTTAGTAAAAGAAGGTCAAAGGTCAAGGTGAAACTTATCAAGTTCAACATTTATTGAAGTCTTTGAAATAAAAATTTATGCACTAGCAATTTCTTTAGCTATCACTAATTAAAAACAAAAAAAGATAAATTAATATACTGAAATCTGAAACAAAAAATAAGAAAAGAGGCCATTAATAAATTGTAAAATTTATTTTGTTGATGGTGTTTCCATGATACCATGTGCTACCAAATAGCATTTGTGTGAAACTGTAGCGTCATTTTACTGAAAATATACAAAATCATGAAAGGGGAATAATAAATAATGCTGCTGACCTCATTGCCAGTTAACCAGTTTGAATAATAAAAATCAGTAAAGGCTTTGGTTTGTTTGTCACAAAGAAACAGTACATGAATCTTAGTTACTGTTACCTACTAATTGTAGAGTATACATGTAGTTTGAAATAGACTTAATAACTGGAAATGTATTTTATAAAAGAAAATTACCGGTACTGGTATTGAAATGAAAATAATTTTTTTTTTTGTTATGGATAATTAAAAAAAAAAAAAAGGAAATTTTGAACACTACATAATTTGCATAGTAAATTTTGTTGCATGTACAAAATTGAAATTCATTATTTATTTCCCATAACAACAACAAAAAAAAAAAAAAATAAATAAATCAAAAAAATCAAAAAAAAAAAAAAAAAATCATTTCCTGTAATTTATATTTTAGCATTATTTAAACAAATCAGTGCATCAAACACTTTAGAAGTAAAAAATTAGTATCCCTACGGTGTAAGAATATAAATGATTCTGTGAGTCATCAATGATTACATGACATCAAGAGTTGAGTTGAGTTGAGTTATTGTGTTATATGCCAAAGTCAAGAATCTTTTACTTATATTAAGGTAGTCAGTTCTGGAATGGTGAAGGTGCACAGAGAAAACCACCCACTCTTAGTAAACAAATATACAATCTTTCTCACACTAGGATCTGCCAAATTGGGATTCAAACTTAGGCAGTGAAAGTCACTATGATCCCTACATGTGCACTTTAGATCACTCGGCTCCCAAGGCCCCACATGACATAAAGGGACCCACTTAAAAATCTGATGGTAGGTATCACACGTAAATTTCGTCATGTATTGCTATTACTCATTGCTTACTATTTGCTACTTTTAACGTAGTTGAACCTTACACACATAATAACAGAAATGATCTGACCAATCAAAGTCCTTGAAACAAAGAAGATTTAAATTCTACTGAAATGAAAATAATAAAAATGTAAAACATAAAAATATCTGTGATAAAAGACTAAAGAGAAGGCAATGTAAAATAAACATAATTAGTGCATGGCAGCCGAAGAGTGGAGTAATAAATAACAACACCCAATACTGAATATAAATAATATTGTGCCAGCTTACAACCACAATAAAATAAAAATTTACACTAATACCCACAATATATAGAGGAACAACATAGAGTTACAAATATCTAAAAATACCTTAGAGTCCAGCAGCTTTTAAAAATGAAAAAAAAAAAATAATAATTTTAATTATATGAAATCTTTTGTATCAAAAAAAAAAAAAAAAAAAAAAAAAAAAAAATCAGCATGCAGAATTTCTATCACAAATGTTGAGTATAAGCCGACTTGAACCAACCTTACCTGTTTTAGAATTAAGCACAAAGCCCTTTTTGCCCCATAATCCTTAATACTAATCTTTTTGTTATTAATACATTTAGTATAAAATTTAATACATTTAGTATAAAATTTTATGCATTACCAATATACCATCCCCTTTAAAGCACTTCCTATTTGTATCAAAAGACTAAATGTGTACCTTTTCTACATAACTAATGACTGTGTGACTTTAATGCTACACAATTGTGTTTAATACAGAGGCCTATTAAACAATATGGACTTTGGCAAACATACCACTCAACAGTGTCTGTTCCTGCAAGCGTTCATAAATGACTATTGTCACTATCCTAAAGTTATTTGCTTTTAATTCAAGATGGTTTCCCTATGACAAAATTTGAATTAAGGAAACAACAAGCATTTCTTTTTATATTTCAGTGCAAATGTATAGTATCTTTCTTAAAAAATAGCTTTTAATTCAAAATGGTTTCCCTTGGACAAACTTTAAATCAAGGAACCAACATGCATTTATATTTATTTTCAGTGCAAGTGTATGATATCTTTCTTAAAGAGTAATGAATGATAATTTTAATCAAAATGGTGTACAGATGCCCTATTTAATTCATAGTTTAGCATTTGTTTTTCCAATCAGTGTCCATGTCAAATCCTAAGGAAATCACTGATAAAGATTTGTTTGATTACAATGACTTGGATGTAATGATATTGCTTATTCTGTTCATTTTACCAACACAGACTGTTTGCACAAGGGCAATGGATAGCATGTGTGTGTGGTTGAACATGCCTCTGATTAAAGCTAAGGTTTACATTTCTGAGGACAAATAACAATGGATCAAATCATGACCAGTATAGAATCTTGTACATCATTATTAATTTAAATGGTCAGAATGGATATTATTTCAATTTTATTATTTTTCTTTTACTATGACAAAAGGTTCAGTGATAATTATTTCGTCATTACTTACTGTGTCGACATTTACATTAATTTGAAGGGTTTTCACTTTAATATGTTGCCAATATATAAAGATTCCCAAAACTGTCAACTTTAAACAATGCTGATATCTTTAAATAATTAACCAGTATAAAATCAAACCCAACACACACACACACACACACACACACACACACACACACACACATGGAGAAGAAGATTTAACAACTCTCTAAATTGAAATACATGTATTATAAGATTTTTATGAAAAGTAGAACATTAATACATGTATATATACATGGAAGGGTAAAGCAACCATGTGCCCTTTGTGTGCAAAATGCGTCGCCATTCTGCCCATCCTAAATGCTCCCCTCCCCTTCTGCCACCTTCATTTAAAATACTGTTACTGTTGTTAGATTTCATATGAATGACTCCAATCAAAAGTTCAATGTAACAAGGTCACAATGGCCTGGGTATACAAGTTATCTTTAACATGTTATAAATAACAGAAGTAGAGACTAAATGGGAAGTTCTGATGATTGCACAATGTTGATCCAGGGGTGGCAGGTTTGAATCCTTTTGACTAAATTGACCCTTTCACCTACGATCAATTATTAATTATTAAATAAAATCCCTGGTACATTACAACTGGACTAGGTACATTAGATATAGATAAATAACCTTACTGCATTATAAACTAGTAGTATCAATTAATGTATCTGCAAGAAACTTGACTTCCTGGAACATATAGTATCAAGTTTGTGGCATTTTGTTTATACTGGATATCATTAATAGTAAGTACATGTACATGTACATCAATGCACATACTCAAATAAGTGCCTAAAGGCTTAATCTTTCCATCCTTATATGTAGTTCAAAAAATTTAATGTGTTTTTTAACTGGTAAGAATACATAAAGAAATCTGAAAATTTTAATTATCATAAATTTTTTTTATCATAATTTGATGGCAATCAGTATACATATATATCAGATCCACTTAAAAAGTCATGTACATATTACTGTTCCAATAATAACATTACATATATAAATTTTTTTTTATTAGTATTATTATTGTAAAGAAATAATCAATTGTCATCAAAGTACCGGTACACTAATGAATCATGGTAAAATGACTAAATGAAAACAGTTATGTGCAGAAAGTCTTCCATACACAGCAACTCTGTATCTTTCTAATAATAATAATAATGAAAAACATATTTTCAAAATTCATAATGTTTTAGTTTAAACAAGGAATTTTTTAATCTGTCCAAAAAATTTAATGTACCAGTAAAACCATTTTTTAAAGAAAATGATGGCAAAATTAATTTTTCCTACCACACATGTGAACAAAATATACATGTAGCAAACATTTTGAAATAACAAAGACAATTGGTACATTATGACTAGATGTGTTTTAACAAAGATTATTTAAATTTGATGTAATTTGTTTTACTATTACTTTTTTATTTTCATTATGCAATTAATGTATAAGAAGTGATTTCAAAAATCAAAGAAAACAGCAAAATATTAAAATGAAAAGTCAAAAAATTATATTATTCTATTACAGCTGATTGTGTTTTAATGGTGACAAATATTATGAGTTTTTTATAACTTATACAGAGACAACAAGAAGTACTTTTACTACAGATGAAAGATGAACATGATGAATGAATTTTTAGTTATTTTTATAATCATGATTATGTGATTATTACATGTATATCAAAATGATGAATGATTGGCTGATTGATTGATAACTAAAAGTGGTTAGTATTCCCATATACAAGAAGGTGACTTAAAATCAACTCAAACCTCACCAAATCATTATCAGACACCTACAATACCAAGGTTACAAATTACTGTAAAACTTTGATAAATCCTAAACCACAGGACTTTGTACATGTTTTGACTTCCGATTCATTAATGAATAAAAAATGATTACAATTAACTAAGAAATGAACTCTCAATTTGCAAGTTTTTTTTAAATATATGATTCAATTGTTAAGTATTCTGTGTGCAAAAATGAGCAACAAGAGGCCCATTCTACAAAGAATGTTGGTGCATGTGCACATATAGATCTGCAGTCACTGTCATAAAGTTGTTCCAATGAGATTCAAAATAACATCCAAAAGACAAAATTTAAAGAGGTGTTGATAAATTCTGAATCCATCATGCATTTCTTTCTATATTTCATCATAAGTGTATGTTTTATTCTGGTTATATTGATCTCTAACATTGCATCAGCAAATTTTCATCTATTTATTGCAAGAGCAAGTTTATTAACATCTAAGGATTAAATAAAGAGCAATTATGTGTGAATGGGTTTTCTGTCAGCCTTGTAATGTCACACACTTGGGGTGTCTTTTTGTTTAAAGTGCTAGCTCACATAGTCAGTATGCCATAGGCAAGAACATCACACCTTAAGCCACATTATTTTGGCACTGGCTAAATCTGTTGATGTCTTCCTCTACTGTGCACCAGGTAAGTAAGCAGTATCTCAAAATATTTCCTACATTATAGATTAACAGGTTATTTTCTATTTTCAATTTGGACCAAAAAATTACATGGTATCTGGAAAAAGACTTTATTTTCACTTGACTTACAATGACATTTTGTTTTTATTTGTGTCCAAATTATGTCTTTATTTAATGAAATAATGACAGTATTAATTATTCTTCTTAAAAATTTTCATTTATATAATGTAATTATAAAAACATACATGTATGTAAAATGTGTACAATTTTCTAAAAAAAAAAATTATCACATACATTAGAAAATCCTAATGACAAATTTATGACGAACATGTATTTCTATTCGACAGAAATATTAAAAACGATACATTTTGTACATTTTTATTAATAACGTCCTTTTTTATGGATTCTATTTATTTATTTATTTATTTATTTTTTGTAAAAAAAACTGTAGCATAATGATTATTTGACAGTGAAGATAGAAGTTTGAGATCAAAAACACATAAATATTAAAAATTCTATCAAAAAAATTCTATAAAAAGAAGGGCAAAATTTTTATCATCAGAGTATGTATATGCTTTTTAGAGGCAAGTAACAGAAAAGGAACAAAAATTACTGGAATGAATAAATTTACATAAAATTTCATTATTTATTACTGATGGATTTAATTAAATATACATGTATTTAAACAATGAAAAAAAAATGTTTTTACAAATTTGAACAGTAGTAAAATATTTAAATCTAATAAAACTAGTCATCATCTCATCATCTCCTATTTTTAATGTCCAGTTATTTGTACTTTAGATTATGAATGTTTAATCAGATTATAATACATGCGTACCTGTTGTAATGCTTCTAAAACTATCTGTCTATTTGTCTTCAGTGTTGCTAGTTTATGTTCATACAGCTGTCTTTTGTCAGGAACGACTGCCATTAAGTTAAACCTAATATCGTGGTAAGGCTCACTAAAATCAAACACAAAATAATGTAATAAAGTATAAAGTTAGGTAAAAAAAAAATAAAATTAAAATTTAAACTAGATATGTTTCTTTGAAACAGATGTGTCGCCTGACACTGCATAGTACAGTCGGGTCCCGCTATCAAGAGATTCAGTTTTGAGAGGTATTTTTCAGGTCCCAACAATATTTGTTCTTAACTCTATATTAAAAAGGTCTCAATTTTTGGAGGTCCTATTTTAAGAAGTATTCGATTTTGCAAACAAATTTGCAGGTCCCAAAAGCCAATAATCAACTGATTTGGGACTCGATGGTGAGAGGTATTGTCTCACCTATTGTTGTAAGAAGCCATTGTATCAAATCACACCTTACATTTACTCAGGCATCCAAGTGTGTTAAGGTGTTTTTTATATAGAAGTGATTAATAAATGTCAAACTGAAGTTAACAATATAAAATGTATAAGTTAATTAAGTTCTGCTATAATGTTTGTAATGTTCATTGAACACCGTCTATACGCACTCCTTAACTCAGATTTACAGATGTCTGAATATTTCACTTCGAGTCATTGCCAGAAACATGTACACCAAGTTTGGAGTCATTTGAACATACTACACCAAAGTTATGCTCCAAACAAGAAATGCTCTATAAAAATCAATCAAAGGGAAATAATTCAAAAACGGAACAAGATAGAGTTGCGGTTCTTGTGCACTGCACTTCAAGTCATTGCCAGAAACATGCACACCAAGTTTGGAGTCATTTGAACAGTACAACACCAATGTTATGCTTCGGACAAGGAAATCTGGATGCCGCCGACAAAAGTAATCCCTATATGTCGCCTAGTCAGGCGACACAAAAAGAAAAAGAAATAAAAATAAATAAATAAATAAAGTGTACAATTTTATTTTTTAAACTTGAAATTTACAAGGTGTGTATGATAATTATTTTGGCCAACATATGTTCACATTCTGACATTGCTTTTATTCCAGGGTGGTCTATCTTTGTTATTTTCCTGAGAATTGAAAATTTTAAAGTTTACATTAGAATTACAATTGAATGAAAGTCTTTAAAATCATGTTTGTAAATGACTTTTGTTGGCTGACCAGCAAACTACTGTGTAGCAATGTTACAGTAGTGATTCAAGTGATGATAAGCACATGTTAATATAAGTATAAAGACAGTACCCTCCAGTAGCCATTCCTAATCTTTCTGTTATCACACGTCTGAACTTCTCTGTCCAGTATTCATCTTTCTCCCATGGTCCTGTCAATAAAATATAACTCAAAATTAAAAACAAAATCTGTTATTGATTTTTATGACACATGAGATATGTTATCTATCATATCTATATGAAATTTGAAACACCCTTTGCCTTGTATTCAAAGTGTAAAATTTCTGGGTTTTTTTAAAAAGTTTTTTATAGAAATATTTTAAAGTACCGGTATGTATTTTAGTTACTGGCAAATCAAAACTATTGATTGCTTGAAAAATACTGAAGAATCAATGATATCCAAATGAATTTGCAGATTAATTATTCATACTTGGGAATCAATTATATACAAAAATAAGGTTATAGATTCATTCTTAATGATAGTGATGGTGAGTAATACAGCTTGCAGAATTAAAATATTAAGTTGAAAACAAGTGCTTCTGTCATGAATTTGTCTGTCAGTTTGTTGGATGCATGCTCTTGATTCAGTGTGTGTGTGTGTGTGTGTGTGTGTGTGTGTGTGTGTGTGTGTGTGTGTGTGTGTAAATTTATTAAGATTTTACCATGATCTATTGGATATGGTTTCAGTCCATCAAGTTCAAACAGATGACCATTAATTGGTACATAACTAACAAAGTGAAATGTTTCCATTGTTCTGACAGCCGATATACCCTGCTGTTTCTCTGGTAAATGTCTTGGTTCTGGTCTACAAATAAAAATAAGATTTATAAGGACTTCAGTACTTTATATAGAGATTATGTAGATAAGTAACTTATACCCTGTATGTGCTACCAGTGACAATGCAGGAATGTCACTGTCATTTGACAATTTATCCTATTGCCAATTTTTATTATTTGATAATTATTATCATTTCTGGCTATAATTTTTTTTTTCTATTGAGAAGTTAATCATAGTTTATAAACACAAAAATCTAAAGCAGATCAGAATAACTACATTTAGAACTAAGAATTTTGTAGCTTAAATGTTTCTGGTTCTAATACATGTACGGTCAACATATAAATTGGCTCCTAAATGTTAAAATCAGCCATATGTTTTAATCACAGTTTAGGAACCATAGCTCACACTAACAATGTACAATTTAATCAAGAAAAGGCAACACACAAAAGAAAAACTCTCTCCTCTTTTTTTCTGGACATTGCTATTAGATATAACAGTGCATAAAATAACCTACCAGTTTTCTGCTTTCAGTGACCTCTAACCAGATTTACAAGATAACCATTTTGTAAATTAACAGTTTCTGTATTTTGCATGATACTTTTGTTTTAATCTTTTTAGTTAGTCTTATTTGTAAATTTCATTAGTTCAAACAAACCTGACACTATCATCTGTAGATATGACCATAATTTACAGTTTCCTTACCTGGCATGACTGTTATGGGCACTGGCTAGTTCTGGCATGTTTCCTATTGCATTCCCTTTATCCTAAACAAAAACAATAAATAACATTGTAAGAACTACATGTATAATGCATGTAATTCTATCTGTGTGTGTGTGTGTGTGTGTGTGTGTGTGTGTGTGTGTGTGTGTGTGTGTGTGTGTATTTGTGTGTCTACTATTAACATGATAGAAAATATATTAATATACATATGTATATTAGGTATACCAGTAGGTGTGAAAAGCATTTAAATTTGCATGAATTAACTACCACTTATCTACTCATCCATCTAGTTTTGTTTTGAATTTGTTTTATAACCATAAGTTTTGTAAGTCTTGCCATCTTGGTCAAGAGGAATTGACAAAATTAATAGTGTCCAATAACATACTGTGATTAAGTATGTTCCATAAAAAAAAACACAACAGTAACCAAATCTGTGTTGTCTTTCTGACTCAAACTATATACTAACCTCTGGACTCATTCCTTTAGAGAACTCCTTTAATTTGGATAACACATCACCAAGTTTAACTCTGTCATTATTGAGTAATACACTCAGTAATGCATGAGAAGCACAGGAGTTAGGAATTATCTGTAAATATAGATATTAAACATATTTAATGTTATCACTACAAAACATCAGTACATGTGAAACAATATCAGGGAAAGTAATTTTTCTGATGAAGCCTCTGAATAAATCTGTAGGAAGAAACTTTCTCCAACATTCTATACTTTCATCAAGTTCATGATAATTACTCAGAATTCATATATTTACATGCATGTTGTTCACCGATAGCAGATTTTAAATTTCAATATTAATTCTGTATGTTTACCATTTAGTGTGTGAAAACTATATCATATATGCAGTTAAATAGGACAAATATACCTGTTGTGCAAAAAATAAATTGTTGACAATATTCTCATCCTGTACAAATGATTCTTCTTCTGTTGTTGTCTTCCTTCTACTTCTCCTTTCTTCAATCCATCGAAACAAAAATATAAATCCATATACAGGCCTGTTAAAAAAGAAACATTATAATGTTTAGACAAAAATATCTTTAACATAAAATAAATATATAATTCAAGACTAAAACAATTTTACTTAATCTTTTAAACTGATAAATGACACTAGATGACCACATAGGTGCCTTTTTGGTGATTTATTGTGGAAATAGTTTAAGGAAGATCTGTTTCATTTTAGTCCATTTTGACTGATTGACAAATGAATTAACTCTCTTTCTATCTTTGTACCTCTCACTATCAGTGTCTAAAATAATACTGAACTTCTAACCAGCCAAAATCTCCAAAATGCTAACCAGCCAAATCTCACCATGTAACTTATACCAACCTGTAATTTACATGTATACCAACTCACCATGTACATGTAGCTTACACTAACTCAACCTGTATCTAACATATCAACTCACCATGTAACTTATACAAACGTCTAGTTTACATGTATATCAACTCAACACATGTAAATCATACCAACCCAACTTGTAACTTGTCATATTTAACTCAACTCTCTTACCATATCAACTCATATTAATTGTATCAACTCAACATGAAGATTATTGTATCAAATCCAAAAACAAAAGATCATTTCAATAGTTTGCATGGTACTAGGTAGTAAAACACATGGAAAACAAATTCTTATCAAACAAAACTGTCCACAGGAAGACAAAAGTTCAATGTGTAAATTACATACCATATCAATATTGGATTAATCATTACATACCCATCTATTGTTTTCTGTAAATCATAAATTTCTTCTACTTGTACACCTTTTACACCTGTAAGATCACAATGAAAACAATCTTAATATGAAAAATAAGATGATGACTATGCACAGATAAAAAACTATCTATAATTGTTCTAGGTATCCTTACATGTAAATATTTTTGAAATCAGAAAATTCCTATTTCAAATAATGTAGCAGACATAATACTGGGACTGCCATACAGAAAGGCAATAAGGGTGGTTTCTATACACACTCTTAACTTTGTTTACTGGTGTTTAAAAGAGAAATTTTATATTTTAAATTAAAGTTTTTTGGGATTTTCAATAAAAATAAGATTGCTTTACTGGATACTTCTCTATATGATACACTGATTTCATTTCCATCATTTCACATATCTACCTACATATACTATAGACATGTTTTTATTAACAGAATTTGACAATAGATACTCCATTTTCAAAACCTCTTTGGACCTAACATTATTCTTCACATCTAGAATGGTGGTTAAATGTTTCTAGTATGTCTTACAACTAAGAACCTTCCAATGCTCTCAGTACTCTGGAAGTTCAACCAGTTCGGCTACATGTGAAAAAAATTTTTTCTTGCCAATGGAAACTTACCAAAATCTTCAACAAGCAGTGTAAAGAGTCCTGAAATTATATTAAAAAAAATAAATAAAACATCAGTTAGATATAAAATCGAGAGATTATCTTTATGATAATATCTAAATTTATAACAATTACTTGATGATGTGACAAATTAACATAATAGCTATATTGTTTCAACTCTGGGTGCACACAGGTTTTAGGGCAAAAATACCTAGACTTCCATAAACTCATATGTCTAGACACGGTTGGCATAAAGTTGTTAAAAATTGAAAATGGAAGAAGAAAAATGAGAGAAAGTTAAAGAGAAATATACAATGCAACGATGAAAGGAACTAATACCTGGATCACTTTCAAGTTCCAACCATCCTTTATTCATGTTGCAGTGACAATTTCTTATGATTTTCTGTGAATTTTTCTTTCTTCTTTTTTTCTTCCAAAACGCAGAACGCAAAATAGCCGGTCAAATATTTCTACCTCCTGAAAAAAGATTTCTTAGGATAGGTCATTATTCAGTGTACAATGAATTTTACTTTCTAAGTTTAGTTATTAGTTATTCATTGATTTATATGATTCTTGATAATTTTTATTTTGATAATTAAACATAAAAGATAAGTTTTTATGTAAGAACTTTCATGATGACTAACCTAATAAAATAATGGCAATGACTGTTCCATTGACACTCGTATCATTTCGGTCTTTATCCCTAGGCCAATGAAACGTAAACAAAATGCTATCATTACACTGGCCAACATTTGCAATATTTGCTGCAATATCTACATCAATATTGATAAATTTTCATAATGTACAAACTAAGCCATATATGGATGAAATATTTCATATACCACAAGCACAGAAATACTGCAATGGAAATTTTACATCGGTAAGTCTTGATCTTCTTATCGCTGTTACTTTTCTTTGCCCACCATTGTCTCTGGTTGAGAATATTGTGTGTCTTGACAACCAATTTGGGGAGCACAGTCAGTGAATTGCTACAAAAACTTTATGCCACTGATAATTTCATTAACTGTATAAGGATGAAGAAGTTCTTAATATATATATTTAGAACCTCTTGATCCTTTCAAATATTTTTAGGTGACAGTAATAAAAGAATTTGTATCCTGGTATATTTCAGTTATTCATTTACCAAAAGATAATCACAACTAATGAAATAATATTTCTGATAACAAACCTGTCAAGTCTCATGCATTTTGAAAGTAAATCACGTTCACACGCTAAACTTTCACAAACATGCATAATCAAACTATCAAGAAAATAAAAACTGGCAACATAGATTTATTATTATATATTTGGTAACATATTCAGCAGCCAATACTAAACTCGTAGATCCAGGTATTATATACCTATCCAGTAATACTTTAGTTCCTTGTTGCATGTTTTATAGATTCCTTCATTGTTATTGATGTCTCAAACAGCAGGTGAATGAATGATTTTACACCCCTAAACCTGGAATCTTGGAATCTTCCAAAATAATACATGTAATCATATCTAGTCTTCTAGAGGCATAATATGATTGAAATGTTATTGCTTTTGACCACTTGGTCCCTTTTTCAATGCCTTTCATGCACACAAAGTGGTTCTTGTTATTCAAAAAATCAGACAGCCAACATTGAAATACATGAAATGAGTGCTGTTTTCAATTGCCTTCATTTTTATGTTGTGGGAGAAGACATAATTAAACTTACTCTAGCAATAAGTTATTCAATCGAAGGTAAATTCAATTTAGTTATTAATATTAAAAAGCTGTTAGGTGCAAATTACAATATGACTTTAAAAAATTGGAGAATGATTTATGTTAATTTGAAGTCTGTCTAGTGTGGTCCCAAAGGCTAAAGCTGATTAGAGATAGTGAGATGGTAAACTGTATCACCTGGAAAAAATAAATACTTGTACCTGAGGCAATCTTCAAAAGTACTTCTAATCGCTCTAAACTTATGGACAATTCTGGTACATTTGTCTTCACCATTGGTTAGGTAATAGCTGGAATGGCAACTCTGTCTGTTTATTGATATTCAGATTGATATTGTCACAGATTAGTTTTGTTAATGTACATATGAGGCATATGTTAGTGTAAGTCAGGTGAAAACAGTTAAATGCTATATTTTTCTAACTTAAAAGAAAAAAAAACAAAACAAAAACAAGAAAAAAGAAAAAGAGAAAAAAAATCAGTTCTTTGTGGTGCTACAGAAGAATGTCCACTCTGATGTTCGGATGGGCTTGATAAGGAATTTTCTTTGGTTGATAGCAGCTGGTTTATTAACTTTATTGTACATCTTGTGAGCCTTGATTCAGTATGTCATCTTTTTAGTTTCCAGCATCTCACCTATTCACAGTCTTTGTCTGTATCTTCATTTAACACATCTTGCTTACTAATATCAAAGTCAATTTGAGTTTTGGCTATTCACTCTAAGTCAGTATAACCCTTGTCTACGAATTCCAGTCACTGTGAGTCTTGTCTACACTTTTTGTCAGTTTAACCCAAGTCTGCTAATTCAAAGTCAGTGTGAGTCTTGTCTATTCACTCTAAGTCAGTTTGACTCTTGCCTACTCATTCAAAGTCATTGTGAGTCTTGCCTATTCAATCTAAGTCAGTTTAACCCTTGTCTACTAATTCAAAGTCAGTGTGAGTCTTTCCTATTCACTCTAAGTCAGTTTAACCCATGTCTACATGTCTACTAATTCAAAGTCAGGGCGAGCCTTTCCTATTCACTCTAAGTCAGTTTAACCAATGTCTACTAATTCAAAGTCAGTGTGAGCCTTTCCTATTCACTCAAAGTCAGTTTAACCCATGTCTACTAATTCAAAGTCAGTGTGAGCCTTTCCTGTTCACTCTAAGTCAGTTTAACCCTTGTCTACTATTTCAAAGTCAGTGTAATTCACTCTAAGTCAGTTTAACCCTTGTCTACTAATTCAAAGTCAATGTGAGTCTTGACTATTCACTCTAAGTCAGTTTAACCCTTGCCTACTATTTCAAAGTCAATGTGAGTCTTGATTTATTCACTCTAAGTCAGTTTAACCCTTGCCTACTAATTCAAAGTCAGTGTGACTCTTTCTAGATAATAATGCTAAGTAAATATATAGTATCTACAATAGAATCAGATTTATTTTTAATATGCACTAGCTGGTTATGAAAAATAATTTAAAATAGAGATAATGTAATCATACCTTTATTTTTACTCCCAGATTAAAAAGAAATAAGCCCATACCAAAATAAATAGGAGATAAATATATGATACATGAAACAGGAAATAAAAATTATGAAATAATTATTTTAAAACTAATTAAAAAACTGAAAATGAACTTTGTCTGGGACTAAATAAATAGGAATTTACACTTATAAAAACTACTTAAAAATGAATTGATTATAAAAAAAACATTTGTTCTTCATATTGACAGAATTTACCGTAGTTTTACAAAATCTCTATTAATAAAGCTATTTATATAAATTTGTACATCATTTTTGAATAAGAATCAGCAGGTTAATGTGATAATTGTTATCTTGTTTATTTATTGTACCTTTAAGATAAATTGCTGTAGATTAAACCATCCCTTTATTTTAATAAGTAAACAAGGATGTAATTATAGTCATTAGTTTATGTCATCCTTAGAACGTGATGTACTTAAAATTTATTGGGTCAGAGTTAAGATTGTAGGAGTTTAGTGTCTACATGTGGCCAATTTGAAAAACATGGGTTAAAATAAAACTAGGTCAACAATATTTTTGATTTCAATGAACATCATTGCTCATATTCACTTATATTTTGACACCTACTTAGTGCTTAACCATCACCTACATTGAAATTGATAAATATAACAGTAACTATGGGTTAAGGTGAATCAAGTTCAGTATGGTTCACCCAGAAAAAACTGATATATATTGATTCAGTTAAAACAAAACAGACTCACCAAAATAAATAAACAAACAAACAAACAAAACAACTTTTGGTTTATGTGAATAAAGTTATGTCCACCTGAAATAAAACCGATAGCTCAGATGAATGAAACAGCAAATATTTGTTAAGGTGGTTAAAATGTAGGTTCACCCAAAATAAAACTGACATCTGTTGGTTCAAATCAATCAAAACAGGCTCAGCAAAATAAATAAACAAAAACAACTTTTGGTTTATGTGAATAAAGTTATGTCTACCCGATATAAAACTGACAACTTTAGGTTCAGATAGAATTGGGTTTATTCAGAATAAAAATGTCATCGTTTGGTTCAGTTGAATAAATATAAGCTCACCCTGAAAAAACTGACATCTCTTGGTTTGGGTGAATCAAGAAAGACTCATCCAGAAAAAAACTAATAACTTTGGTTCAGTGATTCCAGATAGAATAGATTCACCAAGAAAAAATAAAACTGACAATTCTAAGTTTATGTAATCAAAAGAGGTTCATTAAGAATGAACTTACAACTCTGGTTTCATGTCAATCAAAAAAGTTCACCAAGAATGAAACTGACAACTCTGGTTTCATTTCAATCAAAAAAGTTCACCAAGAATGAAACTGACAACTCTGGGTTAATGTCAGTCAAAAAAGTTCACCAAGAATGAAACTGACAACTATGGTTTCATTTCAATCAAAAAAGTTCACCAAGAATGAAACTGACAACTCTGGGTTTATGTCAATCAAAAAAGTTCACCTAGAATGAAACTGACAACTCTTGGTTCACCAAGAATGAAAATGACAACTCTGGGTTCATTTCATACAAAATAGGTTCACCAAGAATGAAACTGTCAACTCTGGGTTCATTTCTTACAAAATAGGTTCACCAAGAATGAAACTGACAATTCTGGGTTCATTTCAATTAAAATACATGTGTTGGTTCACCAAGAATAAAACAGACAACTCTAGGTTTAAATCAAAATAAGTTTAGCAAGAATTGAACTGATATCTCTGTTAATTTTAATCAAAATAGGTTTAGTTACTGGTTACAGTTGGTTTGTTACACTCAATATATTTTATATTTTACAGTGGGATCCAATGATTACAACATTACCTGGATTATACCTGATTACTGTTGGTTTGTTGCATCCTGTATCAGTCCTGCTGAGTGTAGACCTATGTACAACATTCTGGCTGAGATGTGTAAATTTATTCTTCATGTGTGGAAACTTTTACCTGATTTACTTAATTTACAGAAAGCTACATAAAGAGGACAAGGTAATGTTATGTTAATTTGTATGTTATTTACTTAGACAATTATAATATAGTTAATTTGTCGGTTATTTACTTAGACAATTATAATATAGTTACATATATCTTGCATGTAGATAATAGAAATCTTGCCTCAAGATAATTGTCAGAAACACCAGGAAAATACATGTATAATAATAATAATAATAATAAATATCTTGAAGGTTTTTTTAACATCTCCATATAATAACTACAGGAAATACAATTCCAGAGAAAGTAAAAATATAAATACTATTTCAGTTTGATAAAATCACTTTTTCAACATGATTTTTTAAAAAAAAAATCATTTTTGCAACTTGGTAAGTTCTTCCATCTATGGTTAAGGGATATACAGATTATAAACAATATACTCATTTATCCATATTTCCTTCTTTCTTCCAGTACTCTTAGTTTATGTATAGTGATTATTTTTCTTTTGAAATTATTTTCCAGGAAAGTGACCTACATGCCACATTAACAGCTGTTAACCTGAGTTTGTTTCCAGTCCAGTATTTCTTCACGTTCTTATATTACACTGATCCAGGATCAACGTTCTTTGTTCTTCTAATGTATCTCTTCTTCCTCATTGGTAACAAAATGATCGCTGCTGTATTTGGAGTTGTTGCAGTGATGTTTCGACAGACAAACATTATTTGGGTGTTATTTTTCGCTGGACTTTCAAAGAAAGAGGTGGCTGTAGAATGGTTAAAGTCAGAAAAAAAGGACATTGATTTGGATAAAAGCAGTGATTCACAGGTTTATCGTACTATGTTTGGCCTGGCTTTAAAAACTTTGCGACACAAACCAAAAGTTGTTTTGAAATTAGCAAAAGATTCTCTTCTGTTACAGTTTTGGTTTATATTAGTGTTGCTCGGATTCGGAATTTTTGTGATCTTAAATAACGGAATAGCAGTCGGCGACCGGAGCAATCATGAAGCTTGTCTTAATTTTCCACAGATTTTTTATTTCCTATGTCTTACATTTGCTTTTAGTTGTATGTACATGTTATCACCAAAAATGTTTGCAAATTTTATTAAATTTTCCATAGTAAAATTCTGGTTGACGGCCATTTTCGGACTCGTTTCTTGGTTATTGATCTATAAATTTACTTACGTTCATAAATATATACTGTCAGATAATAGACATTACACATTCTATGTCTGGTCCAAAATCTACAATCGGCATGAGTATGTAAAATATGCACTTATTCCGTTTTATTACTATATGCTATGGAGTTTTATACAGTTGTTGAAGCATAAAGATCTGTTTTTTAAACACTTTTATGCCATTTGTTTATTAGCATGCACTGTTCCTCAAAAAATGATGGAGTTTAGATATTTTATAATACCGTATTTGATTTTCAGACTAAACATAAGAACTCCAGACAAAGGATTGCTTTTACTTGAACTTTTGTTACATATCATGGTAAATACTGCAACTATATATTTGTTTATGTATAAGCCATTCAAATGGCCAAATTCTGAGGAATACCAGAGATTTATGTGGTAAAATTTAGTATGCATTTTCGGTCACACTGTCTATCTTGTGAAGATTTGATTGACAGTTCTTTCACATGTATAACATGTATGTACAAATGAATAGGAAAAGGGTCCTCATTTTCATTATATTTGAAGTCCTCATTTGATCATGTGTGATAATGGAGACAAATGCTTATAGCATAATAAAAACATTTTACAGCTTATAAAATTAATCATTCTGGTGATAGTATATTGTTGTTTTTTTTGGTTTCTATATACAGTGGAACCTATGTAAAAGGCCACATCTATATAAGGACAACCTGTCTATAGAGACTTCATTCATCTAATCTTCATTATTATATAGACTTATTAAGCATTGATTATTCGATTAACAACAATACTTGTTGATGGAAACATAGTACTGCGTGTGTGTGTGTGTGTGTGTGTGTGTGTGTGAGAGAGATTAGATAAAGCTAAGTAATCCTTCTGGTGATAGTACATGTGTATATTGTGATTTACTTTTGCTCCCATATAATAGGATTGTGTGAAAATTGAGAGAATTGTATAAAAACCATTTTATTAATCATGCAGCATAAAAATTATTCTGGTTATAGTATATTGTTGTTTTGGTTTTTATTTATCTATTGGTTCCTGCATACTAGAACTATTGGTACATTGTAAATCAGTCACAAACAATCAGCACCAAAAGGCCGTTAAATCTAGATGGACATGACTAAATAAACATTTTCTAATGCAATATGAAGCATTCAGGGAGACTCAGTCACTATTTTTAGCTCAACTGGCTATAGCCAGCTGAGCTTATGGCATGGTTTTGCGTGTGTCCGTGCGTGCGTGCCTAAACTATAATCTTCTCCTCTGAAACCATTGGGCCAATTGGAACCAAATTTGGTGTGGAAGGTCCCTAGGTGGGGTAGACCAAAGTTTGTACCAGGCGACCCCGCCCGACATCCAAGATGGCCGCTGTTACTATAAATAGCAAAAACACATAAATAGCCATTGCTGAGTCATTTTTTAACCGTTTTTGTTCAAATTTGAAATGTAGAGTGTAGATAGCGGGGCATTCAACATATGTAACGGGTTTTTATGAGAAATTTTTTCTTTAACCTGATTTTTACGAATTATGCAAATAAGGTGAAATATTTAATCAATTCTTTGAAAATCTTCTCCTCTGAAACCACTGGGCCAATTGGAACCAAATTTAGTGTGGAAGGTCCCTAGGTGGGGTAGACCAAAGTTTGTACCAGGCGACCCCGCGTGAAATCCAAGATGGCCACTGTTACTATAAATAGCAAAAACACATAAATAGCCATTGCTGAGTCATTTTTAAACCGTTTTTGTTCAAATTTGAAATGTAAAGAGTAGATAGCAGGGCATTCAACATATGTAACAAGTTTTTATGAAACTTTTTTGTTGACCCAATTTTCAAGAATTATGCAAATGAGGTGTAATATTTAATCAATTCTTTGAATATCTTCTTCTCTAAAACCACTGGGCCAATTGGAACCAAATTTGGTGTGGAAGGTCCCTAGGTGGGGTAGACCAAAGTTTGTACCAGGCGACCCCGCCCGACGTCCAAGATGGCCGCTGTTACTATAAATAGCAAAAACACATAAATAGCCATTGCTGAGTCATTTTTTAACCGTTTTTGTTCAAATCTGAAATGTAGAGAGTAGATAGCGGGGCATTCAACATATGTAACGGGTTTTTTATGAGAACTTTTTCGTTGACCCAATTTTCAAGAATTATGCTTAAGGTGTAATATTTAGTGAAATCTTTGAAAATCTTCTCCTCTGAAACAACTGGGCCAATTGGAATGAAATTTTGTGTGGAAGGTCCAAATGTCAACCTGACTAAAGGTGGTACCAGGCAACCCGGCCTGACATCCAAGATGGCCGTCATAACTAAAAATAGAAGAAAAAAAAGACCATTGTTGATCTTTTTTTCCACCAATTGAGCTCAAATTTTAAATATAGAAAGTATACTTTATGGGATTCAAAATATATAATATTTTTTTCTGAGAAAATTTTTTTTGACCCAATTTTCAAGAAATATGCAAATTAGGTGTAATATTTAGTAAAAATCTTTTCCTCTAAAATCACTGGGCAAATTGAAACCAAACTTCCTGTGGAAGGTTCCTACATCGGCCTAAAAAAAGTTTGAACAAGTCTAAGATTACTAGATATATATATATATATAAAAATAGCCATTGTGGATCCTTTCTAAGCTCAACTGGCTAAACCAAGCTGAGTTTATGGCATAGTGAAGCATGCCTGCATGTGTGTGTTGCAAAGTAGTCTTCATTGAAGCAAAAATGGTCATAAGCTCAATTTATTTCCCAACTTAAGCTGATGAACCAATTATGGTAACCACATCACATTGTCTTAAAGGCACCACAGTGGCTGTGTGGTCTTAAACATTCGATGTTACGAATCACAGCACCTTTCACCCCTGACATTGTGCATTAATGCCAAGTGGGCTAGCACTTCATCTTTGAAAGTTTGTCAGTTAACTTGCTGCTTGGTCGTGGTTTTCTCCTATAATCCAGTGTCCTCCACCATTTCCAAAATTGACAGTCTCCATATAAGTGAAATATTCTTGATTTGAACTTTAAACAGCATTTCAATCGAAAACAAACATTGTCTTACATATGCAGCCAGTTGAGCATCACAGGCCTATTGGGCCTCTTGTTTAAATTACACCTTACTTAAATTCCTGAAGGAAATTTTCTAAAAGTAGCTTTAGATTTTTTAAGAATTTCTTAAAAGGACATGTTTTAGACCACTCGGCTACTGAGGCCCTCACTATTCTTAATGAAAACAATAGTACTTATCTCAAAGGATGAACTGCCTTTTACTAGCAAACACTCAAGAAATTTTGTGTTGAGATGCTAGCTCTCCAGGTCAGTATGTCACTGACAAGCATACCATTCCCCAGTCACATTTTTCTGGCACCAGGTAAACCATTCAATACTTTATGCTCTGAATGCTGAGTTCCAGACAAGGAAGTTGTACCTTAAACTTTAATGTCTTGTGTGTGACCTGACTAGGGTTTGAATCCGTGTTCCCCTAAACCTCCTGCTCTTGAGGCAGACACTCTACCACAAATTTGGTTGCCATGCTTGAGATTTGCTGGAATTGATTGGTGTCACAAGTGACCATTCCCTTGCATCTGGACATATAACTGCTCAAGATGTATTTGATATGCTTAAATTCCTGTGGTAAACCATTTAACTTCAAAGATTTGGTTGAGGGCAATCTTTTGAATTTTAGAACAGGACAAACAAATGGTGTTTTGTACAAGTCAAAATTCTTTCAGTAGCAGACACTGGAGTATCTAAGAAATCTGCCAACCTTTAACAAGCAAACATAAGGATCTGTCCATAGCTATTTACAAATGTGACCTGCCGGAGGTACTGTGATAAAAAAGCATGCTTTAGACAACTTTGTCACAATGACTTTCTGAGCATATAAAAGTGAGATTAGGAAAAAGATAAGAATAAAAGACTAGTCTTTCCACTAGTGGCTTTAGAGAAAGAACTCCCGATTTTCCTGTTGCTGTTCTTCAAAATGTGCCATGCTTTTGTTGGATTGCTAGTAATAGTCAATCACATTTGATTCAGCTACACAAGTGTTCAATCTAGTTCAGGGGCAGACCTTAATTTTTGACAAGACTAGAAAAAAGATGTTCAGAGGCTAGAAATTTTATAAATGACACTATAAATTCCTGAAGATGTTGAAAACTTGACAAACTTATTCAAATTTTAAAATTTGCCAGATTTAAGGAATGATGGTAAAACTGAGTCCATTCTTTCTAAGATTTTAAACAGAAGTCTTCTTAAACATGAATTTATAATCAAATAAATGTGTACTTAAACATGTTAAAGTAAAGCAAGAAAAACATATTCTACTTGCTAAACCAAATACAATGTATTTGAATGATTAAAAATCTAATTACTGGTAACACTGCAAAAAGACTTTTATAATCAAACAATGCAAGTACATATTTGAGCAAACTTAGTTACAATAATGGTTTATAATATTTTAAATGAGGTCAAAGTTATTCTATGCAAAGTTGTTTTTATGAGGCTGTCTACCTTCTAGCTAAATAGATCTGTAAGAAATGAAGAGTAGAGTAATGGTAATTATTTCCCAAGTCCTGATTTTTTTCAATTATATCAAGAATGTCAGTTCTGGTAAGGTGGAGGAAACCAGAGTACCCAGAAAAAACCACCAATCTTAGACAAGAGAACTGACAAAACTTTCACACAACAGGAACGGGCTGAGCTGGATTCAACCTAGATGTTGAAATGTCACATGGGACACCCCCCCCCCCCCACTCCCACTCGGCCACTGAGGCTCGCCAAGATTGAAAAAACTGTACACTAGTATGTGTTAAGTTTTAAGATTTCATCTTTATTTTAAGTACTGAATGACATTTCCTGTACAATGCAATAATGTATAAAGATTTAAAATGTGCTAGATTTACAGAGCATGATTGTATAGCATTAAAATATTTTCTTTTTACAGAAGTTTTTCATTACAGAATGTCTCCAAGCTTGACCTCTCTCTGTACTTATAATACAAGGATGTGAAGTTAGCAAGCATATTCTTTGTCACTTACAGCTCTTATTAAAAATAAATGTTTACAGACTAGATTGTTTGAACTCTTGGTTTTAACAAAGTCTTCAAAATTGATGGAGAACAACTTACAATGACAGATGGAATGATTGTGAAAGTACCAGTTTATATTGCAAGAAAATAGAAAAATATTCTAAATATCCATAATGAGGAGGAAGTTAGTATAGAAAAATACTACAATTTCAATGATTGTATGCTGGTAAAAAAACAGAGCAGTGTATAATTTTCTCTTACCAAAGAAAACATTTCTCATTAAAATTTAAGTGATTTAATAGCTTATAAACTGGAACTACAACAACATTATTCTGATAAGTAAGTGTGCTTTCCAATTCACTATCTAAAGGGCAAGTTATGTTGAAATTGCTACTAGTAATCATTAACCTTCAGCTAGTTTTCAATGCATACAGAGTTCAATGATCAGAAAAATAATGAGTCATTTAAAGAAATCATAATTCTCAATAATAATTAAGAGGCATTTTAATTTTAATAGTTTTGCAATAAATGTACAGCCTAATGTATACAGACCAACAAATATTTATCAGTATTCCATCATGAAATAATTTGAAACATGCATCAGTCTTCAACATAAACATTCTTCCAATACATGTATAAACATCATTCATTCCCAATTTTCACAAGAACATATGCAAGTGTAATTTTTTTCCTGGTATAAAATTTCCAGTACATAAAAAACAAAAATCACTAATACAGTTTTTCTATTTTAACCTCCATACTAACTTGCAATAAAATTATTACTGCACTCATTCAAAGGGGAAAAAATGAGGAATTTTTCTCAAATGGAAAGAATTCTGTTACATATGTACATGTATATAACAATTTCCACCAGCATGATTCCTAAGAATTTGATTAAAATCAATAATTTGGTAATTTCTAAAATTAGGACATAGGTGAACATATGTGAATATTATTTTTCACAAAGAATATTTTCTCATTGTGGATAAAGCTGAAAGCTGAAAAAGAAACCCTGAAAAACTGCATTTGAAATTTAATTCATGTATCTTTGCTTGTTTAAATCTTAACCACAAAAAAAAGGTCTAATATTCTGACAGAGTTTATGTGTAAAAATCATGATACGAACAATTTTAATCTAAATAAAACAGGAACATAGTACAACAACTTGTATATCACATTATACATTTTAATTAATAACTAGCATTTCATATTTTCAAATATTTGTAGTCCCACAGAACTTCCAATTATGTGCTAAAACATAAATAGACTGAAATTTCCTGTATCTTTGTACCTAATCACAAAGACCACAATTAACACAAACATCACATTTCAATATTCTAGCAAGGTTAATTATCATGATAGTTCAAAATGTTGATGATAAATATGAAAAAAATGATGTTAAGATAAAATAAAATTCTGAAACTCTTGTAACTGTCAATTTCACATAGTTACCCTATTCCATGATCTGCTTTTAACATAAAGGTCTAGTAGATACCACTTATGAGTCTGGAAAGAAATACGAGTATAACAAGCAGCTCAACAGGAAAAAAATCTAAAACTGATAGATCCTGAATCCAGGATAGTTCACTTAAAACACTTTGGTAGAGAATAAGACATATATGCACAGCAGGGAGAAAAAAAATGTACAAAAATAAAAAGCATATTATTTTGATGAGTATTAAACCAGAAATCAAATTTGATTTTCCTACATTGTGAAGTTTAGCTGTAGAATAAGTCATGACGATACACTTAGCATTTGTATGCAAGGTAACTTTAGAATTCCCATGGCTTTCAATTTTTCCCATGAAATAGTATATATTTCAAATTAACCTTAAACATTTACTTCAAATCATAACTTAATTGTACTTGTACCATGAAATGTTAACAGCCACAAAAATTGGACATCAAAAAAAAAATAATTTCACAGCAATGTATGAAGTATTGGATGACAGAAGCCTTTGGTATCTATCATAAGTTTGTCAATGTATCAAAGTTTTTTTTTCACCGTGATGGGGGGAAACTAATTAAGATAAAACTGCAAAATTTGTTTCAATACTTTTATGTCCATACTCACAGAAATCTTTGACTTTAAAGAAATTGAGTTTTCCAAGAACACATAATACATTTACAAACACAATAGTATATATGCAAATTATTTATCCATCCACAGACAGTCACATTCACATACATGAACATATACATGTATATCTATGAAAAATAATTGATAATGCCAATTAATTACAAACACAACAAATTAAAACAGAAATCATATATATATCCGGCAATGAGAGCTTTCACCTTTTTTTTTTATATCTACTTTATTTTTAATCCGATCTTCAATTTTAAATAAGTTTTTGATAAACCTATCAACATAAGGGATGAAAGCCTTAAAGCAAAATGATATAAATTTCATTACAATAGTTTTAATATAGTGTCTAATGAGCACGAAATTAAAATGAATTTTCCATTTGGTCTTACTGTTACGACTTTATATTACAAAATTTTGTCCTTCTTATACTTGATTTGTCGTAATATAAATAATGATTGCTGATCTTATAACAAAAATATTGTTGGTGTATGGTGAATCAATTACTATCTCTTTTTCCTTTCAAAACCAGCAGAAAATATTCAGCTTAGTAATGAGATAAATCTACTAATTCAATCATTGCACATAGCATGTTCTCATAAGAGTAAAATTAAAATTTCCATTTAATAAAATCTGACAATTATTGTTCAATTACAGTTATCCTCTATGCATTATGAAAAAGAAACGGGACATAATTAATAATTTACATTACCAATAGACAGATGGATATAAAATTTATTCTGTGAAAACAAATATCACAATTTGTTATCTAATAATTAAAGTAAAAATAAATATATGCTCCCAATTTATCTGGTTTGCTCAATAATTGTCAAACAGATTTATAAAGTTGGTACAAAGTGTATTTCTTTTTCACTGAATTCAAAATCTTGAAACCAGAAAAGAAATTAAAAACTGTTTATAAGTTCATTTCTTCATTTAAATAGCCTAAGATATATTTAAGTATGACTTGCTCATAAATGAGATGTTTTTGGGTTGCCTTAACTTTTTATTCCCAGCACAAAGTACACAAATGTTGAAATTTTTTTAAAAAGTATATAAGTTAAAAAGTATACATCGTGCTGGGAATAAATAAGCTGACAAATTGGTCTTTGATGTTAAAACATCATCCACTTCTCTACTTTAGTACACAAATTTCAGGTGGATTCCAAAATATGGTACAGACATCTTTAACTTAATCCATGTAGAGAAATAGAGGGGAGATATTTGTGTGTTTATATATAAATTTATTTATATATATATATATTTAAGAGTATTTATTTTCTTCATTCGTTCATTCATTCATAAATATGTCCATATTCTGTAGTTAATATAAGACATGTTCGTCCTATTGCCATGTCTAATTGGATGACCTCGTTGATGTTCATCATTAATGTGAATCACTGTCATATAATTCCTTAATCTACCTATATTAGCATGCACAGCCTTCCTTGGTTTTATTTTGTTCATTTGTAATTTTGATTTGATCTGGAAATTCATTATACAATTCTACTTCAGTTTCCTGCGCTAGAGCGTTCTTAGCAACGGTTTGGAAAGCCTGTTCTACGTTTATGGCTTCTTTAGCACTTGTCTCGAAGTATGGTATATCTCCTTTACTGTGACACCAACCCTGAGCTCTCTTTGCAGTTACCTGTTAATAAAAATAATATGTATCAACATGCTTTATATAGTAACAGGGCAACCCATTTTATTACTACTCCAACCTATTTGGTTCTTTGTTTAAAACCTCTGAATCAATAACAGTAACCACTTTTAAACACTTACCCATAAATACTGAACTTTAATAATTGGGGTTCATAAACTATATCTTCCAGCAAACTGAATACCAGTAAAGCAAGATAGCATACTATGGTTCATCTAGATTGCTGTCACTTTCTGTGGTCCAACTGGACCATTCTTTTTCAGTCTTGGCCAAATGATAAACCAATCTGTAGATTTACATCTTCATCATTTAAATATTCAACTGATATAGATTTGCAATGAGAAATCTGACATGTATCATTTGTATTAAAGAGTGGTAATGTCATAAGAATGTACACAAACCTATTCAAATTAAGACAGATCAAAGTAAAGCAACATATCAATCTTGTTTCTGTAAATATAGTCCTTGTTTTTTTAACATCATCTAGGCCTAACACATGGCTAACACATGAAAATTCAGATCTACATTGAACACAGATTGCTGCTACTTATGACATTTATATCAAGTCATTGAAGCAGCCAAATGAATGATGGCAAAAGTGTATTCATAAACAAGTTACATGATCAGTGGAATACACATAATAAGGACACCCCTGGTCTCAACAATTATAATATCTAGAAGCTAGTTACTTTGCAAAACAATGTGCATGACTTCTTGGTTTTTGAGTAAAAGAATTATCCACAATTATAAGTTTCGCTGACTATCCCCACACTGACAGTTTGGTATGAGAAGAAACTTGACATAAAGTGACAACAGAAAGTATTCATTAGAAACACAAGTGTCCCAACAATGCTTAAGGCAAGACAATAAGAGTAAAAAGATGGATGTTTTTTTTATCATAAATTGGAAACGGATAAAGGGAGATAACTTCAGAGACAAGTTTTGCATTAAATGTCAACTTGTCATGTATTCTGCAAGTTTTTCTTCTAACAACACTAATTCAATATGATGACACTGTATCATAGTACATGAATTGAACATTTTAATTTCAGATTGTTCTTAATCCATCATGTATGTAGAAGTAATTTCATACTTACTGCCCTATTTTCCAAATCAATTTTATTTCCTATGACAACAAATGGGAAGTTTTCGGGATCCCTAGGACTAGCTTGTATAAGAAATTCATCTCTCCAGCTGTCTAAAGATTTAAATGTGTTAGGCATTGTAACATCAAACACCAACACACAACAGTCAGCTCCTCGATAAAAAGCTACACCTAAACTTTGGAACCTTTCTTGACCAGCTGTATCCCATATCTACAACAAATATTGAGTATGTATTTAAATTTAAAAAAAAAATAGCGACTACAGTAACCATTTCTAAATTACAGTTAGCAATATACTTTAAGCTAATTCCTGATATAAAACAATTTTCCCCTGAACTATTTGTTTTCCTAGTTCAAACTTCATACATTTCTTTGTATCTTCAACATTATCTTAGCAGTTAGGACGAACCAAGAATGCAGGGTAGCATTTGGTGTTTTATAATCCAGTTTTATTATATATGTTAAGGTTGTAAGTTCTGGGAAGATGGAGGAGATCAGAAAACCAAAAAGAAAATTGACAAATTTTATCACAGTTGGATCTCATAGGTTCAGATTCCAACCCATCAAGTCGTAGAGTATATTATATATGACATTATGTATCGGCTATCTAAACATTACCTGCATTGTGACTAGTCTGTCATCTACCATAACTTCTTTGGTTAAAAAATCAGCACCTATGGTAGCTTTGTACTGGTTACTGAATTTTTTATTCACATACTGGTTCATTAACGATGTTTTTCCAACACTGAAATAAATTTACACAAAATATAATATTCTAGATGACTCATTCAATTGGTTTTCCAGTTTGTTATCATTATATCTGACTAGGTCAATAAAAAGTCTTCACTTGTTTACTTGCTTTATCTTTAATTGATCTATATAGAACTATAGATCCGTGTAAACACACAATATACAATTTCATACCAACTTGAATATTTTACCATTCTACAAAACTAAGAATACTGCATTGGGGATGGTGTATACTACCAGTAATTAACAGTCTAAAAAATTACAAAATGTTTCTTCATAGCCTAGGACATATCAAATATACAACTTACAATAAAGTAGTAAATTTACCTAGAATAAACTTTAAGGGTTAGGAGGTAAACAAATCACTGATCTATCACACAATGTTAAGGCAAGGAAAAGTTTAATTAAAAAAAACTCTTTACACATTTTGGTGTTTTCTTTCAGCAAAATTAAAAAAGCGAACTTCTTTTGTGACATAACTAGTTGCTATGACTAGTGTAATCTCTTTCTTATTGTGGTTTTATCTTAAATTATCTATTTTAGCATTTACAAAAGTTGCTAGCTGTGAAAACAATATGACTGTTTAGTTAAAATAAACTAATGATCTACCTGGGTATGTGCAATATATATTGCAATATATATATATATATATATATATATATATATATATATATATATATATATATATATATATAAACATTTTTGATTACTCACCCACTGTCACCAAGTATAATTACTTTTAACAACACCTTTTTCCTTGATGCCATTTTACCTGAAAAGAGAAAGTAAAATAAAAATTACCTTAAAATCACTGAAGTGTATCCATCTACATACATTATATGTATATTGCTGAATTTATGAATGATGCAATAAACCAACCAGTCAACATTTAAATCTTACTTCAGTTTTAAAAAACTTTTTAAATTTTTTTTTTCAGAATCTCCATTCACAACAAGCAGCATACTGCATAAAATTTAAATAAGTAAATAGAAAAAGTCTTAAATATAACAATACTTGTAAGCACAAAATAAATCAAGATATAACTTTGAGAATTCATGATGAAAAGTTGGTCTCAGGCTGACAAACTGTCCTAAATATTGAACTCTGTGTGTATCTCTGTATGCTGTTGACAGTTCATAAAAAGACAGTCAAAATGCTAAAAGAATTATTTCCAACTGCATACCAACGTACCAAACATGATTTGTTAAACAATGTTTCCATTCCTGGTAGCTAAAATCACCAATGGCTACTAGATTCTGAGAAATTCTTTCAAAAAGTACTGGTAACCTATTTTAACACATTCGTTGAAAAATACTTAAAAAGGACAATAATTTTACAAATTTTTGAAAATTTGCAACTTAAAATTTTTAATTTGTGGAAACCTAGTTACAGTTAGTGGTGATAAGCTTAAATTACCAACAAATACATTCAAACAAAAAGGATATGTTACTATAGGCCCATGTAACTATGTTTTGAATCTTAGGAATTCAGTTGAGACTTCCAACTTTCACGAAAAATCAGTTATATTTATATGATTTGACTTCAGATTCTAAAGAAAGTTAATTTGATCCTTAAACCCTGACTGGTCTTTTTACTTGAAAATGAAGCAAAGCATAAAAAGTCCAGTTCAACTCAAACCAACACAGTATCACTTGGCTGACTGGTTGTTATGTTGATGGATGTCTTATTACTATTTTTGCTGTTCACAAAGAGAGAAAATGTATTAATCTCTAAGGACTAAGGCCCATCTGTGTTTCAAACCCACAAACTCCTGCTCTTGAAACAGATGCTCTACCACTGAGCCACCAAGGTGCTTTCACTCTAGCCATAAGTTGAATATAAGGATTTTGAAAGTTGGATAGGAAATGGATAACACTGAGTGGAACAATAAAATAATATTCTCAATGAGCAAATAGAAACAAATCATGAGAGTACATTATCACAATCATTCACATGCAAGAATCAAATAACATTTAAAATGCAATGTAGCAGGACTGAGCTAGTCTGGACCCCTCCTGTTACATTTGGTGCCCGACAAAATAATCCCTGGAGGGGTTGTGTGAGATTTCCAAGGAGGGTAGCAGGGCTGAGCTAGTTGTGGTGTTGATGTGTTGTATATACTAGATTAGATATAATATAGGGATTTAATTCAAGTCTGTATCCTTTAACCTTGTGGTAGAGCATTTGCTTATCACCAGGAATGGCCGGGTTCAATCCTCAGCTGGGGCACAAGGTGATATTTTTTTTTTTTTTTTTTTTTTGGGGGGGGGGGGGGGAAGAATGTTTCCTCCCTCCTGTTATATATTCACTAATATAGCAACAGCAATTTCAATCTAAAAAACTGGAACCATCATAGACAAAAAAGAAATGTGAACATTCCTAGATATTATGAATTGTTGTACATGAACTGATATATATATAACAAATGTTATCTGTCAAATACAATATTATGGTGCACCCAAAACACCTGACAATGAATACATAGCCAGTAGAGATATCAAATAAGTTATCATGTGCATACAGGTAACCAAGAAATAATGTGTTGGACTAGAAATAAAACATACCTTGGGGAAATAAAGACAAAATACCTTAGTTTACCATAAAGGTGTAGTTCTCAGATGATAATGGTCACCTAACTCAGCTGATCCCACTCGGTTCAGTAAACAGGACTGGTCAACACAAAGGCTATTTTCAAAATTATTATGTGGATCAACGCAATATTTAAATAATGGAATGACTGACTTTTACCCCACTCTTAAATAGAAGCTAACCCCCACAGTTGTCACATGCTTATCTGTCACTCAAAATAAAATTCGGACCCACTGAACTGTGAAGGAAACTGCTGTATTCAGAATTTTGTCATTCACATCAAATAGATCTTCAAAATATAAACAGAATCAGTCCAGGCCTAATTTAGAAATCCAAATCTTATAAACTATTGAAATGTTGGTTTCATACATTACCTGTTCCTGTAAACTGTCACAGCTGATGTTATTTTACGTCGCGATGAGTTCAGTGTATATTACTAAGCCTGACACCTACCACAAAATGGCGATTGGGACTCGTGACCCATTACGTCACATGTTCTCTTCCAACCTCTTTATCAATCCAAGATGTCTGCGCCCATAGATGATGAACGTGATTTTGAATCATCGGAGTTAGGCACAAAAAAATAGTAAGATAAGGAATTTATCCATGTTTAAGTGTGAGATAAATCTTTCTAAAAGAAGAGGATTGAATCTTTTCAAAAATCAAGAATGTCAGTTTTACTTTCACGATTAGCTCACCTGATCAAAAGCCCCCCCCCCCCCCAACACTTACTGTCTGATTCACGTCTGCCGTAGCACTAGTTTTTCAAGGTTTTAGAAGAGATATCAAAAATTTTGTAGCATGTCACATACCGTTATGACGTATGCATTTTGTCGTAATTAACTGACACCAAACTAAATGCCATCTTAGGTGGAGTATAAAATGCAGAGCTTTTTAAAATCCTTACTTGGATTTAATATGGTAAAACACACAAACACTCATTCCGGAAAATTTTTGATATCTCTTCTAAAACCTTGAAAAACTAGTGCTACGGCAGACGTGAATCAGACAGTAGACCTGAAATACATGGCTCCGACCGGCCTTCTTTTTTTTTTTTTTTTTTTTTATAATACTGGTGTTGCCATTTCGGAGCCATGATGCCATCCTATATATAAACAGGGGAAATTACATTGACCTACATGCTGTTATAAATTTCTTATAATCACAGGATTTACAGGTGTCTGAACTGTCTCATTACATATTAGCATATACAAATACCAGTAGATTAAAAACTTGGATATTTTTACTAACTTTGATGAATATAAACATCGTGGATTGATTAATTAATGTTCTGGTAAGGCGTAAGAAGTTTATAACCTGCGTGTAGATCAAAGTAATATCCCCTGTTTTTTCATATGATGGCATAATGGCTCAGAAACGGCAACATCATTATATTGAAAAAGGCGTTTAGAGCCTTGTATTTCAGGTCTAAAAAAATCCAAATAAAAAATTGATTCGTTGGGAAATTCATTTCCAGAGTAATTCTTAAAGCTGCATTAAGTTTTCCAAAGAAAAAATTAAAACGGTGCTAATCTTATTAATGATGTTCCTAATGAAAAATGTAACATTTGGTTCATCGACAAAAGCTTGAATAAATACAGAAATTACAGTAATTACCAAGCAAGATGCAGCATTTGGGATCTAATATTAGAACATGGTTACGTCATCAAAACCCGGGTCATTTAAACACAACTTTAAAACTTGAAATATGATAAATTAAACACAGAACTTCGTTGAATTTGTCATTTGTGACTTAATAAGGGATATATAACACCATTTTAAATACATCTGGATATTAATTGTGGACAATTAATGCAATTTGTCATGTTTCACCTTCGATTCATGGATTTTTTCCGTACATCCATGCGAATGCTCCAAGCTCATTATTACCATTGTTAAACATTGACCAACCGGTCAGAGGATTCCGTTTATTTACAGCTAAAAGAAATGAAATTTTAGAAAATGAATCTCACGGATCATGGTTGGAGGATATCTATTTTAAAAAATATATATTTTTAGAAAATACAAAAAAAATTCAGAAAATTGAAAAACTTAATGCAGCTTTAAACTCTGTGTTATGCTAATTTAATCATAAAAGTTAACTTTCAGCATGCAATAGTAATTTTAGTTGCTTTCTATTTTAGAATAAATTGATATTTTATTAATTTCTTGCTTTTTTCAGTTGGGATGAAGCCTATGAAAAAGAATTGGAAGTTTTCACAGATATGGGAGATATAGGAGAAATTTGGTAAGAACGTGCTTTATGTTATGTTACCTATATTTTGAAGAACGTCATATTTGTAATGTTCTATATTTTCTAGGGCATATTGGGTTTTTAAGACCAGAAACAACAGGAATTTCTCAGTTAATAAATATATAACTGTGAAATTACCATTATTGACTTGTATTAAAAATAATTTTAAAGCACAGGACTATAAATACATTAATTTTAACATAACATCAGTTTTGTTTAAAGGGGTTTGACCTTTGTTACAAGATCATGTCAGATGTAACTCAACTGCTGTTATTTCACTTTAGATTTGTGAGAGATTATTAAGCATTTTTAATTTCAATCATTTGTTCATTGTAATATTGCTAGATTTGGAAAAGATTGTAATAGAGACTACAGCATAATTTTCAACTCACATTAGCACACAGTGTATGTGATAACATTCAACCTCACCCATCAACATTGCATTTTTCACACAAAAGAGTTCATAAATTTTGTCCAGAACCATCTTGGTGGCTCATAGGTAAAAGCCATGAAAGCAAGACATTTGGGTTTGAACCAAGCCAAATCAGAAATAAGACTTTAAAATTTAAGAAGCCACTTCCTTGCTTGGCACTTAGCATTAAGAGGATAACAAATCTACTGGTTGACAGATAATGTGACTGGGGGAGTGGTATCCTTGTTTTAGGCATACTGGCTTTGTGAGCTAGCATATTCAAATCTTCAAGTATGTGCTTTAAAAAGGTAGTCCATAAAACACTCTTGCACATATTGCACATACAAGAATTTGTTCTTGATAACAAGATTAAAAGAATTATCACTACTTGTGGTGCCAGATAGGGAAATCTCAACCAGAGTTCTAATATATCTGGTTCAGAACAAGACTTGCCGAGTTCTATACCTGATATATTAGAAAAAGGGTTGAGATTTCCCTATCTGACACCGTAAATAGTGATTGATTCTATTTCTTGCACCACAAAATATACAAGTTCTACTAAAAATCAAAATTCAACATATGATGGAATTGGTGTGTAAATACACAAGACAGGAACAAGCATGACGTCATAATTCATATTAACATTACGTCAAATAAAAATTAATGTAATATCAAATAAACTTAGAAAAAAGTTTTTAAACTAGATTTTAAATTTAAATTGTAGTATTACCTGTTCCATTTATTTGTTTGCGCGGCAATATGCAAGATTCTTGGGTTATGAAGCGGTTCTCAAAGTATCGATACACCTGATTTCATTGATAAATCTTTGTGGTAAAAAGAGTGTGTAAGCTATCTGGTACAGGGGTATGCAAGATTGAAATATCTTTCACCATTCTTCATATGGATTTTTCTATCTGGGGTGCAAGAAAGTATTATAGTATTATAAAAGCCTTGTAAACAATTTACGATAGATGGAATATTCTTTAAAAGAAGTAAGTCAAGTTGGTATGTGTTTGTGTTGTTAACATCATGTTAATATTAGAGACCTTTTTTTGGTCTAATCTTGATTACACTTTCTTAGAATGATGACCCAGTTGGGTCTGACTGAAGACTTGAAAGTGGGTAGTGACTGTTCTTTCATCAAGCACTCTGCATTACAAAATGAAAATCACAGTTCTTTCAGATGAGAACTTAAAATAAATGAGGTCCTGTGTCATGGCAGGCATGGCAGATAAAGGACCCTGCTGTATAATGCCATCATGGCAACACACAGGCACTTTTGTCTATAGCTGACAACATCTCGATTTAAGTGAAATATTCTTGACTGTGATGTTAAACACCAGTACTCAACTCTCTTAGAATGATGATCTGAAAAGAACCTAGGTCATTTGTTTGTTCATGTATATAAATCCTTTATGGTTAAAAAGTAGATAAAAAATTAAATAAAAAACTTACTTATATGCTTAGGGCCAATCAAACTAGATCAAAAAAGTTCTCAGGTGAGCATGCAGGGCCTTTTATTGCCCTTATTTTAATAATCTGTAATATATTCTGTAGGTTTGGAGAAGATTGTCAAGAGAGACTGTTAGATTGGATAGAAGATTGTGATGAAATTGTACAAGATGATTCCATTATAGATCTGGGATGTGGAAATGCTGCAATGCTCATTGAGTTGGTAAGATTGTACAAGATTATTCTATTATAGGTCTGGGGTGTGTTAATGCTGCAATGCTCATTGAGTTTGTAAGATTGTACAAGATGATTCCATTATAGGTCTGGGGTGTGGCTAAGTCAAATATAAGGCTTTAAATCTGAGATACTGCTTCCTCACCTATCAGGGGCATTGGTGGTCAATTATTTTAAAGTGTGTTCTTAAGAATCACAGCATCTCTCATTGCCTAGGCTCAAATCTCAATTCAGACGTGAGAAATTTTGTCAGTTTACTTGCCAAAGGTCAATTATTTCTCTGGGCACTTCTTTTTTCTTCACTATTTCTGGAATGACCACCTTTGTATAAGTGAAAGAATCTTGAATGGGGTGTAAAACTATTACTTCACTCCATTCCTCTTATGGTGCTTACCATGAAGGAGACAGAATATCAACTGCTTCACACAGTATTTGAATAATGTGACTAGGGTATGCTTGCCTGTGGGGTACTGAACTAGCATTTTAAATTGCTTTTAGTAATTGCTAGTACAAGGCAAACCAAAACACTTATACATGTACTTGTTCTTAGGATAATTCTTAGAGATGAATAAACTTGCTGTCCTTTTTAATAGCTGAAAATTGCTGATGCAACATAAAACAATATTGAAACTAACCAACCAACTAACACAACAAACTAACCAACCAATTAACCAACTAACACAACAAACTAACCAACCAATAAACCAACTAACACAACAAACTAACCAACTAACACAACCAACTAACACAACAAACCAACCAACCAATTTAACCAACTAACACAACAAACTAACCAACCAATTAACCAACTAACACAACAAACCAACCAACCATTTAACCAACTAACACAACAAACTAACCAACCAACCAAAAAATATTTACTCTTAAATTTAATATATATACCAAAAGATCATTGATGACAAATATGTGAACATCTTTTATTTCCTACCTTTCACACAACAAACTAACCAATCAATTAACCAACTAACCAACCAACTAACACAACAAACTAACCAACCAATTAACCAACTACACAACAACTAACCACTACCAACAAACTAACCAACCAATTAACCAACTAACCAACCAAGTAAAATTACCAACCAATTAACCAACTTACAAACAAACTAACCATATATTATAACCAAACAACCAACTAACACAACAAACTAACCAACCAATTAACCAACTAACACAACAAACTAACCAACCAATTAACCAACTAACCAACCAACTAACACAACAAACTAACCAACCAATTAACCAACTAACACAACAAACTATCCAACAGTTAACCAACTAACACAACCAACTAACCAACCAATTAACCAACTAACACAACAAACTAACCAACCAACCAACTATCACAACAAACTAACCAACCAATTAACCAACTAACCAAACAATTAACACAACAAACTTACCAACCAACTAACTAACACAACGAACTAACCATCTAACCAACAACTAACACAACAAACTTACCATTTAACCAACAACTAACACAACAAACTAACCATCTAACCAACAACTAACACAACAAACTATTCATTTAACCAACAACTAACACAACAGACTAACCAACCAATTAACCAACTAAGCAAACAACTAACACAACAAACTTACCAACTAACCAACTAACACAACAAACTAACCAACCAACAAAACAACCAACCAACCAGGTCACAAAACAAAACAAATTGATATTGAATTATTTTACAGAGAAAGAGAGGTTTTACTAACTTGACAGGTGTAGATTATTCCCAGAAAGCTGTAGATTTAGCAAGCTCTATTATACAGACAGAAGAATTAGATCATATAAAACTTGAGGTTTGTATACCATAGACATACATGTATATAAAGTGTATAACTAATTTCCTTACAGTTTTATAATAGATTCTGGCAGTGCCCAGTGGTTTATTTCAATTTTTTTAAATTTGCAGAAATCTTGCTTCTTATGATTAGTGGAATGTAAAAAAGATAAATTTTGCTTGGTATAACTTGATGGTTTTATTAATGATGGTAAAGATATCACACACACACACACACACACACACACACACACACACACACTGTCATACATGGCTATTGAAATTGGTGATAAGAAAGATGTTGCAGAAAAAGCTTGGGTATTTTTCCACTCTACTTATTGCCACAGTATTCTGAAGTCTCAAAGTCTTTATTTATGTTCTTCTCTTGAAGTCATGCTAGATATACATGTACATGTATTATCAAACCCCTTTATAACAGCATAAAATGACTGAACAAATGGTGATGATAGATCGGTGTTTTACTGTGTTTTTCAGATAACATGTATCAGTAAATGTAAAATATATTAATACTAGTACAGAACTAAATACACCACAAACTGGTTGTTTTACAAAAACTGTACACAAAATTTTACTGTTATAAAGTAAAGAGTTTCCAGAAAAGTCTACCTACTGGAAGCGTAAACAGATGCAGCACTGCTTATTAACAGCGCTAGATCCAGTAAGGTTATTTGCATTTGGGGCCTTGATTGCCTTGTTGTTTGAAGCCAGTGCTTACAGATCATATTATCTCTTTTCACTGGAGTAGATCTTTGTCCATGGTTCATGTTAAAGGTCAGTGGTTTTCTTCAGACACTCCAATTTCCTCAACCATCTCAGAACTGACTGTCTAGATATACAATTGAAAAAATCTTGACTAGGGTGTAAAACTTTGTTACTTTACTCTCCACTTCTATCAATACTGTTATTCTTTGTTTAATTTTGTCATAGGTTGCAGATTTGATTACAGAAGATGCAACACAAAAATACAGCTGTTTAAGATGCCCATATAAAGTGTGTATTGATAAAGGCACTTATGATGCAATAAGCTTGATGCCTGCAGGTGATAAGGAAGCAAGACGTTCTTACCTCCAAACAGTAAAGAGTCTCATGACACCAAATAGTCTGCTAGTACTGACTTCCTGTAACTGGACAAAAGAACAGCTGATGACTTTCTTTTCCTCAGGTATGAAGATTTTTATTTGTGTTGTCTTCAATGTAGTTATCAGGGCCATGGTGGGCAAGTGGTCTGAAGCATGCACTTACAGTGCCTCTCACCATCTAGGAAAAAATTCTAGTCAAGCATAACCTAGCATGAGAAAGTTTGTCAGTTTCCTTGCCAAAGGTTAGTGGTTTTCACCAGGCACTCTGTTTTTTTCACCATCTGTAATACAAGTGACAGAATCTAGAATCTTGACTTGGACATCAAATACCATTAATCCAATCCAATGTAGTTTCAGTGTTTAAATCATGAATAATGTTGATAAAATGTTTTCTGACTAATCTTACAAGCATAACTTAGTTTTAAATAAGTTAATGGTCTCCACACTTTGTCAAGTGTTGTGCAATTAAGATCTTTGAAGATGGATCCTTGCATACAGGTGGTCCGTTGTGGTTACATATGTATTAAAAGAAGAAAATGGAACACCAACATCTTCAATTCACTGTTTATTTATGGATGAAGACCCACCACCGGGTCGAAAGCTAGACAGTCACAGTTATCATCCATAAATAAACAGTGAATTGAAGATGTTGGTGTTCCATTTTCTTCTTTTAATACATATGTAAGCATAACTTAGTGTAATGTCATGATATAGTGTACAGTGCTCATCTTACATGGTGTTCATTATAATATATACATGTACATGGCATAATTATTCTATTGCTTAATGCAAATGAAAAAAAAGAAAACTGTCGTAAATTTAATTTAAATCCTTGTTGATAAGATTTTTTATGTTTGCAAAACCAAAAAAAAATGAAACATTAAACACACAAGAAGAATTGATGATGCATTTAAAACAGAAGAAATTCATTCTTTTTCATTGATTTGCAAAGTTATTTTTAGTCATCTTCTGTTGAACAAAAATCAAAAACTACATGTAAATGTCTTTTCTAACAACTTACATGTATATATGTGTATAAATCATATTTTGCTATTTTTTTCAGACTTCCAGCTGTATGAACAGATTCCTACCCCTACATTTCAGTTTGGGGGACAGACTGGGAACAACGTGACGTCACTGATATTAAAACTGAAATCTTGATCTCCCTCATCATACATAAAAAGTCATTGTATGCAGTTAATAACAGATTATAGTAATTAAACATCACAGATCATTCAAGGTTGGAGAAGACTATTGTCAGGGATTGATTTCATCCAGTGTACTACTATGTTGAAGAAACTTTACATGAAGTTGTGAATTATTATTTCATCTGTTACATCTTATATTACATGTATTATTACATGTATTTTGTTTCAGGAGTAAAAAAACAGAATGTTTATTTCATCTCTTTTCATGTTTTTGGAACTATTCTCTTAATATTGTTTTTATACACATTATTTTTATTTGTTAAAGTTTTAACATTGCTTTATACATGTATATGATAAAATTTGTGATATTTTTAGACAATAAATTGTTATTTTGCACGTCTTATGTTTTTTTTTTTTTTTCCAAATCATCAAATGTAAAATTTTAACGGATTAAAAGCTCTTTAAAAAATAATTTTCATACACATTATGTGATCGATAAACAAGATAAAGTTATAACGAGCCACCTACTTCAAAATCCTGACAAAATTAATATACTGAAATCACGACAGATTTGAAATCTCCCAAGTTTTTAAAGCATACAGCAAAAGTAATAGCTGTGAAACTAAGTTGATTTCATTCCTTGTGATTTACATAAACCTAGAGGTACCAATTAATCTTGGTTACTGTAAAAACAACTGGAAATTTTGTGTAATTTTCCTAAATTTATTTTTCTTCTGCTGAAGTGTTTGTAGTATTGTTGTATGTGTGTCCTTGATTGTGTGTCTTGTTAATGGATGGTATACCACAATTTTGACTGTGGGTCCCACCTTTATTTCCATCTTATTAATGTAACTCTGTCTTTTTGCTATGGCAGCTAGTGGTTTTGTGTAAATTAATGTTTCCGAGATGTGTGTTTTTAAAAAGCCTGCAACCACCTTATACTATTTTGTACACGTTAATTAAGAGGGGCTTATATCATGTAATAGCCAGAATGTCTAAAGTTCTGACCCAGTGTTAAGGTCATTAAGGTCATTGTTAGTTATTTATTAGGCGCCTGTAGGCACATATTGGCCATTAACCTGACAAATAAACCTTACATACAGTTACTACCTACAAAGTGTAATTTTATAAAAACATAGGGTTTTTTGTTAATAAACATAATTTCTAATATCATTACATCACAGAATTTGTTTCATAATTTAACATTAAGTGGTAGGTACTTAATTAAAAAAAAAAAAAAACTTATTGAAAAAAATATTTTTAAAAAAAGAAAACAAAAAAACATAAACCACTTATTCTTAGATTGCTTTTCATTTCCACTTGCAAGTTTCAAACTTTCAGAAAGATGTAATGTCTTGAATAAAATCGTTATTTACCAGATTTAAGAGAACCTAAATTCTGTTGCTTTTTACATCAAGACATGCAAAATTAGTTTATTTTAGCATCAGCTAGTTTGTCCAATGGTAACTTGGTTGAAGTTGCTTCTCAAGCATTAACTTTTGTTCTATTCATTCTATTTTAATATTGGTTGAAATTCTAGTATTTACAATTTTGTATGTTACACATGTAATGATGAAGTAGAGGTCAAGTTTGAATTTGAGTATTGTAAGTCCAGTAGTTCTTGATGTAATGTTGTTTAATGCCCCATCAGTAACTTTTCAGCTATTTGCAACAAGAGCAAGTTAATTAATCTCTTTGGATTATTCTAAGAACACAAGTCTTTGTATACATGTGATGTGGCCTGTCATGTATTAGCGCACACTCAGGCCAACTTTTTGCTAGGGTGCCAACTCACTAATTCAGTATGTCACAGACAAGCATACCAAAGTCCATTATCCTGGCACCGGGTGATCCAGTCAATATTCTATTCTCCTAATGCAAAGTGCTAGACAAGGAAATTATGTCTCAAAAGAAAGAGTCTTATAAATGTCTGTGTTTCAACCCATAATCTCCCACATTAAAAGCAAATTTACTAGTGGTTTTAAAGTCACTAATGTTTATCAGTTTAATACAACTTCTGAAAAGGTAATTTTCATTATCAACAATATGTATTATTAATATCTGGGTTCTGGGTGTCCAAATGTTCTAAAGTTTAAGCTTAATGGATCACAGCACATTTCTTCACTTAGAATGAAATCCAGCAGACTGATTCTAGTGTGATAAAGTTTGTCATTTTGTTTGCTGAAGGTCAGTGGCTTTCTCCAAGTGATCTCAGGACTGACAACCTTGATATAAACAACAGAATCTTGATAGGGATGTTGTAAAACACCATTACTTTATTATTCATATCGATGAGTTAAAATGCTCTACAGCAAACCTAAATGAAATAGGATCACCAAAACCTTTAGCATTTCAAAGTAGAAGGCTCCTTGTAAGGGTCAAAAACATTCCCCTTCTTTTCATCTCATTTACATTTAGTGGTAACTTAATACAAGAGGTGTTGGTTTATTGTTTGAATATGAAGAAATATAATGGATTTGGTCACAGCAAAAATGTCACCCTTTTATATTCAAATTATGTTCTACATAGGCAATAGATCTTGAGGAAAGCTGGGAATTAAGAGACCAATGTTCATTGGAAAATGAAATTGTAAAATACTCAGAGTACACAACCATTTGAACAAAAAATAAAAGTACAGAAAACATATGCAGACTAAGTCTTCACTAATCAAGCATGTTTTTTACCAGTTGTTTGTTCAAATTTATCATAGTTTATAGAGGTTCCAAAGAAAATTCTAGTTTAAGTATTGATAACAGTTAGAAAAACTTTAATAATTGGGGGAATTAAGCACTTCAAGATAACTAGATGTTGGCATAATTAACCTGTTGTAGAGTCGTCTCAATGCAAACAAGATTTTCTTGACTAGAAAATTTTCTTGCATACTCATTTTAATGACATTGGTCTCTGCTTAAAAATTTTTCAACAGTTATCTTACTCTCTAGGGCAATTTAGTGAAAATTTTTTGTAGATTAGTGCCTGGTTTTTCAAAGCCCCTTTAGTACAACCATATGATTTGTGAAAATTCAATTTGTTATCAAAATTACCTGCATTTGACATAAACAGTTGTTTGCATCAACTTCTATATTAACTGATGAAGTTTTAAAAAACATTATAGACTAGGGTGGTTGGTTAAATGTTGTTTTTATCGATTTTTTTATCTTTTCATGAAGAGACAATTTTTTTGATGATCTCGGATTAAACTTAACACAAGTTCAAATGATGCAAGAGTGTGCAAGTCTGATCTGTATTGTTCTAATGTGAACTTACAATGACCTTGTGAGTGCTAGTTCACTTGCCTGCAGTGGCCGCTGATAAACACTACAGACCACTCAGTTCATTATACTGGTACTGAGCCAACCAGACAAGTGCTATGACAAGGAAAACCCTTTCTAAAATGTGGTCAATTGGGATCAAACCCACCGACTTGCATTTGAAGGTCAATGTCTTATTACTAGACCCCAACATCAGACTAAGAAAAATAGTTGTTTTGTTAGACTTTCACTCGGCCACTCCTGACACTTTTGTTTCACTTCTATCAAAATGTCAGATCTTTTGATTTTTGAGGTGGTAAATTCTGGGATGGTAGAGGAAACCAGAATATTCAGAAAAAACCACAAACCTTTGCCAAATGATCTGACAAACATTCTAATACAAGATCTGGTAAGAGATGCTGTGATTCTTGAGCCAACATTTTAGACCACTAGGTAGATGGTACATTCTTTATAACTTCTGGATCTTTCACTTCAGTCATCCAGCAAAACACTTATTTACTCACTTTTGTCACAAAATATCATGGCAGATGATGAACCTCCTTGTATAAACGTTCTCAGATGGGTTTAATATACAAAACCCCATCTTCTAATATGGAAAATTGGAAAAATTTCTTCTTTATACAATGTAGAATTTAAAAGTAACATTATTATTTTGTGTTATTTTACCTCGATTCATTTGTTTGCTGCAAATTTGACTATTCCATGTTTATAAATTTTTTTATAATACCAGTAGTTGACCAATACTTATTCTTATTTAGTCATTAAAAAAATAACAAATCCTAGATCCACAAAACAACATTTATTCAAAAATCTGACAATCCATTCCTTTCTCAAATATGCCTGGGCTATCTTTCCTTCAACATCAACTTCAAAACCCATAACAGAGTGGGTGAAATCTTATATGTAACTGCAATCATTAAGATAAGAAATGTATATTTTAAACCTACTAAATGATATAATCCACCTTATTTTATCCCCTAGCAGATGATTGAACCAGAAATTCAGAAAACCTGACAAAATATACCTCATCCCAGTGTCCAACTTCGATAAAAAGTTTTCATTTAGCATTACAAAATGAGTCCAATACAATAATACCTTGATATAACTAACTAACACAGTATAAGCACTTAAAAGGATACATAAACAATTTTAAAGAGTTAATCTGCCGTCTGGCAATTATACAATGAATGAGTTGTGACATTTCTATATAAACATGATTATTTTTATAACACCAAAAAAAAAGTTCTACTGTCGTTTGTTAACGACCATCAAGAAAAAGGCATACATTTTAAACCCTAAACATCAGTTTGTTTCATAGAATCTTAGTAACAAAATTTTAACCCCTCTTTCTAGATTTCCTTTATTATTTTTAGTTAACAGCATTATCACTGTAAATGACATTATGTGAATTTATAACTTTATTTTTATGTCTTCTTCTATGCAGTGTTTATTTTGGTACAATATGCTCAATACTATTTGCTTGACAATAGTACAACTTTAGAGTTAAAAAAACAATAAGTTCTCAAAACAATAACATCCTTTTTATAACAAATAGAAAAAGAGGTATCAAAATGCCATTAAAATGTGTTCCAAATATTCACATGAACCTGCAAGATTCTAGGAAACAAACCAATGATTGGAGTGGCCTTATATCTATCATTATAAACCTCTTGTGCATCGTCATTGACAAAAATCTAATTAAAATTGTTAGAATAGTTGATGATACTTGAATATTTAAAACTATTTTAGTCAACTGTATCTTCCCATTAACATTATCTAATCTAAGTTATATATGAAACGCTCCAATAAGCAAATAAAGTTTTTGTTTTTTGTTTTTTTTTTTTTTTAGTTATCTTTTATGTATTTAATTTGAACAATGTGAACAAAAAAATTCAGTGGAAAACTATAAAAGGGTATTATTAATTTTTTTTTTTTGTACAATGACCCTTTCCATAATAATAATTAAAATTCAAAAAGGTGAATACAAAGAAAAAAACATAAATGAACAGTGACATTTATCAACAGCATACAACCATTGATCCAAAGGACTTATTTATATATGTATAATTATATTTATATATATATATATATTATTAAGGACAAGTGCAAGGTTTCATCAACAATTTAATCATAAAGCAAGCTTGATAGCTAATTAATAATAAACTTATTTCACACAATGGGAAGATAAAATTCTTCTGAAGCCAGTAATTAAGAGCATATTTTAAGTTCATTTTTAAAATTGAAATTAACTGTATTTCTCATATTTCTTGGTTCCAAAAAAAAAAGGGAAACTGTTTAAAATAAAATCCTACATCACTTAAAAAAAATACAATCCCATCCCCAAATTTTTTTAGTCATTTAATTTTACAAACATTTCCAAAAGCTCAGAATTACCGACTTCCATTTTTACATAATGCATGCATTTTTCACAATTCAATACTACGTAATTTGAACTATTTCACCACAGGTATTAAATAGCAATTTGATTAAGATAATATGTAATTTATGAAAATCCAATTTTCTAAATAAGAAGATTATTATTTATACAGCACATTATCATAATAAAAAGGGACAAATTTTAAAATACAAGTCCCACGAAATATTTATATTTTTTACAATTTTTATATCTTGGTCTCAAAAACCAAGACAAATCTTTATCTAAACCTTGAAACTTGAAAGTAATAAAGTCTATCACTTCAAATAATAATGAAAATAGTTGAACAAATAGCTGTTTGTTCAAAGTGGTACTTTAAAAAAACCAACATATTTTTATGGGATGTTCCTTATACATTATTATGGTACGTGAATTTTTTATTCTTTAAAGCTTTCAAGTTTCAATGTAAGATAAAGGGAAAATTCAGAAATTTTCTCTTCGTCATGATTTGGTTTCTTTTTTATTTTCTGGGTTTAAGAAAACCCCCATTTTTTTTTCAATTTTACTTCTTTGTGCTAGAGATAAATTCAAAGATGGTGAATTTTAATTGAACTTATCCAAACCAATAAAAGAAGTTTTCAATTCCATCTTTTAAATGGTGCCTTTCTAAACACAGTTTATTCATTATTTGCACCTTTTCATAATTTTTATATTTCCTCAGAAAAAAAATCATTTTGCTTCACGCAATAAAAAAGAACTGATTTGCAGTTCTCACTAACAATCTTATGAATATATCGTTGTTATAATCTGGTAAAATTTGTAAAAATGTTAAAGAGGCTACAAGATTCAAAACAAGATTTTTTTTTATATATTGGCCCTACTTTTTTTTTTACTTGCACATAACATGGTCTGATTAACAATAAAGTCTTGTATCTGGTAGTCCCTTTTTGCCATTTCCCTTGGCAACAATTCCTTTGTCAAGACTACAATATGGTGTAGTTTAGGGTAACTTATAAAGTCAATGAAAATACATTTCAACTTTCACCGTCTTTTAAAGAAAAATGGTAGACATCTTGTCTAGTTTGAACGAAAATGTTTTTCCCAATTATCTATTCCCATTAATGTGGGTTTTCTTTCTCATTCATTTGGCATAAATTCAACTCTGTACAGGCTTACAAGCGAATATGGCACATTTCCTATTAAAAAATAATTACTTGTCACCATAACTACAGTAAACTACATACTGACTTGTTTATTTCAAATTTTAACTTTTCACCAATTAAGAGTTCAATCCATAGGGGAAATAGATTTTAGAAATTATGCAAGGACAAATTCTAAGTCATATAGAAGAAAATATACAAGACAGGAAAAATTGAGGAGAATAAATGTAACATGTCACTAGTCACAAAATTTGAAATCTTAAGTATCGACAACTAATAGTATCAATTCCTATAACTTAAACTTAAAAACAGAACTCTTTGTTTTATTTTTATAAAACTTGTTTAAATTTAGATCAGATAATTATATAAATAAGCTCATTATGTAGTTTACAACTGTTAAAACCTCCCCTTTTTTCCCTCAACTCGTTTGTTGTGCTAGTAACCATTTAGATTTACTTTTTTTTTTTCCCTTGCACATTTACAAAATATATTGAAGATTAAGAATATCATTTTTTCGCACAAGATCTTTCCATCAATGCTTAATCCAGTCTATAGCAATAATGATCATCCAGTAAATAGGAGTTAAAGACAAAATAGTGAAACACATAAAAATATGTAAAAAAAAAAAAAAAAAAAAAAAAAAAATTATATATATAGATATCACAGATTTGTCGGGAAAACAGATAAGTAATCATACAAAAATTCACATTAAATACAAAAAAAATGAAACAGAAATTTCAAACTATTTAACACTAAAATTTCCATGCAAACAAAATTATTTGGTCTACATTCACACTCATGTTAATGTTCATCACCAACATATATAGAATAATGTCTTCCTAATATAAATGGATAAGGAATTCCTTTATTATATAGATCTTTATTTGACAGGAATACTTCAATGTTAAAGACTCTGATATTTCATTTGGAAAACATTCACAAAAGTTATAGAATACATACACAACATAGAAAAATATTTGATTAAATCACACTTAGTAATTATTGAGAACTCTTCAATAGGTGAACTATTTTAAGTACTGTTGACAGTATCACAAGATGCTAGTAGTTATTTTTTCTTTTGTATATATATATATATATATATATATATATATATATATATATATATATATATATATATATATATATATACATGTATATGAAATTTTTAAATAAATATATACCACACTTCCTTTTAGAAGCATGTCAATACCATTTTAACTATTGTTATTTATAAACATGAACCCAAAAAACTTGATGAGAATTTAAAAAAAAAAGGAAGCAAGAAACAGATAACACAATTGAACAACATTGTTTTTAATAAGAGAAATAGACACACACACATGGAGAAAATAAAGGAAACTGATGGGATAATGAAGCAGAGAGCAGGTGCTAGCAGATTACAAAAACTAGTAAGAAAGATGATCCTATTGATAAAACTGGTACCTTCTTATCCAAGCCCACTTATAAGACTTTTGGTTGTGATCTTCAAACTTGCATCAACTTATCAAACCTTAATTTGTACAAAAAACAAATATGAATGTACAAAAATAATACATTTCTCTGTATAAAATGCAGTCAAAAATAGATCAACATCATACAAGGCCATATAGAAAACATGCGTGCATACATCTGCCTGTAATCTTCCTGTAATCAGTCAGTCCTATCCTGATGACTGCTTTGCTTGTTTCCTGTGGCAAAAATGTGACCCAACGTCAAAAGACAACTGGGAATAATAAATGCAACGAAGCATCTTCACCACAATAGTAGTGAGATGCTGTCAACAATGTAACAAGGAATTTATCGACAAATTCATTTTAAATAAAAAACTAAAATTATCCATTTGTCCATAAATCCAAGAATTTTCTCAGAAATGTAACTCACCATTTAATACTGACATTAATTATATATTTGTCATAAATCAAAGGTGTTAGTAATTTATTTATTCTTGTAATCATTTCTCTTTTTGGGCCATTTCTATTAAGTGAGCTACATGACTGAGAAAAAACAAAAACAAGTCTCATATTATAACATCAAGCAAAGCATGTATATATAAAATTGTTGATGGTCAGCCTGATATTAAAACTGAGTTTAGTTATTGTACAAGTGTAGAATGACCAATCCCTAAAATGATGTAAAAGAGAAAAACTGTAACAAAAACAATAAAAAATATGAAAAAATATAACACAGACTGGAATCATTCTACACGCTTCTGCTTACTCTAAACTACTGAAAAATTGTTGTTGTCTTGTCTAGAGGTACAGCTAACACACTGCCACTCAATGTCCATAGTTAACACTTTTTGTCTGACAAACACAATAATGCTGTAAGAAGAAAGAACAAATTGGCCTGTATCTTAAGATCATTCTGAAAAGGTATCTCTCCACTCAAGACAACAAAATTTTCACTAAAAAAATAAAGTTCTCTCTGTTATGTGACAACAATCCTGTCACAACAATACTTTAGGCAGTGACGTTAAGTTCTGTAGCCGATTTATCACCATGAATACCGCTGTCTGGGCTTTGGAGTCCATCTGGAATTTTTGCCATGGGTGGTTCCTCTGCATCTTGAAATTCATCACTTTTTCCTTCCAGTGTTACATCACCATTTACAACATCATTCAATTCTTTTTCAGAACTAAAATGTATAAAAAACAAAAAAATTAACACAGGTAAGTCTTTGCAAAACAAATCATGACTAAATAAATAAATAAACAAATGTTACTATTTAAACTTATTATATGTAATTATATTGTATTCCATTTATCAATTACAGAATAAGTTATTCTTAAAAATCAAACAGACAACCAGTATGACAACCAGATTGACAGATGGAAACAAAGTAACTTTCTTTGTTAAAAAAAGTGAAAATTGTTACATATATGTTACTGATATATATACTATCCTCAACATTTACTTAAAACCTTTACCAGGTTTCTTTTTAGTCATATGCCACTAAAACAGTGTCCTGCTATGATCTCAAAAATGCAAAACCTGTCTAGCAATTTCAGTGGATATACAATTCTTCGGGGGGATAAACTTGTTCAATAAAATATAATATTTAATCATGTCATCTGTCATTTTATTTATAATTTATTTGTGATGCTGCTGATTCTTACCAGTTTGGCATTTAGTTTTAGAATTCGCTATTGTCTTCAGTTTTACATACATGTAAATGTTTTATTAATACTATTGTATCTTTTACATTTCTTAGCAGCAAAAGAAATGAAATAATGCTTATGCAGCTTTGTATAACAATTCATTCACTCACTCTTGTCCGATCTGTGAATGATGGAAGTGGGTGGTGCTTGTAAAAGGGCCAGTAAATCTTAATATAAGCTCAGAATGCAGTTCTGATTTTGGATACAACAGATATAAAAGGGGCATAACTCATTAAATATTCAAGCAGCTTAATGATTTTACAGTATGTAAACTTTTAGGTCAAAAGCAAAAATTGAACCAAATTTCATTAAATTGGGTTTGAAACTGTTACAAGCTAAATGTTAACAGACAAACAGACAGCATGAAAACATAATACACTCCACTTTTTCTGACAGTTGGTAAAAAAAAAATTCAAAGATTCCAGCTAGAGTTGCTGACCTCATATATGATATATAACCAGATGTACTTACTCTCCACTTTCCTCAACAGTCACTCCACGACCCTTTCCAGGTTTCTTTGTAGTTTTCTTACCACCAGGACGTGGTCTCACTCTGATCTGTGGACGTCTTACACCTCTAACAACACCTCTTCCTCGGAAGTATGGTCTTTCCTATTAATACAGAATACAATACTTCCATTAAATCACAAAACAAATAAGTGTATATGATAGAACAGTTAAATTTTAAACTTGCAACATGCAATATTCATGTATTTTGACTTGCAAACATTATTATCCTTGATGGGAAAAAAATTAAATCTGAAATGATGAAATAAACAAACTAATGACAGTCAAATGAAAATTTATTAGCTACATGCAGCACATGGAAATTGCTTAAAGCCGTTTTGTGGGGACACTTACCGACTGAAATCTCATTGGTCGTCCATATCCATATGGTGGTCGTACTGGCTGACTCATCAGTGGGCCACGGAATGTGATACTGCCTCTGCCCATCATGTTCCTCATGTTAGGTCCACCCATTCCTCTCATTGGCCCTCCCATTCCTTGCATGCCACCTCTAAAATTTAAAATTTTTAATTTTTTTTATATATTATACTTTTTTATCAGGGCTAATCACTCCATTCTAAAAATCTGCTGAAATTTACACTTCCTTCTAAATACACCATTATCAGCTTACTATTTACAAAATAAAAATAATACAAATATAAATATAAATATTACAAATCAAAATATTCATACTTCTTTCTTTTTGTACTAGTTTATGACATACAGTAGAGTGAAGTGGAGTAAAACTTTAAATTAGGGATGGCAACGATTAATTGATTAATCGATTAATTGTTCATATCTTCGATGAATAGATTATTATTTCCATAATCGATTGACGCCCCTTTGAAGTACCCCCTTATCTTGGATATCCTATAATAATAGTACACGTACAAGATCGATACCTGGTGTACCTTACCTTAAATTGCGATATGTATTCATACATGGTTGATTAAACACATGAACATAAATGAGTAGTTGTTGTTAATTTGTTAATCATAACCAAAAATTTTTGGGCTTGTGTGTGTGTGTGTACGTGTTTATCAGGGGTCCGGAAACAGTCATATTTGCCGGTCATATCCGATCCGACAAAAAATATTTTTGTCTGGTGTAAAACATCACTTGTCGGACATTTTTAGTTAATAATAGAATTCAGTTGATGGGACACATAAATAAATATGTTTGCCGGACATTATTTTACTTGAGTATTGTTTGATATCACCTGTCAACTGTTTTTTTTTAATAAATAAATTAGGCTTATGATTATTAATCAGTTAGAATCAATGGTCTCAATCTGTTCCTTTTGTTTCATCGTCCAAACCCTCATTAATTTTGTTGTTAAGTTGTTTATTGAGTAATTACATGGCTTGACAGACGGAAGCCATAAACAGCTGATTACCAGGGTTGAACCTTGAAGGTCATGGTGGTCGGACTATATCAAAGAGGTTCCACGCAGGATGTCAAATAAGACTAAAACGCGCATCGTATGGTCTTGGCAAACTGTTAAGTTATAGATAAATAATTTTAAAAAGTCTAAATACAATCAAAGAGGTCTTGAAATGAGGTTCAGTAAAGTTCGTGTAACTACGGAAAAACGAAAATGCATGATTCTCAATAAACAATGATGGCCATCAAACCTTGTGTCGTCAATACCGACAGCACAAAAACACAACACTATGTGGACACATGAGCCTGACCACATGTACCTAAATAAGCTCTATGTAGTAGTTAAATCCATTTTAAAATCTATTTGATATCAAAACTTAAAATGTTTTTAAAAAACATTGTCAATAACAGCATCGGTGGTATGTTTTTTTTTTTTTTTTTTTGGCTTGGTACGGTTGCTTTGAAAAAATGTCCGACACCCCAAAGTTTTCCGGAGCCCTGGTGTGTGTGTGTGTGTGTGTGTGTGTTTGTGTGCACATGCGAAACTGATATTGACAGGATAATTTCGGAGCTTTGGCGTAAGTAATATAACAAGTAATCAATTAATTGTTCATACCATTCGAAGAATAATTGATTAATGAATTTGGACCGATTTGCCCTACTTTAAATGCCTCAGTCAAATACAATCAAAGAGGTCTCGAAATGAGGTTCAGTAAAGATCGTGTAACTACGGAAAAACGAAAATCATCAAACCATGTGTCGTCAATACCGACAACACAAAAATCCACACTATATGGACACATGAGCCTGACCACATGTACCTAAATAAGCTCTATGTAGTAGTTAAATCCATTTAAAAATCTATTTGATATCAAAAATTAAAATCTTTTTAAAAAAACATCGTCAATAACAGCATCGGTGGTATGTTTTTTTTTTTTGTTTTTTGTTTTGGCTTGGTACGGTTGCTTTGAAAAAATGTCCGACACCCCAAAGTTTTCCGGAACCCTTGTGTGTGTGTGTGTGTGTGATATTGACTGGATAATTTTAGAGCTTTGGCGTAAATAATATAACAATTAATCAATTAATTGTTCATACCATTCGAAGATTAATTGATTAATGAATTTGGACCGATTTGCCCTACTTTAAATGCCTCAGTCAAGATTCTTTCATTTATTTTCAGGTAGTCAGTTCTGGTATGGTACAAGAAACCGTAGTACCTGGAGAAAACCACCAACTATTTGACAATTGAACCGACAGGATCTACTTGAGCTGTGCAGACTTTAGACTACTCAAACACCTACACCTTACTAGTTTATAGACCCTGTTTTCAAAAGTTATATATGTGCTAACCTTTGGAAGCGTCTTGGGCCATTGCCAACTGACATGACACGTGGAGATAATCCATTTCCTCCCATATTCGGTGGTCTTCTACCTACATCTCTGCCACCTCCTGCAGCACCAGATGACAGATTAGGTCCCCAGCTAGCCACTGTAACACCAGCTATCTCTAACTGTCCACCTCTAGCATCAATTGGAGAACGACCTATTATGTTAACACAAATAAAGTCTCTAATTTCAAACCATACAAAGTCTAAATTCACAAAATTCTCAGATCAAATTAATGGTAATTAAAACAAAGTCATTAAACACACCCACATACACCAAACAATGATGCTAAAATAGTCAAATAATGGTGATTTGATTTGTACAAATTTTACAGAAAACCCCTCCCCATCTTACACCCACAGAATTGCTTGCAATTTAAAATATTTAAGTTAATTTTACATTTTAACAGATTCACACTATCAAGCCGTATTATTGTATAATGTCATCAGATCACAGCACTTACACATACCAAGTATTCCTCGTCCCCTGCCTGGAGATTTTGGACCTGGCATTCCCATTCCACCTGGCACACCTGGAGGCATTGGGGGTCCGGGTCTTACTCCTCTTCCCATTGGTGGAGGATATCCTGGGGCACCTGCTGGTCTATAGTTCATTGCTGGTGGGTAAGGGTAGTGTGTGTACAGATATTGGGGTGGTAACATAGGTTTGGCAAATTCACACTGTAATCCTTCCATGATAGCTTGTCTCATTCTTTCCACACGCAAAACTTGATCCAACTACAATGTGCATTGTAACATTTTAATACTATTGAAAATTATTTTGTTACATGGTTTAAGTAGAATTAGCAGTAATAATGCTCATCATCAATTTTTCAGAATTTGAATTATAAGTACATATAATTTGAAGACAAGGCTCCACATTAACTTTTTATCAAGCTTTTCATTAGGATAAATAGAAATAAACTTTACTAGTGCAAATGTAAAATTAACTTGTCCATTTTTTTTAAAAACATAACAGTAAATGGAAATGTTAATTATAGTGTTTGTGACAATAATGTTGTGTCCATCCAAAGTTAAGAGTGCTACAATAAGTGGTCCATTTATGCATTTAACAAAGTCATATACAGAAATGCAAGTATGCATATTTTCTTCATTTTGATGTCAAAAAGCAAGAATTTAAACTGAAACAGTCTTTTGAGAGACAAATACCCCAGATAGCTAAAATTAATATGTGACACATAGTGATGAAACGATTATCGACGATAATCGAAAGTCGAACACTAAATCGGTCACAATTTCGATTATCGATTGACATTTTCAATAATCGATTGTTGCTAGTAAAAGATCGTTCAATTTTTTGTCTATGGTACCCTAACTGCCAGAAGGATCTAAGAGAGAACAAGACAATAATGGCTGACCATCATCACCATGAGGCGGCGGGTAATCTATTGCAACAAGTAGATTGGAATAAAGGACTAGTGAAAGTTTACAGGTATGATAAATAGTAAAATTATGCTAAAATACTGAAACTACTCTAACGGTTATAAACTTATATGTTCCAATTATCGCGATGATTGATCGGTTTAGTCCGTCCGATTGGTTCCCAATAATCGATTATGAAAATGTTCCAATTGTTCATCATCAGTGACACATCTCATAACACATATCAAAATCCATCCACATGAAGTTGCCATGACATTAAAACAGATGAACAAGTTACCATGACATTAAAACAGATGAACAAGTGATTTTTACATGTTTATGTAAAGACCCCTTAACCTTAACATTGGTTCTTGATCATCAAAGAAATTATCTTCACGATCAGAAACTCAAACAAGAGGCCCATGGGCCTTAACGCTCACCTGAGGACATGGCCAACCTGAGGATATATCCAAAATCATTTGCAAAAATACATAAAATATTCTAATATACATGCCATACAAAAAGTTAATAGTTTCCAAGATAATTAACAATTTGAGTCTTTTATGCATCTATGACCTTGACCTTTAAACGTAGAACCTTAAGCCACATATCAAAATGATTGTCATATCAATACCTTCAAAATTCTAGTATATATACCTTTGCAAAAAGTTAATAGTTTTCAAGATAATTAACAATTTGGGTCTTTTTATGCATCTATGACCTTGGCATTCAAATGTAAAACCTTGAATCTTATATCAGAATAATCACCATATCAATTCCTACAATATTCTAATATACATGCCATACAAAAAGTTAATAGTTTCCAAGATAATAAACAATTTCAGTCTTTTTATGCACCTATGACCTTGACCTTTGAATGTATGACCTTGAGCCACATATCAAAATGATTGTCATATCAATACCTACAAAATTCTAGTATATATACCTTTGCAAAAAGTTAATAGTTTTCAAGATAATTAACAATTTGGGTCTTTTTATGCATCTATGACCTTGACATTCAAATGTAAAACCTTGAATCTTATATCAGAATAATCACCATATCAATTCCTACAATATTCTAATATACATGCCATACAAAAAGTTAATAGTTTCCAAGATAATTAACAATTTCAGTCTTTTTATGCACCTATGACCTTGACCTTTGAATGTATGACCTTGAGCCACATATCAAAATGATTGTCATATCAATACCTACAAAATTCTAGTATATATACCTTTGCAAAAAGTTAATAGTTTTCAAGATAATTAACAATTTGGGTCTTTTTATGCATCTATGACCTTGACATTCAAATGTAAAACCATGAATCTTATATCAGAATGATCACCATATCAATTCCTACAATAATCTTATATACATGCCAATACAAAAAGTTAATAGTTTCCAAGATAATAAACAATTTCAGTCTTTTTATGCACCTATGACCTTGACCTTTGAATGTATGACCTTGAGCCATATATCAAAATGTTCGTCGTGTCGATACCTACAATATTCTATAATACATGCCTATACAAAAAGTTTATAGTTTTCAAGCTAACGCACAATTTTAGTCTTTTTTAGCAAAAAAATAACATTTCAGGGGCAACAACTCCTACATGCATTATCATACAGTTACGAAACTTTGTACCTTTTTACATTTTGTCCTGCTAAACATTTTAACAATGTTTTAATATTATATATCTCTTATAATTTGGAAGAAAAAAGCCTAAAACTGCACAAATTACAAACTAGGTCATGACCTTGAACTTTGACCTTGACCCCATTTTGAAGGTTATTTCAAGAAAAAGTCAAAACTGAAAACCCCATGTCAATATCTATTCATATAGTCAAGTTGTAATAATTTGAAGCCATTTTACGAAATTTTCAAAATTAAACGCAAAAACGCGTAACCTAATTTTTTACCAAATTTCACGAAATGAACAATTTATAAGCTTAAGACCCTAGAGAAGCCAAATATCACATCAGATTTTTTCTCCCATCATCGCTTTCAGAGAAGAAGATTTTTTAAGTTTTTTGGAACCATGGGTCACCTTGACCTAGTTTTGGGAGCCATGACAACGTCACGAACAAATCTGAATTGCACTGGCCCATATATGCATCTGACCAAGTTTCATTGAAATCTACCTCATAGTTTTAGAAAAGAAGTTGAAAATGTAAAAGTTTACGCCGCGGACAACGACGACGACGACAGACAAATTTTGATCAGAAAAGCTCACTTGAGCCTTTGGCTCAGGTGAGCTAAAAACCCTATAAATGTATTGTCTCCATGCAATTAACATACCTGTCCATCACACATGTCAATCAATGGAGTATTGTTGTTGGCTTTGAGGAGTTTGAAATGGAAAAGTTTTCCATCAAAAAAGTTCCATGGAGCACAGATATTCCATGGAATTGGAGCACCACAAACATCATTGGCAAAAACTGCTGTCTCAACACCAGCCATGAACAAGCTAGCTAAATGAACTCCACGTGGTAAAACATTGGGCAACTGTAAATAGAAAATGCATGTATAGTAAACAAAGTAACACATAGACAATAGTCTCTACCCTCACAGCAATAAATTGCTGCCTTTTTTTTAATCTGTGTTAAAAAATATATAACTATTAATAAACAAATAGGAATTCTAGTACTGTAAATTTTTAAGTCTTTATGGGTATTTACAAGGACTTCAAAATGAACTGACACATAAAAGTGAAGCAGCTTTAGTGTTAAATTGGGAAAAAATGAAGCATTAATACAGACACATTACCAGTTAATGAATGTGCTTATAGCAGCAAGAGTTCTGTGTGACACAATGTACATGTACAATGTATTAATCAGAGGCCCGTTCAAGATACACTATGTTCGCTTGCACAATGACTTCAAGCCATTCAGGAATGACTATGCGCGAGTGCAAGCGTGCGACTGCTATCAATATTTTAAGGTTGTTCGACTTAGATTCAAGATAGCGTCCCTAGACAAAGTTTGTAAGAAGTAGATTAAATAAATTCTGAAACCAGCATGCATTTCAATTTTTATTTCAGTCCAAGGGTATCGTTTCTTTCTAGAAGAAATTTGAATGATATGATTAGTTAAAACTTATGTACAGTTGTCCGATTTAATTTATATTTTAACATTTTCTCTCCAGTCGAGTGTCTGTGTCCAAATGTAAGGGAGGTTATTTTGAAAACATCTAGATGATTATGATGAGTTATTTTCAACAGACATAAAAATTGTATTCACGAGCGCAGTGGAAAGCAGCCGGTAACTTGAACACGTCTCAGCTCTCAATTCTTAGTTTTGTCCAAGAACTAATTTTAATTTTCTTTACCTTAAGATCTTGCATGGTCTGTACATCCTGTAGTAATGGTGATACACTCATTGCAAGGAAAGCATCCAGCTCTTGTCTCATCAATATACGACCAGCTTGTAACATATATCTGTAAAAATCAATAAATTACAATTAAAATCTGATATCTTAAATAAAGATTTTATCAACACACAAATGTACAGTTAAACTTCGGTTATTTGCACTTCTATTATTTGAAAATCTTAGATTATTCAAAGTTCTCGTTAGGTCCCAACCGCCCTGCACTATAACTTCTTATTAAAAAACTTCTGTAATTCAAACTTCGTAATTCAAATACCGTAATCCTTCGATGTATTCTGACCCTCTATGTTTTCGGACACCCTAATTTTTAAATTTTAATAATTTTTAAATTTCCTCTAATTTCGGACGGCAATTTTTGACCTCTAAATCCAGACACGTTTTTGCTGAAACTCAGTTGCAGCATGTTATGCAGAGCGCTTGAAATAAAGATTTAACAAAATCAAGAAGAAACTTTGTTGTTTTCAATTATTTTAACTATAAATTGTTTTCACATGTTTATTTCATTGTGTATTGGCGCCATTGCATTGTACGTGAAACAGGTATGTGCAATGTATTAACGTTTTTATGAAAACTAAATAAAATCATACCTTTGATAAGTGCTTTAATTTTCTATGAAAGTGAAAGTTGATTATAATTAATGTTCACTGCTGAGAAAATCGTGTAAGACAGAATCTTGTCGGTACACTAGTTCAACATCAAAGACATTTTTTCTGATGAAAACAGGAAGTGACGTTTTTCACTTATTCTTTTTTAGTGTTTGTTATGGGAATTCCAAAAACGACCATGTGATTGTTCCAGCCGACAGACGCGAAAAAAACTGTTTTCCAAGATAAAAATGACATTAAAATATGTTTGAAATATGATTTGAAATAATTTAATTTTTAACCTTTTATTTGCTGAAGTCTATCTTTGCATTGTCATTTCTTAAAATGTACACACATACGCATGGTAAAATATTGAGTATTTGATTAAAACGAAATTCTCTGAACTTGATCCACAAATAATGCAACACACGATGTATAATAATAATTTGATTGCAGACAATTACAAGTAGAAAGCGGCATGTTGGTGCACCTCAAACATTGGGAGTTAATGAAAAAAGTCACGTTGTTTACTTGTAAACAAAATGGCGACCTCGATGTGTATTACTTAGAGAATCGTGATTATTGATCAACAAACGCTTTAAAAAACAATAATTAATGAAATAAACAACACAAAAGGTAACTTTTACTTTTATTTTATTTAAAATTTTACTTTATCATTGATTTATGCATGGATATCGCTGTTGATAATGTCTTAAAATATCGATAGGGAACCGGGACCCAAAATCGGCTCTAAAATGTCTCTAATTTTTTGGACACTCTAAATATTCGGACACCCCCAATTTTCAAGATATTTAATTTTCAAATTTCCTCTAAATTCCCGGACACTTGAAAATGAAATTATTAAAATCTGTCCGAATACATAGAAGGATTACGGTACCTGTGATTATTCGAACCTAATTTGAGTCCAGTGTTAGACTTTTAAGTGGAAATATACCTAAAAAATTTGAATGACATTTTTATTCATCTCTAAAACACAGCTTCTCTCATCTGAACAATTTAATACAAACGAGTATGATTTCACCTTTACCCATTTGTGTTACCCTAGCGTAACTGACGGTCATTTGTAAACATGCGTACACCATGTATTATCCATCATAAGCCATGTTGATCATTAATCGCAAAAATTAATCGAAATTGTTCAATTAAACAGTAATTATAACCCAAGGTGTAACAGAAAGTGAGCTGCACATGTGTAGCAATACTCAAGTAAACGATAAAAAGAATTCTGTTGACCATGGTTTCCATCATAAAAAAAAAGAACTAAAACAGCATATGAATATCCATTTAATATTTTTATATAGCCTATTTGGGAAATTAAAAAGAAATTATTATTTTGTAATAAAGGTTGACAAAGACGGTTTTACACCTTATTCATTTCAATTCTTGAAATTACATGAATCTGTTCCGTTATGTTTTGTTTAAAATTCTGTAAAATCACAAAAAGTGTATTGTCCGCAAAAAATCATGATGTACTTCCTCTGGATGGCAATTCTAACTGTATTGTATGTATTACCACACATATTTGATTTCGTACCCAATGGTATTAAATTTTGATTTTTATTGAAATAAAATTAATGTCTGTTTTTATAGAATTCTTCATGATAGGTCATGACATTATGCTTATAAACTGATTGATAAAACACTTCCAATGTGCAATATGATACTGTTGTGTCTTAAGATAAGGTACGGTGGATCAAAGTCTGAAGTGAATAAAATTCACTTATATGATTATTCGAACCCCCGAATTATTCTAACCTAAAATGAACACCCTTCAACTTCCAATGATTGAAGTTTGACTGTACATGTAGGAAGTAAATATCTAACATAAATTCAATTCAATCCTGTGTTATAATGCAAACATTTTAAATATACAGTTTATTGGTTAGATCTGATCAAGAATCAAATTAATCACTCAACCAACAACCCCTATGGGATGGATCTGAACTAGACCTGTCATTGTCCTCAAGGAATTAATAACCCCTTTGTAAACATGCACCTTTAGTTTACAACTGAACCACACAGACTGTTTGTCAAGTTACATGAAATTTAAGCAAAGCAGAACAGTTATGTCCAGAGAAAGATATCTCCATGTGACTATTCCTTTTATACATTCTGGTTCTGTTAGGCCATAATAAATTAATAACTAGATTTTCATCCCCGCCTGCCCCCTATTTTAACACCTGCCCCGATTTATTTTATTTTCGGATTTTGAACTGGTGTCCGGTTTCGATCCCGGCTTTTATAACACCTCTGCTCGCTCCATGAGCCATAACGTAATAAGTAAAAACTGACTAGTTTCTGATCGAGTTCTGCGTTGTAACAATGAAAAAAGAGTGTTTTGTGCTCCGTGAGCCATAGGATTATACGTAGAAGTTGTTTGGTGTCCGATCAAGTTGCAGAACAAAAGTATCGTGTTTCGCATAAAGGTTGTAACATGGTATTTATTATAGCCACTGTAAAATCGGGCTTAAAAACAATCAAAAACTGGTATGGCTGTCAAGTTCCAGACACCATGACATTAATGGAATTAATGGTCGCACAAAACACGAATTGACAGAGTGTAATCCTACCACAAAAGTCGTAGATGTTGTTTCATTTTTGGGATCGTATATTGAATTCAATCAAGATGAGACTGGTATTGTGGTGTCTGAAAGCTCGGCAAAGTTGATGCTGAGAAATAAAATTTAAAAAATAAAATCCGTCCCCCCGCCCCCGTTTTGAAAAAAAAATTGGATGAAAATCTAGTTATTAATTTATTATGGCCTTAAGCGAGTGGTACTAGACATGATCATTACTTGCCTGAGAACGCAGCACATGACAAGAAACTGTTGTGGTACATATTGGGTGTTTAACATCAGTGGAGAGTCACTTCCCATACATGTCAGGAAAGCTCGGAGACGTCTGGTTTTATCGTCTACTTGTGTACCAAGCCACATTCGCTCAATACTAGGGGTCTTCCAATCCACAGGTCTGGCCTTTACCATATCAAATGAAGGTCTTGTATTACCACGGCGAATAACCCATTCTTTAACATTTACTTCTAATCCTTTTCCTGGGAAATCTCCTAAAACAGACAATTAAAGTTGCACAAAAGAATAATAGTACTTCATTAATATCTTTAGTTCTCATATGTCTGATCAATATCAGAATGGCTACATCCATATTGTCATTATTATTATTTTTTTTTTTTAATTTCAGGTAACACTGATGTTGGCAATAATTTTTTATATAACTTAGCATTTGTTTCGGTATCAATGATTTATCATTACTGAATCTAAATGAGATCTGGTATAGGATCAGTGTTCCCTAGATTCTGAACAATATCCTGTCACAAAAAATTGCATAAATGTTGTACCCTAACCATTTTTTGTGGGAATGATTCTTAATGCTTTTTACTTTTAAGTATCTATAAACTATTTAATGAAATTATTGCTATAATCTAAGTCAGTATCTGTCAAATCACATTGAAAGAATGAACAAAATGAGTGCAAAATTAAGACTGGGTCTTATTACTCCAGTGAACAGTTAGATAATTACCTCCCTTGTCTTTCTGACTTTCTTGTATAATCTTTAATTTGTTCAGATTAAAAAGTACAGAGTATATGGTCTGCCTGACAGGTCTGTATAATTCTACACTGGTAGGCAAGTCATGTCCTATATCGTCCTCTAAGGCTACATTGATCTTTATTTCTCCCTGATAACAAACAAAATTATACAATAATTATTCATAAGTCATTCCCTCTTTCTGAGGGTACTGTTATTAAGACATCCTTAAGAGCACAATAAGGTAATTAGAATAAATAAGATAAATATAACGAAGTGAACTGTTAACCATACATGTAAAAACAAGGAAAATCAAGTATTACTGATACATAATCCTAATTATTGTCTTGACAAAAGACAGTATTTAGATACTTTTGCATTTTAGAAATGGAGATTTATTTTCATTGTCATGTTTCTACTATGAAATCTCCAAGTAAACCAATTATTTATTCCAAGAAAACATGAAAAAACAAAAAGAAAATTTTAATTTTTATTAAATGAAAGCAAGTTTTGAATTTTTCTACCATAAAAACAATTTATAGAATTGATGAAAATAAACCTACTGAACTAAAGGTTAAAAGAATAACCATCTGTTGAATTGTGTCAAATCTTATTACATACACACACTGTATATCAAATTATAAGAAAGAGATATTTACTATCGGTCAATAATTGTTTGTCATATTCATATTTGGAGCACGAAACTTCATATTAAAACAAAATCATTCAAAAATATAAAAAATCCATGTAAAATTTACTGAAATAATTAGGAAAAATAACCAGACTTTTTTAAAAAGACTCTTTAATTCTGTGCATAGAACAATTTTTTAATATTTTCAATAAGATAACAAATTCACTATGTCCAAAATATCCCTTATGCACCTTCCTAGTTTACCTTATGAAATATGTTGTCATGATTTAAATATTCATGATGATCACCCCTGATAAATCCGATAACAATGAACACCCAATTATTAATAGGCTTTTTCCTACATTTATCAAATTGACAAAAAAAAAAAAAAATCAAAACTTTTTAAACAATATCCATTGCATCTTTGGAGATCAATTTCTTTTTCATATTTTTTAAATTCAACATCCTTTAGTAAGAACATGTGATTTGTATATTAAATCATTTGACATTTATTAACCTCAAAATTCCCTAAGTAATCTTGGGTGAGGCCAAATTGGATCACTGAAGTCAATATTTTTAGTTTTTTTCCAAAATCTGCTCTATGTACAGAAGAATTCGGAGAAGTTTTCTTCATTTAAAAATAGAAATTGGTTAGGTCAATGTATTTTAATTCAATCTTACTGTTATTTTTATGAGGAAAGTTTTGACTAAAAGAAATATTTAGGAAAAACCATGTGAAAAACAATTATGGACCAATAGTAATTGCTGACAGCCATTATACACATATTCAACAGAATGTCCTTCAGAAAAATAAAACTTATGATATACCTGTGATAAAAGCTGGTAGATCCATGGAATCATAAAACCTTTTTGATGCCTTTCACTAGCAATACGCATGATTTCTGGTGTAACTGGTGGCAATTGTGAATCCATGTTTCCACCTTTACCTTTGTTCTGTAAAGTGAAGAACAATAAAGAACCTTTACTTTATAGTTTTTTAATTTATTTTTCAAAATCTAAAATCTTGTCACAACAGCGGAATCAGTGATGTGATTAGAATTGATCTGGAATATTTGAGATGTTGATTTTAATGGATTAGATTGAAAAATACATGTAGTAAGATTCTACTTCTGTTTATCTGGCGACATTGGGATGTAAGTAACACATTCTTAAATGACCTAAACAGGGCTAGCCCTGGAATCTTTTTTGGTTTCGCCAACCCATCTTCTGCGTTAATGTACATGTCGCCAGTCTGAAAATCCTTTTCGCCAATATGCAACACAAACATTAAGTGATGCTTAACATTTCTTACTTATATGATCAATCTAGAACTGAAGGAAGTGGGACATGATTTCTAAATAGGGGTCAAATCAGGCATATAGGTAGCATTTCAACCAGAGTGCAAATTTCCTAGATCTGTACAACCCTGTAGTGTTTGCAATTCTAGTAAAGAATTACATTTTTATGTAGGCACTTTTTCCTTTGATAACCAATAAACAGATCGCATGGCACAAAATATAGGTTTGTTTGTTTTTTTTTTTTTGCTTGCCTTGTAATAGGTTTGAACTGATTGTTCAAAAGTAGTTTGCAAGTCAGTGTCAGCAAACAATTTTTTATGATTTGAAGATGATTGGTGTTGTATAGGTGATGAAGTACGATAGTTAGCGCATGATCCAGAGGTAAAACTGTTTTTTTTTATCTTGCCCGTCTAAATGCAAAATTTGCATGTCATAAAACCAGTTTCGTTATCAAACGATCATCATTCAAACAGATATGTTTCACATCAGATTAGGAGTCGGACGGTTTTGTATAATTTTTCATAGGATTATGTGTTTCAACTGATGAAGAGATGGGTTCCTCATCAGGCTTTTTTTGTTTTGGGTTTTGAATTGAAAAATATTAATAATAAAATGCGCTTCATGTTCCCGTGAATCAAGTAGATAAAATAATTCATTGACTGGTCATAAGAAAGAGCACTAGAAGAGCTAATTTGTCGGTGTTTAAATGCAGATTTATTAGGGGGCTTCCGAAACTTTCGTAAACACCAACCAAGATTTAGCATATTCAAAACAGAAACCGATTAGCCACAATTAATTATGGAGGCTAATTCCTTTAATCTAATTAGTGTGTTTATTCATTTATCAACTTCCAACAGTGTTTAAAGGACACGGTTCAGTGATCGACGATGTAAACAAACAGCTACTATAGGCTTACTATACAGAAATGAGGTGCGTTCAGCCGTGAAATACACAACAGTTTGACACAGAAAAGTTAATATTTACATTCGCCAACTACATTTTATTTTCGCCAGTTTTATATTGAATTCGCCAGACACTTTCGCCAATTTTAATTATATTTCGCCAGATTCAAATATTTTTCGCAATTGGCGCCACTGGCGATCGACAGCGCGAGCCCTGACCTAAACCTCATTTTACTTACTAATTAAAAATCAAAAAGATTTATATACATGTCAGGGTTTTAAGAGGAAACCTAAGAATTAAAACTTTCTATTTGGGATAGATGTCATCATCATCCTGCTAAGATTATTGTGTCCTATTATGCATTAGTATTATGTAATACTACTATTAAAGGCTGATATTGCCATATAGTATATATTCAACATACCTGTGGTTTTAATGGCCATCCTGGGGCATCAGGGCTGGCTCTAGTAGGGCTGGATGTATTATTATTTGAGGCTGATGGTCCAATATTTGACAACATATCTGAATAAATAAACAAAATCAAATCACTTTCCTCAACTTAATAACACTTTTTCTTGCTGTATGCTTTATACTGTCTACACTTCCAGCTACATGTAAATATCGGGTATAATCTAGTGTCCAGTATATTCCAAATATTTTGTAATATTTTTAAAACACATTTGGGTCAGTATGTTTTCATGGGGTTACCACTGAATGAACTAGAAAGAGAAAGAGGGTATTTTTCTTCCAAGTGGAATTTATCCAATTTTGAGCTAAGTAATGGTGTTCAATACCTAATTTCAATTTTTTTTTCACTTATATATCAAGAGTCAGTTCTGGGATGGAGACAAATGGAGTGCCTGGAGAAAACCAATCTTTGACATTCTCACACTAAGATCTAACCAATTGGGATTTAAACCTATGCACTGTAATTGGTATCCGTGCACTTTAAACCATGGAACTAAAATAAGTTCTCGAGTGATGAGAATATAGGTCTAAGGCCAACTTAGATTATCAATCTGACTTAACCCTGAAGTAAAAATGACCAAAAAATCGATAATTATCATCAGAGATCATGAAATAATTATTAATAATAATTAATTAAATAATTATATTGTTGTAAACAACTGAAACTCAATCTAACATAAAATAATATCCACCCGAAGGCAAAATTCAAAATATAACAGATCATAGAGATATAATTCAATCATTGTTCTCACAACCACCAAAATATGATTTTACCTGGTTGCTGTGCATTGAAGTTGGGTGCAGTTTGATCTGGTGGCTGTACATTTAGCTGTGAACCACCTGGCGTTTGTTCTGATGCAAATCCCCCATTTATCTAAAAAGGAAAATCATATAAATTTTAAAATGTAGTTATAATTATTATTTTACAAACATTTTAACATGAAATCTAGTTTGTTAGTTGCAAATATTATCTTTATAATTATAACTAATAAATTAATCCAGAGCTAACAGACTCATCAGGAAAGGATTTTAACTCTTCTGTAGAAGTCATTAGAGCTTAACCTGTACCAAGTTTGTCTGCTTCAGTGCCTCAGAGGTAAAATATCTGCCTAAGAAGTGGGATGCCATGGGTTCAAACCCTGGTAGGGGTCATACATAAGACTTGAAAATTTGAGATACTTTTCTGTCTCACACTTAGCATTAAGAGGACAAAGTAGCAAAAGAGGTATGACTTACCTGTTTGTTGGGAATTGTGTATCCACCCTGTCTTGGGGATCCAGACACTGAAAAAATCAAATTGAAATTTAAATGAAGAAACTACCATAAATAGAGCCATCATTAAAAGAATTGCCACTGCCTTGACACAACAAAAGTTGCTGTCACATATCCCTAAAATCCTTTTTGTAATTTTATATTACTTACCAAATACTACCTATATTTTAGCTATTTTCAAAAATAAATGATGATGTTATAACATGAAATCATAAGGTAATGAGTGGAGTGGAGTAATGGTGTTTTACACCCCAGTCAAGATCCTTTCACTTATTTCGAGGCGGTCAGTTCTGGGATGGTGGAGAAACCGTAGTGACCAGAGAAAACCACCGACCTTCAGCAAGCAAACTGTTAAACTGTCTCACACTAGGATCTGTCCCGAGTGGGATTCGAACCCAGGCGGTGAGAGGCCCTGTGATCTGTAAGCGCATGCTTTACACCACTCAGCCACTGAGACCCCCTCATAAGGTAATGAGAGATGAGATAAAATCTTGTCTCAACTGCAAATGTAGAGAAAACCATGACATATGGCAAATGAACTGATTCCTCATGCTAAGAGTGGGATAGGAACCTAATTAGTGAGGATTAGTGATATGCAATCAAATACTAAGGAAATACACTTTTCCCAGGCAAGGTAAAATAATAGAATTGAATAACATTTATCACTACTCACTGATGTATGGTCTGTACTTGAGGAATCCTTCCTGTGTTCCATTAAGGTAATATTGTACACACTGTTTAAATTTGGCAATAAGCTCTTGTTTATTTTTGGTAGTATTTCTGGAACATTAAAGATAAATGGAAAACTATAAAAATATTTTTTTAAAATTTAACTTACTCTGTCAGATTATATTGCTTGCAGTAGAAAACTGCACTAAACTAGAACAAAGGCACTGCAAGGTGGGGTAATATATGCCCATCATAAACTAGCACAAAATATTACCACAGAAATGGATGGACAGCATTATAACATACTAGACAGGCAGCACCATAACATATGTACCATCTATATTGACAGGCATATAATAAATGTATTTTAATTTCATTTGAATTCATATATGTAGATGAAAAAAGTACAAAAATGGGACATAACTCCTCCAAAAATAAGTCAAAATTTGAACTTACTTATGATGTTACCATGCTAATACTACTATATACAAAATTTTGTTGGAATGATAATTTTCTCAGTTCAGTTCAATAATTCTCGAGAAACGAGATCAATCAGATATTTGTGTACCTTTAATGTAAATGCACAGAAACAAAATTTCTCTTTATAGTAACTGTTACCTTGACCTTTGCACAAGGACCACATGCGATGTTTCATCACAGGGAATAAGCTGACTTAAGTTTGAGATTAATCAGACAAACCATGTATCTTTAAAAGATCAGAAACCAAATTGTTAACAGACAGCTGCCCACCTGCCCATTAACATGATACATCCTGTCAATATTGACAGGCTTATAAAAACCATTTACAAAACAACTTTGCATTATTCTTCCTAATATCAATTTAAAGAAAAATGCATTCCACTAATATTTTAACAAATTACTATTATTTTACTTGAATATTACCTGAATATGGCATCTCCGACCAAATCCAAATTATCCACTGTAGGCAAACTTCTAACAAAATCTACAGCTGCTCTGATGGCATTTTCAGGTGTTATCTACAAAATAATTTTTTGTCCCATAAACTGACAATAATAGGCTTTAATTGAACTAAATGCTAATCTCGAGATTCAGAAAGTTTACTCAAACAACATTAAGACTTCAGGACTTTGAAAACCCATTTCAATCCACTAGTCTAGGACTAGTAACTTTGAAATCAAGAAGTCCAAATAAAAATAACAGCAAACTGTAAGATTTTTTTAAAGCTGCATTAAGTTTTTCAATTTTCTGAATTTTTTTTTGATTTTCTAAAAATATATTTTTTTAAAAATAGATATCTTCTAACCACGATCCGTGACATTCATTTTCTAAAATTTCATTTCTTTAACCTGTAAATAAACGGAATCCTCTGACTGGTTGGTTAGTGTTGTACGATGGTAATTATGAGCTTGGAGCATGCGCACGGATGTACTGAAAATCCTAGAATCAAAGGTGAAACATGACAGATTGCATTAACTGTCCTTCATTAATATCCAGATGTATTTGAAATGGTGTTATGTATCCCTTACTAAGTCACAAATGACAAATTCAACGAAGTTCTGTGTTTAATTTATTGTATTTCACCGTTTTAAAAGTTGTGTTTAAATGACCCGGGATTTGATGACGTAACCATGTTCTAATATTAGATCCCAAATGGTGCATCTCACTGGTTAAATACTGTAATTTCTGTATTTATTCTAACTTTTATCATTGAACCAAATGTAACATTGTTCATTAGGAACATCATTAATTAGATCAGCACCGTTTTAATTTTTTTCTTTAGAAAACTTAATGCAGCTTTAAAGGTTGTAATATTGAATTTTTTCCAGACAACTGCTTAAAGTTATGCTAAGGTTGCACATTTAAGTCCACCAAATTTACAAATATCAGACCACAATGTTCAATTGTTGTTGTTTAAAAATACAAGAAAGGCCAAAAACATGGTACATTGTACATAATGCTAACAAAATTTAAAAAGATTTTATATTTTTTAATATATTTTATGAATAAAATTTCTAAGAAAATTATCAATATGGTGAAAAACTGTTTAAATCTTGTCAATATATATCTACAGTATCTGCGAGTCTTTCAAAATCAAACATTTGACTTTAAGTATACCAAGCTAGCAGTGCTCTAGGATTCCCATTTCCTGTCTCAAGTACCAGGTGAATTTTTGCCACAAGAAAAAGGAAAGTCTTGTAAAATTAACGACCAAAATGTATACAATTTATTGATAAATGCAGTTTTGTTAATACATTTTCTACTGGTGACTGTTAATGGTTCGCAATGTCATGCTAGAGAGCCTAATCACTTTCTTAAAATGAAGTTGTGTTCGCCATTATGTACATGCCATTTACCATTACAGTGAGATTACACATGTAGTAACTGTAGTTTCATATTTGGGTTAAGTTTCGTATCACATAGCGATGTTGTTTGTTTGAACATCAGATTTCATTCCGAATAAAAATATCTGCTTGGTTTTTTCATTTAGTTGCAATCTATATTTCACTTGCAAAGATGTGGGGAAAGTAAAATTGTTCTGTGGGAAAGTAGATTTTCTGTTGCGACTTTCCCTTGGAAAGTGAAAAGGAAAAATCCTAGGGGACTGCGCAAATCTTCTAAAAATATCAAATTAAACTAATTGTTCTGACCAGGTTGAAAACACTCCTTTCCCATATGGATTACTCAAGTATCTCCTCAACCACAGATTGTTTCAAGACGGGTAAACACAATATTGGTACAAGTATTTATAAATGTACCCACTACTGAAGACACATATTTCAACACAAAGAACTGACGGTGCTAGCTCTAAAAACAAAAAGGAAAACATTTGAGACATACAGACACAATACAACAACTTACTTTAATTGGTTTGCTTGGCTCTTGTGTTCTACCCAACAATTCTTTGTAAAATTCGTATAAATCTTCATCTGGTAAAATATGATTGCCTAAAAATAAAAAATACAAAGAAAATCAATAATAACAAGAGCAACTTCTGCATTCTAACATTTTCTGACCAATCTTCATATTATATGGCATCTCGTTTTTTTTAAATGGAAGAGGCCTCCAATTCTATCAGGACAAGATATTTCATGCAACATCCCCCCCCTACAATGGAGACACCTCCAAATACAAGAACCAATGCAATTCATCACTTTACAAAGACAGAATATTAAAATATTAGCAAATGAAAAGAAACTCGATTTTCATTAATTCTTGCTTTTACTTTCAATTTTTTTGACATCACACTGAACAAAATACACATATATTCAAGTAGTTTTGCTTTGATCAAGGATTAATACTATAATTTATTATAATTGTTTATAATTCATGCAATGGTTTTAGGGATTTTTTATCCCACAAGAAACAAACTTTTTCATGTTTTACTCTTTTCAGGTTCGTCCTTAAAAAATGGTGCCAATAGTTTTATTTTAAGGAAAGAGTTTCTTTTGCAACCCCATTCAAACATACACTTATACACATGTATACTACACAGTAAGATATTATAGTATACTATATATGAAACCAGATATCTGATGTAAATAATAATAACAGGTCCTTAAAAAATTCACATAAATTTACAGTTACAGTATATTCTTATCTGCCAGAGCAGATCGTATAACTTTCGACTAGAGAAAGGTGTTGCTAGTTGGAAACGCAGAGCCAGAATGATTTATAGAAATATTTAGTGCCAAAACGAAAGTTTAGTGAATAGTTTTTAATTATTTTTAGTATTCAACCAGTCTGACCAGTCACGTGATATGTCCAGACACTGAAAATACATACAACTCACGTCACGAGTTACAAATCACATTTACATAACATCACGTACAAAACATAGACAATACAACATAACAGACAGACATAGCAGCACACCTGGCAAAAGGCATTTGGTTACATATATAGCATATTTTAAGTAGGAGGTACAAAAGAAACTCTCATCTACTTTTGCAATTTCTGAAAATTTTGTAGTCAATTCAATGGAATTACTTTACAGAGGGAAAATTTGTTATAATGAAAAGTGATGATTACTTCAAGATTTATCATCCATGCACATTTAATATTTTGTACACATAGTTGTCTAGTCATGGCATAAGCATAAAAAAACCTGAAGTGAAAAATGGTAGCAGCAAAATACAGAATTCAGATTAATAAAACACTCTGAGGAAGACTATATTGAAATAGATCAGTTGGCAAACCAGAAACACACATTCACTCTTGACCAAACTCAGATATATTCAATTCTTTTGCAAATTTGCAATCTTTAGACGTTGATCTTCTTCAGTCTGCAGGAACTCACCTAGCATTGCTGCGAAGATACAAAATCTATTTGGATTTAAATCCAGACATTTGGCAATTTCATCCATGATGTATTCTTTGGTTTCAAGTGAACCTTTGTATGTCAGCTTCAAGTTGTGTGATGAGAAATATCTAGGTGGATCAAATATTGTGTAAACTGAATCTTGTGCTATGATGCCCTGTAGCCCATGTTCTCTGCAGTAGCCAATGACTTCCTGAGCATGATCATCCATGCTGCATGCCACACCCACTCCCATCTCTCTCAATGCCATTCGCAAAGACATTTGCAGGAATACAGGTTGGACCCACCATACCTTAGGTGGTGGTGTCCCTCTGTTGTTGATGTGTCTGAGAACACTAGACACCTTTCTCTTTGTGTTGACCTGGTCTGCATACCATTCATTTATTTTTTGATTTTCTAATGCCCCATTGAAAAAAACGACGAGGTCCATATTTCCATTGTGACAAGCCTGCATCAGGCTGCCAAGAAATGTTACCATTCTGTTCCATTGTCCCCCACAAACCCAATCAGAGAAGAATCCGCCGTAAAGTCGATCTAGACAGCTTTCTGCATCAACAACGAGACAGAATCTTCCATTTCCGGGATACCTGCCACGCCTTTTTGGTACAAAACCCTTAGAAATCTTCAGCAAGTCAACAGAAACGCAGGCACTTGAACAATGAGTTTCAATAAAATCTTGCAGTGCTTTTATACCCATTCCGATCCTGTAATTTTGACCAAAATTAATTAAATTATTTGTTTTTGATATCAAATGTAAATCAAAGGGAATGTCCACATTTAAAGAGGAAAAAGAAGGTGAAGTGACCTAAAAATCGGCCATGTGCTCTCCTCGGCCGGTACCTCAGTCATGCGTTAATGACGTAGCCCGGATGTGTATCCCAGAAAGCCTTGCGCAATGGATTTTGGCGGGTACTGCTGTCAAAAGAAATAATCGCTCATTTTTCATCACGAAGCACAAGCAGCTTTGCTTCAGTGATAACTTGATTTGTACAGAACACAAGTAATAAAATCTATGAAGATACAAATATGCGCTGTCTATACTGGATTTCACTGTTTGAGGAATGTCGCTGATGATAACTGATACTATAAATTCCAATGCACTACTGAATAATTTTTGATTTTGTTCTCTAACTTTAGCCTAATCGTTAATGAAAATCGCTATGCGCAGTGCAAATCTCGATGATCCATGATAAAATATTTTTGAAGGAAAATTTTGCCTGATATCCCCACAACAATTTAAAACCGCAAACCGTAGTGGTGTTGGGCCTTATAAAGGTAGTAAATAAAATTCTTACTGAAACGTAGATAGAATAGTCGTGTTGATTAGAAACATGTTATCTGTTTGGCGATGCACTAGCAACAAAGTGTAACCGTGTAAGGCATCCAGTTTGGTGAGAAATGTAACCAGAAATTCATAAAAAAAAAATCATATACATATATACACGTATTTTGGAACTTCTGGTGCAATTCTTTTTCCAAAGAACTTTTTTAATCGCTGGTTAAATCATATTTAAACACTTAATTTATTTTGCCACATATAATGTGTAAATTAAGTGTCGCCAATTTGTTCTAAAAAACTAACGTAATATCGACTGAAAAACGACGGTTTCTAGGACACTGAGAAATAAGCAACATTTAAAACGTTTACGGTCTGATTCAGTTCTGTTGTGACACTAGTTTTTTTTTTAAGGTTTTAGAAAAAAGATCAATAAAGTCTGTATGTGTCATATCCCGTTATGGAGTTTTTATAGTAATTAATAAACAACAAAACGTATGCCATCTTAGCAGGAGTATAAAATAAAATGCAGAGCATTTTAACATCTTTACGGATATTTGATGTGCTAACAAACAGTAACACAAAATCCGGAAGGATTTCGCTGAAATATCATTGGGTTAGGGTAGAAAAATTCTGGATCACCCATTCAATTGCAGGTATAAGCACTCTTGTACCGGAAAGCTGTTCATACTAGAAGCCACCACAACTGAAGCCATGCAGTGTATTATCGGAAATCCACTACTAGAAGCCACCATAGCTGACAGCGACATTGTCAGAATGCTGCAAAGCCACTTCCGAAAGCCATCACAGCTGACGGCAGTCACAACTCTACCCACGATTCTGTTTAGATTTAACGATTTTCCAGTTCAGTTTTATTTTTGTTACAAAATATTCCATAGGGAAAAGAAGACTTGTTTGAACGGACTATTTTCTCATTCCGGCTATGTAACCTGACCGGATATTTAATATTTGGTCGTCTGAAACCATCATAGAGGAATAGATGGTTAATACCCTCGTGAGATCAGGTGCTCAAGAAGTTTAAGTCTCTTCTCTACATGCAAATATTTTACATTTTTATTTTAAAAAACTTTGAACTTTAAATTGTGCTTTTATAAATTATACGCATTCCTTGAATATTTTTTTCTACTATACTCATCTACGAATTGCCTAGTTTGTTTTGAATGTATGGCTAAAAAGAGATGTATACCTTGCTAACCCTAGTGAGAAAAATGTAAACTAAAACCGAAAATCTAGTTCCCCATTCTGATTTTGTGCTTGGCGCAATCGTTCTAACAGGGAACCAGTCAATCATTGGAAAAACCAAAACAACAATGGCGGATGTTTCAAGTTTTCAACCTGGAACGGGTGTTGCACCTGCGACTTTAGTCGAAATTTCAGTATCTTGTCGGTAGGAAATATTTCTTACATATCTGTTAGATAATTTTATGATTTCCTTTCTTTTCGATCTCGATTTATTATGAGTGTTAACATTTTCTCGTTGTAAACAGGTGCGTTTTCCCAATTTCATGAAAATTCTTGCATATTTCGCAATATAATTTACTGTTAATGTTATTTACTGAAGACGCAGTTACATGAAATAGGAAAGCATGAACCAAGGTTTTGTTTTACTGACGACGCGACAAAAAGATGTGAATGCTGGGACAGAAATGTCCTATTCGATTTGCATACTAGGAAATTGATATCTACTTTTTAACTACAAAGCTAAATGATATTTACTATGAAGGGTTTTTTGTTTCCATTGGTATTTCATTATTTGAATCTTGATTTTGTCATTGGTGTCAGTGCCTAGTGAATTGTACTTCACATGTCCTTGACTAATGTTTAACGTATTTATACGTATTTGTATTGTACTACACTACCAATCACACTGAGTAACTCTTTTGTTACAGAGGTTGGTAAGACTTCCTTTTGTACCACCCAGCCATTCAATTTTATGTAAAATGTTTGAATAAGTAAAATTAAAATGGCTTGATTTTAAGGCATTTTTGTTGAAATAATAATTTTATTGGAAGATACAAAATGAAGTCTTTCCCAGAGATTAAATTACCTCTGGTCCTTACACTTGGTAGCCATTATCAGTATAATATAAACTGATGTCAATACATACCTTTGGCACAACATGAGCCTGTAAGCCTTTGCTGTGATGTCACTGAATCATATTGATTCTTGATTATATTAGTCCCATCATTTGGTAACCAGTGCACGTAACACAATTTAATTGGTACTGTTTAAGATTCTAGCCTGTCCATTTTTTCAAAACTATACTGGTAAATGTATGCAAACATTTAAAAGATTAAATAATGTATATTCAACAAGTTAATTGTGTGTGTGTGTGTGTGGGTGTGTGTCTGTGTTTGTTGTTGTTTATTTATTTCATAACACCTTAATTTATATTGTATTTTTTTAACACCTTATTTGATATTGTTTCATGGTATTTTATATATGTGAGAGCATGAAAAAAAAAGAGCATCAGTAGTTATAGAGGTCTTTAACACCCATCAACTGTACATTTCATTAGTGTGCCATCACCAGGTCGACCAATCATTTATAATAATTTTTCCTGATTGGTACATGTTTAACACATTATATCACCAAACTGGTACATTTTTAACAATAACACTGCTTCTTAGGTACATTTTTAATTAGCAGCTTTGCATTTCTGCTATATCGTTAAAATAAAATAAAAATTGGAAATTTTTTTTGAATTCAGGTTTTCCAAATATTTTCCATCTGTTTTTCAGCCTGCATAATTTCAACAGTTCGTCAGTATTATGAGTAAATGATTTAATGTATAATGACTTTTTTTTTTTCAGAAATCTTATTGATGCAGATGTCTTTTCTAAATCAGATCCATGTAAGTATCCTGTAGTAATAGTTGGATTTTTTTTTTTAATTATAAATTTTTTGGTCCTTCATCACATTTTTACTCAACTGGACTTTTTACATGAAGAGAGTTACAGCCACTGGTGCCCCAGCACTCTTAATCAGTCTGTCATCTTTGGACAGTTTAACTGTTTTTGCCCCTGGTTCCAGCATTTATCAGAAATATTCTGCCTTTGAAATGGTAGACTATTATAACCACTTGTTTCAACACAGTCACTTGTCTTCAGTTTTTGACATTTGGACAAAATTACTGTTTCATCAACTGGATTTTAGAGTGAAAGGTTTTTGGGTCAATTCTTAGATTATATTATCATTCTCTTGTAAATCAATCGAGTGTATGTAATTACTTGTACACAAGAAAATAGAAAAGTGCAAATTACATGGTAGCATAACAAAGAAAACTAATATAGATTTTATTATTTAAACTTTTGGTCTGTAGAAAATACAGTGGTTTTGTATTTACCGGTAATTTAAACAATCTAATTTTATAGACGTTATCATCAGACAACACAATATGATTATTGTGTATTCTTCTGGAATGTCTCAAAAATGCTACCTTGGTGGTGATGTTAAACACATAGATAACACAAGATGGCCTGATAATTAATTACACAGTTTTAAGTTAAATGGTTTGTTTAACAGAGGTTTTTTCTTTAATCTTGTATTTCAGTATGTGTATTGTTTGTAGAAGAACCAGGAACAAAACAATGGAGAGAGGTAATGTAGATATACACATATACAGTATACATTGATTGTAAGGCCACTATAGATAAGTGGCCAATTCTTTTTTTTATCTTAATGCTAGGGTTTGAATATAAAACCATAATAAAGATAGAGTACTCTAAGCTGTGAATATATTCAATTCAATTCAATAATCTTTATTGGCTTTAAACCTATACAGTCTATAGCCACATAAACCTCCAAGGTGGCAAATATAGAGCCTTAATTAAACATACAAATAATGTATATTGAATCTATAGTACATGTATACTTATATAATCATTATAATATGTTACAGAGTATTCAAAACGTTTTCACGAAGTTTAAATGCATGGAATAGATATAAAGATAATTTGTTTAAAACAGTTGAAGATGACGATGATAGGAGACATTTAAACTTATATATATAGGTTTTGACAAGAAGGCAGTATAATGTTATTTAACTCAGCTTTGTAAGTTTTTCGGTCCATAGAAATTGATTAAATAGTTTTAAATTCTTTGTAAAGCTTGTGCATGTACTGTGCAAATAATGACGATCAAATCTAGGTTTTATTGTTTATACATAACAAAACATGTTTTAATACATTTTGTTTTGTTTTTTTTTCACTAGTTTGGGAGAACAGAAATTATCTGGAACAATTTAAATCCAGATTTTGTGAAGAAGTTTGTAATGCATTATTATTTTGAACAAAGCCAGAAACTTAAATTTGAAGTGTAAGTATGTTCTGTTTATTCTTTTCACAGATTGGTATATACATTTTATGAATTTCTCTTTTACATACAAGTTTCTTTAGGAAATGATCAACACCTACCTGTATCATTAAACAATACACAGGTCTTTGCCACTGAGTGATGTATTAAGTGCACATGAACTCCAGCCTGTGTATAAATCAGTGATATAATAACAATAACTTTTCTGATATGACTTACAAACATTGTTATAAACACTGCAAATTTTTTCTAGAAAATACTTTTATTTGTAAAATGTTTTATTTCTATTATTCACTCGTAGACATAACCTTGTCATTGAAACACATGTAAACAATTTTTGTCAAGCCTGGCATTGCCATAAGGTGTTACTTTTTTGGTGTTGTTGGCAGCAGCGGTGGCATGTCAAAATGTGAAAGTTTATGTAAAAGATTTGTATTTTCTACTCAATCAAAAACTAACAAGGCGAGACATTTAATTCTGGGGAATTCTTGTTTGAATGAAAATTTTGTCAGACCTCTTTTTCACAATCATGAACCAAAATTAACAGTTTTCGTGACATGTAGATTGACATCACGCTATGTTTCCATAAATTTAAAATTACTAGTAGCAAATTTCAAAAATTTGTGAAAATATAGTCTATTTTAAAGTATTTTCTCACAAGTTTGGCAAAGTATGTTACTTTTTGAAAGAATTTCTCAGAAATTAGTAGCCAATGGCGATTTTGGCTACCAAGAATGGAAACATATATCACGTGGGGAGTAAGTCAGTTAAACTGAACAGCCATGAGTACATTTTTGTCGTACCATTGTTGTGTCGCCTGACTAGGCGACATATAGGGATTACTTTCGTCGGCGTCGTCTGTGGCGTCCGGATTTCCTTGTCCGTAGCATAACATTGGTGCTGTACGTTCAAATGACTCCAAACTTGGTGTGCATGTTTCTAGCAATGGATTTTTATAGAGCATTTCTTGTCCGGAGCATAACTTTGGTGTAGTATGTTCAAATGACTCCAAACTTGGTGTACATGTTTCTGGCAATGACTCGAAGTGCAGTGTGCAAAAACCACAACTCTATCTTGTTCCGTTTTTGAATTATTTCCCTTTGATTGATTTTTATGCAGTGTCAGGCGACACATCTGTTTCAAAGAAACATATCTAGTTGGTTCTCTATGTTTCATTTGAAGAAAAATGCAGGTCATGTTATAATGCAGCTAATGCTAGAGGTTGAACCCATAATTAAGAAACATGCATAAGTCAGGATAAATCTTTCTCAAACTTGCAGCTTTTAATTGTTGTTGCAAAGTGAATTTGACAGGTGTTAGATAGTGGTTGATTACAACTTACTATTGTGTGCCGGTAAATCTCGATAAGAATTTAAAATAAAATCTCAACTTTCAATAAAATTGCATTAATTTCAGGTGCCAAATTTATTCATGTGGAAGTAAAATTTTAAGAAGGGTAAAGAATTTTCAAAACCAACTTGATATGTAAATGACTTGATTTTGTGCATATTTTTTTTTCTTTTTCTTTCAGGTATGATGTTGACTCTAAAAGCTCAGACTTATCAAAACATGTAAGTATTCTACTCAATTATTCTTCATGAAAAGAATTCATTTATGTTGATTAACATATCTTGTTTTTAATTAAGAACCATACTATGATTGTTAATTAATGCCACTGAAATTTTGGAACTTGTGTAATAATAACATAGTGAGCTAGTACGTGTATCCATGTCAGAATTGAAACAGAAAAGGCTTATTATCTTCTAATATTTTGAAATGTTGTTTAATTTAATCATAGGGAATGTGATGTACATTTTTGTTTAATTTCAATTTCCATAATGTTTATATATATATATACAGGATTTTCTTGGTCGAGCGGAGTGCACATTGGGAGAAGTGGTGTCATCTGGATCAAAGTTTGTTAAGAGATTATTGTAAGTTATAAGTAAATGCAAAAAATGTGTACCACTCAATACTCATAATCCCGTCATACAACAAGTGTTAGTGGAAAACCTACATAAATACAAGAAAATCTTGTTATTTATTTATTTATTTATTTGTTTGTTTGTTTGTATGTTTGTTTGTTTTTGTTTGTTTGTTTGTTTGTTTGTTTGTTTATTTTAGTTCTGATCTTGTAGTAAATGACATTATCTTGTTGTAACACAAAATGATGCCCTCTTTTGTTTGGCATGACTTTTACATATTTTAAACATTTTTGACTGTTTCTTTTTAGTGAGGAACGAATTTTCTTGTTAGAAAAAAGAAATTTTTCGGGATTTTACAATACACAAAATCGTATATGAGTGTTTATATGATATTGAATTTATTATAAGTAAACACTTACTGGTACAAGTGTTCATTGCATAAAGATTTATATGTCTGTTTTAATAAATTCCCTTTATATACTGGGGTCTTGGTGACTGAGTGGCCCAAAGCGCATTCTAAAAGATCACAGCACCTCTCACCACCTGGGTTCAAATCCCATTCAGGACAGCTCCTTGTGTGAGAAACTTTGTCAGTTGGCTTGTGGAAGGTCGATGGTTTTTTCCAGGCACTCTTGTTTCCTCCACCATCCCAGAACTGACTGCCTCAGAATAAGTGAAAGAATCTTGGCTGGGATGTAAAACACCATTACTTCACTCCACTCCCTTTGTATACTAAACACTTCTTCATCTAATGGATAATAATTATGTTAATTTCATTTTCAGTGGACCAAAGAAAGACAGTGGACATATAATTGGTAAGTAATGATGCATCATTTACTATGGTAATTGATAATCATGGTATGTTGTAATTCATTTAGATCACAAGTTTACTAAGTGGCTATTATTTCCTAAAGTAGGTTTATAACACCCCTAAGTAAGATTAGAATCAAATTCAAACACATTAGCATAATTTTTTTTTCCTGTTTTTCCAAATAGATTGTTTTCATTGATCATATTCATATACCCTCCAACAACTTTATATATAATATAATTATATGTTGAACAGACATTTTTCACCTAAAATTCATATGTATAAAATTTGGCTGTATATATATATATATATATATATATATATATATATATATATATACTTGTATAATTTTGAGTTTTAATTTTATTTTCAGTTATGCCTGAGGAACTTAGCTCTTGTAAAGTAAGTATCAGTGTAACTATATTACTTAATCATGTTTTGCTTATATTGATTAAAAAAAAGAATTCTGCCTCTGCAATTTTATATTTTAATGAACTTTGAATAGTACACTTTTGTAGTGTGTTATCCTTAAAAATGTTCAAATTGTCATCTAAAATCAGTTTCTTATAACCTAAATGTTGGAATTTAATTAAAATGATAAATACTTGAGACATGTTCCTATCAATCAAGTGTTTTGGAAACTTTTATAACAAGTTAATTTTTCTTTGTTTTGTTTTAGGAACAAGTACACTTTCAGTTTTGTGCACATAAGCTAGATAAAAAAGATTTCTTTGGAAAATCCGACCCATTTCTTACCTTCTACAGAGCAAATGAGGATGGAACGTGAGTAAAATTGTTTTATTTTTCATGATATCTTTGATGAAGTATTTGCATTATTCGTTTTATTGTTATAAGTGTATTCTTTAGACAAGAGTCTATTTTGACTGAGTTTCATAATCGAGATGTATGTCCATACCTCACTTGGATTTTCTGGCATTTCTTTAAAGATTGAAAGAAAGTAGACAAACTGTGGTACCATATCTACAAAGAATGCTTGTCAATATACATTTTTAAGTAGTTAATAAATGGATCAACCTAAGTGAATGAAAATAAATTAGTATGAAAAAAATAAACTGCCTTTTTTTTTAATTATTATTTTAGAAGGACTTTAATTTTGAATTATTTTTTCTAAATTATTTTTGTTTCAGTTGGACTGTTGTTCACAGAACAGAAGTTATAAAAAAGACATTAAATCCAACATGGCGACCATTTGTGATACCTGTAAGATCTCTAAACAATGGAGACTATGATAGGTAAGTGCCTTATCTAATATATATACTGCTCTGAAAACAATTATATTCCAAAATAATACTTGTATTCTAAGTTGCTTATCAAGTTCCAAGATAAAGTAAAGTCATATGATTTAAGGTTGGATTGGATTGGATTAATGGTGCTCTAGACTATTTGGCTACAGAGGCCTCTGATATGATTTAAGGTTGGATTGGATTGGATTAATGGTGCTCTAGACTACTTGGCTATAGAGGCCTCTGATATGGTTTAAGGTTGGAATAAATTGGATTAATGGTGCTCTAGACCACTTGACCATATAGACATGTGATATGGTTTGATCATCATCCTAATTCTAACTGCTGTATTTTGATTGGAAAGAAGCATAGATGAGTGACACTGTTTTTTGGCTTTTTTTAAATTTTTTTTTCTGAACAATCATGAATTATTAAAGTCTGTTGATGTTTTGTATGAGTCTGTATGTAATTATTTTCTTACAGAATTAGTACATACATTCAACCCATAACAGATTGATTCATAGTGTAATTTTGAACATTTTTTTAAGATAACGTATTATCTAAATGTAAAGGAGATGTAATGATTTTTGTCCCGTATTATCTAAATGTAAAGGAGATGTAATGATTTTTGTCCCATAAAGATACTGTCTGTGTGCCAACTGTGACCAGTCTTTTTTAAAAATATTTTTAAAGTTTTTCTCCATCTCTTTTGTAAATATAATACCTTTCGTTAAAATTAAATACATTAAAAATATGTTATTATTTTTATAACATGACCAGTGTTTCACAAGGCTTGTGCTAAGATGATCCCATTAACTACGTTTTTGGTTTGAACACTGCTAATTCTTTTTTTAACTTCATCTTATTGTAGAAGTATAAAAGTAGAATGTTATGACTGGGATGCTGATGGAGGGTGAGTTATATGTTATATATTTACTTGTATAAATGTTTAGAATGTTACAACTGAGATGATGATGAAAGGTTAATACTGTAATAAGTAACAAGTACACTTGTACCAATTTTTTTTTTTTTGTTTGGAGAAAGTCCAGATTCATAACTTTCCTGTACTACATGGTATATCCGTAGTCCAGAATTGTTGCTTCCCTGGACTGCATGTTAATCTAGACCTATTAATACCTGTACTTCAAGGTATGTCATTGAGTTTAGCAGCTCCAGTGAGTCCACCTTGCTGATTAATAAATAATACCATGAGAAATCTTTTATTTGTGTGGTGTTCTAGCCATGAAGGATCTTGTACTCGTTGTTGCTTCTTGCTTTGGAAACCAGGATAAACAATACTGTGACACTAACTTTTTAACTATAATAATTACAAGGATAAAGTGAATCTGTTTGTAATTTTATATTTCAGACATGATTTTATTGGAGAATTTACAACAACTTTGAGAGAATTATCTAGAGGACCAGGTGAAAGGAATGTGTTTGAGGTAATGTTCTGATTTTATTGTCAAACGTTATTGAAATCATTCATTTGCCAAAGGTGTGTCATCATTGGAGAAAAAGGCAAAAAAAAAAAAAAAAAAAAAAAAAAAAAAAAAAAAAGAATTATTAATGTTCTTATATTTTTTTAAAAAAAACTCTCACTGATAGATTTAGTTACAAACAAAAATTGTGGACTTCCAAAGAAAAACATGGGCATACTTCATTTTAAAATCAATATTTAACAGTCTAATCTACCATTTTACTGTTATGTTAATTCTGAATTTCAATTTATAGTCAAGTTAAAATTTAAACTTTTCAGTTTTGTTGTTATTATAAAGTAGAAATTATTTAAATAAAAATCCTTGAAATATTTAATTTTTCCAGTGCTTTAATCCAAAGAAAAAAGAGAAGAAAGGAGCAAAGTATCAGAACTCTGGAACAGTGAGTTTTTTTGTTATGAATATTTACATGTTTTCTATCAGATTATTTAGATTTTGACTATTCTCAGGCCGTATTCTATCAGATTATTTAGATTTTGACTATTCTCAGGCCGTATTCTATCAGATTATTTAGATTTTTACTATTCTCAGGCTGTATTCTATCAGATTATTTAGATTTTTACTATTCTCAGGCTGTATTTTGTCAGATTATTTAGATTTTTACTATTCTCAGTCCGTATTCTTTCAGATTATTTAAATTTTGACTATTCTCAGGCGGTATTCTATCAGATTATTTAGATTTTGACTATTCTCACAGTGTTTTCTCCAGCTTACTAAAACAGGGGGTCTTTGATGACCCCTTACATGAAAAGAGGGGGTTATTTTTTAAAATGAAGGGGTCATGAAATTTTTGGAATAAAAATAAATTTTTCAATAATTTACAATAAAGGAAATATTTTGTTTGTAATTAAAGGGTCTGTATTAATCTCTTTGTCTATGTTTAAATGTTTTATTTCAAATGCTACTTATATCTGTAATATTTGCAACAGTAAAATCGCGACAGTATCCCAAAACAGAAATTACTGAATGTTCTACCATCAACCCAAGTCAACAGACCATTATCATTCGTTATTATTATCCACCCCTTCCAATATGCCTGTTTTACGTATGATTTTATTATTTTCATAAATCATTAAAGGATATTTGTTTAACCAAATTTTATTAAGATCTCGATTTTTTTAATTTGACTGTGAGTCGTCGGCAAGTAAGGTACTACCAGATGCCGTCTGGTCATGTTCAGAGCTCCGTGCAGGACTTTGACACAAGTCGTAAAACGTTGTCAAACGAGATTGTTTCGTCTTTTCTTGTATGCCTGATGCAAAGAACGCTTATATTGACTATATAAATTTAGCGTTCAATACAAACATTTCAAAGATTAAGAATATAGACAGGTTCCTGTATTAATAATTAGCTTCCTTTAATTGGTACGATAGTCATGTGGTACGACAATATAGAATTTCCGCTCAGTACTTTCGTTTTCAGTCCCGTCACCTTTTATATTATTTACAGTAGCCAATTTCAATCTACATAAAAATGATTGCGTCAAAAATAATGCAACAGCAAAATCAAGTTTCGCCATTCATAAAAAAATTGCGTCAAAAACGCAAGAAACACACTCTGGAGAAAACACTGTTCTCAGGCCATATTCTATCAAATTATTTAGATTTTTACTATTCTCAGCTGTATTCTATCAGATTATTTAGATTTTTACTATTCTCAGGCTGTATTCTTTCAGATTATTTAAATTTTTACTATTCTCAGGCGGTATTCTATCAGATTATTTAGATTTTTACTATTCTCAGGCTGTATTCTGTCAGATTATTTAGATTTTTACTATTCTCAGGCTGTATTCTGTCAGATTATTTAGATTTTGACTATTCTTAGCCCGTATTCTATCAGATTATTTAAATTTTTACTATTTTCAGACCGTATTCTATCAGATTATTTAGATGTTTACTATTCTCAGGCCGTATTCTATCAGATTATTTAGATTTTTACTATTCTCAGTCCGTATTCTATCAGATTATTTAGATGTTTACTATTCTCAGGCCGTATTCTATCAGATTATTTAGATTTTTACTATTCTCAGGCCGTATTCTATCACGTCATTTATTCTTTGTTTATAAAATCTTTGTTGGCAATTTGTACATGTATATACATAATGTTTTGAAAATTACTGTTTTTAACTAATCATCACTTTAATCTTTAAATTTGTATGTATAAGTATGTAACCATTTCTTTTGTTTATAAATGTCACATCTGATACATTTGAAGCCCCCCAGTGAATGTAAAACAATCTGGTTTTCAATTTTAAATATATTATTAAAATTAATGTTTGAAAAGTTAATATTTTTTACAAAGCTAAAAATGTTATGACTTGAGAAATAGCAATCATTTTTTGTTTGATTGCAAAAGAGTTGTAAGGTGAATTTCACCACAGGAGGCAAACTTGATTAAAAATCTGAATAAATACTGTTATTTTTCAGGTAGAGCTTATGAGTTGCAAAATAGAAAAGGTTTATTCTTTCTTAGATTACGTCAGAGGAGGGTACGGATATTTACACACACACACACACACACACACACACACATTCACACACGTGCGCGAACATGCACACATATATGTGTATTAACTGTAAGGGAGATAATTTTTATTTGTCTGAGAAATGTCACTTTATGCAAACTGGCAGTTTATTGTTTTTCTTTGATGAAAAATATATAAATAAATCACAAATCTTGAAAGTTTGCATTGACCTGATACTTAGACACAAAAGTTGAGTATCTGAGATGAATTTTATTTTTGATAATATTGTTATTTCATCAGTAGCCACAATGGCAATTGGTTAAGGTATTAGCCTTGCAACTTAAGGTGTCTCACTGCTGTGGGTTTCACCCTGGTCAACCACAGGTTAGAAAGTTTTTCCTTGTGATAGGCCCTTACTGGTTGGCTTGTTATGAGTATAATGAACTGAGTGGTCAGTGACTTTTATCTATGATATTGTGATCCAGGGTACTAGTTCTCTAAATGCTGCTTAAGTAGGCATTAGTAAAATGCAGATCAGAAATACTTGCACATTCAGGCACCATATGGATGGTGTTCAGATAAATTCTTAAAGCAGATGAAAAGTGAATCAACACAAATAGCTGAAAACTTGCTGATGTGATGAAAAACAACAGTCAACCAACCATAGATGAAATTGTTTGTCATTTCTGTTGTTTCAGCTCTGAGAAAGTATACAAAGCAAAACTTAAAACCTGTATATCCTGAATTTGTTTTTAAGGAGTGGAGTGGAGTAATGTTGTTTTACGCCCCAGTCAAGAATCTTTCACTTATTTCAAGGTGATCAGTTCTGGAATGGTGGAGGAAACCGGAGTGCCCAGAGAAAACCACGACCTTTGGCAAGAAAACTGACAAACTTTCTCACACTAGGATCTGTCCCGAGTGGGATTCGAACCCAGGCGGTGAGAGGCACTGTGATCAGTAAGCACGCGCTTTAGACCACTCGGCCACTGAAGTCCCTTTATTTTTAAGGGTGAACTATCAATACACGTCTCATCAGAACTGAATATTCTGTCTTAAAGCTGTTTGACTGTATGTCTAACAAAGAAGATTAAATATGTACATTTTGATTTTCAGAACACAGTTACATTGCACCTTTGCTGTTGATTTCACTGCTTCAAATGGTGACCCTAAATCACCGTCATCCCTTCATTACATGAATCCATACCAACCAAACCCATATGCAACAGCTCTCAGGGCAGTCGGAAATATTATACAAGATTACGACACGTAAGTTAACAAAAACTTTACAAAACTGCCCCATGCACAACAGCTCTTGGAGCAGTCGGAAATATTTCACAAGATTCGGACTCATAAGTAAAACAAAAACTTGACAATTTTACACCTTATGCAACAGCTCTCAGGGCAGTCTGAAATATTATACAAGATTACAACTCATAATTGAACAAAAAACTGTACAAATCTACCCTGTGGACAACAGCACTCAGGGCAATCAGAAATATTATACAATATTACAACTTGTAAGTAAACAAAAACTGTATTAATCTTCCTCACATGCATCAGCTCTCAGAGTAGAAAGAATTGACAAAAAAGGTAATGTGTGAAACAAGCTTAAAACCAAAAAGAGTGCCGACCAAAAAAAAAAATTGTAAAAAACAAGATGAATGAAATATACTAGCGGAAAAAAGTAACTGTGCATCAATAAAATTTATAATTTCGCTATTTTTACTAAATGTATAAATCTTAAAATTTGCACAAATGGTAAGTGTATATACCTCTATCATATCCCTCGGTCATTGCATCCATTGCCCGTGATTTTTACACTTCATGCGCACGGGTCGGTTTTCACGCAATTGTCGCCCAGCATTTCAGTGTGACAATATTTTAGGAATAATTTACTGTTGTTTGTTTGTTTGGACACCAGAAAACCAGAAAAGCAAGTTTATTCGGTTGAAAGCTTCCAAAGTGTAATGCCTAGGCTAAATGAAAATGATCGCCGTCGCGCAATTGGTATGCTTGAGGCTGGTATGACCCAAAGCTTTATCACTAGACATTTTGGTGTCCACAGAAACACTGTTTATGCTTTATGGAGATGATACCAACAGTTTGGCACCACTAGAGACCGCCCTCATTCAGGACGTCCACACGTAACGACACGTCAGCAAGACAACCATATCCGGCTTGTGCACCTCTGGAACCGTTTCCTAACTGCCAGTACTACTGCCCGGAGCATTCCTGGACTACGCCCAATCAGCCCCAGAACAGTAAGGAATCGTTTACGGGAAAGACATATTCGCCCATGGCATCCGGCAATCCGTCCAATTCTACAACAACGTCATCGCACAGCTCGTCTTGCATGGTGCAGAACACATTAACCCTTGAATTGACGGGACTGGGCACAAATTATGTTCACCGATGAACCAGATTTCACTTGGACAGCAGTGACAGATGCTCCAGAGTGTATCGTCACATTGGAAAATGTTTCCATGACGCGTGTGTGGTGGAACGACGTTTGTTCGGTGGGGGCAGTGTAATGGTTTGGGGTGGCATCACAGCGAATGACAGAACTCCTCTAATAGTCATCGACGGGAATTGAAACAGTAATTGGAACAGTAATGAAATCCTACAGACCCATGTCATCCCATTCATTCAAGGACGGCAACGTTAAGTCACTTTTCAGCATGATAATGCAAGACCTCACGTTGCACAGGTTGCAATTGATTTTCTGGCACAGCATAACGTCAATGTGTTACTGTGGCCAGTCGTTTCACCTGACCTTTCTCCAATTGAACACGTATGGGATGAAATGGAACGCTGATTACATCATTTGCCCAATCAGCCTGTTACATTGCAAGGGTTGGCCCAAGCGTTAGACCAGATATGGAACAACATCCCTCAAGCATTCTTTAGGCATTTAATCAACTCTATGAGGCCTCGCTGTCAGTCCTGTGTCAATGCTAATGGTGGTCACACACGATACTGATCTTGTGAACTGACTTTTACTATCTGCTATGTTTCTAGTCCCCTGCATATGAAATAACAGTACCTGTAACCTTTTCAATGACATGAATTTGTAAAGAAATATCTAATAAACAAATACGAAATTATTCATTGCTTTGCATTTTCAAATTATTTTATAATTTCACATTTCAGTCATGCACAGTTACTTTTTTCCGCTAGTATACATACAAATAGTTGTGAAAGATAGATGATACATAGGCTGAAAGAATTTCTTTTAAGATGGCATAAAAATTCGAAATAAAATACAAAATCACAAAATGTTCTTATGATACCAGCCCGATTTTATTAGATCAAAATCATTATAAATTCACCAGTTTATGGTTTCTGTAACTGTGTTATATTTGACTATTATTAGGTTTATAGATTTATTTAAAAAATCACATTTTTTTTTTTTTTTTTTTTTTTTTTTTTTTTTTTTTTTTTTTAATTAATATTGATTTTTTCTTTTAAAATCTAAAATCTGAAATTTTTTTATTTAAATCTGAAATCTGACATATTGTTAAATGAAGTTTATTATAATTTATTATGTTAATCCTTGTTCATTTTCAGAGATAAATTATTTCCTGCCTTGGGATTTGGAGCCAGACTGCCACCTAATGGCATTGTGTCACACGAATTTGCTTTGGTAAGTTGAAAAATCTTCTTAGTTATGTATCAGTTATTCATTTGGTAAAGTAATTCCAAATTAATGTCTTTAATTTAAAACAACTATAGTTTTTGGTGTAACCTGCAATAATTGAATATGATAAATAGAGATTGCTAAGGTAGCAGCATCTCCAATGATATATGGATAATAACTCTTGTATTTGTTGGATTTTTGAAGAACCCATTGTGATTTTTAAATTTATTGGTTAAGCTGGAATATACATAATTATTACCATTCTGTAATCTGATTAATCCCATTCTGTAATCTGATTAATCGGTGGCTTTCTGATGATAATATTCCTTGGTTAATTTTTGTATATCAGGAATTTTTAGCACATAAAATTACAGTATGATATATTTATTAAACTTCGTGAATGTTTTTCATTGATGTACTTTGTAGAAATTTCACACTTGTGGGGCAACTGTATATTGAAATTAATGTCCCTCTAAAACTCATGGATCCCCCCTTTCAAAGGTTGTTTATGTGATATGTTCATCAGGTAGAACTAATCAGACTAGCAACTATGGAGCGTTGCATTCCCCATAGTTACTGTGGATTATAAGTCATACAACTCATCACCCTATGTCATCATAAAGTCTGTAGCCTAAATAGGCTTACAGGTAAGAAGTTACTCTACCTGATGACAAAGAACAATGTGTTTTAAAGAAAGTTATACCCTTACAATATTTGCCTTGAAACTGGTGATTTGTAATGGAAAGGTAAATTTTTTTAACACACAAAGAAAATATGCATTAGATTTTTACTTAAAAGTTAGTTTGGTTAATTTTTTAAAAATTTAAGTGAAAAAGATTGTAATTGAAATAATTTTAGAACAAAGATTTTTAATTTGAATTTTTTAAAATGTAATTTTTATGGTTCAAGGGAAATAACTTTAGCAAATTTTAATTTTTCTCAATGGTCTAAGGGAGTTAATTCTATTTCTTCTCGTATTATAGCCATTATCTTTAGGTTTTTGCATTGCTTTTATTAGTAAAAAGCATTCAGGAACTCAGGAGTTTTCCTCAAAATTGATAAGAATACATTTTAAATGTCTGTTTTATCACGAAGCATATTTAGAATTACATTTAATAAAACACTTAATTAGATAGCCATTTCTATTTACTTCAAATTAAAATTAATTTGTCCACCATCAAGAAAACAGCATAAAATGTTATTTTAAAATATGGCATCATCCCAAACATAACTTGGGTAAAAAATGTTATCAAGATTTTGAGGCAGGTTTGTCATATTTTTATTTGTAGAATGGTAACCCTAGCAATCCTTACTGCACAGGAATAGAGGGAGTTTTAGAAGCTTATAATAAAGCCTTATACTCAGTACAGCTGTATGGACCAACAAACTTTGCTCCAGTTGTTAACCATGTAGCTAGGTATGTAATACAACTATGTTGTGGTCAGAAAACATAACCTATTCTAAATTCATGCTTAATTCCATCTGTGACATGTTTTAACTCACTTGAGCTGAAAGCTCAGATGAGCTTTTGCTATCTATCTTTGTCTGTCGTCCATCATGCTAAACTTTAACATTTTAATATTCTCCTCCAAAACCACTGGACAAATTTGATGAAACTCGGCTAACATCATGCCAAGGTAAAGGCCTTTCAGATTTGCACAAATGAAAGAGTTATTTCCCCTTGGGGCCCCATAAGAGGGAAAATAGTGAAAAAATTTTAAAATCTTCTCCTCTGAATGTACAAGAGGTGTACCTTAGTTATTTCATTTATAACATTCCTAGGCCATCTAGTTTCAGATTTGCGCAAATGGTAGCCATGGGGCTCAAAATGGGGAAAAAGCAAGGTACTTAGTGGGAAAATTGCTAAAAATTATATACATGTATTTGTCAATATATTTAGAAAACTATTAACTTTGTGTATATGCATAACATTAGGATATTGTAGGTATTTAGAAAACAGTTATTTTGTTATAAGTTCAAAGGTCAAGTTCACAGCTTCAAAAGAAGACTGAAATTATTAATTATTTTGAAAACTATAAACTTTTTGTATAGACATGTATATTAGAATATTGTGGGTATTGGCATGGCAATCATTTTGATATATGGTTTAAGGTCATAGGTTTCAAGTCCCGGTTCCCTCTCGATATTTTAAGACATTATCAACAGCGATATCCACGCATAAATCAATGATAAAGTAAAATTTTAAATAAAATAAAAGTAAAAGTTACCTTTTGTGTTGTTCATTTCATTAATTATTGTTTTTTAAAGCGTTTGTTGATCAATAATCACGATTCTCTAAGTAATACACATCGAGGTCGCCATTTTGTTTACAAGTAAACAACGTGACTTTTTTTATTAACTCCCAATGTTTGAGATGCACCAACATGCCGCTTTCTACTTGTAATTGTCTGCAATCAAATTATAATTATACATCGTGTGTTGCATTATTTATGGATCAAGTTCAGAGAATTTTGTTTTAATCAAATACTCAATATTTTACCATGCGTATGTGTGTACATTTTAAGAAATGACAATGCAAAGATAGAAAAAGTCCCGATTCCTGACTTCCGCAAATAAAAGGTTAAGAATTAAATTATTTGAAATCATATTTCAAACATATTTTAATGTCATTTTTATCTTGGAAAACAGTTTTTTTCGCGTCTGTCGACTGGAACAATCACATGGTCGTTTTTGGAATTCCCATAACAAACACTAAATGAGAATAAGTGAAAAACATCACTTCCTGTTTTCATCAGAAAAAATGTCTTTGATGTTGAACTAGTGTAGCGACAAGATTCTGTCTTACATGATTTTCTCAGCAGTGAACATTAATTATAATCAACTTTCACTTTCATAGAAAATTAAAGCACTTATCAAAGGTATGATTTTATTTAGTTTACATAAAAACGTTAATACATTGCACATACCTGTTTCACATTACGATGCAATCGCACCAATACACAATGAAATAAACATGTGAAAGCAACAATTTATAGTTAAAATAATTGAAAACAACAAAGAATCTTCTTGATTTTATTAAATCTTTATTTCAAGCGCTCTGCATAACATGCTGCAACTGAGTTTCAGCAAAAACGTGTCCAGATTTAGAGGTAAAAAATTGCCGTCCGAAATTAGAGGAAATTAAAAAATTATTAAAATTTAAAAATTAGGGTGTCTGAAAACATAGAGGGTCCGAATACATCGAAGGATTACGGTATTGTCTATTGCACTTCACAAACAATTTTTGACAATTACTCAGGTGAGCATTAAGGCCCATGGGCCTCTTGTTTAAACTAGGATATAGTTTTATCTAAGAAGATGCAATTTTGATTTTATTTTCTGATGGGGGAGATCTGTCAAAGTAATCAGATATACTGTATACAACAAGTACTGGGATTTTTTTAACAAAAAAAAAACTATTGGATATTATTCTATATGCTCTTTATAGTTCTAGTTCTGTTAACTAATTATCTCCCTTTTATACATACAGATTTGCCAGTGCCAAGAGAGATGGTAATGACTACTTTATTCTGCTGATTATAACTGATGGCATCATTACAGACATGCCACAAACATGTGAAGCTATAGTTAATGTGAGTACAGGAGAGAGAGAGAGAGAGAGAGAGAGAGAGAGAGAGAGAGAGAGAGAGAGAGAGAGAGAGAGAGAGAGAGAGACCCATATTTAAATATTTTCATCATGACATGACTACTGTTCGTTGACACATAAAAATATTAAAGCTATCTGATCTTGAAGAATAACTATCTGTTTTCTCTATTTTCATGTTGGTAGATTAGGACATCATTGATTAAACATACAACCTCAAACTTATAAAATACATACATTCTAGAACTTTAGATTTATGTAGCTTAATGACCTTTACGTCTTTACAGCAATTAATTTCTATATTTAACAGTATATGTAGTATGTCATAAACCACTAAGTAAAACATTTGGATTTATTCTATTTCATAAGTTGGAGCTTTAGAATTCTCTGACACAAAATAATGTATACTGAAAGGTTAAAGATGTGAGAAGTAAGAAATATTTTGTTACTTTATCAATATCTTGTTATAATTACCATAGAATAAATATCTGCTATACTCAACATGATGTAAGCTGTTAAAAGTATTCAACATGATATAAGCTGTTAAAAGCACACTTGTATATCTTTTCTTGACTGAAATATAAGATGCACATTTAAAATACAACTTCTGGTTCAGACACATGTAACATCATAATCTTTATTTATGATTGTAGTCTAGTATAAATTATTATTTTAACAGGCAGCAAGTCTTCCTATGTCCATTATAATTATTGGTGTTGGAGATGCTGATTTTGAAGGTAGGTGGTACAATAAACTTTCATACAAACAAAGTTTGGGGCATATAGAAATATTCACCCAGTCTGTCAATTTGTCCAACCATCCATCCTAGCTATAAATCATCATCCATTCTGTCAGTCTGTCCAACCATCCATCCTAGTTATAAATCATCATCCATTCTGTCAGTCTGTCCAACCAACCATCCTAGCTATAAATCATCACCCATTCTGTCAGTCTGTCCAACCATCCATCCTAGCTATAAATCATCACCCATTCTGTCAGTCTGTCCAACCATCCATCCTAGCTATAAATCATCACCCAGTCTGTCAGTCTGTCCTACCATCCATCCTAGCTATAAATCATCACCCAGTCTGTCAGTCTGTCCAACCGTCCATCCTAGCTATAAATCATCACCCATTCTGTCAGTCTGTTCACCCTTCCATCCTAGCTATAAATCATCACCCAGTCTGTCAGTTTGTCCAACCATCCATCATAGCTATAAATCATCACCTAGTCTGTCAGTCTGTTCACCCTTCCATCCTAGCTATAAATCATCATCCATTCTGTCAGTCTGTTCACCCTTCCATCCTAGCTATAAATCATCACCCAGTCTGTCAATTTGTCCAACCATCCATCCTAGCTATAAATCATCATCCATTCTGTCAGTCTGTCCAACCAACCATCCTAGCTATAAATCATCACCCATTCTGTCAGTCTGTCCAACCATCCATCCTAGCTATAAATCATCACCCATTCTGTCAGTCTGTCCAACCATCCATCCTAGCTATAAATCATCACCCAGTCTGTCAGTCTGTCCAACCATCCATCCTAGCTATAAATCATCACCCAGTCTGTCAGTCTGTCCAACCGTCCATCCTAGCTATAAATCATCACCCATTCTGTCAGTCTGTTCACCCTTCCATCCTAGCTATAAATCATCACCCAGTCTGTCAGTTTGTCCAACCATCCATCATACCTATAAATCATCACCTAGTCTGTCAGTCTGTTCACCCTTCCATCCTAGCTATAAATCATCATCCATTCTGTCAGTCTGTTCACCCTTCCATCCTAGCTATAAATCATCACCCAGTCTGTCAGTTTGTCCAACCATCCATCCTAGCTATAAATCATCACCCAGGCTGTCAGTTTGTCCAACCATCCATCCTAGCTATAAATCATCACCCAGTCTGTCAGTCTGTCCAACCATCCATCCTAGCTATAAATCATCACCCATTCTGTCAGTCTGTTCACCCTTCCATCCTAGCTATAAATCATCACCCAGTCTGTCAGTTTGTTCAACCATCCATCCTAGCTATAAATCATCACCCATTCTGTCAGTCTGTCCAACCATCCATCCTAGCTATAAATCATCACCCAGTCTGTCAGTCTGTCCAACCATCCATCCTAGCTATAAATCATCATCCATTCTGTCAGTCTGTCCAACCATCCATCCTAGCTATAAATCATCACCCAGTCTGTCAGTCTGTCCAACCATCAACCCTAGCTATAAATCATCACCCATTCTGTCAGTCTGTCCAACCATCCATCCTAGCTATAAATCATCATCCATTCTGTCAGTCTGTCCAACCATCCATCCTAGCTATAAATCATCATCCATTCTGTCAGTCTGTTCACCCTTCCATCCTTGCTATAAATCATCACCCATTCTGTCAGTCTGTTCACCCTTCCATCCTAGCTATAAATCATCATCCATTCTGTCAGTCTGTCCAACCAACCATCCTAGCTATAAATCATCACCCAGTCTGTCAGTCTGTCCAACCATCCACCCTAGCTATAAATCATCACCCATTCTGTCAGTCTGTCCAACCATCCATCCTAGCTATAAATCATCATCCATTCTGTCAGTCTGTCCAACCATCCATCCTAGCTATAAATCATCACCCAGTCTGTCAGTCTGTCCAACCATCCATCCTAGCTATAAATCATCATCCATTCTGTCAGTCTGTCCAACCAACCATCCTAGCTATAAATCATCATCCATTCTGTCAGTCTGTCCAACCATCCATTCTAGCTATAAATCATCACCCTTTCTGTCAGTCTGTCCACCCTTCCATCCTAGCTATAAATCATCACCCAGTCTGTCAGTCTGCCCAACCATCCATCCTAGCTATAAATCATCACCCAGTCTGTCAGTCTGTCCAACCGTCCATCCTAGCTATAAATCATCACCCATTCTGTCAGTCTGTTCACCCTTCCATCCTAGCTATAAATCATCACCCAGTCTGTCAGTTAGTCCAACCATCCATCATAGCTATAAATCATCACCTAGTCTGTCAGTCTGTTCACCCTTCCATCCTAGCTATAAATCATCACCCAGTCTGTCAGTTAGTCCAACCATCCATCCTAGCTATAAATCATCATCCATTCTGTCAGTCTGTTCACCCTTCCATCCTAGCTATAAATCATCACCCAGTCTGTCAGTCTGTCCAACCATCCATCCTAGCTATAAATCATCACCCAGGCTGTCAGTTTGTCCAACCATCCATCCTAGCTATAAATCATCACCCAGTCTGTCAGTCTGTCCAACCATCCATCCTAGCTATAAATCATCATCCATTCTGTCAGTCTGTTCACCCTTCCATCCTAGCTATAAATCATCACCCAGTCTGTCAGTTTGTCCAACCATCCATCCTAGCTATAAATCATCACCCAGGCTGTCAGTTTGTCCAACCATCCATCCTAGCTATAAATCATCACCCAGTCTGTCAGTCTGTCCAACCATCCATCCTAGCTATAAATCATCACCCATTCTGTCAGTCTGTTCACCCTTCCATCCTAGCTATAAATCATCACCCAGTCTGTCAGTTTGTTCAACCATCCATCCTAGCTATAAATCATCACCCATTCTGTCAGTCTGTCCAACCATCTATCCTAGCTATAAATCATCACCCAGTCTGTCAGTCTGTCCAACCATCCATCCTAGCTATAAATCATCATCCATTCTGTCAGTCTGTCCAACCATCCATCCTAGCTATAAATCATCACCCAGTCTGTCAGTCTGTCCAACCATCCACCCTAGCTATAAATCATCACCCAGTCTGTCAGTCTGTCCAACCATCCATCCTAGCTATAAATCATCATCCATTCTGTCAGTCTGTCCAACCATCCATCCTAGCTATAAATCATCATCCATTCTGTCAGTCTGTCCAACCATCCATCCTAGCTATAAATCATCACCCATTCTGTCAGTCTGTTCACCCTTCCATCCTAGCTATAATCATCATCCATTCTGTCAGTCTGTCCAACCAACCATCCTAGCTATAAATCATCACCCAGTCTGTCAGTTTGTCCAACCATCCACCTTAGCTATAAATCATCACCCAGTCTGTCAGTCTGTCCAACCAACCATCCTAGCTATAAATCATCATCCATTCTGTCAGTCTGTCCAACCAACCATCCTAGCTATAAATCATCATCCATTCTGTCAGTCTGTCCAACCATCCATCCTAGCTATAAATCATCACCCAGTCTGTCAGTCTGTCCAACCATCCATCCTAGCTATAAATCATCATCCATTCTGTCAGTCTGTCCAACCATCCACCTTAGCTATAAATCATCACCCATTCTGTCAGTCTGTCCAACCATCCATCCTAGCTATAAATCATCATCCATTCTGTCAGTCTGTCCAACCATCCATCCTAGCTATAAATCATCACCCAGTCTGTCAGTCTGTCCAACCATCCATCCTAGCTATAAATCATCATCCATTCTGTCAGTCTGTCCAACCAACCATCCTAGCTATAAATCATCATCCATTCTGTCAGTCTGTCCAACCATCCATTCTAGCTATAAATCATCACCCTTTCTGTCAGTCTGTCCACCCTTCCATCCTAGCTATAAATCATCACCCAGTCTGTCAGTCTGTCCACCCTTCCATCCTAGCTATAAATCATCACCCATTCTGTCAGTCTGTCCAACCAACCATCCTAGCTATAAATCATCATCCATTCTGTCAGTCTGTCCAACCAACCATCCTAGCTATAAATCATCACCCAGTCTGTCAGTTTGTCCAACCATCCATCCTAGCTATAAATCATCACCCAGTCTGTCAGTCTGTCCAACCATCCATGCTAGCTATAAATCATCACCCAGTCTGTCAGTCTGTCCAACCGTCCATCCTAGCTATAAATCATCACCCATTCTGTCAGTCTGTTCACCCTTCCATCCTAGCTATAAATCATCACCCAGTCTGTCAGTTAGTCCAACCATCCATCATAGCTATAAATCATCACCTAGTCTGTCAGTCTGTTCACCCTTCCATCCTAGCTATAAATCATCACCCAGTCTGTCAGTTAGTCCAACCATCCATCCTAGCTATAAATCATCATCCATTCTGTCAGTCTGTTCACCCTTCCATCCTAGCTATAAATCATCACCCAGTCTGTCAGTCTGTCCAACCATCCATCCTAGCTATAAATCATCACCCAGGCTGTCAGTTTGTCCAACCATCCATCCTAGCTATAAATCATCACCCAGTCTGTCAGTCTGTCCAACCATCCATCCTAGCTATAAATCATCATCCATTCTGTCAGTCTGTTCACCCTTCCATCCTTGCTATAAATCATCACCCAGTCTGTCAGTTTGTCCAACCATCCACCCTAGCTATAAATCATCACCCATTCTGTCAGTCTGTCCAACCATCCATCCTAGCTATAAATCATCACCCAGTCTGTCAGTCTGTCCAACCATCCATCCTAGCTATAAATCATCATCCATTCTGTCAGTCTGTCCAACCATCCATCCTAGCTATAAATCATCACCCATTCTGTCAGTCTGTCCAACCATCCATCCTAGCTATAAATCATCACCCAGGCTGTCAGTTTGTCCAGCCATCCATCCTAGCTATAAATCATCATCCATTCTGTCAGTCTGTCCAACCATCCATTCTAGCTATAAATCATCATCCATTCTGTCAGTCTGTCCAACCATCCATTCTAGCTATAAATCATCACCCATTCTGTCAGTCTGTCCAACCATCCATCCTAGCTATAAATCATCACCCAGTCTGTCAGTCTGTCCAACCATCCATCCTAGCTATAAATCATCATCCATTCTGTCAGTCTGTCCAACCATCCATCCTAGCTATTATCTACTATAGATAAATTTCTGTCTCATTAAATAAAATGTGAAGTGTCTCTTAGTTTTTATTTTAAAGTAAAATGTCCTCTATAAAGTTTGTGCAAAGCCGACATTCTTATTTGTATTATTTTGTAAAACTTCATAACACTAGATTTTTCTGTCAGTTGATTTCAAGGGGAAACACATTGTTGAACCATACACACAGACATTCAAAGTTCTGAACATATATTGTCATGTTTATTGGGTATGTATTATGGGGTTTTAAATGGACCCTCATTTTGTCAAAACATATTATGTTAAAATTAATCCCATATTTTTTTTAACTTCTAGTGTAATTTTGATAAATTCATTGCACGTTAGTTTTCATTATACCAAGTTTTTATTCAAACATCATAAGTGCATATTTTGTAACAAATATGAGTTCATTTAGAATGAAAGAAATTATAAACATTTGATATTAGATATTAGAGTGGAGTAATGGTGTTCTTGCCCCAGTGATGTTTCTCTCTTTTAAAATAAAGCATTCAGTTCTTTGATGGTTGAGGAAACAAGAGTTCCTGAAATTAAATGACAAACTCTTGATATTAGATATCAGAGAATTGTAACTTATCACCACATGAAGTGTTTTAGACTATAATATTTTTTTAAGTTCAAAATTCGCTAAAAACCCAGAGACACCCTCTTGACCACCAAAAAAAGGACCATGACCTTGGTATTTGACATCGAAGTACCAGTAATACTATAATCATAAAATTAAATCTCGTTAATGAATATTCAGCTATGTGGGATATGCCTGTTTTTGTCTTGTCTTATAGTAAACCTGACTATAATATTTGTATGTAATCATTTCAGCCATGGATGTTTTAGATGGTGATGATGTTAGATTATCATCGCGAGGAAAATATGCAGAGAGAGACATAGTACAGGTGGGTTATTTTATCTGTGTTGTAGCCTGATATGTAGAATTGTCCAATACCATTGTAATAGACCTCAATGTTGAGCAGATGCTCAGTGTTCAGGTTTTTGCCTGATCCATTGATGTGCTTGCTAGTTAAGCAATTTTTGCAGAGATCTCGTTCATTTACCAGTTAATAAAGTGATGTAAAAAATTCTTGTTCAGCCTGATGTTTTATTTGGTGGGGGGGGGATAGACTTTGCTCAGTTAGTATTTCTGTGAATAAAATTATCATACTTTTGTGTCTTAGGTAAACAAATTGATAAAAGTCTGCTTTCCTATGATGTTACAACATAATTGATTCTAAGTAAAAAACAAATCATATTTTAAGCAACACATTCATAATGGCTCACTATTTACAATATCTTAGCTTTTAGTTTGTATTAATTATAACTATACCTTTACTAAATTTGTCCCAAACTTGAAAGTTAAAGTAATTGGGATATCAGCCAAATTTTTTTTTTCTTTGTATATATTTGTCATTCATTTTCATGTTTGCCTGTTTAAAATAATTATACCTGCTGTTGACAATGGTATCTATGAAAATTAAATTGATTTGTTTTAGTTTGTGCCAATGAGAGACTTTACGGGAAGAGCAGGTGAAAACCCAGCGACAGTCCAGGCTCGTCTTGCCAAAGAGGTTCTAGAAGAAATACCTGACCAGTTTTTATCTTATATGAAATCACGTAACATTAAACCAAAACCTCCATTACAACGACAGCTTACGATACAGTCAATTGCATCATTACCTGCATCTGAGCAGTGATATGTGTGTGTATGTGTGTGTGTGATGTAATTTTCTAGTTTTCTCATGTAACGTGTACAGTGAGTATACATATGTATTTTCATTTAAAATGTGTAATGACTGAAATTTACATGTTATATGTTTACATATGAGAAACGTGTGCATTGACTCATACATATCGGCACACATATATTTGCATATGTGTATGTATGTGTCACATGTGTAAGTGAAGCTTATAACTATTTTACACATGACTATTAAAAGTCCTGTAATACATTGTATTTGTGTATAAGTTGTAACTATGTAGAGTGATATTCTGATGAGTTTTTGGTTGTGTCCCTTCAACCAATTTTTGTAAAAAAAAAATTTTGTCAGAGCTTCCAAGATATATGTGATCTATTTTCATATTAGTTAAGTGTAAAAAAATCAGCAAAAATTTTGTACATGTATTTGATATACATTTTCTACGGACATTGATATTGTTAATTTATTTCGGTTAGTTCTTGTTAATTTTTAAAGTCATAATATAATTAATTTTTATTAAAAAAAAATATTTAAAATAGCCTTATATTTTTTGTATGGACACAGAGTAGTCACATATTTACACCTTTAATTATGTTTCCATTAGCTTCACTTGTTAGTTAGTTATGATAGCCATAATATTTATAAGAAGACAATAGGTTGTAGCATTAGGTTTGATTTTATCCAGTAGGTAAAAACAGTCATAATGTTTTATAATGAGACATGTAATCATTTATATATACCTGTTTTTGTTATTAATTGTTTATCAGTTAATTAATTACAATTAATTATAAACTCTATAAACAGAAAAGTGTGATATTTTGAGGTTCAACTTGTTATGTTTAGACTGACTTAATTTTCACACCATGTACACATATTCCATTTCGATTAATTTTTTTTCAACCATAAGTATACAATTATAATACCTATATAGATATAATATTTGATATACAAAAAACATTAGAAGTGACATATCACATATAAAAATGGGTTTTTTGTAAACATTGTTGATACATTTACGCAAAATTGGCATGTACTAGTTTTTAAATACGAGTTGTATGACATTATTATGATCCTGATGTAAGACCAATTCATAACTTTATTCCAAGTAAAATTGAAAAAAAAAAAAACAACAACAAAAACAAAAACAAAAAACAAAAAAAACCAAAAAAAAAACAAAAAAACAAAACAAAATAAAATGTTAAAAAAAAAGTGTTTGACTAGTAAATTTAATTGTGGTTTTAATCTGCTAGAAAGAAATTTCTCGAAAATTGACAATGTATAGTACAATTCCTAACTTAAAACATATTATAAGATCACTGTTGGTGAACATATAGGTGTCATCATCTGTAATGTATATACATTTCTTTGTTAGAACTTTCAAATTAGATTAGATTATAGTTATTTTTATTACAAATTTTATAATGCAGTTGTATGGATACAAATTAAAATAGGAATATTGTATATATAAACTGAAGATAAAAGAAAAGAAAAAAAAAAGAAAGAAAAACAAAAAAGTCACAGTTTTGACGAAAAATGCATCATTTTTTTCTGGCTTTGACCTGAAACAAAATTTTGCCTTTAGTGTAACATGTTTAAAAAATGAAAGTTTAATGAAATTTAAATTCAGATATGTGTGTAAAAAAGCAATGGTACAAAGAATGGCAAGTTCAGATGTTTAAAACATTGATCATTTATCGGTTCTTAAAGTCATTGCCAGCATTATTATGTAATAAAAGATTAGGATTTTAATTATTAATATAGGCATTATGCTGTAATTTATTGACATTTTTTGTGCTTCTATACAACATATTCAACAAATACATTTCTTTATTGGTGCTAAAATCAATTTTCATAGAGCTTTAGTTCATTTACTCACAAAGAGACAAAGATAGATGGATTTTAAAGTGCTGATTTGTAAAACAGATGGTAGATTCTACACCTAACAATGAAATATTTGATCTTGCATAACACATTTTGAGCAATTCATTTACTCGTGATGTTTGAGTTTATAATTTGAAAGAATATCGGATAATTAATTCTGGTATTTGGTAAAATGTTGATATCAAATATCATTTTAATTCAAGAGAATGTTAGTTTTAAATTAAATTGAGTTTAAATTAAATGAATTTTCAACACAGTCATAGTAAGTACCATTAGTGCCATATTTATAGACCGTGCTCACAAATTATTAACTTGAAATGTAGGTCATGACCTGCATAGAGACCTTTGTATGCAGGTCATAACACTGTCAGACTTTTTCAAACTAAAAATTGTTATTTTCAATCAAGTTGTTTAATTTATCTTTCAGTACTTTAAGTTTATGCAAAGGATGGACTAGTTAATAATGTCTTTGACTTTTAATTTTTAAAATTGTAAAAAAAATCCATAAAATTGTAAATTTACGGGTCAGTGCAGTCATTAACAACATATGCAGGACTCCAACAGTGAAAACTTGTTTTGTGGTACATAAATAAAATTTCCAGGTTTGATCTGCTAATTCTGGGTCAGTTGAGAGCTTTGTATAGACAGTAGGTTGAAAATATATTGTACATGTCAATTAGTAATAAGTATGTGTAATGCTTGTCGTAAGCATTTCATTTTTAAATTTCAAAAATGAATTGTTAGTATGGAAAGAAAGAGAGGGAGAGAGAGAGTGTGTGTGTGTGTGTGTGTGTGACTAAAGTATGTAGATCTTTATCATATAGCTTTTGAATATGATACCTCACAATAACTTACAATGTTGTTAATTATAATTTGTAAAGAATTAAGACTGCTGTACATATTTAACATATAATATTATATTATTGTTGTTTATGATGTGATAATATTTACATTTTTATTAACTTTTATTTGTAACACCCTTTTTTATTAACAAATATATTATTAATTAGACAATATGTATATGTATACTTTAACATTTTTTTCCATTATGTATCTCTTATACTTTTTAAATTAAAACCTTTACTGTAGGGTGTAAAACTAAATTTTGTAGAAACTTTTGATGGTATGCTTATACAATATAGAGCTTGTGAATACTTCAGTCATGGTTGACATTTAATACATGTATAATAGTTTTCAGATATATTATTTAATGAGTTTAACTTGAAGGCATTAATCTTGTGATTCTTAGTCTATCTCTTTTCCACCTACAACATTTCTCAAATGATTAATGGTTGACATCTAGCTCAAGTTTGAATACAATTTGAACTTAAAGTGATCAAGTTTTATAAACATCTCTTATGTGTCTTTGAAAAGTTAAAAATAACTTTTTCAATTAAAACAGATGTTTAGTTTTAAAAATAGTTCTCATTACATTGTTTAATCAATGATGTTTTTGTCCCCCGAGTTCACCGAAAGGGGGGAACATTTATATGGGTTGGTCCATCTGTCTGTCCGGACGTCATTCCGTGCGTCATGTTTGGTTTCCGTGCAATAACTTCAGTAACAATGAAAGGTTTTTAATGAAACTTGGCACAGAGAACGCTTATTACAAGAGGTCGCTTGGGATCGATTTTCGGGTCACTAGGCCAAAGGTCAAGGTCACTGTGACTATAAATAGAAAATTGGTTTCTGGTCATTTAAATGTTAATCGTTCAAGATTTTTTAATTAAACTTGGCACAGAGTTAGCTTATGACAATAACTGGCTTGGGATTGGTTTTCAGGTCATTAGGCCAAAGGTCAAGGTCACTTTGACTATAAATAGAAAATCAGTTTCCGGTCATTTAAAGGTTAATCTTTCAAGATTTTTTAATAAAACTTGGCACAAAGGTAGCTTATGACAAGAGCTCGTTTGGGATTGATTTTCGGGTCACTAGGCCAAAGGTCAAGGTCACTTTCACTATAAATAGAAAATTGGTTTCCAGTCATTTAAAAGTTAACCGTTCAAGATTTTTAATGAAACTTGGCACAGAGGTAGCTTATGACAATAACTGGCTTTGGATTGATTTTCAGGTCATTAGACCAAAGGTCAGGGTCACTTTGACTATAAATGGTACCGTAAATCAGTTTCCGGTCATTTAAAAGTTAACCATAAAAGATTTTTGTCCAACGCTTTCACCGAAAGGGAGACAAACAAATGATATACCATGGTTCCAATTTCCCTCTTTGCATTTTATGCTAGGACTTCCATATTACCCCTCATATATCATTACAATAACAGAAGTCTTTTTCATTTGAAAGCTGGGGACATAAATTCTATAAATTTGCTTGTTAGTATTAAATTGTATTAACTTGTACAAAACTTTGCAAAAATATAAAGTTTTTATGTATAAAAACTGACACTATGTTTTCCTACAGTACACCAACACACCTGTTTTCCTTATGTAATCCTTTCTTGAATAAATACCAGAATAATGTTGTTAAGTAGATTTAAAAATTTTATATTTACCAGAGTCCATGACCTATCCACCTTTCCAAAACACCATACCAGTTTTTTATACATATGTAGATATTGTTTTACCTTTGGTTACTAATTTTTCATTCTTTGTACAGATCATTCACAGTATGACAACAATTTGTATAGAGTCTGTTGTAATATTGGGATTATTATAACAAGCAAAACATGATAACGCATTGACATTGTTAAAAATCACATGTGTATATAAATTCTCTGCCATCAAATAGGGGACGGCCTTTAAATTATAATATTGTAGAAATTGTCTTTTTTTTTTAAATCAGCATTTGCTATTTATCGTAATATTTCAAATTACTGTTACATAGCAGTTTTCAAAAATATATATAACATGTGCCTTGATATGTAACTTTTTACTTATATAATCTTCCTTTGCCTAATATAAGATAATGAGTAATTTTACAGTTATAAACTAAAATTTGATATACCTACAAAGGAAGAAAAAAGCAAGCTGAACAAAGTAAAGTTATTTCTAATAGTGAAAAGGATATCTGCGAATATTTTGTATAATAATCTCAGTAAAATTGTACAACTTTGAGTAAGTAAGGGTTATGGTCTCCATGTTAAGTAAAGGATCCAGGGTTCAAGTTTCAGTCAGTGGTCTCCTTGTCAAGTAAAGGATCCAGCGTTCAAGCTTCAATCAGTGGTCTCCTTGTCAAGTAAAGGATCCAGCATTCAAGCTTCAATCAGTGGTCTCCTTGTCAAGTAAAGGATCCAGAGTTCGTTTCAATCAGTGATATTTATCCTTGAGTGATATATTAAGTATCACCAAGTTCCAGTTAACTAATCTGATGGATACAGACATACTTGTAAAAATGCTTTTGGTGGATATGAAATGTAAGTTAAGGGGAGGGTGGCTTATAAGATGACTCAAAGCCCTGCAGTCTTGTGAAATCGGGACTCTATCAAGAAAAATAATCTTTTGATCAGTGTGTAAGATTCATAGTTTCAGAAAATGAATTTGACAACATGTATCAATAGCATTATAAAGGAAGGGATACAAATGCTCAAACCCCCCCCCCCCCCCTTTCCCCCCAAACAGCCCCTTCCCTCTCCTTCTTCTAGATCTGCCGTTGAAATTTTTGACAGTTTGGGTTTCATCCAAAGATATGGATCAATATTTTACAGATAATTTTGATTCTGATGTTAGATATGTTGACAGTTAGCCTTGGCATGCAGCCTTGTTTGTGATTATCATGACTTAATAGATTTTCCAATTTTTTAAAAATTGTACTCATGTTTTGTAAGGTTTTTAGATGCATATTTGCCAGTGTGATTAACCATGACCTTCATACTTAATACTTTCAGTGTAGCTATGTTGCAGTTTATTTTATTATTTTAATTTTATTTTCACTGACAACACTATGATGCAATCTATTTGTTTTCCTCATCAACTCGTTACCATAGTTAGTATTAAGTTGTATATGATAACCTTTGTAGAACTTTAAAAATGGATTTAGTAACTTTTTTTTTCAATTTTCTATACACATTATCAATTTTTAAAGTGACTGATATGTTTAAATATGAATTTTTGAAATTTGTGATTGATAATTGATTTTCCACCACTCATATTAAGTCCACTGTCCATCCCTTGTCGTCAGTACTTCTATTTTCAGCAGGCACATTGTGCTTTTTAGCTCACCTGAGCTGAAGGCTCAAGTGAGCTTTTCTGATCAAAATTTGTCTCGTTGTCCGCAGCATAAACTTTTACATTTTCGACTTCTTTTCTGAAACTACAAGGTGGATTTCAATGAAACTTGGTCAGATGCATATATGGGCCAGTGCAATTCAGATTTGTTCGTGACGTTGTCCTGGCTCCCAAAACTAGGTCAAGGTGACCTATGGTTCCAAAAAACTTAAAAAATCTTCTTCTCCGAAAGCGAAGATGGTAGAAAAAATCTGATGTGATATCTGGCTTCTCTAGGGTCTTAAGCTTATAAATTGTTCATTTCGTGAAATTTGGTAAAAAATTAGGTAATGCGTTTTTGCGTTTAATTTTAAAAATTTCGTAAAATGGCTTCAAATTGTTATAACTTGACTATATGAATAGATATTGACAAGGGGTTTTCAGTTTTGACTTTTTCTTGAAATAACCTTCAAAATGGGGTCAAGGTCAAAGTTAATTTGTGCAGTTTTAGGCTATTTTCTTCAAAATTTTAAGAGATATATAATATCAAAACATTGTTAAAATGTTCAGCATGACAAAATGTAAAAAGGTACAAAGTTTCGTAACTGTATGATAATACATGTAGGAGTTGTTGCCCCTGAAATGTTATTTTTCTGCCAATGAAAACTAAAGTTGTGCATTAGCTTGAAAACTATAAACTTTTTGTATAGACAATTGTTTTAGAATATTGTAGGTATTGACATGACGAACATTTTGATATATGGCTCAAGGTCATACGTTCAAAGGTCAAGGTCATAGGTGCATAAAAAGACTGAAATTGTTAATTATCTTGGAAACTGTTAACTTTTTGTATTGGCATGTATATTAGAATATTGTAGGAATTGATATGGTAATCATTCTGATATGAGATTCAAGGTCTTACATTTAAAGGTCAAGGTCATAGATGCATAAGAAGACTCAAATTGTTAATTATCTTGAAAACCATTAACTTTTTGCATAGGCATATATATTAGAATATTGTAGGTATTGATATGACGATCATTTTGATATTTGGCTCAAGGTCATATGTTCAAAGGTCAAGGTCATGGGTGCATAAAAAACTGACATTGTTTATTATCTTGGAAACTATTAACATTTTGTATTTTCATGTATATTAGAATATTGTAGGAATTAATATGGCGATTATTCTGATTTAAGATTCAAGGTCTTATGTTTAAAGGTCAAGGTAATAGATGCATAAAAAGACTCAAATTGTTAATTATATTGAAAACTATTAGCTTTTTTATAGGCATGTATATTAGAATATTTTATGGATTTTTGCAAATGATTTTGGATATATACTCAGGTTGGCCATATCCTCAGGTGAGCGTTAAGGCCCATGGACCTCTTGTTGTGTTTCTTGTCCTGTTTTATTTTTGTTTTTACCTTGTCTTGTTTCACTGTTTTTAGTAGTAAGTTGTGTATGATAACTTTTTGTAGAAAAATTAAAAATGAATTTAGTTACACATTTTTTTTTTCAATTTTCTATACACATTAACAATTTTGAAACTGACTGATATGTTTAAATATAATAATTTTTGAAATTTTTGATTGATAATTGGTTATCCACCACTCATATTAACTCCACTGTCCATCCCTTGTCGCCAGAAGGTTTATTTTCAGCAGTCACATTGTGTTTGTTGTTTTTCTTGTTTCATTCTTGTTTTTACCTTGTCTTGTTTGACTGTTTCTATTATTAATTTGTTTTCTTGGTTGTGTTGGCTGTTGCCTAGTACATATACCTGTTTTTCAACAACAAATCTCTTCCGTCTATAAATTTCCAGGGAACATTAAAGCTTACTTATAAAACTTCCATAAACATATATTACTGATTGTTATATATCTTTATTAACAGAATATTTTTATTTACAATTTTAATTATATTTAAAAAATATGAACAATAAAAATAAATACAATAATATGCACGTGTATTTTATTTTGATAATGTAAAGATTTACTTCTACCAGATTCACTATCTTTTATGTGCTGACCATTAGTTATACACAAGGTGATGCTTACTCCATCATTATTTCCATCACAGTCTAGCCTCTAGATAAGCCAGAGATGAATAGTTGTGTCGGTACATATAGACGTCTCTTGTGAACAACATTTTTACATAGACATAGTAAAATCAGTAATGTTATTTATCCCCAGTCGTGTTTAACTAGTGTCTGAAAGGGTTTCTCCTGCATATGGTTTATATATTTCACAGTTAATACGGCATGGTAGAGCTTGTTAACAACTACTGGGACTTTCTACAATGAAGCAAGCTGCTTACAATATTAAATTGTTCACTCAAGGATATTGCAAGCCTAAGCTAATTAGGGTCCCATAAAGTATTATGGCCGTCATCACAATATTGTTGAAAAGTATGAAGCCAATGTATCCGAACTTATTCTTGAACCATATACTTGATATATTTGACTTACCATAGTTCCATGATTCTTTCATTATCAAATTTGACTTTGCACGTGACGGGTGCAGCTATCTAAACAGAGAGTGGTAACCCTTCCGGAGCCTCACTTCGTTGTTGGAAGTTAATGTGTATAACTAAACTGGCCAGTTTTCAAAGTTTTACTTTTCGGGCGGTTGTATAACACATTTCAAATTTTTTCTAAACATCTCTCCATAATTAGTTGCAAGAAAGATAGAAACGCCTTTAGACGCAGTATTATGCCAACACTGATTATATAAAGCCAAGTGAAATGTATCACCTATTGACAAAAAGTGTAATCGTGGACTATTATCTTTTAAAATTGAAATGAAACCGCTTTGGAACGATTACACGTCTTTGACTTTGCACGAGAATTAAAAATAACAAAATGGTATTCCGCAATGGTGTTGGTAAAGTAACTTCACATCTGTAGAGTTTAAATCAGCATTTCAATTGTTGTACACAATTATAGAGGTCCGGTTGTACGTAAGTATTTGATATCACGGCTAAAACAAGAGAAAATGTACAATTATAACAGGCTAAGTAGGCTAAATATAAGCATTTTTGTGGTAAAATAATTAAAATTATCCATAAATATTTATTTTTCCGTCATCAACGAAATGTAACCGAATAATAACGAAAATATCAATATTTACAGCCAATTGAATATGTAAGAATATATTATCTTTTTATCTATCAATTTTTTAGCCCCTAGTGTCACTAATGAGTAACAAATTTCCGATATGTGCACATATGGCACATCTTAATTAACAGGTATTTTTGTTAGATATAAAACCAAACATTTAGAGAATATGAATAAAAATTATTTAGAAATCCATCTATCACCGTAAGATAAAATGCGCAGTGGTTTCATATGCTACATAAAAAAATACAACAGGTAATTGTTATTTGACAGAACTAAGTCTTGTTGTTAATCAATCTAAAAAAAGAAGAAAAAAACACATGATCTACTTGAGTCTAATAACACCGACCCCGATACAGATATCCAAATCCCGGTTCACGAGCTTGGAATATGAACCCTTCCGTGCAATTCCCTTTCCCAAGAAGAAAACTTCGATGAGTTTTGGTCACGATACAACTTTCTAACAAACTTGCTGCAAAAACTTGATTTTAGATTTGCCTTGGCCATGACACATCCCTCTTTTTCCACGTGTTTGTCGTGATGTGTTTTAAATTTATTGGAAAGTACAATTATTAAATTTTCGATGAAATTGGTCAATTTATTGGAATTGGAAAGCTGTTCTGTCTGTGCAATGTACATCGTATGGCGGAGGCACACTTTTTAAGACACAGTTTTGTTGCTGTTCAAAGTAAGAGCTTGTGCGTAACACTGAGCAGAAAATGATAAAAGGTAAGGACCGAGTGGCATAATCAAGATACATGTACACTGATACGTTTTAATAGCTCTGCTTTCGAATAATCGATGTATGTTAAAATGCTGGATGTTTTGTTGTCAATGTCATGTGCTACTTTTGAATATAAAACTTTATAAAATTCAAAAGTAGCACAAAGCATCAATATTAAATACGAATGGGCACTACACAATATTCTGCTTGAAAGAAGTCAAAACGATTTGAAACTGAAAATACCATCAGTGTCTGTATTTTACGACTTGAAAACATTTCAATCATTTCTTGAACGAAGAATACTAATAAACAAACAAACAAAAGACTGAATAAAATTGAAATCTATAATTTTTAAAGTTCACGCTAACACAAAAGTACCTACCCGTATGTTTTTACTTTTTGTTGGTAATGACGTATTGCAGATACATCAAATGTATTCAAGTGTTTCTTATAATAATAATACATGTAATAAGAAGAAAATTAACATTTTAGCTTAGGATTAATCAATCAGAAATCATACTTCTATAAAATTAGGCAAAAAAAGAAAAAAAAATAAATAAATAAAAATAAATCAAATATTTCAAAAAAAAAAAAATAATAATAATAATAATAATAAAATAAAAGTTTTTATTTTAGATAATAATTGTTGTAAGTGACGCATTTGTTGGTGTTTAGAAATATCTGAATAATGTTTTAGAATAATACGACATCCTATAATAAAAATAATAATAATAATAATAATAATAATAATAAAAAGAAGAAGAAGAGGAAGAAGAAGAGTAATTTTATTGCTCAAAACTGAAATTACAGGTTATTGCAAAAATAACAAATGAAACTGTTTCCAAATAATTACAAAATTAACTACAATGTACATATTTAATTTAATTATTAAGTTTACTTTGAGGCATGCAACATTCTCAGGGTTGTTTTTCTTTCTTTTTTTTAAATATAAAAGGAAGAATAAAATTCTATGTTAAAGAAAGAAACGAGTTAAGCTACATATTCATATAATGCCCATATTCTTCTGGATATTTTCTGATGGAAAAAAGGTATTTTGAATAATTTTTGATGTATTCATTATAATACTTCCATTCTTATTATTGATCAAAAATTTCATTTTTTCCATGTTCGAGAATGATTGGAAAAGTGGGTTTATTTCCAATAATTTACTGAATAATTTATTTCTGGGAGCATTTTGAACATAAAAGAAGGAAATAATGTTCATCTTTAATTTTATTGTCCTGACAGAAGTGGCATATTTTTCTGATTTTTTATTAATTGTGATACCTTCCTTATTTCAATTTTTAACTTATAAGCACTAAGTCTAAGTTTTGCCATAGCAGACCTATAGAATACCTATATAGGGTGGTCGTATATTTGTGTTATTTTCAATAAACTGTTTGAATGATTATATATAACACAAACACAAAATAAATTTTGATGTGCCATATGTGTACATTTATATTTATAAGTTTATTTTTTTAAATAATAATTGTAAGTGACGAATATGTTGGCAATTAGAAATACCCGAATACTGTTTTAGAATAATACTACACCCTATAATAATAATAATAATAATAATAATAATAATAATAATAATTATAATTATAATAATAATAATGATGATGATAATATTAATATAATCTTTGTTTGATGTTTAAATTTCTGCAATTTGGGTTTGTTTTGATATATCTTTTATTCTTACTTTAATAACTGGTACATGTTTATAGATAAGTTCTGGAGAGCTTTAGTCCAGTTATTTGTGTAACTGGTATCAATAAAGATTTTAAAAAAGTAGAGTTTTCATTTTCAAATATATGAGAATAAAATTTTATGATATTTAGCAATACTTTTGTTTTGAGGGGAGTTCTGTTCAATGATATTTAGCAAAAATTTTGTTTTGAGGGGAGTACACAGCGTATCGACTTTAAAAAATTACATTTTAGAAAACGAGCCAGGTCACATACTGGTCATGACTTTCATGACGTAGAGTAATGTGAAACAAATATTTATAATGTCTATCGTCTATGATTTTTGATTGGGTCCGATACAAATATTAAATCTCAGCTAAATAGTTTGTCATCATGGTGTAATATTAATCCGGGGTTTCAACCATTTTGTAATTTACAATAATACTTCCGGTGTAACGACGAAAAATGACCCCCGTAGAATAATGACCGGGGGTAATTTTTCTACGTAGAAATTTCACCCCCTGGTCAATATTCTACGTAGAGAAATGACCCCCTTTTTCGTAGAAAGTATGGCCTTGGGGTCATTTTTTTTCCGTGTGGATTGTAGAAAAATGACCCCGTAGAATAATGACCTATGTCATTTTTTGATGCAAAAGGCTGATTTTGGTAGGAATATTCTTGTCGGAAAATAAATAGGGGTACTTGAAAATCACGCAGTCTTCTGATGTGAAGTGTTTATTTCATGCGTTCTACCCACTATACCTAAAATCAATAAAACAAATGATTTATCCCAATTAAAGGAAAGCGAATAACAGTTCCATGACTATAGAACAAGAATACCCACCTTCTTAGATTTGTTTTATCAAATTTAATTTATAAAATATATTTCCACCATTAGGAACTTTGGCCAGCACGATTAAAGGGACGTAACCCGTTTATGAAAACCTGTACCTGTATAAGATAGCGTTGATATATATTCACGAATTCGAAAACATGAAATCTCGCTTTGTCTGAAATCTCGTTTAAGTCTCGTGGGGGGGGGGGGGGGCTAAGCGAAGTTTACGATTGCAATTTTGTTTATCTAGTATAGTGCGATATCGTTAGTTTTTCGTCAGTTTTAATGAAATTTATAGTAATATCTTTTTTAAAAAATTGTTAAATATGACTGAAATTAATAATAAAAAATCATTTAAATGAAAAATTAATTTATATTTAAAAAAGACATGTCGGTCCGCAAGCGTTCAATATTAGTTAAAACTTTTTCAGTTGTATAAATGACACTAGAGATGTCAAGGAAATTAAATTTATTAAATAATTTAAATGATTTTATAATAATATTGCTAGATAAGGAAATGTAGATCTAAAACAATTTGAATTTACCAAAATTAATTTTATTCCGCACACCAGTCGGTTTTTCAATTAATTATTTCAAATTAATCTCAAATTAATTTATTTAAATAACATAATATAATTTACAGTCGTTCTTCCCACACATTTTGTCAACATCTCAAAATATTTACAAACAGCATTTACTAGTTTATCGCTGTATGTATACCTGTCAATCAATTTAGCAAATTGCAAGGTAAGATCCTGATAATTACAGGTGATGGAATGTGCCTAATAAACAGGATGTCCACCGACTTAGATTATTGATAATCTTTTAATTAGTCGCATGTTAGATTATTATGTAAATACATTCAAAATTAAGAAAATATCAAAATTAAACTTTCTAATGAGAATTTTTTTCGACGAGTTGTTGCAAAGATTTTGAAGATATCATTATTTCACCTATCAAAATGTTCTAATCAAAGCGATTTCTACTATGAGCACTTTTTATAATTATAATTATTATTTTTGTGTGTGAAAGACCTTAGGTTTGTAGACTTGCATCTTAACCACGTGGCCACTGCAGCCTCTAAATTTTATATTCTGAAACAAACTATCCTAATTTGTGAGACACTGTTCTTATGGATATCAGATGTAAAAAGACAGTCTTAAAAATAAAAAAAAATCTTAACAAACAGTCAAATTTTCTAGAAAGATGAATAAAGAATATATCAAGCTTATAGCTACACTGTATACATTTGCAATTAAATCCATATTTTTCTAAATTTGTTTGAGATACATTCGAAATTTTGAAAGAAAACAATAGATGTTTCAGAAATAAAATTTACAACATGGTGTTTATAAATTATCCTTTCCGTGGAAAACTTTAAATATGATCATACATGAATAACATCAAATTTAAGTATGAAGATTGTCAATCTTTATTAACACAAATTGAAATGCCTTTTTGATGTGAACAGCCTGGAACACTACAATTTCGGTAGGTATGAAGAGTAAACGGGAGTAAACGAGAGAAATAAAAGACAAGTTGATTAACATATTTTGCCTACAGTAGGTTCAGTATACGCAGTTTAAAAATGAACAAATTAAAAAAATATGACTCTAGGATGATTTTTAATGAGTTTACGGCGAAAATATTTATGCATATGTACGATACTGTTCACCAATACATGTTAGACAGGAGTAAAAGGGAGAAAATATGGAGAAGTTAATTAACATATTTGCCTACGGTGGTAAATCCAGTATGAAAAAAATTAACAAAATAAAAAAAGAATTATGGCTCAATTCACTTAATTATAACTCTTCACTGATTAAGTTGGAAAGATTCGCAAAAATGTATTTTTAAGCTATACGCTTATTTATCATTACTGTGATGTGTGGTATATTGAAATGCAAGAGAAATACATCGTGTATTAAATTACAACTAACAGAAAAATATAATTTTTTTTTTTTTTTTTTTTTTTTTTTTTTTTTTTTTTTTTGAATTAGTAAAGATAATATTCGATCAATACGATTCTTCTTAAAACCGGGATTTACATTTTATTTTTAATTGATCTTGATAGATCTTCAAATGGTCAAGTACACATCCAGTTTTAAATGTATTTGGTTTGGTTTCAATAAACATCGCGGTAGACGATTTTATATTCCACCACGGCAGAAATTTTCTTTGCGGTGGACCGCAGTGGGAATTTAATTCCTTCTAGTCGGCAATTTCAAGTCTTTTTTCCGATTTTAGATAATAAAAAGAATGTCCAGTTTTTTCAGCCGATTAACGTATATTTTTCCACGTGGAATGAAGAAGTTGTATTTAGATTTCAAACTCTACAAGATACACAACTGGTCACAAAAAATAATAATAATAATAAATAATAATTATAATAATTAAAATTTAAAAAAATAATAATAAAAACCCCGACTCAAAGCCAACAAGTACATAGGCTAAATGAGATTGGATTTCGATTTGCCCCCCCCCCCCCCAGCCTCGTTTTCAATCGTAAGAGTTACTTCCCCTGTCATGTTTTCGAATTGGTCAATACAGCTATCTTAACTGCCCGTTCAGATAGTCGTAATAATTCCTTACGACGTTAATTAATTATTATTTATTTGATTAATTTCTGATGACAATAATTAATGTTCTGAAGCAATAATTTAGTTCTGTAATTGAGTAAATCCTTCCGAAAGTAATTAATTCATAATTGATTAATTCATTAATGAATCGATTAAATCTATTAATTTTAACAAGAAAATTATTTAATAAATCAATTAAATAAATGAATTAATGTCTTAATGTTGTCATCAAATTCATAATAATAATAATGACTTTATTGCATAAAGTATACAAATACTTGTAGCACATAAACAAAATAATTGTAAATGTAACATGGCAGTCGAAATAATATTAATAATTGACTGGTCGGAAGGACCAAAAAAAAAAAAAAAAATCAATATAAAGTAGCTTAAATGATAATTAATTACAGTTATAAAATAACATAGGTTAATACATGAATGCATATAATATTACAGGTTTATTATTATAATAATAATATACAATAGGTTATTCATAATTGTTTAGCAACGTTTCCGTGTTTAAATCAAAAATAAATAAATTTTGATAAATTTAAAATATATTTGTAATGAACCATCAAACGGAGTCCGCTTGGGTGATTAGCTAAAATTTACTATTATTTTGAAGTTGTACTTTTCCTTTGATTGAGTTATTCAACAAGCTTTACAGCTGCATCGTAGTAGTTGTAATTTCGAAATGGAATGTTCTACATGTGCTCTGAGAGAGAGAGAGAGAGAGAGAGAGAGAGAGAGAGAGAGAGAGAGAGAGAGAGTGTGTGTGTGTGTGTGTGTATGTGTGTGACCACAGTAGAAAGTAAATAAATAGATAAATATAAACATTTGAATGTTTTCATCAAACTTTATTTCTCTCTCTCTCTCTCTCTCTCTCTCTCTCTCTCTCTCTCTCTCTCTCTCTCTCTCTCTGAGTGGGAGCATTTGGAAGACAAGTTTGTGGCAAAAAAATCTAAATATGATACCCCTCAGTAAACGTTGAAAATACATTAAAGTTAGAGGCAAGTTTCTGTGCTCTTTTTATAGTTGTAGTTGTAATAAATAAATAAATAAATAAATAAATATATATATATATATATATATATATATATATATATATATATATATATATATATATATATATATATAAATTTGGAATTTTTAATGTACTTTAGTTGCTTTGAAAAGAAATGAAAGAATTGTGATCTCCGCTTCCGGTGTCAGTGAATGGGAGACCATTATTTATGGCATGTGTCAAATATAAACACCCTATCATATAATTATGTCATTCAAAAGTAATTGCCAACGATTTTTTTGGCAAATTAGGTCAAACATGAAGGTCAAGGGGTAAAAAATCATAGCATGCTCGAGAACTTCTTGTTTCAGGTAATGCAAATACGAAAGCCCTATCTTTTCCCAATCAAGAAATATATCATTTTTGAAAAGTAGGTCAACCTTCAAGGTCTAGGTCACAGGGTCAGAAAAGATATTATACATATATAAAATGATAGCCATATCTCTTTTTTATCAAAAATCATAGTATATTTGGTAAGATCTTGTCGCAGGTAATATACATGTGAAATATCATCGAAAGCCCTATCTCATTTGGTAAGATCTTGTCGCAGGTAATATACATGTGAAATATGAAAGCCCTATCTCATTTGGTAAGATCTTGTCGCAGGTAATATACATGTGAAATATGAAAGCCCTATCTCATTTGGTAAGATCTTGTCGCAGGTAATATACATGTGAAATATGAAAGCCCTATCTCATTTGGTAAGATCTTGTCGCAGGTAATATACATGTGAAATATGAAAGCCCTATCTCATTTGGTAAGATCTTGTCGCAGGTAATATACATGTGAAATATGAAAGCCTTATCTCATTCAAAGGTTACGACCAAGGTTAAAGTTTTTGTGACAAATTTAAACAGACAGACTTGCAGACGAATAAGATTAAATGTCCCCTTGTCCCATTGAGGACAACAATGCCAGGCTCTTTCATGGGATAGATTGGGGGGGGGGGGGGGGTTATCAGGGGAAAATGACAGCTGAAAAAAATTATTAGCTCGCACATCCTCCTTCCCAACCCCCTACACCTTGAAAGTCATGTGCAGATAAATATAGTAACATTTTTTCTACATTGGTGAATCTCGGCCAATCACAAAGAAATAGGAATTATTAAATCATATTATATAGGGCCCATATAAGAAGTGGTGTTAAATTTGCTTCCACGTCATTTAAGGATATTTTTCAAAAAAAAAAAAAAAAAAAACAAACAAACAAACAAGAGACACAGTTATCTTCACCGACCCTCACCAACCCCGGGATGAACGCATATCGAGTATTACATCTCATTTCATATTATTGTATAATATAGTGAAAAGTAGGGGGTCATATTTCTATGGGGGTCATTTTTCAACGTGTGTGGTGTCGTAGAATAAACGGTCTGGAAGGGTTTTCTACAGTCGAAAAATGACCCCACTTGCCGTAGAATAATGACCGGGGGTCAAATTACTACGTAGAAATTTGACCCCCCGGTCATTATTCTACGGGGGTCACTTTTCGTCGTTACACCGGACGTAATGTCAAATCGAAAGTAAAAGGCTGGAAATTCTAGTAAGCTACGTGTTAAATACTTTATAGGAATGGCAGCAAAGATTGAAACAGACGACCTGATAACATGTCCGATTTGTTTTGAACAGTTTACAAGCCCAAAATGCTTGCCTTGTCACCACACATTTTGTCACCCATGTCTTAAATCCTACCTTATAACACACTTTGGTGGGGAAGGTAAAACGGCAAAAAATTTCCCATGTCCGGTTTGTCGTCAAGAAGTCGTGGTTACGGATCCAACTTTAACATCAGAAAAGATTGCGGACACATTGCCAGGCAACCATTTAATTACTTCGTTAATTGACAGGTCAGAATCATCAGAAAAATACTGCAGTCTTTGTAGTTTTCGTCACAATAAGATCGCAGCTGTTTCCTGGTGCAAATATTGTTTAGAAGCATTGTGTGAGAACTGTGCTCGCGATCATGAAGCATTCAAACGCTCAAAGCATGAAATCATCCCAATAGAAAATTTGACAAAGCAAAATCCAAGGGAATTATTGGACGTGGATGAACCATGTATAAAACACACAGGAAAAGTACTCGAGGTCTACTGTGTCGATCATAAAGAAATGTGCTGTGTTATCTGTCTGGCAACATTACATAGAAAATGTGAGAATATTTCTACTTTTGAGGAAATGGTAACCGAATCAAAAGACAGTGAATCTATAGAACAATTTGCAGATTGCTTAACTGACATAAAGAAAAAAGCTGACGATCTTAGAACCAAAACAGACGAGAGTCTTGGACATCTTGGTAAAAAACATGACCAGATTTCTCAGCAAGTGATCACTACTGTCCAGCAAGCTAAGGACAAACTTGACAATCTTCAGTCTAGCTTCCTCAGAAAATTCCAGCAAAAGCACAAGGAAGAGAGTGTAAAACTTACAGAGATAAAAGAAAAAATTGAAATACTTCTGACAAGTGTAAAAAGAAGAGAGAAACTACTGAAAACCGTGCAAGAACAAGGATCAGTGAAACAAATGTTTATAACCAAAGAAAAGCTGAAGTCCCAGTTAAAACATCAGATTGAAAGCCTACAAATAGATCTGAAGGATGCACACTGTGTAGATTATACACTGAATACTGATGGTATTGTAACGTCTGTCTTAAATACCCTTACTTCAGTTGCTGAAGTTGACGTTAAACCAACATTGGATTTATCTACCAGTATAAATGAAGTTTCTGATGTTGTGGATTATTTATACAGAGGAAAACCTAATCAAATAGATATCATGAAAATAGAAGTCAACAAAGAACGCAGTATACAAGGTTACATAACAGGAGGCATCTGTCTTCCTAATGGTAGAGCAATCATTTGTGAAGATTGTAATTTACAAGCTTATGACCAGTCTGGGAACTGTTTATTTGAAACACTTACGAATATGGAATTATTGGATGTCTGTTTAATCCCAGCCAACGCACTTGTAGTTTCATTTTACAACAAAACGTTTCTTAAAAAGTATGAGGTTAGAGAAAACTCATTCAAGGAAATCAGTACAATACTTTGTAGAAAGGGACCCTGGGGATTAGCAGCTACTAATGATCTTATAATCGTAGGATATGAAAGTGTGGTGGAAATATTGTCTATGGACGGTCAGATTGTAAGAACTTTCGCACGAAGTGGTGACAATGTGTCTTATGTCGCTATATCCATGACCGGTAACGTCTATTACAATGATGGTAATGACGTCGTTTGTAAAACAATAGACGGTGTGGAAGTTAGAAGATTTACAAATCCCGATCTTAAACGATTGACTGGTATTGCTGTAGACAGATATGATAATGTTTACGTTTGTGGTAACAAAAGTAGAAATGTTTGTGTGTTTTCTTCAGACGGCAAATCAAGCAAGCTGATAGTTACAGGCATCGCCTGTCCATACAAAATATGGCTTGACCACATGGAAAACAAATTATATATTGCAGCATCATCAAACGGAGCACATGTTTATATTGTAAAATGAACTTCTATTTTCATTAAACTTTTTTACATGATTTAAAATTACATCTTTATTTTTCTAATTATCACTAAAAGTATATAAAATAATTTCTACCATCATAGTTTCTGATGCATGTTATTATTAGATTGCCATGTCCCTAATATGCATGTTTGTTTTAATACATATATGTATACGTAAAGAATATTTCTTAGTTACCGATATATAGGATTAATTAGTGACCAAATATATTTTAGATATTATATTATGACTTAACATCATGACTTGTGTTATCAACAAACGGAGCACATGTTTATACTGTTAAATAAACTTCTGTTTTTGTTATACCTTTTTCCTTGGTTTAAAATTTCAACTTTATTTTTCAAATTATCACTAAAATTATATCTCTACCATCATAGTTTTTTATGTGTGTTGTTATTGTTTGTAATATCCATTATATAGTCATGTATTGATAAACAAATGATTCTTTGTAACTGATTACTGATTTGTTCGTATTTGGAGACCCATAATATTTTAGATATTAGATTATGCAAGGTTTTGTTATCATTATTATTATATTTTGTGCATGACTAACATCATTACTTTGGAAGATTTGTGATATTTTCAACTATGAATGTTATCCAAAGTCGACTTTTTTAATGTGTTTCACTTTCCGATAAAAGTCCAAACGTGACATGTTTGCCAAATCTTTTTGAACGTCCTTCTGGAGAGTGAGTGTTTGTATCGTGTAAAACATAGTCTTGACTTGCACTGAGTATTATAAAAAGGTACATTAAGTGGTGTGGTTTTATGTTTGTGGTGGCCTTTACATCATGTAACTATATATCAATCTACACACCAGTTGTCCCTTAACCCGAATTTTCGATAGGAACTGAAATTCTCAGTTTTACAGAAAGGACCTCTGTAGCCGAAGGTTCTAAAGCACATTTACGAATTTCAAAGCCTAGGTTCGAATCCCACCAGGGCAAGCCCCAGCATTAGAAAGTTTGTCAATTTGCTTCCCGAAGGTATGTTTTTTTTTTCAGATGTACCGGTTTCTTTCATTATCCCTTAAATGACTACCTGAACTGAATGAAATGATCTTGACTTGATCGCAAAACATTACTATTTCGCTCTATTTTATACAGAGCCTAGCTATGATTTAAAACTATTATGGTGACACCATTATATCACCTCTGTTGTAAATCCAATTTTCTTTGTGGAATGACAAAAATTACCTTATTGTTCTATTTGAGGAGAAGTTGTTGTAATCAAATACTAAAGTGAAGGATTATTAATTTTGTTCAACACCAAAACAAGGATAAACTTGTTGATTTTATTTATAGCAGAGGTTACATATTTGTTACAACCCAAGACATAAAACATCACAATTAGTTTAAATGATTTTAATACTTTTTATTATTGCTTCTACTAATACTATTATTTTTTCCGATATTTTCGGAATAAACGGCAAATTAAAAGCAAATTTTTAAAGTCCTATTCTCCAAGTTCAATATCTTCAATAATAGATTCTTTTCTTCTTTTTGAGTAATTTAAGCAACAAACAACTATTCTTATATTGTATAAAATAAAACACAATAAATGAAAAAGCGGTAGTGTAAAAAATACCAGAACGGTTGCTAATAGTATTGCCATTGGTAACTGATTTGTCCAATCAAGAATAGGGTATATTGCCTGATGTGCTCCGCCTACTTGGTAAGTCAAACTGAAGATCATGTATATAAAACCAAATATAATTGGCTGGTAAAAATGTAATAAATTAACCGGCATTGCTGTAATCAGTATGTTCAGAATAATGAAGATCGAGTTTATGGCATGTTTTTCTATGCTTGGTGGGATCCAATCTGTAAGATAAAGAAATGGATAATAAAATAATGAAAATTATACAGGCTCGGGTTCTTGTAGAATGCGGTAGGAACTTCATTACATATAACCACGGATCCAGGTTTGAGGTTAATTGTTTCATGAAGCGTCAAGACCGATCAAATGTATTGGTACGTTATTTGGGCTCTACTTTTTAACATTACACCTAATGCATATATCGTTTCGGTGGCTCGGTGTTAAATTTAAAGTGTTAGCCTCAAAAACGTAAAGTCGGGGTTGAAACCTCAGCCGGGTCATACGAAAGACTGAAATTTTAGATACTGCTTCTTTGTCTGGCGTTTGGCATTAAAGAGACAGAGTATCGACTGGTTCCTCCAGTGCCAGGATAATGTAACTGGTGAAGTGGTATGCTGGTGCGTGGCATACTGACTCGGTGAGCTAGCACCTTATCAAAAAGTTGCCCTGAGAGCGAGCTGGTGTCAACTAGTACTAGACGGACCATAATACACAAACACATCTGACGCATACATGAATTTATTCTTAGGCTTATCATAGAGATAAATAGCCTCAAGAATAGCTAAATGAATTCTGATGCGAAGTTAAACAACATTACAACTAACCATCAAACAAACCTTGATATATAATTCATTTGTTTCTACATTTCCTTCTACTGCTTTGTTCTAATTGTATTTTATTTTTTGGTAGTTATATATGTTGTCAAGCACATTATATGAAGGTAACAGTTATAAAAAATCAAAAGCAGCGAGTGAGTGGATTATTATTTAAAGCTGCATTAGCATTACTGCATCTATTCGCGGCTAAAAAAAGTAGTACATAGCAATTCGAAGATGAGACAATCCAGATGCAATATGCAGCTTTTAAAAATAATGTCTTATTCTCTGTTATGGAAGTAATGGGTTTATATCAGTCTTGAAAAAAAAATAGTGAACGCGTTTTTAAAAAACGTCCCAGTTAGATGTCAACATATGTCTAAAGGTATCTATGGATGACTGCTCAAATACACACTTGAATTTATTATTACTATTATTATTATTATTATTATTATTTAATGTTACAAATTGTTTTCGTTCAAGATGATCAATACAGCTTGCACAACTCAAGTGCATTAATCTAATATGGCCATTTTTCAACTTAACACTACATGTTCTTAGTGACTATAACAGCTAACTGTTTTGCATGTAACACGCGCGTCTTCTGAAAACAAACCTTGGAAGCAGAAACGGACGAGAGAAAAACATTTAGTTACCGGACCTGCATGCCCAGGTTTCACAATTATTTCTCAACTTTTCTGAACTAAGATTTTCCTTAACTTAAATCCAGCAAACTTGAAATCTTTATAATTTTATTAATTGTTAAGAAAGACAGGGGAAATAATGTGTCATTCTGAAGAATGCTAAAAGCTCAAATCATCCGCATTTAGTTTTTTGTCAAAAATGGTTAGTAATAGTGCTAAAAGATGTCAAAATTTGTTATGGAATATCTTAGTTAAGAAATGTTAGTGAAACCAAGGCTTGCTTCCGTATATCTATAGTGAGAATTATTTAAATCAAATTTGTGGAGTATTCACATCAATAGCAAAAGGCTTTACTGTACTTGTTTTATACAGGTACTCACTTGGCGTCAAGAAAGCATAATAAAGAACAGTTATCCCTACAGCTGACGAGTTCATTAGATTTGACATGACCCATAAAACTTTAAGATACCAAGTCATTTGTTTTGTTACACCTGTAAATAAAATAAATAAAACAATAAAAATATGTAATTAACAGATTATTAATAAGTATAAATGTATATCTGTGGAAAAAGGGGACGCAAGTTTCGTTTTTTGTATTATAAACTTTAAATTAAAATTTAATTAAATTTGACACTGAGCCTCCTTCATGATGTGGAATATTTTTCAATAAAATTTTGGTTATAGTTTAACCACGTTTGAGGCGATTGCTTTCAACAGAATTTTCACACACACACACACACACACAACACACACACACACACACACACACACACACACACACACACACACATGATTAGTATATCACCTAGCATATACAATGACATAGAATATGATTTAATGAATGCTAGAGATACACAAATTTTAAGTAACCAGTAATAAGTATGAAGTTAGTGAGTTAATCTCGATCAAATGAAAATCGAGTGTAATTTGAAGAAATTTAATATTTCGGCGTAGAGTACATTGTAGTTTTTTAATTCGACAAGACTAAGTAATAACATACATTTTTGGTTCTTCAAAACTATCAAGGCCACGTCTACCATGTCACAATGCATTATCCGTGTTGTTTCAGAGGTTGCTTTTGCAAGATCGCGTCGTGCTTTTATCAAACAGGAAAGGATATTTTAAAATTTCGTTTAAATATATCGTAAAGTAAATCGTTGTTACAGTATAGAGAATATATATACAATATTTACATATAAACATAACAATGCATACTTGGATACAGAGAGTGTTCACTTATTTCGAGGCGGTCAGTTTTGGGATGATGGAAGAAACCGGAGTGCCCAGAAAAAAACCACCGACCTTCGGCAAGCGAACTGACAAACTTTCTCACACTCGGATCTGTCCCGAGTGAGATTCGAACCTACAGGTGGATAAAGAGCTAACCTGGAGGACTGACACGAGACTTATTAATAGTACGAAGAAAATTACACAACCCGTTAAGCATTTACTAGTGTTATACCCGTGATGCGTTTCACGAACTTATTTGATAGTTAATTATTTACATACAAATGTTTCTCTTACCCGTTATGATGTCTTTTCTCCTTGTTTGTACGTATATTACCACAATACAGTTGTAGACCGAGAAAATTGCCAGAATTGTGTATCCCCAGTTGGTCAAGTAGACAAAGTAGCGATGTATTTTGTCTAAGTTGTAACAGAAAACATCCACAAGTAGCCATGTTAGATGATACAAAGCAGAAAGTATTGTCCATATCATATAACATACCCGATACTGTAAGTAATAATAATAATATAAAACATTTTAATTATAAAAAAAAATACAGAAATAGAAAACTGAGTAGACTAAAACAGAATAACAGAAAATAATAAAAATTAAAGCAATCATTTGTACCAGGTAAAATATTAAAACTCTATCAAACGGTAACAAGTAATGCAGTTATCTCTAACAAATAGTCAGCAGCACTTAGTAAAGAAATCGACTATATCAAAGACGCCAACTGTTCTAGATAAAGAAACCAACTTAATCAAAGACGTCAACTGTTCAAGGCAAAGAAACCAACTGTATCAAAGACGTCAACTATTCAAAATAATGAAACCAACTGTATCAATGACACCAACTGTTCTAGACAAAGAAACAAACTGTATCAAAGACGCCAACTTTTTCAGACAAAGAAACAACTGTATCAAAGACGCCAACTGTTCTAGACAAAGAAACCAACTGTATCAAAGACGTCAACTGTTCAAAATAATGAAACCAACTGTATCAATGACGTCAACTGTTCTAGACAAAGAAACAAACTGTATCAAAGACGCCAACTTTTTCAGACAAAGAAACAACTGTATCAAAGACGTCAACTGTTCTAGACAAAGAAACAAACTGTATCAAAGACGCCAACTTTTCAGACAAAGAAACAACTGTATCAAAGACGTCAACTGTTCTAGCCAAAGATACCAACTGTATCAAAGACGTCAACTGTTCAAAATAATGAAACCAACTGTATCAATGACGTCAACTGTTCTAGACAGAGAAACAAACTGTATCAAAGACGCCAACTGTTTAAAATAATGAAACCAACTGTACTAAAGACGTCAACTGTTCTAGACTAAGAAACCAACTGTATCAATGACGTCAACTGTTCTAGACAAAGAAACCAACTGTTTCAAACACGTCAACTGTTCTAAATAATGAAACCAACTGTATCAAAGACGCCAACTGTTCTAAATAATGAAACAAACTGTATCAAAGACGTCAACTGTTCTAGACAAAGAAACCAACTGTTTCAAACACGTCAACTGTTCTAAATAATGAAACCAACTGTTTCAAAGACGCCAACTGTTCTAAATAATGAAACCAACTGTATCAAAGACGTCAACTGTTCTAAATAATGAAACCAACTGTTTCAAAGACGTCAACTGTTTCTCAATTATGAAACCAACTGTTTCAAAGACGTCAACTGTTCCAAATAATGAAACCAACTGTTTCAAAGACGTCAACTGTTTCTCAATTATGAAACCTACTGTTTTAAAGACGTCAACTGTTCTAAATAATGAAACCAACTGTTTCAAAGACGTCAACTGTTGTAAATAATGAAACCAACTGTTTCAAAGACGTCAACTGTTCTAAATAATGAAACCAACTGTATCAAAAAAGTCATCTCTTACAAGGTAAGAAGTTTAGTGTACTAAATAATACAGTTTACTATAACAAATAGAGAACTCAGATGTATCAATTGCAAGTAAAACAGTCTGGTTTCTTTACTTAATAAAGCAGTCGAAGTACAGCAGTTGAGAAAATCAACTATATCAAATAAAGAAGACAACTATACCAAGTAAAGAAGACAACTATACCAAGTAAAGAAGACAACTGTTCCAATTTAATCAATAAACTCCACTTATTAAAGAAGTCAACTGTAAGTAAAGTCAAGAAATCAATGGTACCAAGTCAAAAAGTCAACTGTACCAAGTAAAGCAGTCAATTGTACCAAGTAAATAAGTCAACTGTACCACGTAAAGAAATCAACTGTACCAATTTAAAAAGTCAACTGTATCAAGTGTGTGTGTGTGTGTGTGTGTGTGTGTGTGTGTGTGTGTGTGTGTGTGTGTGTGTGTGTTTTGTAACATTAAATAATGATATTAATAAAAATAAAAGTAATACATAGCGATTTAACATAATTCCATACAAAATGTTTCAAATTTAGAAAATATGTTTAAATACATGAAACACATGATCATGTTTCATTAAATTATAAGCAATGCAAATAAACACAGTCAGATGATCCAAATATAGAACTGGAGATTGATTGGTTGTAATGTTATTTAACGCCGCATTAGAAACTATTAAGCTATAACGGCATGGATTAATCTAAAAACTTTCGTGTATGCGTGAGGTTTGTGAGTGTTTATCAAGTTTGCTTTGTGCTAGCGCATTCAGTATCACTTTTAAAAGGTGCTAGCTCACCGAGTCAGTATGCGGCAGACATGCATACCACTTACACATCGGCAGGTGCTTGTTCCATGAACCATGCTTTTGAGAAAAAAATCACCCATTTAACAATACATTTTTTTTTCTAGAAAATAGAAAGTTAGCTGTCTAAATCAAAAGGCTGAACTTTAACATAATTTCTATGTATTACAAGCACCACCCTCTGAAACATGTGTTTGAGTTTGTAAATAAAGTAAAAAGTACTCTCTCCATTTCTATCACATGAAAGAGAGAGAGAGAGAGAGTGTGTGTGTGTGTGTGTGTGTGTGTGTGTGTGTGTGTGTGTGTGTGTGTGTGTTCCGGAAACCCCGTATAATAAATCATCCTTTGTATCTATTTTTTACCTTACCTTTGATGTGACAAATAAATATGGTCGTTTATTTTCAAGTCCAAATTTTCTAACCTTAAATTCATTTTTCAATTTTACACAACAAGAAAATTTACTATGATACCCTTGCATTGTGAAGAAGAATACACACTTATCCTGACAACGGACGATGTCCACTCATTGTGTCAGGAAATGTCCATCTTCCTCATTACTTAATGATAATAAGTAGTGAAGTCATTACTCAGATTTGTTTATATGGGAGATTATCTAATGTGTGTTAATTAACGAGTTAACATATCACATAAAAACGTAATTAAAAAAGCATAAAATTCGACACATTAGCTCTCATTTTTGACAATTAAATAACCATATTAAGAGCTAAAAGCCAACTGCAGTCTCACTTAATGTGCCCGACGCCTTTATAATTAAAAACTTTCATATTCGATTTTTTTTTTTTTTTTTTTTTTTTTTTGTTTATGTTTTTTTTTTTTTGTTTTGTTTTTTTTGTTTTTGATGATGATGATGATGATGAAAATTTAATTATCACAACCAAGATGCATCACAATCTGTGTTGCAGCGACATATAATACGGTAACAGCACTGTTTACCGATAAACATCACTGGATAAACATAAATGCAATATTGACAATTTTTCAGATTACTTCTTTCCTTCAACTTAGCCGCGAATAGCTATAATAATGCTGATGCGGCTTTAAACAATAACTCACTCACTCACCCTTTCCTTCAATCGAACCAAATTTTTTAGTACAATTGCACTATAATTCTTTAAGAACGTGTAAGAAAGGGATCCGCAAAACAAAAATTTGCGTTATTTCATATAAAACCCCGATTTTGAGTGAAGTGGAGTAATGGGATTTTACAACCCAGTCAAGTAGCTTTCATTTATGTCAATGTGGGCAGTTCTAGGATGGTGGAGGAACCTGAGTACCCGGAGAAAACCATCTAACGTCGGCAGGTGAAATGAAAATCTTTCTCACATTAGAAAACATTACTTTGTGATTATGTTTGGAAACTCTTTTAAGTTGTCATGTGAAAAATTTAGAATATTCCTTTTTTAATTATCATGTGCAAAATTTTGAATATTTCTTTTCGTAAAAAGTTCAAAATTTTGCACATGACAAAGTTATTGTTTTTATTGACTTTTTGTTCTGTATGGGAAAATTATTGTTTTTGTTGTGAAGACATAAAAAATAAGGGCTTGAATAGCTTAGTTCGTACTTGGATCTTTTGTGTGGTAAGTTCGGGTCCTGGTCAAAACAAACATTTTTTTCTCTCTTGTTGCAGTTTGGTGGCTAGTGTGACATTCACAAATGGTTTACCATCAAGTGTAGGGTATCTAAAGTCCATTCGAAGGAAATTTGGCCTAAGATTTCCCACTTGTGGAACTATGTTGGTACTTAGAGCACCTGCTTAAAGTGTGCGAGATCCCGATTCGGATACTTTGCTTATTGATTTTTTTATTATAAACAAACAATAGTTCCAATTCCACGGGGGTAATGCTAATTTCGCGATTTCCGCATACGACCGATTGGTACTTGCGTTTTCGCATTCGACCGATGATGATGTTACTAACGACACAGGTACGGTCATCGACCGATGCAAAAAGAAACACGTCGGGTGAGGTATATAGCTCTATATTCTTTTTTAAAATCAGTAATTCAATAATTATTTTAGCAGTGATCAATCATTTAAAGCTTTAACTTGATACTCGTTTATCTGAAACGTATTTGTTCGTCTGCTTTGAAAGATTATTGCCGTTACAAATAACAGTACCAATTTACAACGAAAAATTTCAATTTAAGCAACTTTTACAAATTTGGCAATTTTGTTATCTTATCAAATCTTTTATCAAAATAGAATCTTAATTTTGCAACAAAAATACAGTACATAATTTTTGCGGATTTTAAGTTTTTGTCAAAATTATTTTTACCGATACGGCATTCGACGAACAAGTATTAGTAGCAGTACGGTCTTCGAATGCCGTACCATGAAAACACCACCAGTTTATAAAATATCAATAACTGCCTTTAATTTTATGTTAAGCCAGAAAAAATGTTTGAATGGATGCTATTTTTGCATTAAGTAAACATTGGTGAAAAATTAAATTCAATATATTGCATTTAATGTGGTATAAAGAGACATTTAACAAAAACGGCTGATTAATGCCGATATTTTATATATAACCCTACACTGGGTAAAAACACTCACTTCCACAGACTCATCAATATCTGTGAACAAGAAAAAAACATGTTACCTATCTTAAAATAATTATCATCGTTTTGAAATTAATCTCCGTCTTCAGGTGGTATGGTTTTTTTGCATCGGTCGATGACCGTACCTGTGTCGTTAGTTATATCATCATCGGTTGAATGCGAAAACGCAAGTACCAATCGGTCATATGCGGAATTGGTATTACCCCCGTGAATTTCATGCTTAATAAATTATGAGTTCAATGTTACATGCTCTTGTTTTATTTTATGAATGTTTATTCATTTTACCTAAAACTTCGATGGAAGTACGTGACTTGATTTTATAGTTAAATACATGACCTAAAATGGTTCCAGTTTTTTGTTTTTTGTTGTTTTTTTAAGCTCTCTAGCTAGTAAAGTTAGAGTACAGAATTATGTAACCATGTCGATTTTATAGCTAACATGCAGTTTTTTGGGTCGTTGTTTGTCTTAGAACTGAAATATCACGCCTGGTCAATGCATTTTAGAAGACAAATCGTAGAAGACCTCAGTCACAAATTTTCACCTCATCACTTTAAATAAACCCAATATACTATAGTTGTCTTAAGACAGTTGATTGGTAAACGTTAATACTTTATTTTAATTTTCGTTGAGCCCTTAAAGCTAGAACTACTTTGCCGTTGTGTGCCTGAAGATGTCAATTAAAATTTATAATTTCAAATATTTCTTTTCAAAATGAAATTAAACATTTATTATTTTTTCAATTATTTAAAAAAAAAATCTAGTTTGTTTTTTTTTTCAAACACAGGTTAACATATGATGATAACTTGAACTCTCTCTCTCTCTCTCTCTCTCTCTCTCTCTCTCTCTCTCTCTCTCTCTCTCTCGTTACGCGAGATAACTCGTGTACCATTGTACTTTTATTTAAGAGTTGTATCTCTTTGTCTAAACTAAGTTATATTAAAACTAAAGAGCATAAAAACCTCTGACAGTGGATAATTATGGTCATTGGACTTGGGCTTATACCGATTACGATTTATTATAAAACTGGGGTTGAAGTGCTTTGTCCTCTCTAACAAATAAACTGACATATAACGAAAATTAATTTAAAATCGAAATGTCTTGATATAAACTAAATATATGTATCACTAACCATCATCATCATCATCATCATCATCATCAGCAGCAGCAGCAGCAGCAGCAGCAGCAGTAGTAGCAGCAGCAGCATTATCAGCATCATCATCATCATCAACCTCGTCGTTTTAGTCGCCATCATTTTCATTGTTATTATTATTATTATTATTATTATTATTATTATTATTATTACTATTATTATTATTGTTGTTGTTGTTGTTGTTGTTATTATTATTATTATTATTATTATTATTATTATTATTATTATTATTATTCGTTGTCCGCCTATTTTTCTGTTTGTCCGCATTTCTTTCTAAGTGCTTCTAAGATTTGCTTGAAACTTAATTTTTGGTCCCAATGGTCATCTTGTCACATTATGAATATGTCTATCCGTCCTTTCATTTGGCTGTTCACAAGAGTTGCACATTATGAATGCTGTACGTCTTTTCCGAAGCATCATTTAATTATCCACAATTCCAAAAGCGCTAATGGGATTTTTGTTAAAGCTGGTGGTTTCGATCAGAATAAGTGTTCATGCCACACTTTATGACATACCTGTTTGTCTATTTGTCCATTCATCTACTTGTCCACAAAAGATGTACCAACATCTTATCCTCAACCGCTGAGGCGAGATTGGTGAATTTTGGAGGATAAAATCAACCTTGAACATAGAGTTTTTTTGTCACAATTTGAGCAACTATATAATAACAACAACAACAGCGATAATAACAACAACAACAACAACAGCGATGATGATGATGATGATAATAATAATAATAATAATAATAACAACAACAACAACAACAACAACAGCGATAATAATAACAACAGCGATAATAATAATAAAAATAAAAATAATAATAATAATAATAATAATAATAATAATAATAATAATAATAAATATAATAGTAATAATAATAAATTCCCACAACTGGCCAAAAAAAAAAAAAAATAAAAAAATAAAAATGAATTTAAAAATACTGAAAAAAACACGCTAAAGCAACGCTTTATTAACAATGCATATATGTCAGTGCAAAACAGTTTTTTAATTTTTAAAATAACTTTCTTTGTAAACACTTAAGAAAAACTCTGTATATGACACATAAATTCGATTGTAAACACATAGGAGGAGTTATTTAAAAAAAATGGGGGGGGGGGGATAGCCCAACACTAAGACTAATATCATTTCGGACCATGTAGTATCATATGTTGCTACACGTATGCCATGACAACTGCGTATGTTGTTTCATTTTTAAAAGAAATTCATTTCTAAATCTGAAAAAATGTTATCAAAATGTGTTTATAACAGTTTATATACCAATACAAAAACATGAAATTGATAAGAAATTTGTAGTCGAATTGCATGTAAGTTTATAAACTAATAATTTAGTAAAGTGTAAATATTTGTTATTTAAAATTTTTATTTTGTCTTGTTTTCTTAACCCCATTTGTTTATCATATTCTGACATTACGATATATAATGTACACTGGTGTAAAGTGTTTACAAGTGCAAAGAGAGGATTTCCGGGAACAAGAAAAAAACTATTTTACCTGTGTGGCCTAGTCCGATAGATGTCGCTGTAAGCGGAAGCAAACAATCTAGCAGACAGACGGTTCATAGCTATTTATTTCTCTAACATAGCATCTTGCACTCAAATTATTTGATATTTCGTCGACGCAATACATCACCTGGTGCTTTCGTTTTATAAGTTTATTCAGATTATTGGAATTGCTAAAGACAATCGCCACTGGAGGGTTGCGATTTCTTTCAGAAAAGTTATGCCGGGTCACCCGGGGAGAGTGAAAGTTGTCAAAATGAAGTGAAGATGAACGACTTGATGTTTATTATGTTATTGTTTTCTTGACAAGGTCTTCACAGCTACCATGTCGGCGACAGTTTTACATTTTGGGGATATTGTATCCCTGTATGCAGAAGGAAGTGTCAGTGGATTTATTTCAACTCTCGGGTAAGTTTTCAAATCTTACCTTTTAGATATAGACATTACTGTAGAAAATAAATCAATTTTCCAGGTACACAGACCCCACCCATAAGTTATAAACAATTCTTACCATCATATATAATTGAAAATTACAACTTGCAATAAATTACCCCGGAATCTTAATTCGAATAAAAAACGATTTATCTCTGTATGATCAAATTTAAACCATGTAAAATTTGATAACATGTAAATATGCAACAGGTAGTCTGACTGGAAATCTTAGTATCTTAGTCTTTTCTTTTTGCTGTCAGATGACATATCTTGGTAAATTTTAATGTCTGCTATTTATCTGTTGTTTTTATTGAGAATGACGAAAATAGTTACATCTTTGAAATCATTTATTACTGCTATTGACTTATCAAATATGCTTAAAAGATTATTCTCTGCATTTTATAGATAATAACCTTCACATAAATTATTATATTTTTTACCGTTTGAAAATTTGTAATAATTTTAATGGTTGATATTTTGTGGTTAAGCTGTTACACAGTGTTGTCATCAAATGTTGATAAAAATCTGAATTGGCAATTGATACTTGTAAACATGGTTATGTTTGCTTTTCAAAGTGCATCAAAGCTCAATTGTTTCATACCAAGGAATACATTTCAGCATTATCAGCATTAATTGTTTTCCATTTTTTTGTTTTAAAATAATTTTGATGGATTAAATGTACCAGCAAACTACTAGTGTACTGTCTTTTCACTCATGTAATGACATCAAACTCCAGACTAGAAAAGAAACTACCCATAGCAGACTGTGCATTTCACAAAATGCATGTACTATTAATTTTTTTGCCATAGTCATTAGAAACACACAGTCATATACTAACCAGTATACAAACAAACAGTAAATACGAGTGAAATAACATACCACGGTACAATTGAACCACAGGTTTTGATGCTTCAGTTTGGTTTTTTGTTTTGATTGTAGTAAAGCTACAATCGGTTTTACATTCGGTTGATTGTAAAAGTTATTTGCTTGACATGTGAGATAATCATCTATTGGTCTTTAATATTTATTTTTGGAAAATACCTTCATATTGATAACAACTACACATGCATTGATGCAAGAATTTACAGTGGTATCACATGCAAGTATAAACTGTAGCATGAGTTTGATTAGTTACTGTAATTTTATTTCTTTTACAAACTCACCTTCAGCTAAAAGTTTGTTTTTGGCTAATTTGCCTGAATTATCATACATTGTTTATATAATCGCTTTGATGTGACAAATTTATACCATATTTTAGCATTATAAACTCCTACATGACATTAAGTACATATAAAACACCAGCCATGCAACATATACCATCTTATGTAAAGATGCGTCTTACACTCTAAAATTGACAGTTTGGTGGAATTTTTTCCTTTTCGATTCTTTGAAAATTGTTAAATTTAATGGCCTTCTTATGGATTCATCTGTGTTACACTCCTTCTTAAAGTAAAGGAGGCAGTAGAACTGACTTGTTTACCTTGGTGATACCACTGTGTTATCATATGGAAAACTACTGCAGATTTAAATCAAAATGAAGGGGCTGAAATACCCCTAATATTGACATCATATTTCAGCTTGTCTAAGCTGGGTAGAAGTTTATCTTGTCAAAATGCATGCCAGAACATTTTAAATGAGCCTCTTTTCAGATTTTTGTTTTAAGTTGTAAAAAGTCATTAAGGCAGAGCTGTGTTATGTAATCTTCTCATTTTGTGTACTTAAGATGATAAATAAAGCAGCCATGTCATAACAGAACTGTAATGAAGGTACATTACACATGTACCTTAAATTTTAAATGAGTGTTTGCTAAGTTTTTTTCATACAGCTGAAAATTGGTACAGAAGATTTTTATACTGTGAATAAATGACCAGTTAGGTTAAAAAGATATGTATACTAAGGTACCCTCAGAAGTGAGATATAAAAATTATTACCAGTAAATCATTTTCTCTGTGAACGCCTCTGTGAACGTCCATTTAACTCCTGATCCTAGTGCGAAAAAGTTTGTCAATTTACTTGCAATAGGTGGGAGGTTTTCTTTGGCACTCCACTTTATCATTCCAGAACTGACCGCTTCAACAAAAGTTTAATAATCTTGACTTTATCATTACTTTCACTGTCTGAGAGATTTTCTTTGGGACTCCAGTTTCCTTTATCATCCCAGAACTGACTGCTTCAGTAAAAGTGTAATAATCTTGACTTTATCGTTACCTCCACTGTCTGCTACTATGTCTTTATTGTGCAGTTATTGCTGCTATAGCAACACACAAATGCTTTGGTATATCACTGCATAGTTAGCTGGTAGATGTATGAGGACACATTTTACTATCCACTTAATTTTTATGAAACTTTCCACATTTATTGTAATTATTGAATGTGTTTTGCTTGTGATATATTTTGAATTCTAGATTCTTAGAGTTTGTTTTTGACTATTTTGAAGATTTTTGACAAAATTAAGTAAGGTGTTAATAAAAATATATGAAAAGTGCAAAAAAAAAAAATAATAATAATAAATAAATAAAATTAAAAAAAAAAAAACTACTAATGAGTCATTATTAAAATTGTCATCTAATAACATTTTTAGATATCTCAAAAGTAATTTTGTTCAACAGGTTTAAATCAATATAGTTTACTGCCATTAGGCGCCAAAACACTACTTCTTCTTTTTCTTAATGTTGACAATAAATCCAATTCTACTCATTATCCTAATTGGTTTCTTGAATTTAAAGTAATTATAAAAATCAGTAAAATAAATAAATGTAACTTTAATGTTTTGTATTTTTAATTTGATCAAGTTAATGATTTTGTTTGCCGAAGTATGTTGATTTTTCTCCTGGTATTTTTATTTTCCTCATGCATCCATATAACTGACTTCTCTTATGTTAAAAAAAGAATTTTTGGGCTTAAAACATCATTTCTCCACTTCAGTGTCTTTTTTATCTAAATTAAATATTGAAAATATTTAATTGTATTTTTTTTTTTGTAATGAAGTTTCATGTTGCATCAGCAATTTTTCTTGTTTTTTGCAACAAGAGCAAGTTTGTGTATATGTCAGATGTTCTTGTATGTACATGTAATATGGTCTGCCTTGTACTAGTGTGCATGCAGGGTAAGTTTTTGTTAAGGTGCTAGCTTTCGGAGTCAGTATGCCACACACAGGCATACCACTCCCCCAGTCACATTATCCTGATGTTGGGTGAAATTGTGAATACACTGTACTCTATCTTTCTAATGCTATGCACCAGACAAAGAAGCAATATCTCAAATCTTAAAGTATTACCAGTATGTATGTGTGCCTCTGGCCAGTGTTTGCCTACCCCTGTCCCCAACGACCACCTGCTTTGGACAAGGACACTCTGCCACTTGGCCACAGAAGCAGTCGTTATATTGAAATATGTTATAATAAAACTATTTTAAATTGAAATATTGCATAAAAAATAAAGCTATTTTTATCTAAAATATGGTATAAAAAATAAAACTATTTTCGAATTTATTATGATTATGCATGGAACTTTGAATAGTTTAAGATTATATGGATTGATATTTACCTATACACGTAGGAATTTAATGAGAACTCAAAAACGCATGCAAAAATTCAGAGATACTATAATTTGTTTCCAAGATCAGTGGCAATTTTAGACTTGTACTTGATATAATTTCATTTATTGAAGACAATGTGGGTGTATATTGTAGAAAATGAAAGGTGAACCATCAATAAAAGTTTGTACCCCTCCCATGACAGTGTTTACCTATATCCATGGCTGAGATCTACTTATAGTTAAATAAATATAACAATTTGTTAAATCTATCTCTTACAAAGAGATGGGTATTAAATTTATTGGACAACAAAATCTATTTCACTTCTTTTATGAGCTGCAATTACATTCAGATTTTGCTTAACTCAACAGTTTGGTAAACAACCTTTAATATTATAAATATTTTAAAAGATAAGATGAATGAAAAATGTTTAAATTTTGAGTTATCTTCATGGAGGAATTTTCATGTTCAGTTTTAAATAATGAGTTTAAATAATTTTTGGAACTTTTTTATAATAAAAACTCTTAAAGGTTATACTTATCATTCATTGTTGTAAGTGCGTGTAAATACCTTACTAAACCTTAGCTTTCACGATTTAGTGAAAAATGGGATATCATTGCATAATTTTGAATTGGGTACTTTCAATATATCAGCCTGTTATGCCTTCCAGCAAAACAAATGGGAAATCAAACTTCTTTATTCAGAAGAATGTAGAATCAACATTTATATCAAACACCACTACAGACTTGTTTTGTAGGATTTCACCTCCAGCTTGGAGAGATCTGATTAAAACTTGAAAATCGACTACCATAACTAATCAGCATTTATTTAGAAAGGAAAATCATCAGTTCTTTTAACTGTTACTGTGTAACCCTTTATATACATATGGGCTGCATTATAACGGTCAATCGTATCACTCGCCCATGAAATTAATAAATGTATCTGTCTTTAGCAATTCTGGTTTTCCCACTTGGTAAGGGTTATTTTGGTAATAGCAAATCTTTCTTTTGATCAGTTTTTTAAAGCAACAAGTGCACATTGTGTTAGATTTTAACATTACAAGTGTTAAAACAAGATTATGACAGTTTCTTTTAAGTTTAATTACTCTGCATGGTTGACATTTTAAATTTTCTTTACAAGAATGTCAGCTATTTAAGTACTGGTAGATTTACACAAAAATGTACTTTAAATGTTGTGGGCTAAATATGGTGAGTTATTTTTGCATTTTCTTAGAAAATGAAATGAAATTAGTAATTTTTGTCATTTGTCTGTTTTTGAAGCAGTTGATTTTTTAGCTCACCTGGCTTTAGCCAGCGTGAGCTTATGGTATGATGCGGCGTGTGTATGTGCGTGTGTGCGTGCGTGCGTGCGTCACTTTACATTTTAATCTTCTTCTCCAAAACCACTGGGCCAAATTTAATGAAACTTGGTAACCATTATGCCTGGGTGAAGCCCTTTCATATTTGCAAAAATGAAAGAGTTATGTCCCCTTGGGGCCCAATAAGGGGGAAATAGTGAAAAACTTTAAAAATCTTCTCCTCTGAATGTACAAGAGATATACCTTAGTCATTTCATTTATAACATCCTTAGGTCATCTAGTTTCAGATTTGAACAAATGGTAGCCATGGGGCTCAAAATGGGGAAATGGTAAGGTACTGAGTGGGGAAATTTCTTAAAATTATGTATTTGTCACTATATCTTGAAAACTATTAACTTTTTGTATAGACATGTATATTAGAATATTGCAGGTATTGCAACAACAATTATTTTGATATATGGTTCAAGGTCATATGTTCAAAGGTCAAGGTCACAGCTGCAAAAAAAGAGTGAAATTGCTAATTATCTTGAAAACTATTAACTTTTTGTATAGGCATGTATATTAGAATATTGTAGGTATTTTGACAACAATAATTTTGATATATGGTTCAAAGTCATATGTTGAAAGGTCAAGGTCACAGCTGCAAAACAAGACTTTAATTGCTAATTTTCTTGAAAAGTAATAACTTTTTGTATAGGCATGTATATTAGAATATTGTAGGTAATGACATGATGATCATTTTGATATATGGTTCAAGGTAATATATTAAAAGATCAAGGTCATGGCTGCAAAAGAAGCCTAAATTGCTAATTATTTTTAAAACTATTAACTTTTTGTATAGGCATGTATGTTAGAATATTGTAGGTATTGAAATGGTGATCATTTTGATAAATGGTTCAAGGTCATATGTTGAAAGGTCAAGGTCACAGCTGCAAAAGAAGACTTAAATTGCTAATTATCTTTGAAAACTATTAACTTTTTGTATAGGCATGTATATTAGAATATGGTAGGTATTGACATGACGATCATATATGTTCAAAGGTCAAGAACATAGTTGCATAAGTAAACTGAAATTGGTTAATGATTTGGAAATTATTCATTGCACTACAGTTACTTCATGCATATTATATAAGCTACCTATAAATGAAATGTGAGTGGATATATTTCTGATTAAGTTTTAATCTATTGCACTTTGCAAACAATTTTTGCCATATCCTCAGGTGAGTGTTAAGGCCAATGGGCCTCTTGTTTTTAACAGCAAGGTTTTTTATTTCTAACTAGACTTTCTTTTCTAAACCTGGTTCAATAATGGGAACAAATAGGCTAGTAGGAGATTAGGGTATTTGTTGTAAATCTGATATACAATATAGGTCTATGCCATTACATTAATATGCAGACTAGGAGAGTGAAGAGTTTGATGTAATTTTCAAACTAGTATGGAAGTTAGAGGAATAGAAATGGTGTCATGTTATTTCCTGATGTGCAATTTAGGAAAAAAGAGGTTGAAAGTGTGTCACTAAACTGATGTGTCTGGTAAAGGACTTCCGAATTGGAATGGAAGCATATTAACAGACTGATATGCTTGGTAGGGGGTTGGCTGGGATTGGGATTGTGTCATCAAAATGATGTGCACAGAAGGGGTGGTGGGTGAAAATTAGTGTTATGAAACACATTCTTGTAATTTAGATTCAGTTAACATGTTTTTTTGGTTGCCAGATCAAGGCAATGCTTCTGTGTAACCAGTGAATTTCTGGTGTTATGCTGATCTTTTTCAAAATCTTTAGACTTAAACTATCTTACTGTCTCTTATTTCTCTCTGGAAATCAGAAGTCAGATTCAATTTTTAAAAGTCAAAAACTTGGTCTTAGTGTTCAAATTGAAGTTCTGTCAAGAAATAGAGATTTGATAAATTATCAATAATTTCTTTTAAAATTTTAATGGATTTGTTAAGTACAACCTATGTTATAGCTATAAAAAATTAATGTGCATACATTTCTTATTGAAATTAAAAATACAAACTGCAGCTGCAGAGACTGAAAGTTCTGAAAACATTTGAATGACAATCTGCAGAAATGATAACATAAAAATTTTACATTCTCAGAAACTATAACTGAAAGGTCATTTACTACAAAATTTTACATTGGTTACGATAAAAGGATTTTGTTTTCCACAGAATGTCAAAGAGATAGATAGGGAATTAAGATTTTTAAAGATATATTAGTTTATAGTGAGATTTATTCTGATCAGCAGTAAATGAAATTAATATATATATATGTAGTAAAGCATGACATTGATCTATTATACCTGTGTGTTAAATCCAGGTATATAGCATAGAAACTGTACATATTTTATGATATATAATAACCTCATGTATCAGCATTGTCTTGATTCCAACAATAATTGTCAATTTGTCAAGATATATATCTAATTGTAATAGAACCGTGTATTCATTATAAACATTGACATTGTGTATACCATACACATAGTGAAACCTCATAAAGAGCCATCAAAAAAGTGTAGCTTACTGGCATGTCTTGTCCTTCCAAACCTTAAAAAAAATCAAGAAAGAAAATTAAAAAGAAAAAAAAAGATTTTCATATTATTCATTTGACATGATAAACTATACTATATACTGTTAAATTTAAAAAAAAAAAACCAATAAAATTGGTAAATTATTAATTCATTTTTGAGAACTTATTCTATATAAATATCCAGAAAATTGAGAAAACTGACATTTTGTCATTAAATTCTGGTTATCCTTAGAAGAAAACTTTAAAAATCAATTGTCTCCAAATTTTTATGGTATATTAAATGTAAAGAACGTGTTGTGCAAAAAAAAAAAAAAAGATATATCATAATTTTGTTCATCAGCATTCAAAATTTGGTGAATCATCAAAATTGAAAGTACATGTACGTGCATTTTTTACCATTTTAAATTAGTGTAATTTATTTATATCAGTAATACAATGCAAAATAAGGTCTTACAGAGACTTGAACTTTATAACATAACCAGGCTTAACGTTTACAGTTGGCAAGTAATGCATTACTTACTAATGTAGAGTTATTCATTTTGCACCACCAGGGAGTAGGTGAGTCTGTGAATGAGATTTCATGTCCATGTCAAAGTTATTTTACTTATAGGAAATCATCAAATATAGGTAAGATGTGTCACACACATAGAAGCATCCCCAGCTATGAAATTATATCTCAGCTATGGATTTATATTGAGGATTGGTTTTGAAGTAATGCCTAAATGACATGTGGCATAAAAATTAAGGTCTTGTATGAATGATCGTTCTTCACCCATTTTAAGTCTTATACCCGACTCTCTCTGAGAATCTAACTTGGTCTCTCTCTTTACTTCAAGCAATCAGCTAAACAATTACCTTACAACTGTCTTAGCTACATATACTACATAACCAACTTATCCACGTAACAACTATCTAAGCTACTTTACAACCAACCTATCACTTTATAACTAAGCCATCTTACAACCATCTTGGCCACAAAACAACTGACTGAACCACCTTTCAACCAACTTATCTGAGCTACTTTTCAACCAACAAAGTACCTTATAACTATCTTAGCCTTCTTACAACCATCTTAGCCACCAAACAACTGACTGAACCACCTTTCAACCAACTTATCTGAGCTACTTTTCAGCCACAAAGTACCTTATAACTATCTTAGCCTACTTGCAACCATCTCAGCCACCTAACAACTGATTGAACCACCTTTCAACCAACTTATCTGAGCTAATTTTCAACCAACAAAGTACCTTATAATTATCTTAGCCTTCTTACAACCATCTTAGCCACCTAACAACTGACTGAACCACCTTTCAACCAACTTATCTGAGCTACTTTTCAACCAACAAAGTACCTTATAACTATCTTAGCCTTCTTGCAACCATCGTAGCCACAAAACAACTGATTGAACCACCTTTCAACCAACTTATCTGAGCTAATTTTTAACCAACAAAGTACCTTATAATTATCTTAGCCTTCTTACAACCATCTTAGCCACCTAAGAACTGACCGAACCACCTTTCAACCAACTTAGCTAAAGGTATATAGCTGCAATATCAATGTTGCATCATCAGTCAGGGTGGAGATTGGAAGAACAGAAAGTAAATAGAGTTTTGATTTATATAACATATCATAATACATAAAAATAAAGGTAGATATTGTAATTAATTGTAATAGATGTTCACTGTGCAGTAGTATGGTTAATTATCACTACAGCTGTTACAGTAATACAAGTACATGTACTTATATTTAGTATTTGTTCATTTTACTTTCTCCGTTTTTATGTTGTTAGAAATGCATTACATTTGTATAAAATATGTTACATGATTTAATGAATTACATGTATTTTGTAATTGAGCATAAACAGGATTTATTTCCAGAACCATTTAAATGATTTTGGCATGGTTTGCAGCATTTCTCAACAGTTTACAATATTTTAAAGATGTAAATTTTTTTGTTTTGTTGTTTATCTAGTTATTTTTGCTTTGTTTAGGTCTGTTTGTATATTTATACAAAATTTTAGCATGGTGTTTGTTAATGAAAGACTTGAGTTTGTTAGTTTAAGTTGTGCCTAAAGTAAATTTTAAAGAATATTGCAGGCTTGCATCAGGTGTGATGATGTCTCTAAAAACTTGATATGAATTGAATGCATGCCAACTTCAAGACAAGTTTTTTGTTTTCTTGTTTATTAGTTGAATTTTCTCTTGTTTATGTTTGCCAGTTTAATTATACAACACTCTAGCATGGTGTTCTGTTTAATAGATTATTGTTGAAAAAGACTAATTTGGTATTCTGAGCTGTGACTTGGAGATGAATATAAAGTAAAGCTTTCAAAATGATGAAACGTGTGATATAGCTAAAAAAAAAAAAAGCCCTGATATGAATTAAATGTAAGCCAACATAAAAAAGATTAGTTTCACCTATTATTTCAAATAATGAAATTTTAATGAAATTCAATATTTCAAGTTCTTAATTTTTCTGTTTAGAGTACAGTTATAGTTTTGTAAATTACACCACATCATTTTTCACAATGTTAGTGCTATTTGGAATTATTGACTCAAATTGGTGTTATTTGGAATTATTGACTCAAGTCAGTGCTATTTAGAATTATTGACCCAAGTCAGTGCTATTTTGGAATTATTGTCTGAAGATGATGCTATTTGGAATTTTTGGGACCCAAGACAGTGCTATCTGGAATTTTTGGGACCCAAGTCAGTGCTGTTTGGAATCATTGACTTATGTCAGAGCTATTTTGAATTTTTGAGCCAAGTTGTTACTATTTTGGAATTATTGACACATGTTGATGCTATTTGGAATTATTAACTCAATTCGCTATTTAGAATCATTGACTCAAGTCAGAGCTATTTAGAATTTTTGACCCATTGGAACTATTGACTCAAGTTGATGCTATTTGGAATAATTGACTCAAGTCTGCTATTTAGAATCATACACAAGTCAGAGCTATTTGGAATCATTGACTCAAGTTCTTACTATTTTAGAATTATTGCCTCAGGTTGATGCTATTGGGAATTATTGACTCAAGTCAGTGCTATTTGGAATCATTGACTCAAGTCAGAGCTATTTGGAATCATTGACCCAAGTTGTTACTATTTTGGAATTATTTACTCAAGTCAGTCTTTTTGGAATCATTTACTCTAGTCAGAGCTATTTGGAATTTTTTACCCAAGTTGTTACTATTTTGGAATTTTTGACTCAAGTTGATGCTAATTGGAATTATTGACTCAATTCGCTATTTGGAATTATTGACTCAATGCGCTATTTAGAATCATTGACTCAAGTCAGAGCTATTTGGAATCATTGACTCAAGTTCTTACTTTTTTAGAATTATTGCCTCAGGTTGATGCTATTTGGAATTATTGAATCAAGTCAGTGTTATTTGAAATCATTGACTCAAGTTAGAGCTATTTTAGAATTATTGCCTCAGGTTGATGCTATTTGGAATCATTGACTCAAGGTAGAGCTATTTGGAATCATTGACTCAAGTTAGAGCTATTTGGAATTATTGACTCAAATCAATGTTATTTAGAATTATTGACCCAAGTTGTTACTATTTTAGAATTATTGATTCAAGTTGATGCTATTTGAAATTGAAACAGTCAATAATTCCAAATTTGAAATGATTCATAACTCTTCCTTTAGACATAATTACTCCTGAAAAAACAAGATGGTAATTGCAAGCTTAGCAGAGATAGTCATTAAACTCATCCAATATGCTGTAACAGTAATATGCTGTAATTATAAAACTTCTTTATGTGACAGTTAATATTAACTACATTTAAAACCTTTGGGAATGATGCAAGTTTAATTGGGTTGTAAATGAATTCTGGAAATATAAATGAAATTAAAGTTGCAGTTTACAGTTAAATGTGACAGTGTCATGTTTTGGCATTTTTTTATGATTTTTAGTTTTTGTGAAAAATAAAATTTTACACTGCTATTTGATTCTTTTATTTAAAACATTTTTGTTGATAAAAAAATCATACAAAAATAGAAGAGTCTGAAATTATTTTGCAAACACTGTTCATAAAATGATTTGATACTCATAGCAGTGTAATAAGATTTTATTGTTAATTCTATTTCATAATTATACCCAGGTATTCTAAAAGAAAACACAATACAAATTGAATGGTTGAATTGGTCAGACTGTCTCTGGTTGGACAATATAAGGCTAAAAAAAATGTTAGAACTTCCTTTTGTAACCTTTACGAAAAATTTTAAATTCCATTAAAATGGCCTAAAAGAAAATATCCAGCCAATTTCTGAATATATCTGTCAAAGTATTTCTTCAGGAATTTTACATAGAATTCAATGGGTGTAGAGTACAAAAGGAAGTCTTACCAAATAAACTGCCTGATTTTTATCTTCCATTATTTCAAAATGGGTTTGAAAAGAGAATTTTTGTGTGTTTTGAAGATAACATGGCTGAAAATCACATTTAAATTATATCCAAAGGAATAAGAGAATATAAAAATTGTAACATTTACCCTTTCAAAAATGACATTTGAGAATAGGGACTTGTCTTTTGATGGTTTTATTGTTCAAAAATCAATTATCTGTGTGGTATTGATGTTGTAGGATTATAACCTGACATTCAACATGACATTACTGGTGACAATATCAGTATTTTATATCTTGTTGATGAGGTTCAGACATAATAGACAAGAAATAATAACTCTTAAACTCCATCCAACAATTTAATGTTTATTTGTTATTTATCCATGAAGTAGTTTATTCAGAGGCATTGCATTTTTCTTGATTAAAATGTTTGCGACAATTTTCAAGAATTAGTAAATAAAATACTCACGTTGTTGTCTTAGGTTTTTGGTTAATTGGTTTTTATTAAAACATCAAGACTCCATGTTGAATATTTTATATCATTTAAAATAATTTCTAATGTAATTGGAATTATTGAGATTAAATTGGATCAATAGTGTTTTATGTTCCAGTCAAGATTCTTTCATTTGTATCAAGGCAGTCATTTCAGGGATGGTGGAGGAAATCTCAAAAAAAAAAAAAAAAAAAAAAAAAAAAAAAGACTGACATTAGCAAATGAACTAACAAAATTTTTCACATTAGGATCTGCCCAAGCAGAAATTGAACCTAAGCAGAGAGAGATGCACTGAGTTCCGTAAGCATACTTTAAACCACTCAGCCACCTAGGTCCCTGAAATATTTGGTGATTTTTACTTTTATTTTCAATAATTTGATGTGGTCAGTGTTTAAACATCAGTTTTAATTGCTTAAGCTACAAAGATGGAAAAAATTTTAGAATTTAGATATTTTGAAAATCTTTATGTTAAACTTGATCACCTGGTATGAAAGTTGAAGGGTTATCAGCAGTTGCTGGATTTTTTTTCTATAGAGTATTTTTATTTATTACAGTCAGTTTTGCTTGACAAGTCTCCTTTACACAACATATAACTGGCAGATTACTGCCCCTTTTCAGGTAAGGTCAGTGTAAAAGGTTGAAAAATATGAATAGTAAGGTCAATGTAAAAGGTTGAAAAATATGAATAGTAAGGTCAATGTAAAAGGTTGAAAAATTTGAATGTACATATTGAAATCAGACTAATAAGACAGGTTGTACAAATCTGTATTATTTAATATGAAATTGCAACATGATAATGATAACCCAGTGTCTTCTCCATGCACATAGTTTTTTTTAGTTTTGAACATGACATGTCCTTTTAAGGTTTACATAGTATATACCCAGGGGCAGAAGACCTCTGAGTTAAACTTCTCTTCTTATTCATTGAATAATGCAAATTGACAGTATCTGTCTAAAATCTTTTTATAGGTGTGCATGTGGTATATATTTTTAAATCCCTAATAATGACCCCAGAAAAGGTTAAAAATATAGAATGAATGCCCTGGTTGCTTGGCATTGGTTGCAACTTTCATTTATGCATTTTGTAAATTATGCATAACTTTTTACGTGAAATCAAGCATCATTTAATAAAATTAATTTATATGTTCCATTGTTTTCAATTATTTTTTTTCACAGCAAGACAGCTACTTGTATGGTTTGAGCAGTGTAATATTACAAAAGTCAGTATTGATCCTGTAGCTAGTTTGTCAAATCCGTCCTTCATGTCTCTGATAAATTGAACTTTTGATGTATTAGAATGTATTCCACCAGTCTTACCGTACAGATACATGATAAGAAACAATCCTTATAAAAAGTTAATAGTCTATGTTTGTTTGCATAAGTGAGGAATGAACAACTATTTTTGTAATTGTACAGTCAGTTTTCATGCAGAGCATATATCAAAATTATAATGTCTGCTCATGCTGTCTTTAAATGAAAAATTCTGAAAAGATATAAATTAGAAGCTTATTATACAGTTTATTTGCATATTCCAAAACTAACAGAAAAAAATCAGGTGTAGGAAATGAAAATTGCTATGAAACATTGGTTATTTCGACCATATTGCCATCAAGGGCATCTTGAAAAAAGGAAGGTGAAAATCAGTTTGAATCCTGTTACAATAAATCATCATTTTGGTGCCAGTTTTAATACTAGAAGACAGTACAGTTTTACTGACCATTTGTGGTCAGTTCTATGTAGCAGTATTTTTAGAAATCTTGACATATCTTGAATAAGGTTTCCTTTAAGTCAGCCACTTAATTATCAGTCAAGATTAATATAGAATTGATGTAATGTGTAGTATGGATGTACCATAAATGTTGAATGTCCAATCTGTTTTGTTTGATGACAAAATGATTAATAATAAGACAAATAGAGATAATATATGGTAGAATCAAGAGCCTTTATATTGTCAAGTTGCCTTGATAATATTGTTAAGATAAGGCTCTAATACTTATATCATACACAGATGATGAAGATTGCTACTGTAGATATAGGCAAAGTGTAATATATGGATAGTGAATGAGGAAATGAGTGAATGAATGGATTTACTGCGATCTCAACACCTACAACACAGTAACTACCCAAGTACTTATTGCATAATCAGTGAGATTTCTTGCTCCAGAACATTGGTTTATAACGTATAATGTCACATCCTAAAGGACTGCTTGACTTTTATTTTAAAGAAAAAGAAGGGTCACTGTCCAGTTAGGTCCGATTTTTATTTTAAAGGAAGAATAATCTATCATAAACAAGAGTCACTTACCAGTTTGGTTCAATTTATGTTACCATAGTAGTAATATAGATGTTTTTTTTTTTTTTTGAATTGCTTATAAATGATCATTGCTATTATTAAACAGTGGGTAAAGACCTAGAACTTTTCTAGTGCTGATGTTGGGGTAGAGATTTATTGAGTGAGTGAGTGAGTGGGTGAGTTATTATTATTGGGGTAAAGATTTATGTGCCTTCAAACTGATACCATACCATAACATTAAGATGAGAATGGTAACATTTAAGACTTTCTTTATTTCTTTTGTCACAGAAAAAATCCCCCCCCCCACACACACAACATTGAAATAAAATTTGGAAATGGCATGGAAATTGCAAACATTTGAACCATTCTCTGCCTGCTTGACTTGTTTCATTCATTGGATATATTACACACACACACACATAGTCTGGACTTATGGTTTGCTACTATTACTCACAGTAATGTGTTTCATTCACACACACACACACACACACACACACACACACACACACACACACACACACACACACACACACAGAGTCTTGACTTATGGTTTGCTACTATTACTCACAGTAATGTGTTTCATTCCTATCTGTATTTTACACTAGGTCATTAATTTTCTGGCTGTGGTCTATTAGCAATATCATGACATGTCAGTGGTACATATGAACTGTATCATCACATATACCTGTATAACTGTCAAAATGTATTACCTCAACATGATAAATACATCATTCTTTTTATTTATTCACAATGAATTGATATTACTACTGATGGACTAGGTCATAAATTCATTTAATAGATGCTTGGTAAAACCTCCACATTCATACAACATTAATACAGAGTTTGGACATGCTTTGTTTAATATATTAAAGAAGTGGAAAGAAGTGGCCTAATAATATATATTATCAAACACTGGATGCAAGTTGGGTTAGAATCCAGTTGGGAATGTGTGATCATAAGCAAGTCATTTACAGAGTACCAACAGGGAAGACAACTGTATCATTGCTGTCTGAATCAGATAGCACATAAAAGTTTTCCTGAGTGTATTGTTACATGTTCTTTCAAAGCAAACACAGATACTCACTCACCACTGGTCAATAGAGGAAGTGGTGTGTCATACCAGCTCATTCTGGGCCACTTTTGGGACCAGTTTTGGGCCCATTCATAGTTAAAAATCTTTAGGTTTTTTTTAACAAACAGCAAACTGATTGGATTTCACAATAACAAAAAAAATAAAAAATAAATAAAATAAAATAAATAAATAAATAAATAAATAAATAAATAAAAATAACAAACAAAAAAATAATAATAACAATGTGTGCCAATAAAAATGATAAAAAAAGCAAAATAGAAACTAAATTTTTGTAAAAATTCAATGAATCATAAACCAAAGTAGGTAAGCTCATTAAACATGTTTTTATCTTTCTATGTTAGAGTTTTGAAACAATAACATTAATAGAATTTTTTTATTTTTCACATACTACTAGGGCGTCAAACTGATTTCTTAAAAAATGGAGAGACAATTCTGTAATAGAATCTAAAATGGCATAAGCACCAAAGCATAATAGTATAATAATACTTAGATCAGTCAGCTAAATACTGCAATAGAAAGAATGACAGACAAACTAGCTGTTATATAGATGTGTACAGTTTCACCAAACTATTTTTATTGTCTGCCTGCTTGTTGCCAGGTTCTTTTAGCATATCCCTCAATTTGTTAACTACCGTAATATGAAAAATATCATTGATCAGTTACATAATAGATGTGTTAAATATTCTATAACTGCCAGCTGTTAGTATTTACATGTTCATAATGCGAGGATTTCCTGGTATTTCATTCTGAAAAAATAAACAATACAAAATACTTCTGTCATTTCCTGGTTAGATTGGTTGTTGATTGTACTGTTGTTTTATGTTGCATTAACGATTTTTCAGCTATTGGCAACGGGAATAAGATTTTTAATCTTTAAGGATTAAACTAAGAAAAGTTCGTGCATGCGTGAGTTGTGTGAGTATTTATTATGGTCTGTATTCTATTAGCTCAAACTCAGGGTGTCCTTTATGTTAAGTTGCTTTTATTAAGGATCCGGTATGTCGCAGACAAGCATATTACTTCCAAAGTGACATTATCTATGCATTAGGTGAATCAGTTGATGCTCTGTGCTATTGATGCCAAGAGCCAGGAAAGGAAGCAGTATGTGTATCTCAAATTTTAAAGTCATACACATGACCTGGCCAGTGTTCCAACCCTTGACCTCCTGGATTGAGAGGTTTGGATGTTTGTGATAGAGAAACTGTTTTATGATACTGTATTTATCTTGTGCCTATTTCATTTCCTTCCTCCTTTATCATTACCGTATTTACAAAATTAACATTAACAAGTTAATTAAATATCTTAATTAGATTATTAGATTTTTTTTCTTTTGCATATTTTAGAAAAACAGTGTTTTATAATGCCAAGTAATTGCATCAGTAACTAGAATGTAAACTTGTGAGCAAGTATCTGTCTGCATATCAGCTCTTAAAGTGGTGCTCCAAATAGCGGAGGAAATTCCAAGAAAGAAAGAACTCTCTGGATTTCGGTGGTTTTAACCGGATTTCTCCGAAGTCCTTCCGACGTCCGAAAATCGGTGAGGAATCGACCTCCCCATGGTCAATCCTTACCAGTTGACAAAATTTCAACCTGATCAGATAAGAAACATAGGAGATGTCTGTGAAAAAAATCTGTCAAAAACAAGGGAGAATAATAATAATAATAATAATAATAATAATAATAAAGATTATGAGTAACAACAAGATGTCTGCTGATTTACAGACATAATTTAAAAGTTTACAAAATGTTTTTGGTAAAAAAATTGAGAAAACAGTGTATTTCTAAATTAAAAGGATTCAATATAATAACCTGCATTCAAAACCCCATGGTATACAGATGTAAAACCTATTAGATACACAGAACACCACTTTACACATTGTTTAACATCTGACAATGTCTTATAGTATGTTATAAATGTTGTTTACAAAATGCTATCATCTAGTGTAGTGTTAATGGTTATTTGGCAGGTCAGAATTGATGTGCATTTCTGGGTTATGTTTTTAAAGTCAGTTTTATTTTTCTTCAATTATCATAAGAATATAACTAGTATTTGAACCATTATTTAATTCTATCACCATTCAGTGTGTAATGTATGGTCAGTATAAATGTTCAGAGATGGTAGAAATGAGTGCTCACATTTATAAATGTCTTTACGTGTGATATAACTGGTACATCATTCCTGGACCTATAGCTCAGATCATTTGGCATTTGATACGGTACATGTACTAGCTGACATAATTAAATAGGTGGTTCTGAATGATAAAATGTAGCATGAATAGAGTTTAGTCGAGTTGAGTAATGGTGTTTAACGTCCCAGTCAAGAAAATTTCACTTATATTGAGATGTCACCAGCTATAGGCGAAAGTGCAGAAATTTTTGCCTGTGTGTTGTGCTGATGGCATTAACCTAGAAACACATTGACAAAGTGGGATATAGCCTAACAGCAGGGTTCATTATCATGCCACACCTCCTGTGACACGAGACCTCGTAGCATGAATAGACAAACAGTGTGTAGTATTGTAAGAACAACAGTGTAGCATGTTAAAAACAACAGTATATAATATTGTCAGAACATAGTGAGAACAGCTATTATTAGCATAGTGAGAATATTTGTATAGCATGTTGAGAACAACAGTATGTGGCAATATCCATTTAAGTGAAATAAAACCCGTATAAAAGGGTTTAGAGAAATAGACTTCAGTACATTTAAACATCAGAACTAAACACATACATGTACATTATTACAACATTATATAAGAGTTAAGATGTTAATAAAACTTGATCACTCTAATATTTGTTATCTGTTGTAGCAACTTATTTAATTACAGATAGCTTTTTACAGAATCTCTTAGTAAAACATATAAAAAAATCTAATAAAGCAGACTGGACATATTTGAGGAATGGACATTTGTTGATGCAAAATTAATTGTTTTCTGAGAAGTTTGTGATAAGAACAGAACAGCTTATTTAAAGTGTGGCTAATGGAAGTCTGATCACATTCTATATAATTATTGTCAATCAAAGCTATTTGAGCTTCCATAAAAACAATCATTTCTAATGTTTAACAATATTAGATGAATGTAATAAAAGGAAGAAAAATCAAATTCTGATGTGTTGCTATGAAACAATCACATTAACAGGAGTTCTCTATTATTTCTGGGAATTATAGTTCCATTAAGTGAATTATAAGACAGGTATATGATAAGATTAACAAAATTAGTAGATTTCTAAGAGGTGGGCTGGGAGTTTAGATGGATCAGAGTGATACTATTGTGTAACTTAAAAATAAAATAATTGTACATTGTACATTTAATTCATAGCTCATTGAAAAGTAAACCTTTAAATGGCTCTTTTGGTGGTCGAGTGGTCTAAAGTCCATGCTTATGAAATACAGTGCTTCTCTTCACCTGGGTTCCAATCCCACTCAGATCTTGTGTGAGAAAAGTTGTCAGTTAACTTGCCAAATGTTATGGTTTTCTCTTGGCACTCTGGTTTTTTCCACAATCCCTGAACTGCTGACCACCTTGATATAAGTGATAGATTCTTGACTAGGGAGTAAAACATCTTTAATCATTTTCATGGTGATGGTTAAACCATTGCTGTAATTTAAATAGTTATTGAAGAAAAATTTCGTTAAAGGCCTCTATATAACATGCATGTATATATTTTTCCAGAAATTAAACATGATATAAGTCTAATAAGAAGATACAACAATGATTGTCTATGTCAGTTATAAATAGTTATGTAAAAAGATGAATGTACACATGAACACATGTGCTTTTGATTGCAACTAAGGACTTAAAGTAAATACTGTAGATCTTTTTTTTTATATTACTTTAGAGATACAGACTTCAATAGCATGAATACATACAAAACAGGGTGGTGATATTTATATATATATAAATGATGTAGTATCTCTTAGTTAAGATTTTTAAATTCATTGCTTAACATTATTAAACTCCATTGGGAATTGTTTTAATGGTAATTTTAATTTGATTCGGTGGAATGTTGTTGTACGCCCTAGTCAAGGCCATTTATCTCAAGGCAGTCAGTACTGGTGTGGTGGAAAAAACTGTAGTACCGAGAAAACATGATTGAACTTAAACAAGTGAACTGAAAAAAGATCTGCCATGATTTTGAGTTGAACTTACTTGGATTGGTAAAAGTCATGTTGAGCAGTATGCTGGCAGGTTAGACAACTCTGCTACCAAAGCTCTTCATAATTTCTGTTACCATTTGAATGAAAGGTTTAGGGAACAGATTTATTTTTCGAAAATTCTAGATATTTTATTGGCTCATAAAAGTTGTTAGATATGTTTATTTATATTTATCATAAAATTGGAGACAGTTTCGTAATTAAAATATGGAAAATACATGTAATTATGATTGACAGTTTATGTTGCTTTTTATATGTTTAATGGGGTAATTACAATAATTTTAAGTTACTTGTTTATTGTTCAATAATCAAATACAGCACACTCATAGGAAATATTCTAGAGATTGTAATTAAACCATCAGTCAAAAAAGGGTTTCTAACATTCAGCAAGGATAAAGAATAAAAGTTTAATTGAGTAAAGGTTAAAAATTTCTTCAGCATGTATGTTATTTACATGCATATGTTTGAAAGTCTATTTTCAAATGTGGGGGAATTATATTGAGTTAAAATAAAAAGACATCAACAGATATATGGGTGGTTAAAGTTGCAGCATTTCATGCATGTAAGTAAGAAAATGGAGAGAAATTGCATGGCCAAGTGGTTCAGGCTGTATTTCTCCTGTTTCAAAGTTACAAACTCATTTTACCCATCTTGTTTGTGGTTTATTCTTATCAATCACATTTCACTCCAAAGTGTTCTAGTCCAACTAGCTGATGAATATATATAGATATTATACCTCATAAATTTGTTTTTCTAATGAATGCATTGATTTTACTCAGGGCGATATTTTGCAATATAGACCAGAGGCTCTGGGCAGTATTATGTTTGCTTACGTCACATGATTGCCCTTGATGACGTAATATTACACTAAACACAAAATACATCTTAACCCGAATAGTTTAATTAGTGGTTTAACCGTGACAAATACAAAGTTACAGTCAGGAACGGAAACTGTAATACGTAAACAATCATGTCTTAAAGAAATTAATTAATTCTAGAAAAATGCTGATACTCGGTACATTTGTATTTTGTGATGGTATCCATTCGGTATAATATAACAAATATTTCATGGGGTTGCGGGCTATATTGCAGTTTATGGACTGGGCAGGCACCCCGAAAATACAATATAGACCTCAGCTTCGCTTCGGTCCATATAATATTTTCGGGGTGCCTGCCTGGTCCATAAACTGTGATATAGCCCGCAACCCCATGAAATATTTGTTAAATATTACATTTAACAAAATATCTAGTATGTTGGAAGCACTAATGGATTGGAAAAAGTTTAACTTTTTATATATGACAGTTAGCAGTCGTGTTTTCGTGCCATGAATACTGTATAGACAGGGAATGAATATACATGTACCTCAGAAAATTTTTCAGACACCAATAGGGATTTGAGTTAATACAGGCTGAATTGGAAAGCTATGACATAAAAAATAATAATAACACAGTGTTAATATTATCTACATCAATTCAGTTATTGTAATTGGCTGTCATTTAACACAAATTTAATGTACATAGTCCCTCACAGTAAGTTAAAAACAAAGAGTGCATTTGGAGAAGATTTGTTCAAGTAATCAAGCTACAGTTGTATTGATTTGTAAATTCGATTACATTTGTATATCTATTTACTGGTTTTTGTCTTTTTTCCCATTAGTTGATAAAACACTCAAGAGTATTTTAATCTTTTCCAAAGAAACGTGCATATTTTTTTTTTGGTCGAATTAACTTGAGAATTTCTGTTTAATTACCAATTTATTTTGACTGAACACAATAGATTGAATCATTAACAGAAAAGTGACTTGCCTCTATAGATTTAGAAAAAAAATAAACTGAGTACAACTGTTGTTAATTGTTAGAATTTAAGTTTCTGATGTCAAAGTGAAGACTATCAACAGATGATGGAGCATGTATTGGTTATTTAAAACCAGACATGAATGATATAAGTCTCTTATAATTGCAGTACTTACACTAGATATATAACTAAAACCAGATTGTTTTGTGAAAATTTAAAATAAAACTTGTCATTCTTTTCTTTCTATTTAGTTGTCTTTGTTAAGATGCCAAGTTGATAAGCTAGCCACCATTTTGTTATTTTAAATGGCCAAACACATTTCAACTATTTGACAGACACAATTCAACTACAGTCAAACTTGTCCATAAAGGCCACTCATGAGAATCAGCAAATGTGGCCTTTATGGACAGGTGGCCTTTATATACAAGTTCAAATCATATGAATAAAGAGCAACTGAGATAGATTTTCATTGGCCTTTATAAGCAGGTGGCCCTTATAGAGAGGTGGCCTTTTAGGCAGGTTTGACTGTATTTTAAAGCAAGCTGCATTGAGACTGAGTCACACCTCTAAAACTTTTTTAAGACTGTTGTTACTCTGGCTTTCTCCACTATGCCTGTACTTGGTTTGGGTCATTTGCAAATCTGGTCTTTCTCAGCATTAAGAGTTCTAAAATTATATATAACATGATAATTGATGATTGTTTTTAGATAATATCACCACTGAGGAAGCAGGTGCTCTATATTTCAACAAATTGCCTTTTATATAACAGATGCTGTAACATATCAACTTTGTAATGTAATATATATATTTTACCTTATTAAGTGTATAGATTTGGGTAGTATGTTCATGTCTTAAAGGTTTTGCAGATCAGTTAAAAGATTTTGAAACATACATATATATTTTACATATAAATAAGAAATTTATCTGCAATATCCAGTGTTTGTTAACAGTGGTTTTGTTTGCCTAAAATTACTACCGAATAAAGGTAGTTTCCCCTTGAAAAATAAGACTAAAATTTCCCAATTTGACAGCTAAAATTCCCCAAAATGCAACAGTGACACACAATCAAAGTTTAAGTTAAATCCAGTTGTCCAAAACTGTTCTAAAAGACAAAAAATGTTAGATATTGTCACAGTATAAAATCTTTGCAATGAATTTCAAAATTCTGAGTGTTATATGTGACATAAAGAGGGTCCGAATTTTCCCAATCTGAAAGGTGGACGGTAGTTTTTAAAAACCATAGCAAAATCACTGGTTAAGATTAAAAATACAATGCAGTGAATAAAGAATAGCATGTATAAGGAATAACAGAGAAAACACATATCAAACTAAAGAGAAAACATTTACATCACAAAGTCTGAAAATTCATGTCGATTTTATTGAAATTTGAATATACTTCAAACCATGAATACACACTTCTTTGGATTTTTTTTAAGTAGAAGAACAATATTATATAATCATGTATATAAATATATAGTATGAAATTCAAATGAAATGGAACTTAGTCTGTTGGTAATAAAAGGATATGTCAAATGTTATTGTCATTTCTTTGTTTGTATGTCCATTATTATCAGGCAGGTGGTGTTTGCATAGCAATACCCCTAGATGCAGAAACAACATCAAAAACACTTTATACATAATAAACCACTACACGATCTTGTGTTTTGATTGATTTTTGTGAATGTTGTCGCAAGAGAATTATGAGATAGGTTAGAATCACATCAGATTTGATGGCTGAAAATAGCAATGCCATTTATTGCTTTTTTCGATTGAATTCAAACAAATAAATAGACTTTTGACAAACAAAAAAGACAAATGAATAGACCAACTTTAAGATAATGGTAGCATTAATCACCTCAAACCTTGTAAGAACTGAAGTTGATTCATGCTGTTGATTGTCTACTACTATAGGTTTTGATAAGAACCACATTTTGAGTTACAAGATGATAACCTGTGTTTATACTGTGTTATAGACCTCAGACCTGTATCATTACCTTAGATTTGATATAACATAAAGTTTTTTTTTTCTGACTTTTAACTTTGTCTTTATTTGGTCTTTTTTATGGAGGACCACTGTTGGCCATATTGTCTTAAGCATGCACTTATGGATGGCAGTGCCTCTCGCTATTGAGCTTTGAGTTTTATTTGGTCCAGACCCTAGTGTGAGAAAGATTGTCAGTTTCCTTGCTGCTGGTGTGTGGTTTTTAGCTCACCTGGCAAAGCGTGCTGCGTGTGTACGTGCTTGCGTCCGTAAACTTTAATCCTCTTCTCTGAAACCAATAGCATAGGCCAATTCAAATGAAATTTGGTATGAAAGGTCCTTAGTTGCTATAGATTAAAAATTGTTTCTGACATGTCCGTCCTAAATCCAAGATGGCTGTCGTTCCTATAAATAGCAAAAACCTATAAATGGCCATTACAGGTTTATTTATGTACCGATTTTGTTGAAATTTGAAACATAGAAAAAAGATGTCGGGGGATTAAACATATATAACGGGTGTACTGTACGATTTTTAGTTTTTCCAATAATTACGTAATATGCAAATAAGGTCTATTTTTAGCTTTGAAAATCTTCTTCTCTGAAAGTACATGGCCAATTGAAAGGATATTGAGTGTGGAAGGTCCTTGGGTGGTATAGATTCAAAATTTTATCTGACATGTCTGTCGGAAATCCAAGATGGCTGCTGTTACTATAAATAGCAAAAATCTAAAAATGGCCATTATGGGTTTATTTATGTACCGATTTTGTTGAAATTTGAAACATAGAAAAAAGATGTCGGGGATAAAACATATATAACAGGTTTTTCCGTATGATTTTTCCTTGTGCAATAATTACGTAATATGCAAATAAGGTTTATTTTTAGCCGAAATCTTTGAAAATCTTCATCTCTGAAAGTACATGGCCAAGTATAATCTTCTTGTACTTACCTAACTTTGATATCAGTGTAATTAGGCAGTAAATTAGTACTGACTTATTTCAATCATTGATATTTTGACTTGTATATCTGTTTATTTTTCACTCAGTTACAGGTGCTACATGTTATAGCATTGTAAAATAATCAAACCCTGTATGATAATCAAATGTTGTGGTGTGTTACTATGTTATATATCAGAAGTCAGGTTGATAAATATGTTCTTTATTACAGGTTGGTGGACGATAGATGTGTGGTTCAGCCAGAAGCTGGAGATACAAATAACCCTCCTAAAAAATTCAGAGGTAGATCACTGTTTTATTATCTTAGAAACATTCCTTCCTACGGTCAGTGCATATGTTTACAAATTATTACAAACACATGCACCATGCATTCCCAGCCATATCGTCATGATTATGTCAAAACACATGTGTATACTCTGTCGGTCTGGTGATGAGTGAACGCAGCGATGATAAAGTTCGTGTCCATTCAGTTCATTTGTATCTATGTGTATCTCTATGTTATATATCTGTCTGTTTATGTTAACTACAGATGGTTTGAATGAAACGTTACAGAAATACAGCATCTCAGGAAGCTAAGGTGCCCTCTTGTATACATGTACATGAACTTAATTATGAAATATCTGTGGTGTAGAAGAAAAATTTCAACTGTAAATGTGTACTTAGCAATAGCCAAAACAAACAAGAACACTACACAATACAGTTAGATTAGAAAAAAGCACAACAAGAAAAACCAGATACACATCATGACCACTGATTATAAAATGGTTATTTACCAATATTGATAATTGAAGTTATATTTAGAAAAGTTTAAAAAAATCATAGTAGTGAATAGCTTTTATAATTTCAGTATTTCTTTAAGATGACACAAATAATCTGTTATACTGGTTGTTAAAATAAAGGTTGCAAACAGGTCGATTTTGACTTTGTCCATTCCTTAATGAATTTTGCCAAAACTACATCTGCTCCCATTGCTTGCTAAACAGTAATTAGTGATATTGAAACTTGTTATTCTTAGACTAAATTTTGTCATATTTCACTTTAGAATGGACTTCACTTACTTTAAGGTGAACAGGACTTTAAACAGCAAAATCTTCAGAAAAAATTTATCTTGCTATGAAGTAAAATGCTTCAAAAAATATACAAGCCTCATTGCAAATTTATTTATATTTTTTGAAAACTTGTGGTGACAATTTCACATTAAACTCTATGAAAGTTCAGAAAAAAATCTTTAAAATTGAATCATCATAAAATCCAAAAATTCAATTCAATCTATAAGCTAAGATGTCCAAACTATATAAACTATATTATATTTTATATAAATTTTTTTTCAGAATGGTTATGAAATGCAAGGCATGTTGTAAATTTGTTGGTTTTTTTTCTTTTTAAGACTGTCTATTCAAGATATGTCCTATGAACAGATATGCAGCACAAAAACAGTTTTGGGCAGCACAGCGTTCTGGAGTTCCATCCTCAGCACCAGATACAGTTCTGCTTAAGAAACTACATGTAAGTAACAGTCTGGTCCCAAAAAAAATAAACTAAATAACTGCAATATGGAAAGACAGAAAATACAGTAAAACCTGTGAAAACCAGATGGTTTCCGTTCCTTTAAAAAAAATTAGGTTTTCCCAAGATCTGGTTTTCAGTTTCCACTGTATTTCCCTAGACTTAAGAAATCTACTTTGAGGTTTGGGTTAAAAGTTGCAAAAAAACTGCTTTGATTTATCTAATCTTGATTTTTTCCATCCAAATTACCATTTGTTTTGATGCTAATGAAATGGTTACATCACCATGACAACTGTTTATCACCATACATCCTATTCATTTATTCACAGTATGTTTTGATACACCTGATTATTAGTTAATTGATTGACAGGTATCTGCTTGTTTTCATAGTAACAGTAACTAGGTTAACTGTTTATTTCACCTTGAGGTATACACAAAATGTAATTAATTATCAGTTATATATATTTACATTTCATAAGACCCCCAAAGCTTAATTTTTACAAAAAATTAACAGATCATCTGTGAGGAATTTGTATAAGTCTGTATTTAAACCCTGAAGTCCTGATTTTTAACTGTACACAGCTCTGACATAAATAAGTTGCATAAATCAGATGGAATATAGAAATTTGAAAAGTTTGTACTTTGAAGGAATATAGAAATTTGAAAAGTTTGTACTTTGAAAAATATGAACACATACTGTATTAAAACTACTTATTTGTTAACACTGTGATAGAATAGTCTGTAAATCTAGTTCATACTTGTGAAATTTGGAACCCAGCTCTGATGGTGTCCTTAGCCATTAATGTATGTATCTACAGTGTTTGACTTAGGTATTCAGATGAAATTTGTACAGAGGGCAAGTACAAATCTTAATCAACATGCCCTGCCAAACTTTAACTTGCCCTCAAGATTTACAGTAAAAAGGCTGAACTTGCTAAAATATGGGGTAGATCCCCATTATACATTGTGATGATATAGTGTAACAAGTGTACAGCCAAAGATAAATGATTAAACAAGTTTGCTTATTATAGCAATCTTGTCTTAAACCTGCAAACATTTGAATTATTTTTCAAATAAAGTTTCCATTGATATAATTCAATCTATTTATGCGAAACAGTCAAATAAATGATCAACAGAAACATTTAAGAAGCACAATATCTTAAATTCAACAAGATGTTCTTGATTCAGCAAGTTGTCTTGTATATAGCTGGTCATTCTTATGATTCCAGTTATATAAAAGTGGACAGCAAACATGAAAATTGAAATACATGTTTAACAAAATCAGTTGTGCAAGATGTCAGCAATGTGTCTTGCATTCAGCAAAAAGTCTAATCAAATTCATAAACATAGAGGTTTTAGATTGAGCAAGATGTCTTAAAATTAAGATGAATAATATTGAGCAAGGTGTTTAAATTCAGCAAGGTGTTTTCAATTAAGCATATTGTCTCATTGAATTTAGAAAACTTGGATTTCTTTTATGTAGAAGGATGTTTTAGATTTAGCAAGATGTTTTAAATTTGGCAATATGTCTATAATTTGGCAAGATGTCTTACTATCAGCAAAGTGTCTTAAATTAAACCAGATGTCTTAAAATTTGGCAAAACTCCTAACAATGAATAAAATTTCTTAAATTAACCAGTTTCTTGAGATTCCAGTAGTTTTGAATGTGGACAGCAAACAAGAATATTGTAATAAATAAAATTCTTTTGGTAAGATGTCAGTGATGTGTCTTGCAATAAGCAAAAGTCTTATTGAATTCAGCAAAGATAAGTTGTCTTAAATTCAGCAAGGTGTCTAAAACTCAGTAGTATTTGTAGATTCCAATTGTTCTAAAATGTAGACAGCATTGGAAGAAAATAATTATTGTAATATGAGAAATGTTTTGCGTAGTTGTGATCAAAAATACTAAAGACAACTTTTGTTGGTTGCTGACTTGTATTGACTATGTGTCATGTTATATCTTGGAAAATTACAGAAAATGTATTATATTAGTGCTATATTAAAACTGATGAATCACTGTCATAAATAATAGGATTATACCAGGTAAATCAGCTGACTTCGATTTAGGTACCGTATATAAATATGTAACAGAATCCACAACTTTTTTGTGGAATTAATCTTTTTTGACAGTCTTTTATCACAGAATGATAAGATTTTACTTAAGAGTAATATATGACATGTTACATATCCTCATTACTGTCAGGTAAGGAGATGTAGTAGAGAATTTTCTCTTCAGCAAAGTATTACTACTATTTTGTATTAAAATTGACAAAATAGCATATGTAATGAAATATAGAAAAATTGTTGTTGTAACTTGTACATTGCAATAGCCATTGATATTAAGTCCTTTCAAATGGGAATGGAACAAGAAACCTGAGTCAGGATAAACACATATTAAGCCCACTTCTGGTACTATTAATGATGAACAATTGGAACATTTTCATAATCGATTATCGGGAACCAATCGTGCGGATTAAACCGATCAATTATCGCGATAATTGGAACTTATAAGTTTATAAACAGTTACAGTAGTTTCAGTATTTTAGCATAATTATCTACTTATCATACCTATAAACTTTCACTAGTCCTATATTCCGATCTACTTGTTGCAATAGATTGCCCACTGCCTCATGGTGATGATGGTCAGCCATTGTTGTCTTCTTGTTCTCTCTTAGATTCTTCTGGCTGTTACGCGTACCATACACAAAAAACGGAATGATCTTTTACTAGTGACAATGGATTATTGAAAATGTCAATCGATAATCGAAATTGTGACTGATTTAGCGATCGACTTTCGATTATGGGCGATAATCGTTTCATTACTAGGTATTATACAGTTAATTTTTGACTTTGTTTTACTATGTTAAATTTCACTCATGCATATGAATATTGAGATTCTACCCAATAAAGAAATGGTTTTTTATTTGTTCATTATTACCATTCTTCTGGTTAAGTATAGTGCAAAGAATCCAAATTAAGTTTTGCGATGTATATTAAGATTTTGTTTTATATTTGCTAACCTTTTCAGTATTGTTCTAAATTCAGCGTGATAGGCCACAGAGACTTAAAACTATAATACAACAAATCTTAGAACCTACTCAAAGATTTCAAAAAAAGTTTTCTCAATATGTCAATGAAGCTTTTCAATATGCTTCAATCATTTCAGGTGTTACTTGAAACCCTGCCTTTCATGGTATTGGTTAGTTCTTATAATACAAGACATTGATAGGAAGATTTTATCTTCTTTAACCATATTTAAAAATTATAATTTCAGCATGCGGCAGAACTGGAAAAGAAGCAGAATGATAATGAATATAAAAAACAACTGGGAGTTGAAATACAATATGGAAATGTCATACAGGTATAAAAACACATAAAACATAACAAATGTTGAATTATATACACAAAAAAGCTACACATAAAAATTACATACAAAAAACTACTAGTATACATAGCAATTATTTATACAAAAAAGCTACACACAGTAATTATACAATAAAAAAATCTACACATAGTAATTATACATACAAAAAGCTACGCATAGCGAGGTTTTCCCTTAGTTTTTGAAACTTGGGGACATATGTCCCCTTAACATAAAATTTTGAGGGACAAATATAATTTAGGGGGACACAACCATAAAAGTGTAGATGATCATTGAAATGGAATATTTCCGGATTTCCCTTTCTATCAAGATTAGGCCAGCATGGGTGCATTTGATTATTTTTATGGGACATTTATGATAAAATTTGTCAAAACACAGCTTTTTGTGCACCAGAGAAAACCCAGACATAGTAACCATACACATAGACTACAAATTACTATGTACAAACTACACATATCAATGATACCATACATAAATACTATACATAGTCACCATATATACAAATTGACTACAAAATTATCGTATTATATAATATGTGTTTATTACACATAGAAAAAAATGTCATTCTGAAATGACTACAACACAAAATATTTACTATTTCCTAACTATAAATGTTAAATGATGATGATGGTGATGATGATGGTGGTGGTAATGATGATGATGATGATGATGGTGGTGGTGGTGGTGGTAATGATGATGATGAACATGATGATTATCATGATGATGATGACAACAATTGGTTATATTTGTACTTTTTCTCAACCCACCATTGCTGTTTCTGCTTGTGTTAGCATTTATACTGTGTCAGAATAATTTCCATACCCTACCATCAAGGAAAATATATATTCCCTCAAATGCAAGTGTTTGTTCTAATAAGACCTGTGTTCTGTTACTCCTTTTTTATCAAAGAGAATAGTTTTTATAAAAGATAAGATTCTGCAAGAATATAAAAATGATTACATAATAAAAGGCAGACATTAATTATGTTTTCATATATCAAAGAATGATGTATAAGATGTTCATTCTTAAGAAATTCTTGGATGTAAGCACCTTCGGACCTTCTCAATATCCATATTAATCAACATGTTATCAAATTAATCTACCATGCAAAATTATCGCTTTATTACATAAACATTAACTGCAAAACCATTCATGTACACATGTGAATTATTAATAAAACAGTTGAAATTTTAAATCATGAAGTACATATAAAATTATTAAGAGTAAAAATAAATATCTGACAATTTTTCTGAACATTTCAGCTACTACATATTAAGATTGATAAATATCTGACAATGTTTTACCAAACATTTCAGCTACTTCATATAAAGAGTAATAAATATCTGACAATTTTTTCTGAACATTTCAGCTACAACATATTAAGAGTAATAAATATCTGACAATGTTTTTCTGAACATTTCAGCTGCTTCATATAAAGAGTAATAAATATCTGACAATTTTTTCTGAACATTTCAGCTAGAACATATTAAGAGTAATAAATATCTGACAATGTTTTACTGAACATTTCAGCTCTTTCATAATAAGATTAATAAATATCTGACAATGGTTTACCGAACATTTAAGCTACTTCATATTAAAAGTAATAAATATCTGACAATGTTATACTGAACATTTCAGCTCCTTCATAATAAGATTAATAAATATCTGACAATGGTTTACCAAACATTTCAGCTACGACATATTAAAAGTAATAAATATCTGACAATGTTTTACTGAACATTTCAGCTCATTCATAATAAGATTAATAAATATCTGACATTTTACTGAACATTTCAGCTCCTTCATAATAAGATTAATAAATATCTGACAGTGGTTTACTGAACATTTCAGCTACTACGTATTCAAAGTATTAAGTATCTGACAATGTTTTACTGAACATTTCAGCTCCTTCATAATAAGATTAATAAATATCTGACAATGGTTTACTGAACATTTCAGCTACTTCATATTAAAAGTAATAAATATCTGACAATGTTATACTGAACATTTCAGCTCCTTCATAATAAGATTAATAAATATCTGACATTTTACTGAACATTTCAGCTCCTTCATAATAAGATTTATAAATATCTGAAGATGGTTTACCAACATTTCAGCTACTTCATATTAAAAGTAATAAATATCTGACAATGTTTTACTGAACATTTCAGCTACTACATATTAAAAGTAATAAATATCTGACAATGTTTTACTGAACATTTCAGCTACTACATATTAAAAGTAATAAATATCCGACAATATTTTTCTGAACATTTCAGCTACTTCATATCAAAAGTAATAAATATCTGACAATGGTTTACTGAACATTTCAGCTCCTTCGTAATAAGATTAATAAATATCTGACAATGTTTTACTGAACATTTCAGCTACTACATATTAAAAGTAATAAATATCTGACAATGTTTTACTGAACATTTCAGCTACTACATATTAAAAGTAATAAATATCTGATAATGGTTTACTAATTATTTCAGCTATTACGTATTCAAAGTAATAAATATCTGACAATGGTTTACTGAACATTTCAGCTTCTTCATAATAAGATTAATAAATATCTGACAATGGTTTACCAAACATTTCAGCTACTACATATTAAAACTAATAAATATCTGACAATGTTTTACTGAACATTTCAGCTACGGTACTTCATATCAAAAGTAAAAAATATCTGACAATATTTTACTGAACATTTCAGCTACTTCATATTAAGATTAATAAATATCTGACAATGTTTTACTGAACATTTCAGCTTTTGCATATTAAGAGTAATAAGTATCTGACAGTAAATAAGAGATTACCAGCTTTGTTAGAGAAGAATGCTATGAGGGTAGCTTTAGATATGGCTGGAAATGAAGGCTCCTGGTTCTACATCTCACCATTCTACAAACTTAGACAATCTGGAGATAGTGTAATGTGCAATTTTATACTCTCTTTTTTAATTCAGTTATTTAATTGACAAAAAAATTGTGTTAACAGCTTTGATTAATGAGCATTTAAAAGGTTAAGTGTTTGTGAATTAGATTTGAATGAGTCATTACATTTTGCAAACAAGCTTAATTTTAAACTTTAAACTACTTTTTCCAATTTTGATCTTCAACATGGAAAGTCAGCATACATTCTTGGCAAGCTTAATTAAGTTAAAAAAATAAATGAAAACAAAAAATTTAATGATAACGTAAAAACTCTGCCACCAATGTTTAGTTATATACTTGTTTGTTTTTTTCCAACCAGTGCTCAATAATTTTGCATTTGTTTTTTATTTTCTCAAAAGATTGAAACTGTCACATACACAATTTAGATGTACACCTCTAATCAAACAAGACTTAGTATTATGTTTTTATCAGACCTGTATTAAGATACTCAGTATTGATGTGTAATATTTTGACTATTTTATGTAGGTTGTTGTTGGAGATAAAGTTGTATTAAATCCAGTAAATGCAGGTCAGCCTTTACATGCCAGTAACTATGATCTCATTGACAATCCCGGATGTAAAGAAGTAAGTACACAACATGGCCAGTTACCAAGGTAACATAAAGTAACATAAACATCCATAAATTATTACCTGTAGTAAAAAAAGAACAAACTTCAAAAGCCAGTAACTGTAATCTCATTGACATTTTTGTCGAGCCTGGCATTGCCATAAGGCAAGACTTAGGTGTTACTTTTCTGGTGTCAGCGGCGTAGGCAGTGGCGCCATGTCAAAATGTGAAAGTTTATGTTAAAGTCAAAAACTAACCAAGCGAGACATTTAATTCTGTGGAATTCTTGTTGATGTTAAGGTGTATAAGTCATGACCTGGTTACATAGTAACAGGATATTAAACATTTATTTCATTTTTCCCAAACCACACCTCTTGATATCTATTAATCATTATTTTTTAATTAATGTAAATCTTCACTGTTACAGTTATTACTATCTATAGTATATATGGAGTATTAATTTATGTCTGTATTTAAGATTTTATCTCTCTCTCTCTCTCTCTCTCTCTCTCTCTCTCTCTCTCTCTCTCTCTCTCTCTCTCTCTCTCTCTCTCTATATATATATATATATATATATATATATATATATATATATATATATATATATATATATATATATATATATATATATTTAACATCTTTTTCTTGGCACTCCATTCTCTAGAAAATTACATCTTAATTCATATACATCTTTCTTAATCAGCTTCTGAATGGAACTTGACATATATGTATAGTGTAAAAGAAAAGAATGAATAATTGTCATAGATACCTATAAATAAGCTTTAAAAGTCTTTAGATATATAATAATTATATAGTCATTTGGTCATGTCACTGATAATTTTCATCAGCAAAACATGATAGGATTGCAGATCACGAGGACCATTAAGAAATTCTATTACCAAGACATCGGAAGGATAATTACTTACTTTGTGATAAAGAAGACAGAAGTTTATGTTTTCAATGCTAAAAGTCACTACCTTCTGACTCTGTGGTTAATAAATGTTTCTATCTGAGCACAAGATAAAATGTTATTACTATTAACTACTAGTATTCTATTACTGTTACAAATGTACTATTTTACTACTGTTTCAAAGTTAAATTATTGATAGATTGAAGTGGTTACTTTTTTTTACTTATACAGCATAGACCATAACTGTGTCCTCTGTCATTCTTTCATTTTAACATGAAATCCTGTTGTTGAGAAATAACTTGTATAGACAATATGCATTTTGTTTAATTAAAAAAATAATTTTGCAAATTATGCAACAGTGACCATTTAAGTTACCATATTTCTCGGTGACCCTGATTGGATATTAATGCTTATATATTGTACATTTATGTGCCAGGATAATGGATTGGGTGGGAAGGGTATACTTGTCTTTGACATACTGACTCTGTGAGCTAGCACCTTACCAAAAAATCACCCTGAGTGTATGCTAGTACACAGCAAACCATAATACTTACTCAAACATAATTTACGATTAAATTTCTTAAGAAAAATGAACAATTTTAATATAATTTCTATGACATAAGTCTTTTATTTTTTATATTTTGTTATGTTTTAAAAACCAAAATCAAGAACTAATGCACAATAAAACATTTACTGCACCACCTGCAGATGATGAAAAAAAAAAACATTTATGCTTTTGGGCACATGAGTGGGCATTGCTTTATAGCATTTGGATCATTGAGAAATAGAAGAAGGTTTTCTCACCTTCAAAACAACTAAATTGTTTTAACTTCAGCAAATTCAATTATTTATCTAGTAAACTTGGATTTTTTTTTCATGGAATTTTATGATATTTTACTTTCTGTTTTAATGAGTGTAATAAGTGCTTACATGCATACCAGGTCATAATAAGTACAGAAAGGAATCATTATTGTCAGCTTATTACATGTATTGTTTTTTTTACACATTACCCCTTGGCATTATTTTATTCACAAGAATTTATTTAAAGGGAAAGATGCTACGGAGGAAAGTCGGGAAATTTGTATTATATATAGTCTTTACAAGAAACATTAAGAAATTTTCTAAAAGTATACTGGAATATATTTATAAAAAAGTTTTGTTAATTAATGTTTAATTGATTAATTGTGTTGTATCTGTAGGTTAATGCAGTAAATTGTAGTACATGCTGGAAGATGACTTTATTTCTAGATCACAGAGAGAATGTAGATGATGTTTTAAAAGGTGTAAGTATGCCTACATGTATTATAATAGAAAAACCTTGCCAAATACTGTAGGTTCAGGGGTGGATCCAGGTTTTTATGAAGAGTGGGGAGGGGTGGGGGGGGGTTGAAAATTTTACCATGAGATATTGCAAGTGTGGAAGGCACTTCCCCCTGAATCAGGATGTAAATCACTTTTACTGCATTACTATCAACTCTTCAGATATGATAACTTCAATACATCATGAACTCTGAGTTGAAATTTATAGTGTTGTGTACCTTGAGATATAGATATTTTAACTTTGAAAAAATTTGATGTGTAACACCTGGCTGATTTTGATTAAAAACCATAAACAATATACTTATCTTTATTTAAAATGACCAACAGTATTATCATGACACAAAAAAAAAAAAAAAAAAAAAAAAAAAAAAAAAAAAAAAAAAAAACCAGACATTTTTTGGATCTAATTATCTTCAAATATTAAAATAAGATATTTTTAAACCCTTTTTATAAAAAAAATCTTTCGTTAAACTGCTATTGAAAAGATATTAACATTTAATATATTGAATCTCAAAAAATGTGCCTATTTAGCTAGTTCTATCTTACCTTTTTTGTTTATACATGTATGTATGTGATAGATATTGATGTGTGCAGTTACATTCATATACACGTATTTCAACATATTTAAATAAAAAAAATGGTTATTAAACATTATACTTGCAGGGTGATGTAGTCCGGTTGTTTCATGCTGAAGAACAGAAATTTCTGACCTGTGATGAGTACAAAAAACAGCAGTATGTTTTCCTGAGAACCACCGGCAGAACTTCTGCCACTGCTGCCACCAGTTCTAAAGCATTGTGGGAAGTGGAGGTAAATACTGGTCTGTTAAACAGCAAACTTGAGGCATATATAATGTTTTGACATTGTCAGTGGGTTGTTGTCAACATTAGTATTAAGTATTACAGTGAATGATTTTGGTGTGGAAATAAGAATTTGATTATAAGCACATCTTGCATTTGCCATGTATAGCACAGCATAACATGGCAATGTCTAACTAATTCATCCATTATATCAACCAGCAGTTTTTATCCTGTTGAGTATTTATCTTATTATAGTTAAAATGTTTTCTAATGAATTAATTTCTGTTTAAATATATATATATATGTCTATGTACTGACTAAACCAAACTTTTTTTACCTTTTTAATGTTGGTTTTCCAACTTTTTTACTTTTAATATGAGTAATACATCTTATATGTATAGCCATGTCTAGTGTTACTGTTCTAAAGCATTGTGTAATATTTGTTCAATAGAAAATAAAGTCTATACATTTCATATTAGAACTTTGGCAGTTTATAATTTTTGACATGTTTTAATTTTCTGATCCATTATACCTATAAAATCATGAAAAAAAAAATTCAAATTAACCACTAATATTCATTTGGGGAGGAATTGGATGCATATTAAACTTTCTATATCATATTTGAAATGTTCTACATAAAATTGATGCAATTGATGCACTTATTTCGCACTTTTTTCGAGGATTTGATTATTTAACTTAATTTGTTTTGTTAGGTTGTACAACATGATCCTTGTAGGGGTGGAGCAGGTCAGTGGATGAGTTTATTATAATTTAGCTTGATTTGTTTTGTTAGGTTGTACAACATGATCCTTGTAGGGGTGGAGCAGGTCAGTGGATGAGTTTATTTAGATTTAAACATCTTGCAACTGGACAGTATTTGGCTGCAGAAGTGAGTATTGCTAGCTTGTTTCTTGCATCACACAAGAAACCCCTTGTTCAAAAGTTTTTATATTTCCAATGGATTCTTTTATAATTTTCTTTCAGAGTATGATATTATTTGGTATTCATCTGAAATTTTATTCACACAGCATGGATACAAATGTATCAGTTTGAGTTTTTAAATTCTTATTTGTTTATGATAGCTATATGTACTTAATAATACTTTGTAATAAGAAAACATTTGTAAATAAGAAAGAAAATTTATTTAAATATACATTACATTAGCATTCATAGGTAGATAAATTCTGTGTAATTTATAAACCAAGTTGTCTTGGAAAAGACTAAAAAAAAATTAGATGATTACAGAATGATTTCATTTTCTCTTTCAGATTGCGGAAATAAAATATAATCTTTATTGTGTTTTTCTAGATTAAGAACACTTGTTCTCAAAAAAAAAATTTTTTTTGGTCTTTCTATTATAATTTTTGCTGATTTTGCAAGGTTTTTTGGCTTGTTAATATTATTTGTATATATGATTGACAACATCTATATATAGATTGACAAAGACACTAGTAATGACGCAATGAGGAACAAACTACGTGGAACGCCCACATCAGCAGTATACTGCCTCGTGTCTGTACCACACGGTCATGATGTAGCTACAATATTTGAACTGGATCCCACAACAATGACAAGAGATGCATATGTACCAAGGTAATTTGTCAGGTGTTAGAACAAAAAACCAGAGTAGAATTATTAAGTGGTTAAACTGCCCCATGTATGATGTTAAACATAAATGTACATCTTTAAGTTCATGTGACTGCCTTATTCATAAAAAATAGAATTGCTTTTCTAACTCAAAAATCTAAGATTAATGTAGTTTTTCAGTTAGAAATAACCTAAAATATGTTCTCAAAAAATCAAATCATAACTGAATAAAATATATTTTTTGAGCAGTTATTTTTATTTTATATTTTCTAAGTTGGTTTTCATGAGCAGTTCATGTTTTATTATCATGATGGCTGATGAAGACATGTAATCATGAATATACTATCTTGTACATGTATTTTACTGAACAGGAACTCGTATGTGAGACTACATCACCTGTGTACTAACACTTGGGTACACAGTACATCAATACCTATAGATAAAGAGGAAGATCGACCAATCATGAACAAGGTTAGTCACTATAACATTATAACTGCATGCTTTCAGTAATGTTTCTGTATACCCACTGGTACATTATTTTTAGTTTTTCTATTCATTGGTATTGTCCTTATTATGTTTTAGATTCAAGGTTAGATGGGATCTGTGGATACTCGTCAATTTTTAAAGTTATATAAACTTGTAAGCCTAGGCTTATCAAGGCCCTCAAAAAGTTTTATGACTGTTGCAATATTGTTTATAAGCATGATATCACTATATCCAAAATTATCCTGAATATATTTGACATACCATAATTCCATGTTCCTTTCATTCTCAATTTTGATTTCACATGTGGCAGGTGTAGAGAGCCAGGTACATTCCCTTCAAGAGCCCCAGCTTCACATCCCTGCTGGAAGTTCACTTGTATAATTTAATTTGTCAGTTTTCATAGTTTTGGATTGTGATTTGAGCATAAACCACTATGGTTGTGTTTGTCTGAACTGAAGGTTTGAGCATGGGCATTGATTTTACACCATGTGTAATAAGTTTGAACATTCTTTGTGCTCTTTTTACAATATCACGCTACTTCTGGTGGTAAAACAGTTCATTTATTAATATATATTGAATTTTACATTCCTTTTTCAAATCCCTTAATATATCCTGCTCATAATAAAAGACAGATACATGTAGCTTCTTCCTCTTATTTTTATTGATTATATCAAACATATCTTATTCCTAATTTTAGCTTTCTATATAGTAGTAATTACTATCAAATATCATTGCCATAAAATGTATACTGTCAATAGTCAAGGACGAACCTCAAAGCACAGATCATAGTACATAATCTCCAATATCAGATATTTCATTCTAAAAGAGGTCAAGGTCATACCTTGTTTCAAAAGTGGAATACTACAAACAAGACTTTTGTGATTGCTCAAGGCCACTTAATGTTATTATTTTGTCATACATGTGTAATCGCATGGGGAATGGTCTGCTTTTTTGTGTAGGTATTTTGAGGCAATAGTTCTTGGAAGAGAACTACAATCATCACACCTCATGTCAATTAATTGCAAATATCGTACTAAAATCCTAAAGGGCTTTCATCAGTGTATCATGTGGTGCTCAACACATACAAAATTATTATTTGAAGTCAATAAAGAAAAAAAATAATGTTTTTTTCTGTAAAAATATTGTTTTTCTGTAAATAACAACAGGAACATTTTCCACAACCAGTAGAAACAATGTATCTGTATAAAGGTTAGCAGTTATCACATGGAACATTAGTGAAGCCCATTATTTTACGTTTGTATAATTTGCATGCTCAACATTTTTACTTGTCTCTAGTTGCCTGTTATAAGGTTTTAAGACATGCTGCACCATGTAATGCTTTACCTGTGTTTATTTTTGTTGTCTAAATGTTTAGTATTCCGTAAGTTGGTATCATCGTCATAAGGACAATGATGATACAAATGAAGACGAAGATGATTACCGTAAAAATTGTTTTGTGAGTATTTACTGTACACAATATATACACAATGTGCTGTCTTATCTATATAGAAATAACAACCAGGAAATTAGATAGAATGCATCAAAGGTTTGTTTTTTTCTTGAATTGAAAACAAATAACCCAAAAAATGTGGACTGAGAAAATTTCATATTGTGTGTATGCGTGTGTGATTTTTATGGTGTGTGATTATAAATTACTTATAATGTTTTAAAATTTAATATGAGCTTAATGATAATTATTAAAAAGTTTGATTTAGATAATTTTATGTACTTTTTAAATTTTACTTTCTTTAGTAAAATATAAGGACATTATTTATTGCTATGTAATACACTTGACAAAAGATGATCATTAAACATTTCAGCTCAAGTTAATACATAATCAACATCAATAACCCTCTAATAACTAATCATTTAACTGATTTTTTAAGCTTCTTTGAACAATTCGCAGTGCTTGTGTTATACTACCAGCTTCATTACTAGTATTTGCATTGAAAGTTGTTTTTTGGTAATAAAAGTTAATTTTATAAACTTTTTTTCATACCTTAGATAATTTTTTTTTAAAGAAAATTTTTTAAACTTGCTATGTTTTCTTGTAATACAAGATAGTTTTTCTCTGAAATAATACAAGATGCCAAAGCATATGTACCATGCTATATTGTGACAAGATATATAAGTTTTTCACATTGCCATGTGACACAGGATGTGCAAGTTTTTCACATTGTCTTGTGATACAAGATGTGTAAGTTATTCAGTCTTGTGACACAAGACGTGTAAGTTTTTCATAGTGTCTTGTGATACAAGATATTTGGGATTCAACATTGTCTTTTGACACAAGATGTGGAAGTTTCCAAGCAGTCTTGTGACACAAGATGTGTAGGTTTTCCAAGCAGTCTTGTGACTCATAATGTGTAGGTTTTCCACACTTCCTTATGACCTATGTGTAGGTTTTTAACATTGCCTTTTGACACAAGATATTAAGATGTACCTTGCAGTCTTGTGACACAAGATGTTGGGGTGAAACATGCCATCTTGTGACACAAGATGTGTAGGTTTTCAATGTAATCTTGTGACACTAGATGTTGAGATTTTTCCATTTTGTTTTAGGTTACATATTTTGTATTTCAACACTTTTTGGATTTTGTAGATTCAGAGTTAAAGAAGCATGATTATGTGCAATTATATTTTTCAACATTCTTTGCTTTGGGTAGTTTTTGAAAGCATTTGCTATTTCAACACATGGTTTTGGTGGCTATAATTTTCTTACTTCAAACAGCTAGTGCTTGTTACCTGTGTGTTTGAGAATTTCTCAGTCTACATTTTCAGGAGTTAGGTAAAAAATTTACCCTATAACATGTCAGTACAGTTGTATATATAAGTTAATTAGTGTAGCTTAATTCACAAATAGATTAGTTGATAATCCTATAACATAACAATTAACATTTTGGTATTACATATTTTGTTTATTAAAGGTAAGATTTTTTATATAAATTTTTCTTGTAGTAGCTTGCTGTGTGGTCCATTGTCATTTCTTATGGAGAATATAGAATTGAATGATTATTAGAAATAACAAATTTCATTACAATTTTTAAATAGATCAAAGTATGATAGTATAATTTTTTAGAAGCCCTTAGAGTTAGTTTTGGAAAATATTTCAGAAATTTGTGTGAAAATGAAACCAGATTGCATCACATATATTCAAAATAATTTTTTTAGCAGAATTAGAAACAAAATGAAGAAAGTTCAATTATAAATTTTTTAACATTTTTGGTTTTATGTAATTGACCAAGATTTGATATAATTATCAGGATAAAACATAAGCATATCAACGTCTTCAAAAAATATTATAAATCGGATTCATTATGATTTTACATGATTTCTCATTTTGTTTGAATGGAACTTTTATTTCCATTCCATATAAAATCACATACATGACAAAGTCCTATAAAAAAGACATCATTCTGTAAATTTGCCTAATAATGAACATTTTTCAACATGTTTGTTACAAAATTACAGGGCATTGAACATGCAGTTTGCTAATAAAACAAACGTTTATTTTTATAAATCATAAATTAACATTGTTATATCCAAATTTCTCCATTACAAAGGCACGGCTATGTATTGCATTATGGGTAGCAGTAATATTAATCAGATCATTCATGTTGCATCCTCATTATATATTCTGTTATTTGTAGATATTCATATTTAATCAGGATTTGCATTTATTTGTTGAATACATTACAGTAAAACTTGTTTTTGTTGTTTGAAGAGAAATTTGAAAGTCTGTTTAGACCAAAGTTTTTTTCTTGTCACCTGATACAGGTTAAACCAATATATAAACCAATGTTAAAAAACCAAAAAAAAAAAAAAAAAAAAAAAAATTGTTGAAACCAAAATTTCACACTAGAATCCAGTGCCACAGATTGCAAGTTTGGTGTAAACATATTTTATTTGTTCAATAAATCAATATAACATAATAATTCAGTATACATGTATATAATAATAAATAATATAAATATAAAAGGGATCCAGAAACAAGTGAATACATCACTTATATAAATCTGTTTCCCAAGATTGCAAGTTTATATTCAATGCTGATTTTGTTGTTTTTAGACAGGTTTAACTGTACAAGTTGTTTTGCTTGAAGTTAATTAATTATTATCTATAATATACTAGTATGTTGTGTATTTGATCTTACAATTCATTTTTATTACACAAGATTACAGTTGGCTGATTTTACAACTGTTGGCCTTATTTAGAACCTGATCCATTTGATTTGTCATATCTTGTCACTGATTTTTAAGTTTTATATGAAATGTGTTTGGATAGTAAATAATGTATTACTGGTGAAGAGAAGTAAATTTACCTGATTTTTTAAATTCAACATAATAAATCCAGCTAAGCTTATGATATATTGAAGCCTATGTGCATGCATGCCTGCATGAACTTTAATCTCTCTACAACCCTCAACCCCCATCCCACCACCCCCTGAAAACTCCAGATAAATTAGAATTATTGTCAGAAGACCTTTTTTGAGTTGACTAAAGTTTGTTCATGATGGCCAGTCTTGGAGCCATTTTTATTGAACATTTTCAGTGGAATATGTAAATTATTTGCTAACTTTGTCAATTTTTTGGAAATCTCTCTTTAACCACTAGGAAAATTTAAACCAAAGGTTTCTAGTTGAGTAGATTAAAATTGGTTTAAAATTACTTAATCTGGCATCCAAAATGGCTACCATGATTGCTATAGTTATTAATAAAAAACACAGATGAAACAGATGAATGGATGTTTCATATATTTTCATGGATAGATTTTGTCCAAGTTATTCAGTATAACTATATTTAGAACTGTAATTTATTAACTAAGCACAAAGAGCACAGAAAAAGTTTCAAAAAAAGTATATTGTATAGTGCACTGGTAGTTTTAGATCAGTTTGCTTATTTTATTACATGCACATGTTATATGTCTGAACTCCTTTGTACTAAAATTTGTACATACTTAATGTAATATAGTTTGCAATAATTAATTATTACACTTAACTAGCTGTTGATTTTTTTTTAATTTTTATGTTTTGGTAACATGTATAATTTAGAATGCTAAACTTTTGTGAACTAACTTAGGTAACAATATTGCTAACTGGAAAATTGAACTAACTCATATGTATATATTATATCCCAAATAATATATGGGTGTGACAGTAACCTATGTGTGTTTATATCATACAACAAAAACACATATGATCATATTTTACAACATTTAATTCATTATGGGTATGTTTGATATATGTTTACAGGTTGGATGTGCCCAGATAAAAGAAGACAAGGAAGCCTTTGCTATAGTCCCTGTATCGCCACAGGAAGTCCGAGATTTAGACTTTGCTAATGATGCTAGTAAAGTATTGGCTGACATTGCCACTAAACTAGAGCGAGCTTCCATAACACAGAATGAAAGGAGGTGAGAGATGAACGATATTAAAATTAGTATAACTTAAAACTAAATGGCCAACATTGCCGTTAACTTGAATGGGTGTCAATGACTCGGAATGAAAGGAGGTGACCTTAATGATCAACATAGCACTATATTATAACTTAAAATTTAACTAAAAACTAGAATTTTGTGTTCCTATTAATTGTCCATATAAATATAGATATAAACAGTAAGTCATAGGCCTAGCTCTGTACATGGGTATAAAATTCTTAGGCCAAGCTTTGATGATACTCTTTTATTGGATCAACAAATTTTTTTTGATTGTCTGATTTTGGTGTTTGCCTTAGATGTACATTTTATGCCACAGTATAATATTTTACTTGTATGAAGGTAGTGATTTTGATAGCCAAAGAACATGACCAAAATTCACCATAAGTATCCAACATAAAAACATGTATGTCATATAAATTTAAATTAACTTGGAATAGCTAGAGGTTGGTAATGTTTTCTCTTTGTTTAAGGTTACTGGATTACAAAAGTTGATGGTTTAAAAATTACATTTGATATACACATATGACATTACAAGTCTGTTTGAGATATTTTATTTATGAGAGATATTTTATTTATGAGAGATATTTTATTTATGCTTTTTTTTCAAATTATAAATTTTAGTTATGGGTAAGTGGTTGGTAAAATTGTTGTAACTTTGTGCATGTTTGATATTAGATTTACAACTAGGCATTAGGACACACCAGAGATAGTCATTGTTATTATGTCAAATCTCATGTTAAATATTAGATAGAAGAAAACAGTGTTAGGGTAGGGTTTGATGAATTTCTTTGTGAGGCAAAACAAGGTACATGTATTCACAAATACGTAGTTCATCTTTTCACGATAATATACACAATGATCTTGATTTATAATGATGATTTAAAAATTGTAATATGTTGATCTATATCATGGAGAAATTCATCATATCAAAATATTTCTTTTAAGCAATACATGTACTGCTTTTCTGAATATAAAGTACAAATTATAGGGACACTGACTAAATGCTTTATTTTCACAAACTTAATCAAAATGTTAAGAAGGTCAAAATATGACATTATAAGCAAATCATAAAGTAATTTATTTTACAATTTTGAAAATTGAAATGTAACCTCAAACCGATATGGAAATCACAAAAACAATTACTCTTTGGAACCAGTTATATATTGTGAATCAAATTTCTCAGTTATATTAACCTTGAGTGAACTACGAAAAAGTTTACTTTAGTTAATCAGGGTTTAAAATTTGCATGCTGTCAAAAAAGTTTTGAAAATAATAAATGTATATCAAAATTTTAAAAAAAGTGAGTCTGAAAATTTATTTGGATACTTCAGTTATTTAAACAATTTGAAAATAAATCTATTTATAATAACCTCTATAGCTTTTGTAGGACAGCTTTGTAGAATAACAATAATAGATATTATACTTATAACTTATATACAGATTGGTTACTCAGTTACTGTCGGATCTGATATACTTTGTGGCGATGGTTGAGTCACAGAATACAGGAACTGACCCATTACGTATTGAACTAGCCAAACCAAAAGACTGCAGGGACAGACAAAAGTTACTTAGAGAACAGAATATTCTGAAACAGGTATGGATTAATAATGACTGTTTTTCTTATTAACAATAAAATGTTGGTTAAATCAGGAAAGTTATTTTTTAAAATTTATGTTATAGCACATTGATATAGAGGTTTAAAAAAATCTCAGTTTCTATGGTATTTTTTATTTTTATCACATGTTGAGTGGTTTATAAACTAAACTTAGTTTTAGCTTTACCATAAAGGTTGAAAAGTGATGATAACCCTTTTTAAAAGTTGTCTTTATTTGAGCTTACAATTTGACAGATATCAACAACAAAAAGCCTTTTAATTTCAGTATAACTTGATAATTCCAAAGTTTACCTTTACCATTTATTTTTCAGGTGTTTCAGATACTTAAGGCTCCATTTTCTGGACAACAACCATTCCTTAAAATGGAAGAATTGGCTCACAAGATACATACACCATTTAGACAAATATGCAAATTATGTTATCACCTTTTACGATTATCTCAACAGGACTATCGTAAAAATCAGGTCAGTGGCCCTTTTGAGACAAATGAAAAAATTTACAATTCATTCAACAAAAGAAGCTATGGAGCTTGTTATTTTTGTACTCTGCAGTAATTTCAATGACTAGGTATGTGATAAAAACTTACAAGATAGTTTTGCACTGGTTGATTTACTCATTTCTATGAGAAATGTGACAAAATATCCAGAATATATCTAGCATTCTCAGTAAGTAAATGAAAATCTGCTCAAAGGAAAAATAATGGAGTTATATCCCAGAGGTTTTCAAAGTAGTGTCCTAAATTTATAAAAATATAAGTAATTCTTAAAAAGCTTCACAGCATATGTTAACATTGCAGTGGAAAAGTTTTGAACAGAAGGCAGATGAAAAGAATGTGTTACATGTGATCTGTAACATTAACTCCCATATATAGGGAAACATTTATTTGAGCCCTCAAGGATATGATTAAAAAAAAGGAGGTGGGATTCCAAGACAGTATCTGAAACCTACATACATGTATAATAAACTATCTAAGCTGTTATTATTAAGTTGTGCTGAGATTTAGACTGTTTTCTTTGCATTCTGTACAACATAAAATCATTTTGAAATAGATTATTAATTGATGTTACATTTATTAATTTTTTTTTTGCCATAATTACAGGAGTACATTGCAAAACATTTTGCCTTTATGCAGAAACAAATAGGTTATGATGTTTTAGCAGAAGAAACTATAACAGCTCTGCTCAACAACAACAGAAAATTATTGGAAAAACATATCACTAAAGAAGAAATAGAAACATTTGTTAGCTTAGTTAGGAAAAACAAAAAACCAAGGTAAAGTATAACCAGAAAAAAAAACAGGTATATGATAGCAAAAATAACCCTAACAAGCCTAAGAATATAAATTAAGTTCAGTTTAGAATCAAAACCCAAGTTAACTGATTTAAAAAATTAGTTTTAAGAGATCTGTAAGTCTTTTCAAACATTTTTATGTTTTATGTAATGAACTTTTTGAAATATGTGATTCAGAAATTCCTTGATATTGGTTTTTGTCGAGCCTGGCATTGCCATAAGGCTTAGGTGTTACTTTTGTTGTGTTGTTGTAGGTGGCTGTGTCATGTCAAAATGTAAAAGTTTATGTAAAAGTCCATATATACCTCACAAGTGTTAAATAATATTACAAGAAGACTGAATCTTAAAAAATTATTTTCTACTCAATAAAAAACTCACCAGGCGAGACATTTCATTCTGTGGAATTCTTGTTAAACATTTATACTAATGAAATTTTGAAGATATTACACTAATGCTTTACACAGATGATATCATTTTATGTTTTATTTCAAGTTCATGTATGCTGTATGCTTTAAAGAATTTTGATTTGGTCAAAATGTGTCCTGACATTTTACATAAAAAAAGTCTTTACCAATTTCCAAATCGGAACTCGGACTAATTGTTAGAGTGAACATTTATAGAATGCCCCTTAGTTTTGAAGGTTTGTGGTTTTGTCAAAATAAGTTGTGACATTTTGCATTAAAAAAAATCTAACAACTTTAAAGCTGCATTAAGTTTTGAAAAATTAAAACTGTGCTGATTTAATTGATGATGTTCCTAATGAACAATGTTGCTTTTGGTTCAATGATAAAAGCTAGAATAAACACAGAAATAACAATTTCCCAGCGAGATGTAGCATGTGGGATCTAATATTAGAACATTGTTACGTCATAAAAAAACCGGGTCATTTAAACACAACTTACAATACAGTGAAGTATGATAAAATAAACATAGAACCTCATTGAATTTGTCATCTGTGACTTAGTAAGGGATACATAACACCATTGCCAATACACCTTACAGACAATTAATACAATTTGTCAGGTTTCACCTTTGATTCATTGAATTTCCCGTACATCCGTGCCAAGCTCCAAGCTCATAATAATCATATTTCAACATACCGGTTAGAGGATTCTGTTTATTTCCAGCTAATAGGAATGAAATTTTAGAAAATGAATCACACAGATTGTAATTAGAAGTTATTTATTTTTAAAAAAATTTATTTTTAGAAAATCAAAAATATTCAGAAAATTGAAAAACTTACTGCAGCTTTAAGACTGAACTAATGTCATCAGAGTATCCATTTATAGAATTGATAATCACTATGATTGATACATGTTTGTTATTTATTTGTTTATTTTCAGGTTTTTGGATTATTTGTATGTGTTATGTGTATCTAATGGTATAGCGATTCCCGCTACACAAGAACTTATATGTAACTCTTTACTTAGTGACGAGAATCAGGATATACTGATAGAAACAAGGTACGATCTTGTTTGTGATAATTGTGTTTCAGTATTTTTTCATTTACAAAACGTATCTTTAACTAAATATACTTGTACAATAATTTCTGCATTTTTGTCAATTTTTGTCATGGAAATTCCTTGTCATAAATTCTATATGAATGAGCATGATAAAAATTAATGTGACTGTTGTATGTTACTCTCTGATAATAAAGAGGAAAATGCAGTTTTGTTTCCATGGTGTATTCATTTTTGTTGCATATGTATGCATGTTAATGTATTTTATTTATTGTAAGTTTAGTAACCATGGAAACAGATAACTTCAATGCCATGGATACTAGAGGTCTAACAGTGTTGATAATGTTATAAATTTTATGAATTTAAACCCTTATACTAATAAAGTGAAAACTAAACTTGTATTAATTCATTGGTTGGTTTGTATTAAACAGAGTACATAAGTTTGAAAACAAAATCCAACAAAAAAGGTAACAGGAACAAATAGCTTGATTAGTTTGACCTTGACATTTTGACCTTTTATCTGAATATCAGAAAGGTGTATTGTGACTGGCTGATTTAGGAAAGCCATAACATGTTTCCATATTTATCCAATTACAAATTTGATTTGTTTTATTTTGATCAGAAGTAAATGTCTCCTAGATTATACAAAGCCCATTTATTAATATATATGGTATTCATATTCAAGGTAAAATGTCATGCATGAACTGACCAAGCTATACTATAATCTACAGTTGAATCTTGTTATTTGAAACTCTATAGGGATGTGAAAAAAGTTTGATTAATTGAATATCAATGATGGAAGGAACAAATCAAAATTTGATATATGGGGGGGGGGGGGATAATTCAAACATATTTTGAACTTTTTTACCACTCTAAAATCACTTGGCTGTTCCATCTGGAGTGAGCCATGAGGTCAGTTTCAGTTATAAATCATTGCAAATATGATACATTTTTGCCAAGATCACAACAATAGTTCGCATTAAAAAAAAAAGATTTTATACTTTTTCAAAGCTATCTTAGTTCTAGTTCACTGAAAAATTGAAGTACAGCTCACTAACATAATTTTCATTGAAATTTTATTCACAGGAACAAAATGTCATATGACTTATATGAAAATTTGAATTAACGGCACTTCTGCCTGACATTTTGGTCTTTTTTTAAAATTTGAGAATCTGATATAACATAGTTTGAGATAATAGAATTCAACTGTATGTAAAGTTTCCAATGATCACTCTTCTGCAGTAATATTACTTTTAAAATTCTAACTGTATAAATTGTATCATACATGTATAATAATTATTATGATATATGATCTAGTAGAGTTCTCTGCAATGAGTTTTAACTTTGAACACATATTTTATATCTCTCATTTACAAATTAAGCCCCATCCATTGATACTGGTTAAAGAAAACTTTCAACAAGAAACTCCTGGAACATTGTCATTTATATAGAAGATTAAAACACAAGAAAAGGACTTCTTGTGGCATTTACAATTGAATCTTATTTATATTGACTCCTCGTTCGCAAGAATTTTGAAAACAATAAGAATGTTACAGATTTTCCAAGAAAAATATTTATTTTTGGATATTTGCCATAGTAAAATTTCCTTTTAGGATATTTGCTTATTTTTCAGAAAATTTTAACTTGCCATTGAAACAATTTCAAATTTTTTGATATTACTTTTGTAGCATGACTATTATTTTCCATTCAAGAGTTTAGCATGGGGCCTTGCAAGGGTTCAAATCCAGAACTCTTTAGTCATGTCTGCAACCTGAACTACCCAGTCATGTGTTTTACCATCTACAAAATTTCTGACCTTGAAACATTTAATTTAGATGTGGTATTTTCTTATGTAACTTTGTTTTTTACTGATTTTATTGCTAAAAACTGACAAAAACCTGATGCTGGTATATTTTGATACATTATAATAATCTTTATTCTGATCATTAATCATATAGGTAGTTCTTTATATATTAAGCATGAAGTGGCCAGATTCTTTATTGCTAATAAATATATGTAAATTTACAAAATCACTCTTATATATTGTATAGTTTACTTGTGTTACAGCTATGGGTTGGCAAAGTGTTTATAAAATCCATAATTCAGTACACTATGTTTTACATGTTTGTAAAAGTAGAAAGAGAGTCAAAATTTACTGATAAAGCATTCTTACTAGTGGAAACATGATTTTACCCAATATCAGAGAAATCAACAAAATTGGAATCTTTAAAACAATGTCATCATTTGACTCTCTTTGAACTTAAACTTGTGTTACTATGACCTGTTTGTAAACACTTTGTAATCTACTTTCATGGCTATTATAAGAAAATAATTTCTGAGTGAGTTAAAGCACCCATAATATCACTTCTATTCTCCCTTTCTGCACCTATAGAATAGGCACATACTTATCAAAATGTACATTGTATATTTATCATAAATATTGGACTTTTTATACGAGTTTTAAATACTTGTTGACATTATAATGTTGTAACAAAATTACTATGTTGCTGATTCTCCATATTTTTATTATATCTGAAACAAAATATTTTAAGAGCATTTTGTGGTTGTTCAACCTATTTCTTTTAAGATAAATGTTTAGATGAAGATATGGTTTGCAAACTAACTCAAACTAACTCTGCATCAATATAATGATTCAAAACAATATGTACTTTATTCCACTTCAAGAGTACAATAACTCTACCATCTTCTTCTTCTTCTTCATCTTCTTCTTCTTCTTTTTCTTCTTCTTCCCAATACTGAGTAGGATCCTTCATATGGTGTCTTAACTCATGGCATTCTAAATGAGAATGTTTTCTATTGTGAAAAATAGGTAACACATAAGTTTCTATTTGCTGACTCGATAGGGTCAATTTTGCTGTTAGGTTTTGGTACTTTTCAGGTGGCTATGACTAGATATATCAATACACATATTTCTTGTTTTTATCTTCTTTATTTTCCATCATATTGTATAATTATTATGTACAGATTAGAAAAAACTCAGATGGAAGTAGAAATGGAGGTAGAAAGCCCTGATGGAACCCCAGCATCAGAACCGATTGTCACCATTGAAGAAGTTGAGGAGGTAATGCTTATCTGGGATAAGGGTAACAAACAGAAGAGTATCAGGGAACTAGCTGAGAGTACTGCCGACTTTGATCAGGGAGCAGGACACCAGTTAGCACAACAGGAAGTAGCTGATGACATGGCTATCCTAGAATATTATAGGTATTGATATGTGATATACAAAGATTTTTTTCTAAGGCTGTGTACATAACTCATTACAACTCTGCAGGAATTTCATGAAGCTTGTTGCAAATCATTCTGCATACAAAACACTCAACCATGAAATGAAAATGTCTTGATATTTCTTGTACTATATGTTATTCTCACTTTAAAAAGAAATAAAAACAAATTGTAAGTTAGTGCATTCCAGAAAGGTATCTCATCTAATTAGTTTTGATTTGATTCTGTAAAATTAATTACTCCAAAGTCTTGAAATGAAGGAGAAGTAATCTGATAAATCAAGTAAATTTCAAATTTTAATCAGAATAGTCCCTTAGTATACTGGATAGAGAGAAAACCTTATTTCTGGTTGTAATGGAAATGGTTATATACAAGTTACTGGTATTGCTTACTTTGGAATGACCCAGCCAGAGTTTAATATAATTTTATCTCTTGTAAGTTGTAGATTCTGTTGATTCAGGCACTGACGTGCTCCTTACTAGAGTTATCTTGAGGAAATAGTATATAGGTTTATTCAAGAATGTTTTGGCTATATATCTTACATTAACATATTTTTACATACATATTACTTTTTTTTTTTCAGACACCAGTTGGATTTGTTTTCACACATGTGCCTTGACAGACAGTACCTTGCCATAAATAAGTTATCACCTCAGTTAGATATAGATCTGATACTAAGGTATATAGTCAGCTGTTTGTTTTATATCTATCCACATGTCCACATCAGCTTTGTCACACACCAAGATTGTTTGGGTTGCTGTTGATTAGGTTTTTGGTTACAGGTTTAATGAAGGGGGAGTGTTGAGTAATGGTGTTTTATGCTCTAGTCAAGTTTTTTTTTTTTCTGTGTTCTGAAAGCATGTGCTTTGGCTCAGTCAGTCACCAATGGCCCTGACAATTAATTAAAGATATTTCAAGGAAATAGATGCACAAGCAAATGTAACTGTTCTTCAGAGAATTATCGTTTATAAAAATTTAACTCATTCATTGTGTCAAACTGAAAATCTTTTTCATGTTTGTAACATTTTAGCATTTTACAAGCAACTAGATGCCCAAAGAATTGCAGTAAAGAACATGGTACTTTTGAACAATTTTTCTCCATTAAAGATTCAATTCTTTTGTACTTGCTTTAGAATATGTTCCTTTTCTACAAAATGTACATTATTTTCACACATATCCCTTTTTAAGGTGTTTTAAAAGTGAGGCATTGATGCACAGCATGAGAATATCATCTACCGGTATTTGCTTTTTGGGTTCTGTTGTAGGTGTATAGGTATTGCTGTATGGCATGAGAGAGTAATTTTTTCACTTTATGTAACATAGCAGGCATCTTCTATTGTAGATGTGTGTCAGATGAGGTATTGCCATATGATTTGAGAGCATCATTTTGTCGCCTTATGTTACATATGCATGTAGACCGAGACCCTCAGGAAATTGTTAAACCAGTAAAGTATGCCAGGTTGTGGTCTGAAATTCCAACACAGATTTCTATAGAAGAGTAAGTCTTTGTTATAAAAATGACAGGTTTATAATGTACCAGTATTTTTAGTTTTTCATTGCAATTTTTTTTTTCATTTAATTAGTTTCACTGATAAGTGTTTGTTCAATTAAACAATTAAAGGGGGTTATTTCATTTAGAAAGAAAATATTGATTCGTTGCCATAATAGAACAGACGCTTAACATACAGTAGAATCTTATTATCTCAAACTCCAAGGGGAAATCCAAAAAGTTAGACTTATCCGGAATTCGAGATAAACGAAGTTAAAAACAGCAAAGAAAAGGAAATAACCGAACACCCATATCAGAAGTCACTTTCGATTTATCTTGTGAAACTGTAGTTATTGCTGTTTTATTATATGTGATATGCATTTCATAATACATGTAAAAGATTTTCTTCTCTTACTCAAGATCTGTCAATAACTTATTGCAAGGTTGTATTTTACCGACAAACAGAGGATTCTACTTTGGTCCCCATACCAGTTTCGCCTTGTGTGCGTTAATAACCCCAAGCTTACGGTTGTTTTGATTAATGTTTACATCACACAACAATGATGTCAAGCTTGGCAGTAATTAAAACACCCACTAATCTTCTTGATGGTTTATTTGTTTATGCAATGCATCATAATTAACAGATTAAGGAAATCGGGAGGACAGTGCAGTTTAATAATAATGATTGCATTGATTTGACAGCCAAAAAGTCTGTTTTGAGTTAACAAATTTAGTTTTCTCAAATTTTTTGTTCGAGTCAACGAATGTATTTTTATAGGATTTTCATTCATGGGGACGGAAAATTTGTTCGACATATCCGGAAATTCGAGATATCCGAGTTCGAGATAACGAGAGTTATTTTGGTTTAATAAAGAACAACTCTGTCCGGACTTTTTCAAAAAGTTCTACTTATCCGAAAATTCGAGATATCCGTGTTCAAGATAACGAGATTCAACTGTATGTGATATTTGTCATTCATCAAACATTCAGAAAACTGTTAAATTTTTTTTTAAGTGAACCATTTTAGCAAAATGTAAAAATAAAATTAAATTTTTATATCCTTTTCAAAGAAAGTTATCTCCCAAAATTAAAATACATTTCATTATAATGATTAAAAAAATAAATAAATAGAAAATAAAAAATAAAAATAAAAACAGAAATGTATTGAAGTAACTAATTTTATTTATTAACTTATTTTACAAGTCTAACTTTACTATATATTCTATACAAATACATTGTATTTGAATTGTGTTCTATATCAAGTATAGTCTAGATATTAGCATGTTTTAATTTGAAACTTTTTTTTTGGTTTATTAATTTATTATTTTCATTCAGTACCTTTATTAAAACTTTATTTTTAAATTATGCATGTTATTAGAATGAAATATATATACATGTATTCAACTAAATTGAGTAGACCTTATTGCTGTTACACATATTTCACTTTACTAAAGTTGTTAGTTTAACTGTAAATGTAGTATGAATTTTAATATGGTCTGTATTTTTTGTCAAAAATATTTTTTTTCATCGCTTTTCATTATTTGGAAAGATTGCATTAATTTTTTGTGTCAGAGTGAAATATTTTTTCAAAAATATTTTTTTCATCACTTTTCATTATTTGGAACGACTACATTAATTTTTTGCATCAGAGTGAAATGGAGCAGTTGTGTTTTTAGTATGCCCCAGTAATTATCTATCACTTATATCACAGCAGCTCAGGAACGGTGGAAGAAACCAGAGTGATAAAAAAATACCAATAAACTTAAACAGGGGAACTGAAATATTTTCTTAACTAAGATCTGCCAGATTGGGATTTGAACTAGGCAGTGAGAGGCATTGCGATGCAAAAACATGCCCTTTAAACTGCTTGGCCTTGGAGGCCTAAATTTTTGTATTGTATTTTTTTGTAATGTTAGAAGAAATTTAAAAAATTTAGTGATCAGTTAAATTTTTTAAACCAATTTTTGTCAGGGTGGAGGTTCTTTGTGTGACAGCCATACAATATCATGTACATGTATCAAGGAAAGGTTTCCAAATGGGACTAATATATATACATTTTGTATAAAGTTTATTGTTAAGCTTTTCTTTTGAATATTATTTTACAAAAAAAAAAAAAAAAAACTTTTCTAGCCCCTAAACCAGTAAACTAGTAAAACTGTATGATTCTTAAAATTTAGTTGAACATTTGAAGTCTTTCTTTTTTTACAGATTCTTTAAAAATTGTCTTTTTTTAAATTAAAAGTATACTTTTTAAACAGAACGCCAGCAGAGTTTAGCTTTATTGGGATCACCCAGCTTTATTTATACTGTGTTAATGCAAAGTCCTGTTAATAGAGTTCAGTTTTTTAAGTGTTTTTTACAGAAGTCAATGTTTATATCATGTTGACATTATGGATTATTTCAGATATGATAATACAAAAGACAATGAGAAGTATGAGTTCTGAGAGTTTTGTCCTTGTTTTATCATACTAATGTATACCACACCACCACCCCCTCAATCTCTGTGTTAGTTATAACCCCTATACCTATATATATATATAACAAAACCTCCATTACATCAGTCTTGCTAACAAAGCATATATTAAACGTTATGTTTCTTTTTATAGACTTGATTGTAAGTGTATTTTATATATATATATATATATATGTATTATTGTAGCATGATGTAGAGAGTAGGATTTTGATTTAATTCTTTCACCCTGACTGATAAATGGTACAACCCAAAATCACAGAACTGAAATAAACCATTTTAAATTCAGGGGTGAAAGGGTTATGAACAGTTCTTTTTACCAGACTCAAATACTTTTTTATATACAATCTTCATATATGTAAATATCTCTTTCTATTGATGCTGTAACAAGCAAGTTAACACATTTTCTATGAAAATCAGTATATTTTTTTTAGAATTTGAATTTCAGAACATTATGTGACATGTCTTTGGATGTTCATTAAATATAACAGCTTCCCACGAACAGTAAAAGGGAGCTGAGTTTGTGTGACATGTCTATAGAAGTTCATTAAAATGTAATAGCTTCCCACGAACAGTATTGGGGGCTGAACAATACATATATATGGATAAACTTGCCATTTACCAGTAGCTAAAAAGTCATTTTCAAATCATGTAGATAAGTTAATTCTGATGTAACATCTCTTTTCTGTATTTACAGTATGATATGATATTGGTTTTATTTCTGTTTGATTCAAGCACTCATGCTGTGTAATTCAGGTCTGGCGTAGCACTAGTCTGCCAAGGTTTTTTGATGTGAAAATCACAAAATTGTGCATCATATCATATACTTTTGTGACTTGTACATTTTGCCCAAGCTAATAAACAACTAAGTACTGTATACACCAACTCAGTTTGAAAATAAAATGCAGAGCTAAAATCCTAATTGGGATTTTACATGTGCTGCTCTAAATTTTAAAGTATGTGGTTGAAAATCATTAGGGTTAGAAAAATCAGACTGTATAACCAATAGTACTCAGACAACAACATTCTTCAGACTGGATAGATCAAAATTGTCTGACATAAGGGATACTTAATCAAAATACAGCAAATATAAAAAAAAAAAAACCAATTACAGTACATGGTTAGTTAGAGTTACTCTTTGTAATAAATATCATATCTACTTCTGAATATACAAAAACAGGTATTACTTATCCTAATCCTGCATTATTTTTTTAAAAAAGGCCAGCACACTTTTCTTCACACTAACATGTAGAGTGTTTAATGTCACTTTGCTAATCAGTTATGTGTTTGTTCAAGACATGTGTGATTTTCATTTTTTTTTTTTTTTTTTTTTTTTTTGTATGATACTTGTTTTCAAAATGAGGATTTTTTTAAGAATGCATGGTGTGCTTATAGCATCAAGGTTGATGTTTTATTCCCCAATATATGTCAAAGATTTGATGAAAATGAAGTCGGACAAAGCTGTGTCATAAAAATTGTTCCTATTTTTGTGTCATTGTGTTCATTGTGTTTGACTTTCTTAGGTAGCATGAGGGGACATATCAATACACAAGTACATGTACTAGTATTAGGGATGTGAAAAAGAAATAAAGAGATGTCATAAAAGTTACATATCACAGTGACAAGCTCAGTAGACAGCTCTCTGAGACAAAATAGATATATACTATAGTGAAGTCTGAAATCTCATTGACAATATATACACTGAATAGTGAAGTCAGAAATCTTAGTGACAATATATACACTCAGTAGTGAAGTCTGAAATCTCTGACAATATATACACTTAGTAGTTAAGTCTAAAATCTCAGTGACAATATATACACTGAATAGTGAAGTCAGAAATCTTAGTGACAATATATACACTCAGTAGTGAAGTCTGAAATCTCTGACAATATATACACTTAGTAGTTAAGTCTAAAATCTCAGTGACAATATATACATTCAGTAGTAAAGTCTGAAATCTCATTGACAATATATACACTGAATAGTGAAGTCAGAAATCTTAGTGACAATATATACACTCAGTAGTGAAGTCTGAAATCTCTGACAATATATACACTTAGTAGTTAAGTCTAAAATCTCAGTGACAATATATACACTGAATAGTGAAGTCAGAAATCTCAGTGACAATATATACACTCAGTAGTGAAGTCTGAAATCTCTGACAATATATACACTTAGTAGTTAAGTCTAAAATCTCATTGACAATATATACACTGAATAGTGAAGTCAGAAATCTCAGTGACAATATATACACTCAGTAGTGAAGTCTGAAATCTCTGACAATATATACACTTAGTAGTTAAGTCTAAAATCTCAGTGACAATATATACATTCAGTAGTAAAGTCTGAAATCTCATTGACAATATATACACTGAATAGTGAAGTCAGAAATCTTAGTGACAATATATACACTCAGTAGTGAAGTCTGAAATCTCAGTGACAATATATACACTCATTAGTGAGGTCTGAAATCTCAGTGACAATATATACACTCAGTAGTGAAGTCTGAAATCTCAGTGACAATATATACACTGAATAGTGAAGTCAGAAATCTTAGTGACAATATATACACTCAGTAGTGAAGTCTGAAATCTCATTGACAATATATACACTTAGTAATTAAGTCAGAAATCTCAGTGACAATATATACACTCAGTAGTGAGGTCTGAAATCTCAGTGACAATATATACACTGAATAGTGAAAAAGAAATCTAAGTGACAATATATACACTCAGTAGTGAAGTCTGAAATCACATTGACAATATATACACTTAGTAATTAAGTCAGAAATCTCAGTGACAATATATACACTCAGTAGTAAAGTCAGAAATCTCAGTGACAATATATACACTCAGTAGTGAGGTCTGAAATCTCAGTGACAATATATACACTCAGAAGTAAAGTCTGAAATCACATTGACAATATATACACTTAGTAATTAAGTCAGAAATCTCAGTGACAATATATACACTCAGTAGTGAGGTCTGAAATCTCAGTGACAATATATACACTGAATAGTGAAGTCAGAAATCTTAGTGACAATATATACACTCAGTAGTGAAGTCTGAAATCTCATTGACAATATATACACTTAGTAATTAAGTCAGAAATCTCAGTGACAATATATACACTCAGTAGTGAGGTCTGAAATCTCAGTGACAATATATACACTGAATAGTGAAGTCAGAAATCTAAGTGACAATATATACACTCAGTAGTGAAGTCTGAAATCACATTGACAATATATACACTTAGTAATTAAGTCAGAAACCTCAGTGACAATATATACACTCAGTAGTAAAGTCTGAAATCTCAGTGACAATATATACACTCAGTAGTGAGGTCTGAAATCTCAGTGACAATATATACACTGAATAGTGAAGTCAGAAATCTTAGTGACAATATATACACTCAGTAGTGAAGTCTGAAATCTCAGTGACAATATATACACTTAGTAATTAAGTCAGAAATCTCAGTGACAATATATACACTCAGTAGTAAAGTCTGAAATCTCAGTGAAAGTATATACATTCAGTAGTAAAGTCTGAAATCTCAGTGAAAGTATATACATTCAGTAGTAAAGTCTGAAATCTCAGTGAAAGTATATATCAGTAGTAAAGTCTGAAATCTCAGTGAAAGTATATACATTCAGTAGTAAAGTCTGAAATCTCAGTTAAAGTATATACACTCAGTAGTAAAGTCTGAAATCTCAGTGAAAGTATATACATTCAGTAGTAAAGTCTGGAAACTTTTAGACCAAAATTATCAATTGTAGTAAAATAAAAAATCCAAAAATATAAGAAACAAATTTTTGAACACTCAAAATGAAAGTCAACTGTCTTGGAGACAAAAAAAAAAGGTTACAGATTGTAAGTACTTTCAGTGGTGAAATCAGTGATCTTGGTGACAAAATCTATATGATAAATGAAGAAAGAAATCTTAAAGAGAAAAAAATATACACTTGGTGAAGTAAAAAATCTCTTTGACAATAATGTGAATATACACTAAATGAAGATAGAAATCTTTAAGATAATAAATATGTATACTCAGTAGTTATATCAGAAATCTAGGAAAAAAATAATAAATGTATATACACTGTAGTGAATTGAAAGCAACAAAAATATATGAATGTATATATTTAGTAGTGACAACAGAAATCTAGGAGAAAAAAAAATATATGTACAGTCTCACAGTATCTGAGACAAAAACTATCTGCTGTAGTGAAGTTTAAAACTACAGAATATACATACAATCAGTAGTGAAGTCGGAAATCTAGAAGACAAAATGTATACACCCAGTAGTGATATCAGCAATTTCTCAGACCAAATATATATATTCTCATTAGTGACATCAGAAATCAAGGACAAAAATTATACATGTTATACATAGAAATCTTAGGGGTAAAATCTATATGCACAGTCTTGTAGTCTCTACGGCAATAATTATCTACTGTAGTGAAGTTTAAAATCTCAGAGACTAAATATACATACAGTCAGTTGTGAAGTCAGAAATCTAGGGACAAAATATATACACACAGTATTGAAGTCTAAAATCTTAAGAGACAAAATACATATACTCAGAACTGTGTTTAACTGATAAAGAAATCAGAGCTACCCGGTAATATTTATCTTATAGTGCCAGTAAACTGTTTCCTTATATTTAACAATGATTACAAGTTTATCTAGCTGCCAGTATAAACTTCTATATTCCTTATATGATAAAATATAATTTTTAAAAATCCTGTAGATCTCTACTCGTAGTCGTCTTTCTGCAAATATTTTATATGCCTCGTTTTTTCTTTAAAAGTTAAGTGTATAAGTTGTTTAATGTTCACTAATAACTGAAGTGTTTTACAAGTATTTTTATAATGGTAAAATGAAGTGTTAGCAAAAGTAAAGTAATTAACAACATAAGTAGAATAAACTTGAAGTTTTAAAATATTACATATGTACATTTTTTTTTTCTCATACAGTAATAAAATAAATTACCTTTCTTATGTCAAGGAAAGTTCAAATTAGATATAGGAGTGGTTGTAAGTTTAAATAAATTTGTTTGTCTCTGAAATCAGGATTAATCCAAAATGGTCACTGATAGAAGAGAACATTAAATTTTACAGCGTCAATTCTAGAACCCCACAAGGAGTAATTACACATAAGGGAAGTAACTCATTCCTGATATGTATACACAATATATATACAACGTGTGAGAGTTTTAACACTTTCTCTGCCATTCACCTTAAGGAAGTATCTGTATGTGCAAGGTTTCTGAAAAATTTATGCCAGTTACAATGCAACATGATTGTATCTGATTTGTTTGTAATTTTCTAATTCTGTCACAACCAGTTTTTAAACTCCACATATAAAATATCAGAATACAATACCACTCTTAATGTCGGCTTTAAGATTCAAACAAGAACATATGAGTTGTCTCTCTTTAAATGTTGCATGTCATGGTAAAGTTAATTGAGAAATTTTCATGTTTGTTTACTTTTTGTGTGAATTTGTAAGAGTAATAAGATTGGAAATAAAACTTTACAAATATTTTATGTAATATTAATTATTTGCATTTGCACTGACCATCATCCATTGATGATATAATATTTGGACATTTTATAACAATTCTTGTGAAAATTTTCTAATTTCTTGAATCTGAATTATTACTAGAGGTGCTACTGACATCGCAAAGTAAATACACATACAGCTGGCACTTACAGTAACTGTTATATTTATTAAATAAAGACTCTACTGGCAGAGAAAGTGTTAGCAGTCTGGTAATTTAGAATAAAATTTTGAACAATAGTTTCATTGACCACTGGTCTGTAGTGACCAACCATTGTTTTAAGGTTCTTTTGTTTCATATTTTATACTGTCTTTTATTTATATTTTTTCAGTTACGAATCAAGTATTGGTAAAGATTTAGAGAAGGAGAAAGTTAAACCCAGATTTTCTGCCACAATTATGTTTGTAGAAGATTATCTATGTAATGTAGTCAATCAAGAAGGCTCATTTGCGGATAAAAAACAAAACAAACTTACATATCAGGTATATTTATGATTTTATCATTAAAAAAAAAACATGGCCTCAGTTTCACAATCATTCTCTAAATAAGATTTTCCTTATCTTAAATTTAGAAAGAATGGAATTCGCCAGTGTACCACATGATACCTCATAGCGTTTGTGCGGGACAATTATTTCTATTGACAACAGAATCACATTAAGTTACGTTTTCCCGTAATAACGACGTTTTTTGGGGAATATATGACGTAGACATTATCCATTTCATTCCACACAAACGTTAAGAGGTATTGATCACGTGGTACACTGGCCAATTCCAATGGTTGTTCCTTTTTGATTTGCAAGTAAACAATTTTGACAAAACATCTATAAATACGTTGTAATATTTTCTTTTTTTAATGTATATATTTCATATTTTTTATTATCAGGTTGTGAACTTAGCGAAGCAGCTGATTTATTTTGGATTTTATTCCTTTAGTGATTTGTTACGTTTAACAAAGACATTATTAAAAATATTGGATTACGTTCCAGAAAAAGAAATTGTGCCTCGACATCAAGTGTCAAAAACAGAAACTGGTAAATAAATATAAATTCTATAACTCTGTTAAATTTAGAGATTTTTATATCTACTTAAATTTTATTTTTGGGTTATTTCTTTCTAATTTAAAAAAAAAATACAATTATGAAAGTCAAAAGGGAAAATAAAAAGTACAAGAACAAATTTGTATATTTTAAATTAAATACATGTGATTAAAATTTATTTATAGAGTTTGACATTCAATCTTGTGAGATTGTCTTATCTTGTGAGTTATTTGTGAGTTTGAGTTTGAGTAGGGAAAAGTTTATTCAACAAGAAAAAAGCATAATGTTTGTAAAACTTGTTATCCTAAACAATTGAACCAAAAGTTGGAGACAAACAGATCTGTGAATATTGGACAAAAAATATTGTTCTACCCTTAAGCCAATCAGTCCAAATCTCACCTTTCTAGAGCACCTGGACTCACTTTCCAGGTGGACAATCACATGTTTTAACTTAATTAGGCAGTTTTCATAGTTTTGTTGAGAGTAAAGCACTAAAGAAAACCACTTTGACAAGAAAAAAAGACAAACTTTCTAACATCAGGATCTGCCTTAGAGGTTTTTCTAACCTAGGCAGTGAAATACACTGCAATCTGTAAGCATACACTTTAGACCTCTCATTCACTGAAGCCCACAATAGTTGGAAACAAATATAGCTGTGAGTATCAGACAGAAAATTTTGTACTTTTCTTAAGTAAATCCATCCAAACACTCTAATGAAATATGAAATTTGAATTTAGAAGTTTTAGAAGTAACATAATGAAATATTTGTTGATTTATTTTCAGAACAAGATAAATTAGTAGATGTTATGCCGTCAAAGAAATCGTTAGAGGACATAGATACATTAGTGATGGATACAAAACTCACAATTATAGAAATATTAAAGGTAGTACAATATTATTTATTACTTTCTATCATATAACTATTGTAAAAAGTAACAAATATAAAACTTTTCTGAAAAATAAGAATTTTTGTACATAAATTCTACTTTGCAATGATTTTGTGCCATGAAATTTTAATATATCTCTCGGATCACATGACTTCCTAGGATAATACAATTGTCGTCATTTATTTGGCTGTACAAGTGACCGGACATAATGTTATATGTGGCAGCACTTAAATTCCTTTACGTTTTATTTCAAAATCAAATTAAACATTGAATCATCTAAGTTTGACATTTTAATGCAATAATTTTCTTTGCCATGTAAAGTTATAAAACATCAGTATGCTTTGCATGGCATTGGAAGTTACAGCACTATTAACTCCATGTCTTAGCTGTTCAATGGTTAAGTATCTGAAAGACCTTCATTTCCTAAAAGCTGCAATAATGTCAATGCCACTTTCATCAGGGATCATTTATATTTGTGCATGTGATGATTTGAGAAGTAAGCAGTTATTTACACATATAATAGATTGTTTACATAGAACTACAATGATATATGTGTGAGAGCCAGGATTAAATCTTGCTTGTCAGGTTTTAAACTGTGTTTTGTGATAGATTGTAGTATATGGTATAATTTCTTCAATTTATTATATAATTCTTCTGTTTCTCTTTTTTTTGTGTTGTCTTTTGTCTTTGATATTGTTTTTTTTTCTTTTGATATTTTAACCTATTTTAAGTTGAATTGGTAAAATAGATTGTCTTGTTGCATGTTAATGTGAGAGAGAGAGAGTGTGTGTGTGTGTGTGTGTGTGTGTGTGTGTGTGTGTGTGTGTTCCATACCTCTGCTATTTATTGTTGCTATTCTTTTCATCTGAAGAATGGAACATTTATTTGAAAATATTAACTTTTGCAATTTCTTCATTAAGAATACTCCTTTTTTTGTCAAAAACAGCTCATGATAATAATCTTTAAGAATTCAGTCCTGAAAAAACCTAAAAACACTAATATTGTTGTTAAAGATATGAATATAATGATCCAAAATTTCATGGAATTTTTAATTGTCAAAATGACTAAATCAGCAATTAGTCAGTCAGAGATCATTCCAGGGGTATGAAAAATTTCATTTGAACTCCTAGTAATAATATCAGCAGGTATATCAAGGACAGTAATAGACATTTTTTAATAAAATTTTTTAGTTATATAGATCTATATATGGAATGAATTGATGTTATATTTTTTATTTTTTGTTTGTAAATCTGTTGTGTTAGATGCTCTTTCTGTCTTTCAGTTTATTTTGGATGTGAGGTTGGACTACCGTATAACATGTCTACTGTCCATATTCAGGCGAGAATTTGATGAAAATAACACAATAAGAGATGATGGTAAATTTCCTCACTACTTTACACACAGAAATTTTTTATTACTAACAAGAGATTCTTCTTGGATCGCTAGTCTCACCTGAAAAGTGCTACATTTAAAATAAATGAAAATTATGTACTTTGTGCAATCTGAATCAGTATACACATGGCTGCTGTTGTGTGATCAAATTGTTCCAATGCATACTTGTTTTGCCTGACTTTTGCCAACTTGTTCCATATTTATATCAACTTGCTCCACTTTTTATGCAGTGTTTTACCAACTCATTCCAGCTGAAACTCAACTTTATTTACCAACAGATTCCAGCTTCATTAATGATTTATTTTGAGCTTGATATTATAGTAACTCGGGCTGTTTAAAATACTTAAAACCCACCATTTGTCTGCTCAATTAGCCAATGAGAATAAGTAAAAAAAACTTGATTAGGTTGTAAAACACTATTAATCCAATCCAGTCTTTAAGACGCAGATGCAGATCATGTAGATGAATTAATAAAAGTTGTGTTTAAAAGTTACTCACTTTATGAGTCACCTGCTAATTGGAATATATATATATTTTTTTATCTGAACTTGCAAAAATCATTGTTAATGATGAAAGTATACCTAAAAAATAGTTGTTGTTGTTTTTTTTTTAATCCTTATAAAATATCCTGATTTATTCCAATGAGGTGTCAATAGACCACTTTCATCACTTTTCAAGGCTTATTGATGTGTTTTTCACAGATGATTAGCCAAACTACTGGCATAATGAAAAAAAAAAATTATTTTGAAGATTTTTTCTGCATTAAATTGCTTTTTCCTATCATAAGGTTTTGTCTGATATTGTTATTAACTCATTATCAGCATTTTTCAAAAAATAAAAAACCCAAATAATAGAAATAGGAAATTTTGGAAAAGTTGCTATTTCAGTTGAAAGGGTTTGGTAGGCAAAAGTTTAGCAAGTTGGTAAATAAACTCAGGTAGAATGAAGTGTAACTGGACTGAATAGTCAAGTTTTTTGACTGCCATGTCTCATACTTTTCAGGTGTGACAATAATTATATATATAAACATTTTATACTAGTACAGTACTATATCTTATAAATTTTAAACACTTACAATGTATTATTACTAACAATTTACAATTTTCACTATATGTTTGTTTTTATATTTATTTATCTTTTTGGCTTTGGGAATCGTGATTATTTTATATACTGGCTTTAAAACACTTGCATTTTATTAGATAAATAGTTGTTTACAACAGCTTGAAACACTGGCCAGGTATTTAAAGTTATAAATTAGCACAGCAAATATTTTTCGAGCTTTCAGTTGTTACTAAAATCATTAGTTTATAAAGCATTTGATTAAATATTTTACATCTTATATAAAATGAAAATTACAATAATACAATTAATCATTATATGATTGTTAGTTCTATAGATATGTGTTATGAACATGCTTGTCTTCTAGCAAATTCAGATTTCTCCTATGACAGTAATATTACTATGTAACAGGAAGGAAAAAAAATGCAGGTTAGGACTGGGGATCTTACTCAGGACCCCCTGCACTATCGGCAAGTGCTCTACCAACTGAGCTACCAAGACCACTACATTCCTCCCTGTTATTATTGAGTTTTCCATTGAGCTATGGGAAATCTCGCTCTTAATTCCCTCAGATTGACTTATATGGCCTGCAATTGCCAGTCCTTTACTTCTGAGGGCCACACTGAACTTTTAACAGAAAGATTATTTGCACAATTGTTTTTTTTTTAAATTAAATGCAAAAATATATCAAGTTCATATATTAAGGCATGGCTAAAGATATAACCGCACAGACCATTGTACAGCTCATTAGATAAGTGTTATAGGAATATTTAGCCTCAAATTTAAATAGTTTTCATAAAAAATTAACAATTATTAATAATTGTTAGTAATAATGAGAATGATTGAAATCAGTTCTCTAAACCCTTATTAGTACTTTGAGGCTGGGCGATCTAGCTAGAGTGCAGAAAAATTAATTTACAACACTTTCATCACCTAGGTATAATCCAACTTGGGCAAAATATGTCAGTTCTCTGCCAAAAAGTTGTTTTTATTTTTATCTTGGATACTCTGGTTTTTTTTCACTATTCGAGAATTGACTCCCTCTAAATCATTAGAAGAATAGTAACTGGAACGTAAACCCATTACCTTTTTCCACTCTTTTTGCTGTTGAACTTGGAATACAAAAATTAACTGTTAAATCAGAAACAAAAACAACACATTTGGATTCTATATTATGCTATGTTATTAAAACTTATTTATTTTATTTTGATGTCCTTTTGTCTTTCTAATACATACATGTATATAATGATATAACATTTTGTATATAATGATATAACATTTTGTATATAATGATATAACATTTTGTCATCTATTGTCTCTCTTCTTTGTGGGTATGGTAGTAGTATTTTTTTTGTGGCATGTTAGATTTTCTTTTTTATTTTGTTATGACTTTTCAGACACCATTGATGATGATAACGATGATGATGAGGGGAACGTTAGTAAGTTGAAAAAAAAAAACACCAAAGATTGTGTGTTGTTTTCCTCATTTAAACAGACATTATCCTCATTTAAACAGACATCATTTAAATCTACAAATAAATAAATGCCAAACCATGTTTTATTTTTGTACAGCCTTTTAATATTTTCTGTGTGTAATAACATTCACTGCAGATTGAAGGCTTAATGCTGATTGCTTGGCTCTCCACATTCTGCTAATCAAAATATTCTTAATATGCCTTAATTATACCATTGTTGCGTTAACATATTTTTTCTTGTAGGCTATGAAGTCATTGTCATATACATAATTTTATATTGCTTTGCAGAAATCAGAATGTGTATTATTTTGTCACAATTTTTAAGCTGGAAATTATGTAAATTATCATCTTGTCACAACAAAAGGTGGATGCTACTTTTTCTGTGTCGTATTTGGCTTTGTGGTAAACAGTTTCATTAAGTTTTACCATAATGGCCTTGTTTAGCCCCGAAGTTATATCAAAAATGAAATTTTGAATTACATATTAATTTACATATTCAAATTTTAATCAGAACAATTTACAAATTAAACAGTGCTTATGTTGATATCATGATGGCAAAATGATGACATCATTGCAATGTTATAAGAATGTTAATCAGTTTTATAAGGACCCGATTTTGTTATATTTAAGAAGGTTTTTCCTGCAGAAAGAGTGATCCTAATCAATAGCAAAATTCATTCTTCACTTGATAATTGATCCAAAATTCGATTTTGTTCTTGATTGTGTTGTACAGACAAATTAAATGTCAATAATGGCTTAAAAAGACATGAAATAAAAAAAATCTATAAAACTTGCCATCGTTACAGCTCTTTAGGGGTGGGGGGGGGGGGCAAAAAGTCAAATATCTACCATTAAGATGGGAACAGAAAACATTACAAATGAGTAGCAGTAATTCTTTTTTGTTTTATTCTAATGAAATTTGTAATTTCTATATTTGTAGGATAATGTTAATTGTAATGATCAGTTATAACATTTACCTCTCAGTTTTGTTATAATTTTTATGGGTTTTAGCTTTTTTGAAACTTTGCAAGGAGTCAGAATTGTTAATCTCATTTTTCCAACAAATTCAGGTGCTGATTGAGTTTCTGTCAGTTTTGATGTCCAATAGCTGATAATTTTAGCTACATCTATAATTAGCTTTCAGTCTCACTTTCATCCCGTACCTGCAATGTATGCTTTCATCTTTAAAATGATGTTTGTGTGCTTGTCTGTCAGAGTAACAGAAATATGTTTCATTATAAGTCTGTAGATACATACATATATATATATATAATGTGGTCTTGCATCTCTGTATGCTAGCTTCTATACAGAAAAAAAGTTAGAATCCTTTGTAGATGACAATTTTGAAATTTAAATTTTTGAATATTTGGTTTTGGTCAATTACTTTTTTGAGATGTAGCATTGAGTCATTTTCTGATTTTCTATTTTCTTTGCCAGCTACATTTTGTATTGCCAACAAAGTATGTGTAAAAGTAAGCATCATTTTCAATTTGGGATATATTGGCAATTCACTTCTTAAGTAGTTTCTTTGTTGACATTGGTCTATTGGTTCATGATTGTGAGTCATGTATTTTAAAAAGCATTGTGGTTGTTTTTTGTTGGGTACATCAGTTTTGAGTTTTGTCATTTTTGTCAAATTTGAAATGTTTCTAAATGATTTTAAATAGTGGTTATATCCATATCCATTGGATGCCCTTTGAGTTGAACATTTTCGTCATCCTGTGACCTATATGGGGTTTATTTAGACTGATGGTACTACAGTTGTCTGTGGTTATTCTGTCAATGATAGCTGACTGCCAGTATATGTATTTGCTTTACCAGAGTATTACATTGTTGGTTGTCATAGAAACCAGCTGCGACCATTAAATATATTTTATATACATGCATACTAATATTTTGGAAATGCACATTAATATAAATGAAATTATTGATACTCATGATGTGTTTTATATATTCTGTTTATTCCAGTATTTAATGCATGTTCGATTGGACTATCGGTTAACTTGGATTTTATCCATGTTTAAAAGTCAAGTAGAGCAGACTGATAGTGATTTGTCTAGGCCAACCACAGAACTATGTGGGTTTGAACTCTTAATAAAACACTTTTATTATCCTTCTATCTGTAATGTTTTGTTTGTGTACACAGGTGTTGTCATAGTAACTAGAATTTTAGACCTTTATTATGTTGTTTAAGTTTTCAAATAGTTGTGGTATCTATTTTATTTATTTATTAGTATTTATTTTTATTGTAATTTTTTTAATTTTCCCTATAGAGTTTTGATTGTTTATAGTATAAAAATTTTGGCTGTTGCTCTTTTCTTAATTTATTTGTATTGAAGTTTAAGTGCATGGAGTCAATTTCAAACACTAGTTTTAAAAGTTGATGTACTTGAATGAATAGCAAATAAGCTTTTCATTGCCTCTTTTTCTCTCTCTCTCTCTCTCTTTCTCTCTACAAATGCATCAAACATTCAAGAATTATTTTGCATGAAAAATTTATTTATTTAAAGGTTTATCTGTTAAATTAACCATGAAAACACCTTGGAAATATTTCATATCAAATTTAACTGCATCATGATATTTTTTTCCTGCAGAAATTGTTATATAAACACCATGTATATATATAGAGTCATTTCAACATTATTATAGTTTGTATATACTATTTATACATTTTGCTATATAAGAGTGGCATATTTATGGTAACAAAATGTGCACCATTATGTTTTCATTTAGAAATCTTCTTTACATCATCAAATCAGATTCGGCTGGAAGCAAGCGTTTAAGTGTATTGAAAATCTCCCATGTCTCCATGGAAACTTGATTGCACCCTTAAATCGTCACAATCTACACAGTCTTGATATTTGAAGTGAAAATTTGCACTGTTTTGGTGAAACTACAGTCGGAACATTGATGTGTGCACTATCACTATATTCTTTGACAACAACATTATATTCCAGTTATCATGTTCAGAATTGATAGTTTTTGGTTGGTTTTGACTTGGTTAATGCTTAATTTAGAAATAAAATCTGTGCTTGTTTGATTTATCACAATCTTTGAATTGTTTTTCAAGAAATTATTTTGCATGTACTTATATATAGAATTGGAAATACTGAATGTTATACCTACGTATAACAGCTATGAATCCTAATTTTGTACATCAAAAATGGTTCATTAATATAATCCGTATAGAAGCATTAAAGATTTCACCCAATTTATGCTGTTATTGTAGCTAAACAAGTAAATTTGACTGTTTCTCGGATTTGACAGTGAAGCTGTTTGATGTTGTATACGTAATTTGATTTTTGAACATTGATATTGTATTGCCTGTTAATTTATTCTTCCACAGTTTACAAGTAGTAACTAATAGTAACATTTATTTAAAAAAAACAAGTTTTATATATTACAAGAGCTGTTAAAAAGTACTTTCAGGCATCCAACAAAAATCCCCGGTTAAAACAGTTATTAAAGATGTTTACTGTTGTGTCACTTCATTTTTCAGTCTAGCATTTAAAAAAAAAAAAAAGAAATAAGTAAATAATTAAATAAATAAATAAAGACAGTATGACACTTTTATAGACTTTGAGTTTTATTTTCTACTTTGTGACTTGTAACTGTGGAAGAAAAACTATTTGTTATTTGAAGTCAGGAAAATCAAAACCTGCAGATGTCTATATCTAGATAAAGAGCTTAAGTTTTGGACATATAAAATCACCAATAGTGATTTTCCTTTCTCCATTGCCATATCATATCTCATTTTTAATTCCTATGTAAACATTAAAGAATTTTTTTGATTTGTTCCTTTCTTTCTTTCTTTCTTTTTTTTTTTTTTTTTTTTTTTTTTTTAGTAAAGATTCTTTCCTGTAGAATCTGCTGTTAAATTTTGATGCATTAGTTAATTGTATTGTATGAAATAAACATATATCTAATGAATTGCAGGCTAATATGATTGTTTTATTTAATATTTAAAGACTAATATAAATTTACAAATAATTAACAGTAAAAGTAACAGTACATAATAGCTAGATAAATAAACAATAATGTTATTTATAGAATGGTGGGACCAATGTGGATAAAATGTGTTGAATGAAGAGCATTATTAATATATCATATATTGAAGTATATTTCCTGATATATGTAGGAGATACATGTATTATCTTTAATAAAATTTTCCTTATTTTAAAAATTATTAAAAAAAGCATTAAATTATTTACTGCTTATTGTGCTGTGTGCCTGAGACTTGTGATGTTTTATGTAGATTTTCTTCTCTATTTTTAGTTTTAGATGCAGAAAGTATCTGTACTCAAGCTGAAGATATATTTGGTGGAAGGTATGTAAAACTCATCATTGGTGCCCCACGGGTGATTTACATCAATACTCTCTATCTGTCATTTTGAGGAAGCTTGTGGACCCAAAACCGTGGTTTGCGATGATTATAAAAATTCATATTTGGGATTCTTATCCAAGATTTTCACAAGTACTGGACAACTGTAAAATAAATTTAACGTGGAATTTAATGACCATATAAGGTATTAAGTACAATCATCATACTGCAAAAGTTGACATCAGTTAACATTTTATCTATACTATGTGGGGGTTAACAGTAAAAATCTGAAAAAGTGGTCATTGAATACCGAGTCCAAAAAACAATGTTACAGAAGAAATGGGGTTAATCTAAAAAATTTTCCTCAATTTAATAAGCAGATACTGGTACATGTAGTCATAATAAAGAGATGGTTTTTAAGGCAGGTCTTGCTGTATTGTAAATAAATGAAAAAAATTAATTATAATCAAGATCAAAAACATAAAATTGTTTATTTAACTTTACAGCACCGAGACTGTTGAACTGGATTTAGATGGACAAGGAGGGAAGATATTTTTACGAGTTTTGTTAAACTTGGTGATGCATAACTATCCTACACTGGTATCTGGAGCATTGCAATTGTTATTTAGACATTTCAGCCAGAGACAGGAAGTTCTTTTAGCATTTAAACAGGTCTGTATATCATGTGTAAACACTTTGGAGGGTGGGTGACAGGTACTTAAGAAACCATGTTTTATTTTTCCTCGTTCATTTGTGATTGCAAATTCAAATGAGGGTTTTGATCTCATTTTATCGAGGGGGGGGGGGGGGGTCACATTGTTTTAGATTTGTATAGTTATAGGATCTTTTTCTCAGCAAAGCCTCTTACTGCTTTATAGATTTATATATGTGCACCTTAAAGTCACTTTATACATAGGAGACAGATGCACACAGCATCAGCCATGTTCAAATACAAGGAGGAAGAGCCTCATGGAATTGACTGACACTAGATCCATAATGTAACTTTATCTTGACACTCAGAATAGCCAGAACAACAGCAATGCACACCATTAATGATATGATTTGATGGCTAATGTCACTTTACTGAACTTTTAAGATCCTCATATGTGTTTTTCACATTTTCTTCAGTTCACTGATATTTTTTAATTATTTTGTATAAGATGGAGTACTGTATTTTTTTATACAGGTTCAACTTTTAGTAACAACTAGTGATGTTGAAAACTACAAACAGATAAAGTCAGATTTAGATGATTTGAGAAACATGGTAGAAAAATCAGAATTATGGGTATACAAAGTTAAACATTCAGACGAACCAAAAAAGAAAAAGAAAACAGAAGATAGTGAGGATGGGGTATGGAGAAATTTGTTATAAACTATAGTTAGTTGGTTTTTTGGAATGGTTGGGTTATGCTTCATTTAAAATTATTTAATTAAAATGATGGTCAGTTATTAGATGGAGATGCAACTGGAATACTGAAAAAGATAGTCACCGATCTGGTCATTCTTTCTCATCCTATGATGTGGCCAAGTGAATGATGAGAGGCATTTATTCATATGCTAGTATCTTAGACCACTTGGCCAGTATTGTGATTTGTTAGATTTGGTGTGGAACTTGACATAGACATACAATGTGCACAATTCCTATTCAAATGGATTGTTTAATCCACATTAAAAATGATATCCCATAACTATTATGCTTTTGGTAATTAACAAATATAGATTATGCAGATTAGATAATTCTGTTTTCCATGAACAGATAATACCAGATGTTCATAGATGCTTCCTTTGTGACTGAATAAATTTATTACAGTAAGTGTATGTACATCATGTTCATGTGTTGACTAAGAACTTATTAATTTTACTTATATATTTGATATATACAGGAATCAAAAGAAGGCAAAGGTGATGGTGACAGCAAAAGAAGGTCAAACAACAGCCTTCTGTCTGGGTAAGTAATTTATATGATGAAATGTTTATAACTTAAATTACATCAATATCCCAAAATAACATTGAGTTTACTGTCTGAGTAAAGTCAGATAGTTAGGAGCAAATATTACATTGAGTTATCCCATGATATTAAGTTAAATAATGATTCGTTTATCAAGATTTGACTTTTAACGATTGTTTAAAGCTGCATCCTTTATTAACAGGTAAATTTAAGTCATAGTAACAATACCACATTCTAAATGATAACTTTAAATGTCTATAAAAACAGAAAGAAAACTTCCAATAATTACACAATTAATCTAAAACAGCATTTGTTTGCATATGCATTTTCACAAAACATATAAAAGGTCAAATCAAATTTGAAATCTATAACGAGATTTTGTATAAAATTTTGTTTCATTGTTTTGCTTTGTTTGTTTACAGAATATATCGGGAGAACAAGTATCAGCTATAGATCTTGACCACGGTCCATCTATAAACAAACATTCAGCTGAAAATTACAAAAAAATTAAAGAAGTAAGTTCACACACACAAACACACACATACACACACACACACACACACACACACACACACACACACACACACTTTTTTTGTATTTTTTATTATTAAGTTGATAAATAGTTTTTTTAAATAGTTTTTTTTTCTTTTTCTGAAAATGATAAAGTTCTATGTCCCAGTCAAGATTCTTGTACTTACATATGTATCAGGGTGTCAGTTATAGGATGATAAAGAAAATGGAATGGCAGTAGAAACTCACTGACTTACAGCAAGCTAAGTGACATACTGCCTTATACTAGGATCTAAACAAGCAGGATTTGAACTTTAATGGTGAGAAGTGCTGTAATTTACAAAGCTAACAAATCATGCAATTCAACCACCATGATAAATAATGTATAAAATAAGGATCATCTTTATTCCTACCAAATCAATAATTTGTACCTACATAGTATTATGTGTTATACTTCTGGTTTAATTATGGTATATAATGGCTTTGTTTCTATCTTAATTCAGATACTTATACGATTGAGCAAGTTATGTGTTCAGGAGACTGCAGAACCTGGTGTAAGAAAACCCAGACGACATGAACAACGATTATTACGTAACATGAGTGCTCATCAGGTTATACTGGAACTACTTCAGATACCTTATGAAAAGGTTAGAAAAAATAATAAATACACCTAAAAGAGCAGCATGAAATTGTTGAACCTTTTCATTCTTTAAGCAAAATGAACATTTTTAAGAGGTGAAACAAATTATTGACAAAAAACTATGCTCATCTATCTATCTATCCATCTTTTGTTGATCATGGATCTATCTATATATATCTATCTATCTATCTATCTCTCTATACACACACACATGGACAAACTCACACATATTTTATAATTTTATAAGCTTACTATTTCTCTCTCTCTCTCTCTCTCTCTCTCTCTCTCTCTCTC
>CM056599.1:34158404-34531167 GCA_029721355.1 Tegillarca granosa | reverse complement strand
TCACCCATCAACATTGCATTTTTCACACAAAAGAGTTCATAAATTTTGTCCAGAACCATCTTGGTGGCTCATAGGTAAAAGCCATGAAAGCAAGACATTTGGGTTTGAACCAAGCCAAATCAGAAATAAGACTTTAAAATTTAAGAAGCCACTTCCTTGCTTGGCACTTAGCATTAAGAGGATAACAAATCTACTGGTTGACAGATAATGTGACTGGGGGAGTGGTATCCTTGTTTTAGGCATACTGGCTTTGTGAGCTAGCATATTCAAATCTTCAAGTATGTGCTTTAAAAAGGTAGTCCATAAAACACTCTTGCACATATTGCACATACAAGAATTTGTTCTTGATAACAAGATTAAAAGAATTATCACTACTTGTGGTGCCAGATAGGGAAATCTCAACCAGAGTTCTAATATATCTGGTTCAGAACAAGACTTGCCGAGTTCTATACCTGATATATTAGAAAAAGGGTTGAGATTTCCCTATCTGACACCGTAAATAGTGATTGATTCTATTTCTTGCACCACAAAATATACAAGTTCTACTAAAAATCAAAATTCAACATATGATGGAATTGGTGTGTAAATACACAAGACAGGAACAAGCATGACGTCATAATTCATATTAACATTACGTCAAATAAAAATTAATGTAATATCAAATAAACTTAGAAAAAAGTTTTTAAACTAGATTTTAAATTTAAATTGTAGTATTACCTGTTCCATTTATTTGTTTGCGCGGCAATATGCAAGATTCTTGGGTTATGAAGCGGTTCTCAAAGTATCGATACACCTGATTTCATTGATAAATCTTTGTGGTAAAAAGAGTGTGTAAGCTATCTGGTACAGGGGTATGCAAGATTGAAATATCTTTCACCATTCTTCATATGGATTTTTCTATCTGGGGTGCAAGAAAGTATTATAGTATTATAAAAGCCTTGTAAACAATTTACGATAGATGGAATATTCTTTAAAAGAAGTAAGTCAAGTTGGTATGTGTTTGTGTTGTTAACATCATGTTAATATTAGAGACCTTTTTTTGGTCTAATCTTGATTACACTTTCTTAGAATGATGACCCAGTTGGGTCTGACTGAAGACTTGAAAGTGGGTAGTGACTGTTCTTTCATCAAGCACTCTGCATTACAAAATGAAAATCACAGTTCTTTCAGATGAGAACTTAAAATAAATGAGGTCCTGTGTCATGGCAGGCATGGCAGATAAAGGACCCTGCTGTATAATGCCATCATGGCAACACACAGGCACTTTTGTCTATAGCTGACAACATCTCGATTTAAGTGAAATATTCTTGACTGTGATGTTAAACACCAGTACTCAACTCTCTTAGAATGATGATCTGAAAAGAACCTAGGTCATTTGTTTGTTCATGTATAAATCCTTTATGGTTAAAAAGTAGATAAAAAATTAAAAAAAACTTACTTATATGCTTAGGGCCAATCAAACTAGATCAAAAAAGTTCTCAGGTGAGCATGCAGGGCCTTTTATTGCCCTTATTTTAATAATCTGTAATATATTCTGTAGGTTTGGAGAAGATTGTCAAGAGAGACTGTTAGATTGGATAGAAGATTGTGATGAAATTGTACAAGATGATTCCATTATAGATCTGGGATGTGGAAATGCTGCAATGCTCATTGAGTTGGTAAGATTGTACAAGATTATTCTATTATAGGTCTGGGGTGTGTTAATGCTGCAATGCTCATTGAGTTTGTAAGATTGTACAAGATGATTCCATTATAGGTCTGGGGTGTGGCTAAGTCAAATATAAGGGCTTTAAATCTGAGATACTGCTTCCTCACCTATCAGGGGCATTGGTGGTCATTATGTTAAAGTGTGTTCTTAAGAATCACAGCACTCTCATTGCCTAGGCTCAAATCTCAATTCAGACGTGAGAAATTTTGTCAGTTTACTTGCCAAAGGTCAATTATTTCTCTGGGCACTTCTTTTTTCTTCACTATTTCTGGAATGACCACCTTTGTATAAGTGAAGAATCTTGAATGGGGTGTAAACTAGTACTTCACTCCATTCCTCTTATGGTGCTTACCATGAAGGAGACAGAATATCAACTGCTTCACACAGTATTTGAATAATGTGACTAGGGTATGCTTGCCTGTGGGGTACTGAACTAGCATTTTAAATTGCTTTTAGTAATTGCTAGTACAAGGCAAACCAAAACACTTATACATGTACTTGTTCTTAGGATAATTCTTAGAGATGAATAAACTTGCTGTCCTTTTTAATAGCTGAAAATTGCTGATGCAACATAAAACAATATTGAAACTAACCAACCAACTAACACAACAAACTAACCAACCAATTAACCAACTAACACAACAAACTAACCAACCAATAAACCAACTAACACAACAAACTAACCAACTAACACAACCAACTAACACAACAAACCAACCAACCAATTTAACCAACTAACACAACAAACTAACCAACCAATTAACCAACTAACACAACAAACCAACCAACCATTTAACCAACTAACACAACAAACTAACCAACCAACCAAAAAAATATTTACTCTTAAATTTAATATATACCAAAAAGATCATTGATGACAAATATGTGAACATCTTTTATTTCCTACCTTTCACACAACAAACTAACCAATCAATTAACCAACTAACCAACCAACTAACACAACAAACTAACCAACCAATTAACCAACTAACACAACAAACTAACCCTAACACACAAACTAACCAACCAATTAACCAACTAACCAACCAAGTAAAATTACCAACCAATTAACCAACTTACAAACAAACTAACCATATTATAACCAAACCCAACTAACACAACAACTAACCAACCAATTAACCAACTAACACAACAAACTAACCAACCAATTAACCAACTAACCAACCAACTAACACAACAAACTAACCAACCAATTAACCAACTAACACAACAAACTATCCAACAGTTAACCAACTAACACAACCAACTAACCAACCAATTAACCAACTAACACAACAAACTAACCAACCAACCAACTATCACAACAACTAACCAACCAATTAACCAACTAACCAAACAATTAACACAACAAACTTACCAACCAACTAACTAACACAACGAACTAACCATCTAACCAACAACTAACACAACAAACTTACCATTTAACCAACAACTAACACAACAAACTAACCATCTAACCAACAACTAACACAACAAACTATTCATTTAACCAACAACTAACACAACAGACTAACCAACCAATTAACCAACTAAGCAAACAACTAACACAACAAACTTACCAACTAACCAACTAACACAACAAACTAACCAACCAACAAAACAACCAACCAACCAGGTCACAAAACAAAACAAATTGATATTGAATTATTTTACAGAGAAAGAGAGGTTTTACTAACTTGACAGGTGTAGATTATTCCCAGAAAGCTGTAGATTTAGCAAGCTCTATTATACAGACAGAAGAATTAGATCATATAAAACTTGAGGTTTGTATACCATAGACATACATGTATATAAAGTGTATAACTAATTTCCTTACAGTTTTATAATAGATTCTGGCAGTGCCCAGTGGTTTATTTCAATTTTTTTAAATTTGCAGAAATCTTGCTTCTTATGATTAGTGGAATGTAAAAAAGATAAATTTTGCTTGGTATAACTTGATGGTTTTATTAATGATGGTAAAGATATCACACACACACACACACACACACACACACACACACACACTGTCATACATGGCTATTGAAATTGGTGATAAGAAAGATGTTGCAGAAAAAGCTTGGGTTATTTTTCCACTCTACTTATTGCCACAGTATTCTGAAGTCTCAAAGTCTTTATTTATGTTCTTCTCTTGAAGTCATGCTAGATATACATGTACATGTATTATCAAACCCCTTTATAACAGCATAAAATGACTGAACAAATGGTGATGATAGATCGGTGTTTTACTGTGTTTTTCAGATAACATGTATCAGTAAATGTAAAATATATTAATACTAGTACAGAACTAAATACACCACAAACTGGTTGTTTTACAAAAACTGTACACAAAATTTTACTGTTATAAGTAAAGAGTTTCCAGAAAAGTCTACCTACTGGAAGCGTAAACAGATGCAGCACTGCTTATTAACAGCGCTAGATCCAGTAAGGTTATTTGCATTTGGGGCCTTGATTGCCTTGTTGTTTGAAGCCAGTGCTTACAGATCATATTATCTCTTTTCACTGGAGTAGATCTTTGTCCATGGTTCATGTTAAAGGTCAGTGGTTTTCTTCAGACACTCCAATTTCCTCAACCATCTCAGAACTGACTGTCTAGATATACAATTGAAAAAATCTTGACTAGGGTGTAAAACTTTGTTACTTTACTCTCCACTTCTATCAATACTGTTATTCTTTGTTTAATTTTGTCATAGGTTGCAGATTTGATTACAGAAGATGCAACACAAAAATACAGCTGTTTAAGATGCCCATATAAAGTGTGTATTGATAAAGGCACTTATGATGCAATAAGCTTGATGCCTGCAGGTGATAAGGAAGCAAGACGTTCTTACCTCCAAACAGTAAAGAGTCTCATGACACCAAATAGTCTGCTAGTACTGACTTCCTGTAACTGGACAAAAGAACAGCTGATGACTTTCTTTTCCTCAGGTATGAAGATTTTTATTTGTGTTGTCTTCAATGTAGTTATCAGGGCCATGGTGGGCAAGTGGTCTGAAGCATGCACTTACAGTGCCTCTCACCATCTAGGAAAAAATTCTAGTCAAGCATAACCTAGCATGAGAAAGTTTGTCAGTTTCCTTGCCAAAGGTTAGTGGTTTTCACCAGGCACTCTGTTTTTTTCACCATCTGTAATACAAGTGACAGAATCTAGAATCTTGACTTGGACATCAAATACCATTAATCCAATCCAATGTAGTTTCAGTGTTTAAATCATGAATAATGTTGATAAAATGTTTCTGACTAATCTTACAAGCATAACTTAGTTTTAAATAAGTTAATGGTCTCCACACTTTGTCAAGTGTTGTGCAATTAAGATCTTTGAAGATGGATCCTTGCATACAGGTGGTCCGTTGTGGTTACATATGTATTAAAAGAAGAAAATGGAACACCAACATCTTCAATTCACTGTTTATTTATGGATGAAGACCCACCACCGGGTCGAAAGCTAGACAGTCACAGTTATCATCCATAAATAAACAGTGAATTGAAGATGTTGGTGTTCCATTTTCTTCTTTTAATACATATGTAAGCATAACTTAGTGTAATGTCATGATATAGTGTACAGTGCTCATCTTACATGGTGTTCATTATAATATATACATGTACATGGCATAATTATTCTATTGCTTAATGCAAATGAAAAAAAAGAAAACTGTCGTAAATTTAATTTAAATCCTTGTTGATAAGATTTTTTATGTTTGCAAAACCAAAAAAAAATGAAACATTAAACACACAAGAAGAATTGATGATGCATTTAAAACAGAAGAAATTCATTCTTTTTCATTGATTTGCAAAGTTATTTTTAGTCATCTTCTGTTGAACAAAAATCAAAAACTACATGTAAATGTCTTTTCTAACAACTTACATGTATATATGTGTATAAATCATATTTTGCTATTTTTTTCAGACTTCCAGCTGTATGAACAGATTCCTACCCCTACATTTCAGTTTGGGGGACAGACTGGGAACAACGTGACGTCACTGATATTAAAACTGAAATCTTGATCTCCCTCATCATACATAAAAAGTCATTGTATGCAGTTAATAACAGATTATAGTAATTAAACATCACAGATCATTCAAGGTTGGAGAAGACTATTGTCAGGGATTGATTTCATCCAGTGTACTACTATGTTGAAGAAACTTTACATGAAGTTGTGAATTATTATTTCATCTGTTACATCTTATATTACATGTATTATTACATGTATTTTGTTTCAGGAGTAAAAAAAACAGAATGTTTATTTCATCTCTTTTCATGTTTTTGGAACTATTCTCTTAATATTGTTTTTATACACATTATTTTTATTTGTTAAAGTTTTAACATTGCTTTATACATGTATATGATAAAATTTGTGATATTTTTAGACAATAAATTGTTATTTTGCACGTCTTATGTTTTTTTTTTTTTTTCCAAATCATCAAATGTAAAATTTTAACGGATTAAAAGCTCTTTAAAAAATAATTTTCATACACATTATGTGATCGATAAACAAGATAAAGTTATAACGAGCCACCTACTTCAAAATCCTGACAAAATTAATATACTGAAATCACGACAGATTTGAAATCTCCCAAAGTTTTTAAAGCATACAGCAAAAGTAATAGCTGTGAAACTAAGTTGATTTCATTCCTTGTGATTTACATAAACCTAGAGGTACCAATTAATCTTGGTTACTGTAAAAACAACTGGAAATTTTGTGTAATTTTCCTAAATTTATTTTTCTTCTGCTGAAGTGTTTGTAGTATTGTTGTATGTGTGTCCTTGATTGTGTGTCTTGTTAATGGATGGTATACCACAATTTTGACTGTGGGTCCCACCTTTATTTCCATCTTATTAATGTAACTCTGTCTTTTTGCTATGGCAGCTAGTGGTTTTGTGTAAATTAATGTTTCCGAGATGTGTGTTTTTAAAAAGCCTGCAACCACCTTATACTATTTTGTACACGTTAATTAAGAGGGGCTTATATCATGTAATAGCCAGAATGTCTAAAGTTCTGACCCAGTGTTAAGGTCATTAAGGTCATTGTTAGTTATTTATTAGGCGCCTGTAGGCACATATTGGCCATTAACCTGACAAATAAACCTTACATACAGTTACTACCTACAAAGTGTAATTTTATAAAAACATAGGGTTTTTTGTTAATAAACATAATTTCTAATATCATTACATCACAGAATTTGTTTCATAATTTAACATTAAGTGGTAGGTACTTAATTAAAAAAAAAAAAAAAACTTATTGAAAAAAAATATTTTTAAAAAAAGAAAACAAAAAAACATAAACCACTTATTCTTAGATTGCTTTTCATTTCCACTTGCAAGTTTCAAACTTTCAGAAAGATGTAATGTCTTGAATAAAATCGTTATTTACCAGATTTAAGAGAACCTAAATTCTGTTGCTTTTTACATCAAGACATGCAAAATTAGTTTATTTTAGCATCAGCTAGTTTGTCCAATGGTAACTTGGTTGAAGTTGCTTCTCAAGCATTAACTTTTGTTCTATTCATTCTATTTTAATATTGGTTGAAATTCTAGTATTTACAATTTTGTATGTTACACATGTAATGATGAAGTAGAGGTCAAGTTTGAATTTGAGTATTGTAAGTCCAGTAGTTCTTGATGTAATGTTGTTTAATGCCCCATCAGTAACTTTTCAGCTATTTGCAACAAGAGCAAGTTAATTAATCTCTTTGGATTATTCTAAGAACACAAGTCTTTGTATACATGTGATGTGGCCTGTCATGTATTAGCGCACACTCAGGCCAACTTTTTGCTAGGGTGCCAACTCACTAATTCAGTATGTCACAGACAAGCATACCAAAGTCCATTATCCTGGCACCGGGTGATCCAGTCAATATTCTATTCTCCTAATGCAAAGTGCTAGACAAGGAAATTATGTCTCAAAAGAAAGAGTCTTATAAATGTCTGTGTTTCAAACCCATAATCTCCCACATTAAAAGCAAATTTACTAGTGGTTTTAAAGTCACTAATGTTTATCAGTTTAATACAACTTCTGAAAAGGTAATTTTCATTATCAACAATATGTATTATTAATATCTGGGTTCTGGGTGTCCAAATGTTCTAAAGTTTAAGCTTAATGGATCACAGCACATTTCTTCACTTAGAATGAAATCCAGCAGACTGATTCTAGTGTGATAAAGTTTGTCATTTTGTTTGCTGAAGGTCAGTGGCTTTCTCCAAGTGATCTCAGGACTGACAACCTTGATATAAACAACAGAATCTTGATAGGGATGTTGTAAAACACCATTACTTTATTATTCATATCGATGAGTTAAAATGCTCTACAGCAAACCTAAATGAAATAGGATCACCAAAACCTTTAGCATTTCAAAGTAGAAGGCTCCTTGTAAGGGTCAAAAACATTCCCCTTCTTTTCATCTCATTTACATTTAGTGGTAACTTAATACAAGAGGTGTTGGTTTATTGTTTGAATATGAAGAAATATAATGGATTTGGTCACAGCAAAAATGTCACCCTTTTATATTCAAATTATGTTCTACATAGGCAATAGATCTTGAGGAAAGCTGGGAATTAAGAGACCAATGTTCATTGGAAAATGAAATTGTAAAATACTCAGAGTACACAACCATTTGAACAAAAAATAAAAGTACAGAAAACATATGCAGACTAAGTCTTCACTAATCAAGCATGTTTTTTACCAGTTGTTTGTTCAAATTTATCATAGTTTATAGAGGTTCCAAAGAAAATTCTAGTTTAAGTATTGATAACAGTTAGAAAAACTTTAATAATTGGGGGAATTAAGCACTTCAAGATAACTAGATGTTGGCATAATTAACCTGTTGTAGAGTCGTCTCAATGCAAACAAGATTTTCTTGACTAGAAAATTTTCTTGCATACTCATTTTAATGACATTGGTCTCTGCTTAAAAATTTTTCAACAGTTATCTTACTCTCTAGGGCAATTTAGTGAAAATTTTTTGTAGATTAGTGCCTGGTTTTTCAAAGCCCCTTTAGTACAACCATATGATTTGTGAAAATTCAATTTGTTATCAAAATTACCTGCATTTGACATAAACAGTTGTTTGCATCAACTTCTATATTAACTGATGAAGTTTTAAAAAACATTATAGACTAGGGTGGTTGGTTAAATGTTGTTTTTATCGATTTTTTTATCTTTTCATGAAGAGACAATTTTTTTGATGATCTCGGATTAAACTTAACACAAGTTCAAATGATGCAAGAGTGTGCAAGTCTGATCTGTATTGTTCTAATGTGAACTTACAATGACCTTGTGAGTGCTAGTTCACTTGCCTGCAGTGGCCGCTGATAAACACTACAGACCACTCAGTTCATTATACTGGTACTGAGCCAACCAGACAAGTGCTATGACAAGGAAAACCCTTTCTAAAATGTGGTCAATTGGGATCAAACCCACCGACTTGCATTTGAAGGTCAATGTCTTATTACTAGACCCCAACATCAGACTAAGAAAAATAGTTGTTTTGTTAGACTTTCACTCGGCCACTCCTGACACTTTTGTTTCACTTCTATCAAAATGTCAGATCTTTTGATTTTTGAGGTGGTAAATTCTGGGATGGTAGAGGAAACCAGAATATTCAGAAAAAACCACAAACCTTTGCCAAATGATCTGACAAACATTCTAATACAAGATCTGGTAAGAGATGCTGTGATTCTTGAGCCAACATTTTAGACCACTAGGTAGATGGTACATTCTTTATAACTTCTGGATCTTTCACTTCAGTCATCCAGCAAAACACTTATTTACTCACTTTTGTCACAAAATATCATGGCAGATGATGAACCTCCTTGTATAAACGTTCTCAGATGGGTTTAATATACAAAACCCCATCTTCTAATATGGAAAATTGGAAAAATTTCTTCTTTATACAATGTAGAATTTAAAAGTAACATTATTATTTTGTGTTATTTTACCTCGATTCATTTGTTTGCTGCAAATTTGACTATTCCATGTTTATAAATTTTTTTATAATACCAGTAGTTGACCAATACTTATTCTTATTTAGTCATTAAAAAAATAACAAATCCTAGATCCACAAAACAACATTTATTCAAAAATCTGACAATCCATTCCTTTCTCAAATATGCCTGGGCTATCTTTCCTTCAACATCAACTTCAAAACCCATAACAGAGTGGGTGAAATCTTATATGTAACTGCAATCATTAAGATAAGAAATGTATATTTTAAACCTACTAAATGATATAATCCACCTTATTTTATCCCCTAGCAGATGATTGAACCAGAAATTCAGAAAACCTGACAAAATATACCTCATCCCAGTGTCCAACTTCGATAAAAAGTTTTCATTTAGCATTACAAAATGAGTCCAATACAATAATACCTTGATATAACTAACTAACACAGTATAAGCACTTAAAAGGATACATAAACAATTTTAAAGAGTTAATCTGCCGTCTGGCAATTATACAATGAATGAGTTGTGACATTTCTATATAAACATGATTATTTTTATAACACCAAAAAAAAAGTTCTACTGTCGTTTGTTAACGACCATCAAGAAAAAGGCATACATTTTAAACCCTAAACATCAGTTTGTTTCATAGAATCTTAGTAACAAAATTTTAACCCCTCTTTCTAGATTTCCTTTATTATTTTTAGTTAACAGCATTATCACTGTAAATGACATTATGTGAATTTATAACTTTATTTTTATGTCTTCTTCTATGCAGTGTTTATTTTGGTACAATATGCTCAATACTATTTGCTTGACAATAGTACAACTTTAGAGTTAAAAAACAATAAGTTCTCAAAACAATAACACCCTTTTTATAACAAATAGAAAAAGAGGTATCAAAATGCCATTAAAATGTGTTCCAAATATTCACATGAACCTGCAAGATTCTAGGAAACAAACCAATGATTGGAGTGGCCTTATATCTATCATTATAAACCTCTTGTGCATCGTCATTGACAAAAATCTAATTAAAATTGTTAGAATAGTTGATGATACTTGAATATTTAAAACTATTTTAGTCAACTGTATCTTCCCATTAACATTATCTAATCTAAGTTATATATGAAACGCTCCAATAAGCAAATAAAGTTTTTGTTTTTTGTTTTTTTTTTTTTTAGTTATCTTTTATGTATTTAATTTGAACAATGTGAACAAAAAAATTCAGTGGAAAACTATAAAAGGGTATTATCAATTTTTTTTTTTGTACAATGACCCTTTCCATAATAATAATTAAAATTCAAAAAGGTGAATACAAAGAAAAAAACATAAATGAACAGTGACATTTATCAACAGCATACAACCATTGATCCAAAGGACTTATTTATATATGTATAATTATATTTATGTATATATATATATTATTAAGGACAAGTGCAAGGTTTCATCAACAATTTAATCATAAAGCAAGCTTGATAGCTAATTAATAATAAACTTATTTCACACAATGGGAAGATAAAATTCTTCTGAAGCCAGTAATTAAGAGCATATTTTAAGTTCATTTTTAAAATTGAAATTAACTGTATTTCTCATATTTCTTGGTTCCAAAAAAAAAAGGGAAACTGTTTAAAATAAAATCCTACATCACTTAAAAAAAATACAATCCCATCCCCAAATTTTTTTAGTCATTTAATTTTACAAACATTTCCAAAAGCTCAGAATTACCGACTTCCATTTTTACATAATGCATGCATTTTTCACAATTCAATACTACGTAATTTGAACTATTTCACCACAGGTATTAAATAGCAATTTGATTAAGATAATATGTAATTTATGAAAATCCAATTTTCTAAATAAGAAGATTATTATTTATACAGCACATTATCATAATAAAAAGGGACAAATTTTAAAATACAAGTCCCACGAAATATTTATATTTTTTACAATTTTTATATCTTGGTCTCAAAAACCAAGACAAATCTTTATCTAAACCTTGAAACTTGAAAGAAATAAAGTCTATCACTTCAAATAATAATGAAAATAGTTGAACAAATAGCTGTTTGTTCAAAGTGGTACTTTAAAAAAACCAACATATTTTTATGGGATGTTCCTTATACATTATTATGGTACGTGAATTTTTTATTCTTTAAAGCTTTCAAGTTTCAATGTAAGATAAAGGGAAAATTCAGAAATTTTCTCTTCGTCATGATTTGGTTTCTTTTTTATTTTCTGGGTTTAAGAAAACCCCCATTTTTTTTTCAATTTTACTTCTTTGTGCTAGAGATAAATTCAAAGATGGTGAATTTTAATTGAACTTATCCAAACCAATAAAAGAAGTTTTCAATTCCATCTTTTAAATGGTGCCTTTCTAAACACAGTTTATTCATTATTTGCACCTTTTCATAATTTTTATATTTCCTCAGAAAAAAAATCATTTTGCTTCACGCAATAAAAAAGAACTGATTTGCAGTTCTCACTAACAATCTTATGAATATATCGTTGTTATAATCTGGTAAAATTTGTAAAAATGTTAAAGAGGCTACAAGATTCAAAACAAGATTTTTTTTTATATATTGGCCCTACTTTTTTTTTTTACTTGCACATAACATGGTCTGATTAACAATAAAGTCTTGTATCTGGTAGTCCCTTTTTGCCATTTCCCTTGGCAACAATTCCTTTGTCAAGACTACAATATGGTGTAGTTTAGGGTAACTTATAAAGTCAATGAAAATACATTTCAACTTTCACCGTCTTTTAAAGAAAAATGGTAGACATCTTGTCTAGTTTGAACGAAAATGTTTTTCCCAATTATCTATTCCCATTAATGTGGGTTTTCTTTCTCATTCATTTGGCATAAATTCAACTCTGTACAGGCTTACAAGCGAATATGGCACATTTCCTATTAAAAAATAATTACTTGTCACCATAACTACAGTAAACTACATACTGACTTGTTTATTTCAAATTTTAACTTTTCACCAATTAAGAGTTCAATCCATAGGGGAAATAGATTTTAGAAATTATGCAAGGACAAATTCTAAGTCATATAGAAGAAAATATACAAGACAGGAAAAATTGAGGAGAATAAATGTAACATGTCACTAGTCACAAAATTTGAAATCTTAAGTATCGACAACTAATAGTATCAATTCCTATAACTTAAACTTAAAAACAGAACTCTTTGTTTTATTTTCATAAAACTTGTTTAAATTTAGATCAGATAATTATATAAATAAGCTCATTATGTAGTTTACAACTGTTAAAACCTCCCCTTTTTTCCCTCAACTCGTTTGTTGTGCTAGTAACCATTTAGATTTACTTTTTTTTTTCCCTTGCACATTTACAAAATATATTGAAGATTAAGAATATCATTTTCTCGCACAAGATCTTTCCATCAATGCTTAATCCAGTCTATAGCAATAATGATCATCCAGTAAATAGGAGTTAAAGACAAAATAGTGAAACACATAAAAATATGTAAAAAAAAAAAAAAAAAAAAAAATTATATATATAGATATCACAGATTTGTCGGGAAAACAGATAAGTAATCATACAAAAATTCACATTAAATACAAAAAAAATGAAACAGAAATTTCAAACTATTTAACACTAAAATTTCCATGCAAACAAAATTATTTGGTCTACATTCACACTCATGTTAATGTTCATCACCAACATATATAGAATAATGTCTTCCTAATATAAATGGATAAGGAATTCCTTTATTATATAGATCTTTATTTGACAGGAATACTTCAATGTTAAAGACTCTGATATTTCATTTGGAAAACATTCACAAAAGTTATAGAATACATACACAACATAGAAAAATATTTGATTAAATCACACTTAGTAATTATTGAGAACTCTTCAATAGGTGAACTATTTTAAGTACTGTTGACAGTATCACAAGATGCTAGTAGTTATTTTTTCTTTTGTATATATATATATATATATACACATGTATATGAAATTTTTAAATAAATATATACCACACTTCCTTTTAGAAGCATGTCAATACCATTTTAACTATTGTTATTTATAAACATGAACCCAAAAAACTTGATGAGAATTTTAAAAAAAAAGGAAGCAAGAAACAGATAACACAATTGAACAACATTGTTTTTAATAAGAGAAATAGACACACACACATGGAGAAAATAAAGGAAACTGATGGGATAATGAAGCAGAGAGCAGGTGCTAGCAGATTACAAAAACTAGTAAGAAAGATGATCCTATTGATAAAACTGGTACCTTCTTATCCAAGCCCACTTATAAGACTTTTGGTTGTGATCTTCAAACTTGCATCAACTTATCAAACCTTAATTTGTACAAAAAACAAATATGAATGTACAAAAATAATACATTTCTCTGTATAAAATGCAGTCAAAAATAGATCAACATCATACAAGGCCGTATAGAAAACATGCGTGCATACATCTGCCTGTAATCTTCCTGTAATCAGTCAGTCCTATCCTGATGACTGCTTTGCTTGTTTCCTGTGGCAAAAATGTGACCCAACGTCAAAAGACAACTGGGAATAATAAATGCAACGAAGCATCTTCACCACAATAGTAGCGAGATGCTGTCAACAATGTAACAAGGAATTTATCGACAAATTCATTTTAAATAAAAAACTAAAATTATCCATTTGTCCATAAATCCAAGAATTTTCTCAGAAATGTAACTCACTATTTAATACTGACATTAATTATATATTTGTCATAAATCAAAGGTGTTAGTAATTTATTTATTCTTGTAATCATTTCTCTTTTTGGGCCATTTCTATTAAGTGAGCTACATGACTGAGAAAAAACAAAAACAAGTCTCATATTATAACATCAAGCAAAGCATGTATATATAAAATTGTTGATGGTCAGCCTGATATTAAAACTGAGTTTAGTTATTGTACAAGTGTAGAATGACCAATCCCTAAAATGATGTAAAAGAGAAAAACTGTAACAAAAACAATAAAAAATATGAAAAAATATAACACAGACTGGAATCATTCTACACGCTTCTGCTTACTCTAAACTACTGAAAAATTGTTGTTGTCTTGTCTAGAGGTACAGCTAACACACTGCCACTCAATGTCCATAGTTAACACTTTTTGTCTGACAAACACAATAATGCTGTAAGAAGGAGGAACAAATTGGCCTGTATCTTAAGATCATTCTGAAAAGGTATCTCTCCACTCAAGACAACAAAATTTTCACTAAAAAAATAAAGTTCTCTCTGTTATGTGACAACAATCCTGTCACAACAATACTTTAGGCAGTGACGTTAAGTTCTGTAGCCGATTTATCACCATGAATACCGCTGTCTGGGCTTTGGAGTCCATCTGGAATTTTTGCCATGGGTGGTTCCTCTGCATCTTGAAATTCATCACTTTTTCCTTCCAGTGTTACATCACCATTTACAACATCATTCAATTCTTTTTCAGAACTAAAATGTATAAAAAACAAAAAAATTAACACAGGTAAGTCTTTGCAAAACAAATCATGACTAAATAAATAAATAAACAAATGTTACTATTTAAACTTATTATATGTAATTATATTGTATTCCATTTATCAATTACAGAATAAGTTATTCTTAAAAATCAAACAGACAACCAGTATGACAACCAGATTGACAGATGGAAACAAAGTAACTTTCTTTATTAAAACAAGAAGCCCATGGGCCTTAACGCTCACCTGAGAATATCTCCAAAATTGTTTACAAAGTGCAACAGACAATATATCAAGTACAGAAAATTTAAAGAAACTCAAGAACTCCCAAAAAAATTAATCAGAAATATTCAGTCACATTTCATTAATAAGCAGCTAATATGCATAAAGTGACTGTAGTCTTCTTTTGCAGCTGTCACCTTGACCTTTCAACATATGACCTTGAATCATATATCAAAATGATTGCCACGTCAATATCTACAATATTCCAATATGCATGCCTATACAAAAAGTTAATAGTTTACAAGATAATTAGCAATTTAAGTCTTCTTTTGCAGTTGTGACCTTGATCTTTTGACATATGACCTTGAACTATATATTAAAATCATCGTCATGTCAATACCTACAATATTCTAAAATACACGCCCATACAAAAAGTTAATAGTTTTCAAGATAATTAGCAATTTAAGTCTTCTTTTGCAGTTGTGAACTTGACCTTTCAACATATGACCTTGAACCATATATCAAAATGATCATCATGTCAATACCTACAATATTCTAATATACACGCCTATACAAAAAGTTAATAGTTTTCAAGATAATTAGCAATTTAAGTCTTCTTTTGCAGCTGTGACCTTGACCTTTCAACAAATGAACTTGAACTATATATCAAAATGATTGTTGTCGCAATATCTACAATATTCTAATATACATGCCTATACAAAAAGTTAATAGTTTTCAAGATAATTAGCAATTTGAGTCTTCTTTTGCAGCTGTGCCCTTGACCTTTAAACATATGACCTTGAACCATATATCAAAATGATCGTCATGTCAATACCTACAATATTCTAATATACATGCCTATACAAAAAGTTGATAGTTTTCAAGATAATTAGCAATTTAACTTTTCTTCTGCAACTGTGACCTTGACCTTTCAACATATGACCTTGAACCATATATCAAAATGATCGTCATGTCAATACCTACAATATTCTAATATACATGCCTATACAAAAAGTTAATAGTTTTCAAGATAATTAGCAATTTAAGTCTTCTTTTGCAGCTGTGACCTTGATCTTTCAACATATGACCTTGAACCATATATCAAAATGATCGTCATGTCAATACCTACAATATTCTAATATACACGCCTATACAAAAAGTTAATAGTTTTCAAGATAATTAGCAATTTAACTTTTCTTTTGCAGCTGTGACCTTGACCTTTCAACATATGACCTTGAACCATATATCAAAATGATCGTTGTCCAAATATCTACAATATTCTAATATACATGCCTATACAAAAAGTTAATAGTTTTCAAGATAATTAGCAATTTAAGTCTTCTTTTGCAGCTGTGACCTTGACCTTTCAACAAATGAACTTGAACTATATATCAAAATGATTGTTGTCGCAATACCTACAATATTCTAATATACATGCCTATACAAAAAGTTTATAATTTTCAAGATAATTAGCAATTTAACTTTTCTTTTGCAACCGTGACCTTGACCTTTCAACATATGACCTTGAACCATATATCAAAATGATCGTCATGTCAATACCTACAATATTCTAATATACACGCCTATACAAAAAGTTAATAGTTTTCAAGATAATTAGCAATTTAACTTTTCTTTTGCAGCTGTGACCTTGACCTTTCAACATATGACCTTGAACCATATATCAAAATGATCGTTGTCCAAATATCTACAATATTCTAATATACATGCCTATACAAAAAGTTAATAGTTTTCAAGATAATTAGCGATTTAAGTCTATTTTTGCAGCTGTGACCTTGACCTTTGAACATATGACCTTGAACCATATATCAAAATGATTGTTGTCGCAATACCTACAATATTCTAATATAAATGCCTATACAAAAAGTTAATAGTTTTCAAGATATAGTGACAAATAAATAATTTTTAGCAATTTTCCCACTAAGTTCCTTGCCATTTCCCCATTTTGAGCCCCATCGCTTTTATTTGTGCAAATCTAAAACTAGATGACCTAAGAATGTTATAAGTGAAATAACTAAGGTATATCACTTGTACATTCAGAGGAGAAGATTTTTAAAGTTTTTCACTATTCCCCCCCTTATGGGGCCCCAAGGGGACATAACTCCTTCATATCTGCAAATCTGAAAGGCCTTCACCCAGGCATCATCATCACCAAGTTTCATCAAATTTGGGTTGGTAGTTTTAGAGGAGTTGATTAAAATGTAAAATGTTAACGCACGACGGACGGACGAGGCACGACGCACGACAGACGACGGACGGTGAACCATCGCAATAGCTCATCTGAGCTTTCAGCTCAGGTGAGCTAAAAAGTGAAAATTGTTACATATATGTTACTGATATATATACTATCCTCAACATTTACTTAAAACCTTTACCAGGTTTCTTTTTAGTCATATGCCACTAAAACAGTGTCCTGCTATGATCTCAAAAATGCAAAACCTGTCTAGCAATTTCAGTGGATATACAACTCTTCGGGGGGATAAACTTGTTCAATAAAATATAATATTTAATCATGTCATCTGTCATTTTATTTATAATTTATTTGTGATGCTGCTGATTCTTACCAGTTTGGTATTTAGTTTTAGAATTCGCTATTGTCTTCAGTTTTACATACATGTAAATGTTTTATTAATACTATTGTATCTTTTACATTTCTTAGCAGCAAAAGAAATGAAAAAATGCTTATGCAGCTTTGTATAACAATTCATTCACTCACTCTTGTCCGATCTGTGAATGATGGAAGTGGGTGGTGCTTGTAAAAGGGCCAGTAAATCTTAATATAAGCTCAGAATGCAGTTCTGATTTTGGATACAACAGATATAAAAGGGGCATAACTCATTAAATATTCAAGCAGCTTAATGATTTTACAGTATGTAAACTTTTAGGTCAAAAGCAAAAATTGAACCAAATTTCATTAAATTGGGTTTGAAACTGTTACAAGCTAAATGTTAACAGACAAACAGACAGCATGAAAACATAATACACTCCACTTTTTCTGACAGTTGGTAAAAAAAAAAATTCAAAGATTCCAGCTAGAGTTGCTGACCTCATATATGATATATAACCAGATGTACTTACTCTCCACTTTCCTCAACAGTCACTCCACGACCCTTTCCAGGTTTCTTTGTAGTTTTCTTACCACCAGGACGTGGTCTCACTCTGATCTGTGGACGTCTTACACCTCTAACAACACCTCTTCCTCGGAAGTATGGTCTTTCCTATTAATACAGAATACAATACTTCCATTAAATCACAAAACAAATAAGTGTATATGATAGAACAGTTAAATTTTAAACTTGCAACATGCAATATTTATGTATTTTGACTTGCAAACATTATTATCCTTGATGGGAAAAAAATTAAATCTGAAATGATGAAATAAACAAACTAATGACAGTCAAATGAAAATTTATTAGCTACATGCAGCACATGGAAATTGCTTAAAGCCGTTTTGTGGGGACACTTACCGACTGAAATCTCATTGGTCGTCCATATCCATATGGTGGTCGTACTGGCTGACTCATCAGTGGGCCACGGAATGTGATACTGCCTCGACCCATCATGTTCCTCATGTTAGGTCCACCCATTCCTCTCATTGGCCCTCCCATTCCTTGCATGCCACCTCTAAAATTTAAAATTTTTAATTTTTTTTTTAATATTATACTTTTTTATCAGGGCTAATCACTCCATTCTAAAAATCTGCTGAAATTTACACTTCCTTCTTCAGCTTACTATTTACAACATAAAAATAATACATATAAATATCACAAATCAAAATATTCATACTGATGTAAACAACTTCTTTCTTTTTGTACTAGTTTATGACAAACAGTAGAGTGAAGTGGAATAAAACTTTAAATTAGGGATGGCAACGATTAACTGTTTAATCGATTAATTGTTCATGTCTTCGATGAATCGATTATTATTTCCATAATCGATTGACGCCCCTTTGGAGTACCTCCTTATCTTGGATATCCTATAATAATAGTACACGTACAAGATCGATACCTGGTGTACCTTACCTTTAATTGCAATATGTATTCATACATGGTTGATTAAACACATGAACATAAATGAGTAGTTGTTGTTAATTTGTTAATCATAACCAAAAATTTTTGGGCTTGTGTGTGTGTGTGTGTGTGTGTGTGTGTGTGCGCGCGTTTCAGGGGTCTGGAAACAGTCATATTTGCCGGACATGTCCGACAAAAAATATTTTTGTCCGGTGTGAAAAATCACTTGTCGGACATTTTTAGTTAATAATAGAATTCAGTTGATGGGACACATAAATATGTTTGCCGGTCATTATTTTACTAGAGTTATCTTTGATATCACCTGTCAACCATTTTCAATAAATAAATTAGGCTTATGTTTATTAATCAGTTAGAATCCATGGTCTCAATCTGTTCCTTTTGTTTCATCGTCCAAACCCTCCTTAATTTTGTTGTTAAGTTGTTTATTGAGTAATTACATGGCTTGACAGACGGAAGCCATAAACAGCTGATTACGAGGGTTGAACCTTGAAGGTCATGGTGGTCGGACTATATCAAAGAGGTTCCACGCGGGATGTCAAATAAGACTAAAACGCGCATCGTATGGTCTTGGCAAACTGTTAAGTTATAGATAAATAATTTTAAAAAGTCTAAATACAATCAAAGAGGTCTTGAAATGAGGTTCAGTAAAGTTCGTGTAACTACAGAAAAAACGAAAATGCACGATTGTCAATAAACAATGATGGCCATCAATACCGACAACACTAAAATCAACACTAGGTGGAAACATGAGCCCGACAACATGTACTTAAATAAGCTCTATGTAGTACTTAAATCCATTTTAAAATCTATTTGATATCAAAAATTTAAATCTTTTTAAAAACATCGTCAATAACAACATCGGTGGTACGTTTTTTTTTTTTTTTTTTTTGCTTGGTACGGTTGCTTTGAAAAAATGTCCGACACCCCAGTCAAAGTTTTCCGAAGCCCTGGTGTGTGTGTGTGTGTGGTGTGTGTGTGTGTGTGTGTGCACGCGCATGTGCAACTGATATTGACTGGATAATTTTTGAGCTTTGGTGTAAATAATATAACAATTAATCAATTAATTGTTCATACCATTCAAAGATTAATCGATTAATGAATTTGGACCGATTTATCCTACTTTAAATGCCTCAGTCAAGATTCTTTCATCTATTTTCAGGTAGTCAGTTCTGGTATGGTACAAGAAACCGTAGTACCTGGAGAAAACCACCAACTATTTGACAATTGAACCGACAGGATCTACTTGAGCTGTGCAGACTTTAGACTACTCAAACACCTACACCTTACTTGTTTATAGACCCTGTTTTCAAAAGTAATGTATGTGCTAACCTTTGGAAGCGTCTTGGGCCATTGCCAACTGACATGACACGTGGAGATAATCCATTTCCTCCCATATTTGGTGGTCTTCTACCTACATCTCTGCCACCTCCTGCAGCACCAGATGACAGATTAGGTCCCCAGCTAGCCACTGTAACACCAGCTATCTCTAACTGTCCACCTCTAGCATCAATTGGAGAACGACCTATTATGTTAACACAAATAAAGTCTCTAATTTCAAACCATACAAAGTCCAATACACAAAATTCTCAGATCAAATTAATGGTAATTAAAACAAAGTCATTAAACACACCCACATACACCAAACAATGAAGCTAAAATAGTCAAATAATGGTGATTTGATTTGTACAAATTTTACAGAAAACCCCTCCCCATCTTACACCCAAAGAATTGCTTGCAATTTAAAATATTCAAGTTAATTTTACATTTTTACAGATTCACACTATCAAGCCATATTATTGTATAATGTCATCAGATCACAGCACTTACACATACCAAGTATTCCTCGTCCCCTGCCTGGAGATTTTGGACCTGGCATTCCCATTCCACCTGGCACACCTGGAGGCATTGGGGGTCCGGGTCTTACTCCTCTTCCCATTGGTGGAGGATATCCTGGGGCACCTGCTGGTCTATAGTTCATTGCTGGTGGGTAAGGGTAGTGTGTGTACAGATATTGGGGTGGTAACATAGGTTTGGCAAATTCACACTGTAATCCTTCCATGATAGCTTGTCTCATTCTTTCCACACGCAAAACTTGATCCAACTACAATGTGCATTGTAACATTTTAATACTATTAAAAATTATTTTGTTACATGGTTTAAGTAGAATTAACAGTAATAATGCTCATCATCAATTTTTCAGAATTTGAATTATAAGTACATATAAATTGAAGACAAGGCTCCACATTAACTTTTTATCAAGCTTTTCATTAGGATAAATAGAAATAAACTTTACTAGTGCAAATGTAAAATTAACTTGTCCATTTTTTTTTTAAAACAGTAAATGGAAATGTTAATCATAGTGTTTGTGACAATAATGCTGTGTCCATCCAAAGTTAAGAATGCTACAATAAGTGGTCCATTTATGCATTTAACAAATCTGGTGACTTTGTTGTATAGTATCATAGTCAGATACAGAAATGCAAGTATGCATATTTTCTTCATTTTGATGTCAAAAGCAAGAATTTAATCTGAAACAGTCTTTTGAGAGACAAATACACCAGATAGCTAAAATTAATACGTGACACATAGTGATGAAACGATTATCGACGATAATCGAAAGTTGAACACTAAATCGGTCACAATTTTGATTATTGATTGACATTTTCAATAATCGATTGTCGCTAGTAAAAGATTGTTCAATTTTTTGTCTATGGTACACCTAACTGCCAGAAGGATTTAAGAGAGAACAAGACAACAATGGCTGACCATCATCACCATGAGGCAGCGGGTAATCTATTGCAACAAGTAGATCGGAATAAAGGACTAGTGAAAGTTTACAGGTATGATAAATAGTAACATTATGCTAAAATACTGAAACTACTCTAACAGTTTATAAACTTATATGTTCCAATTATCACGATGATTGATCGGTTTAGTCCGTCCGATTGGTTCCCAATAATCGATTATGAAAATGTTCCAACTGTTCATCATCAGTGACACATCTCATAACACATATCAAAATCCATCCACATGAAGTTGTCATGACATTAAAACAGATGAACAAGTTACCATGACATTAAAACAGATGAACAAGTGATTTTTACATGTTTATGTAAAGACCCCTTAACCTTAACATTGGTTCTTGATCATCAAAGAAATTATCTTCAAGATCAGAAACTCAAAAAACCCTATAAATGTATTGTCTCCATGCAATTAACATACCTGTCCATCACACATGTCAATCAATGGAGTATTGTTGTTGGCTTTGAGGAGTTTGAAATGGAAAAGTTTTCCATCAAAAAAGTTCCATGGAGCACAGATATTCCATGGAATTGGAGCACCACAAACATCATTGGCAAAAACTGCTGTCTCAACACCAGCCATGAACAAGCTAGCTAGATGAACTCCACGTGGTAAAACATTGGGCAACTGTAAATAGAAAATGCATGTATAGTAAACAAAGTAACACATAGACAATAGTCTCTACCCTCACAGCAATAAATTGCTTCCTTTTTTTTAATCTGTGTTAAAAAATATATAACTATTAATAAACAAATAGGCATTCTAGTACTGTAAATTTTTAAGCCTTTATGGGTATTTACAAGGACTTCAAAATGAACTGACACATAAAAGTGAAGCAGCTTAAGTGTTAAATTGGGAAAAAATGAAGCTGTTGTATCCAAAGATTTCATTAATACAGACACATTACCAGTTAAAACACTGAATGTGCTTATGGCAGCAAGAGTTCTGTGTGACACAATGTACATGTACAATGTATTAATCAGAGGCCCGTTCAAGATACACTATGTACGCTTGCGCAATGACTTTAAAATGTTCAGGAACGACTGTATGCGTGAGCGCAAGCGTGCGACTGCTATCAATATTTTAAGGTTGTTCGACTTAGATTCAAGATAGCGTCCCTCGGACAAAGTTTGTAAGAAGTAGATTAAATAAATTCTGAAACCAGCATGCATTTCAATTTATATTTCAGTCCAAGGGTATCGTTTCTTTCTAGAAGAAATTTGAATGATAGGATTAGTTAAAACTTATGTACAGTTGTCCGATTTAATTTATATTTTGACATTTTCTCTCCAGTTGAATGTCGGTGTCCAAATGTAAGGGAGGTTATTTTGAAAACATCTAGATGATTATGATGAGTTATTTTCAACAGACATAAAAATTGTATTCACGAGCGCAGTGGAAAGCAGCCGGTAACTTGAACACGTCTCAGCTCTCAATTCTTAGTTTTGTCCAAGAACTAATTTTAATTTTCTTTACCTTCAGATCTTGCATGGTCTGTACATCCTGTAGTAATGGTGATACACTCATTGCAAGGAAAGCATCCAGCTCCTGTCTCATCAATATACGACCAGCTTGTAACATATATCTGTCAAAATCAATAAATTACAATTAAAATCTGATATCTTAAATAAAGATTTTATCAACACACAAATGTACAGTTAAACTTTGGTTATTTGCACTTCTATTATTTGAAAATCTTAGATTATTCAAAGTTCTCGTTAGGTCCCAACCGCCCTGCACTATAACTTCTTATTAAAAAACTTCTGTAATTCGAACTTCGTAATTCAAATACCTGTGATTATTCGAACCTAATTTGAGTCCAGTGTTAGACTTTTAAGTGGAAATATACCTAAAAAATTTCAATGACATTTTTATTCATCTCTAAAGCACAGCTTCTCTCATCTGAACAATTTAATACAAACGAGTATGATTTCACCTTTACCCAATTGTGTTACCCTTGCGTAACTGACGGTCATTTGTAAACATGCGTACACCATGTATTATCCATCATAAGCCATGTTGATCATTAATCGCAAAAATTAATCAAAATTGTTTAATTAAACAGTAATTATAACCCAAGGTGTAACAGAAAGTGAGCTGCACATGTGTAGCAATACTCAAGTAAACGATAAAAAGAATTCTGTTGACCATGGTTTCCATCATAAAAAAAAAAGAACTAAAACAGCATATGAATATCCATTTAATATTTTTATATAGCCTATTTGGGAAATTAAAAAAAAATTATTATTTTGTAATAAAGGTTGACAAAGACGGTTTTACACCTTATTCATTTCAATCCTCGAAATTACATGAATCTGTTCCGTTATGTTTTGTTTAAAATTCTGTAAAATCCCAAAAAGTGTATTGTCTGCAAAATATCATGATGTACTTCCTTTTGGATGGCATTTCTTACTGTATTGTATGTATTACCACACATATTTGATTTCGTACTCAATGGTATTATTGAAATAAAATTAATGTCTGTTTTTATAGAATTAATCATGATAGGTCATGACATTATGGCTATAAACTGATTGATAAAACACTTCCAATGTGCAATATGATACTGTTGTGTCTTAAGATAATGTACGGTGGATCAAAGTCTGAAGTGAATAAAATTCACTTATATGATTATTCGAACCCCCAAATTATTCTAACCTAAAATGAACACCCTTCAACTTCCAATAATTGAAGTTTGACTGTACATGTAGGAAGTAAATATCTAACATAAATTCAATTCAATCCTGTGTTATAATGCAAACATTTTAAATATACAGTTTATTGGTTAGATCTGATCAAGAATCAAATTCATCACTCAACCAACAACCCCTATGGGATGGATCTGAACTAGACCTGTCATTGTCCTCAAGGAATTAATAACCCCTTTGTAAACATGCACCTTTAGTTTACAACTGGACCACACAGACTGTTTGTCAAGTTACATGAAATTTAAGCAAAGCAGAACAGTTATGTCCAGAGCAAGGTTTTTCCATGTGACTATTCCTTTTATACTTTCTTGGTTCTGTTAAGTGATCGGTATTAGACATGATCATAACTTGCCTGAGAACGCAGCACATGACAAGAAACTGTTGTGGTACATATTGTGTGTTTAACATCAGTGGAGAGTCACTTCCCATACATGTCAGGAAAGCTCGGAGACGTCTGGTTTTATCATCTACTTGTGTACCAAGCCACATTCGCTCAATACTAGGAGTCTTCCAATCCACAGGTCTGGCCTTTACCATATCAAATGAAGGTCTTGTATTACCACGGCGAATAACCCATTCTTTAACATTTACTTCTAATCCTTTCCCTGGGAAATCTCCTAAAACAGACAATCTAAGTTGCACAAAAGAATAATAGTACTTCACTAATATCTTTAGTTCTCATATGTCTGATCAATATCAGAATGGCTACATCCATATTGTCATTATTATTTTTTTTTTTTTTTTTAAATTTCAGGTAACACTGATGTTGGCAATAATTTTTTATATAACTTGGCATTTGTTTCGGTATCAATGATTTCTCATTACTGAATCTAAATGACTTCTGGTATAGGATCAGTGTTCCCTAGATTCTGAACAATATCCTGTCACAAAAAATTGCATAAATGTTGAACCCTAACCATTTTTTGTGAGAATGATTCTTGATGCTTTTTACTATTAAGTATCTATAAACTATTTAATGAAATTGTTGCTATAATATGGAAAGTCAGCATCTGTCAAAACACAGATTGAAAGAATGAACAAAATGAGGGTAAAATAAAGACTGGGTCTTATTACTCCAGTGAACAGTTAGATAATTACCTCCCTTGTCTTTCTGACTTTCTTGTATAATCTTTAATTTGTTCAGATTAAAAAGTACAGAGTATATGGTCTGTCTGACAGGTCTGTATAATTCTACACTGGTAGGCAAGTCATGTCCTATATCGTCCTCTAAGGCTACATTGATCTTTATTTCTCCCTGATAACAAACAAAATTATACAATAAAATAATTATTCATAAGTTATTCCCTCTTTCTGTGGGTACTGTTATTAAGACATCCTTAAGAGCACAATAAGGTAATTAGAATAAATAAGATAAATATAACGAAGTGAACTGTTAACCATACATGTAAAAACAAGGAAAATCAAGTATTACTGATACATAATCCTAATTATTGTCTTGACAAGACAGTAATTAGATACTTTTGCATTTTAGAAATGGAGATTTATTTCCATTGTCATGTTTCTACTATGAAATCTCCATGTAAACCAGGGCTCAAAATAAGGGCGAAGTTGCGCGATAACTTCGCCCTGTTTAAAAAAACTTCACCCTATATCTCCGAAAAAGCGAAGTTGAAGTCGCCCTTATTTTTGAAACCCATTATCTAACAATAAAACCCGAGATGTTCGGGCTGCTGTCTATGTGATTTACAGGTGTCATGATGCATGTTAATTATCCTGATTGGTTGAGTAATTAGCGGATTAATGCTTCATGAAAGGGCTTCTCCCACGCGCCTAAGATAATAGGCAGTTAATCAAAGACGTTTTACAGCCCAAGTATACATAGATTATCTGATACAGTATCGTCGAGGATATTCCTTGTGTTACGGATTTTCGGCGATATTTGTATAGGATCGCGCCTGTAATTTTTCATTGAAATTGGAAGTGATCAAAACCACCGAGATATCAAAGACAGATAACTTATTTTCAAAATAAAATCATTGCATAAACTTTAACACAAGTATCAACATAACAAGAGGCCCAAAAGGGCCTGTGGATCTCAACTGACAAAAATGGTTCTTGTGCCGTCATTTATATAAACTCGGTACAAGGACTTGAGCTGACGTTAAATGCTAAATATAAAAGCTGTAGGCCTTACAGTTTTGACTTCCCATATAAGTATAAGTAGATATATGTGCCCCTTGGTGGGACCAAAAATGGACCGGGGGCCACCATTTGTACAAACCTGGTAAAGGGACTTGAGCTAATGTTAAATGCCAAATATAAAAGCATTATGCCTTACAGTCTCAGAGAAAAAATTTTTAAATTTGATTTCCAATATATACATATGCAGATATATGGACCCCTGGGGTGGGGCGAAAAATGGACCGAGGGCCACCATTTGTACAAACTTGGTAAAGGGGCTCAAGCTGATATTAACTGCCAAATATGAAAGCTTAAGGCTTCATGGTTTCAGAGAAGAAGATTTTCAAAGTTGATATCTCACTATAAGCCATATATGCATATGCAGATATATGGACCTCTGGGGTGGAGCCGAACATGGACCCAGGGCCACCATTTGTACAAACTTGGTAAAGGGGCTCAAGCTGATATTAACTGCCAAATATGAAAGCTTAAGGCTTCATGGTTTCAGAGAAGAAGATTTTCAAAGTTGATTTTCAATTATAAGCCATATATGCATATGCAGATATATGGACCCCTGGGGTTAGGCCAAAAATAGACCGGGGGCCACCATTTGTACAAACTTGGTAAAGGGGCTCAAGCTGATATTAACTGCCAAATATGAAAGCTTAAGGCTTCATGGTTTTAGAGAAGAAGATTTTCAAAGTTGATTTTCCATTATAAGCCATATATGCATATGCAGATATATGAACCCCTGAGGTGGGGCCAAAAATAGACCGGGGGCCACCATTTGTACAAACTTGGTAAAGGGGCTCAACCTGATATTAACTGCCAAATATGAAAGCTTAAGGCTTCATGGTTTTAGAGAAGAAGATTTTCAAAGTTGATTTTCCATTATAAGCCGTATATGCATATGCAGATATATGGACCCCTGGGGTCGGGCCAAAAATAGACCGGGGGCCACCATTTGTACAAACTTGGTAAAGGGGCTCAACCTGATATTAACTGCCAAATATGAAAGCTTAAGGCTTCATGGTTTCAGAGAAGAAGATTTTCAAAGTTGATATCTCATTATAAGCCTTATTTTCACTTTTTACGAAGTATGACAGAAAAACATTAAAAACGCGTAACCTAGTTTTTGACAGAATTTCACGAAATGTACAACCTACATGTTTAAGGGTGTCTAGAAGCTAAATATCACATCAGATTTTGAATATAACCTATGGTTTCAGAGAAGAAACTTATTTTAGGTTTTTTACATTCTAGGTCGCTGTGACCTACTTTTGGTTGCCATGGAAACCAATTGTAAAAATTTTCATCTACTCCTTCTAGGGATCATTCCTGCAAAGTTTTGCTAAAATTGGCCCAGTAGTTTCTGAGTTTTTGCTGTTAACAGATGCACACACGCACGCACGCGCGCATCATGCCATAAGCTCATCTGGCTTTAGCCAGTTGAGCTAACAAAATGAAACATCACCGGTGGATTTGTTTACAATGCTGCCATTTTACCACCATATGAATTCGACACATTTCACTGGTCAGGTCAAAGTTGAACAAAGTGATGCTTTTGGAATGTAAGGTGGTTCTTCTCCTTTCATGGATAAGACAACACCTCAAAAATAACGTTCACCAAGGAAAATTATTTTGTGAAAATATAAGTTTATTTTCAATAAAAATAAACTGTTAAAATTCTTTTAACAATATTTTTATAATTTACTTTCACATATAATTTATATTGCCATCTGTATAATGTAAATGTTACATATGAAAAAAGTTATATAACAATCTAATTATAAACTGCTCACCTCTATTATCATTATTTATTAAAAAAGAGTTCAAATACTTAAAACATATAAATAAATATTTAAAATATTTATAATAAATAAATTAATAAAATTTTGAAACAAAATCAGGGTGAGATCTTGCTCCTGAAAAGTATGAGCCAAAAATTAGCCAACTTTAACATTAAGGAGCCAGTTGATGACAAACAGCAGTTTATTTAAGATAGCACTTTTGCTTCCAATTTCAAGTGTGCCTTGTATGTGGGTTTTTCTACCAAAAATAGAATTTTCAAACACTACATTAAATTATCTCATGCATATTTCTGAAGATTACCAGCATGTTACAATATCTATTTTGCAATACAAGATATAAAATGTATGATCGTGACAGGAGGACAGAAATTCCAGTGTCGTGAATTGCGTTGCGCAAAAACTTCTCCCTGTTTTGAAAAACTTCTCCCTAACTTTGGCTGAGGGAGAAGTCACTTCTCCCTGTTTTAAAATCTAATTTGAGCCCTGGTAAACCAATTATTTATTCCAAGAAAACATGAAAAAACAAAAAGAAAATTTCAATTTTTATTTAATGAAAGCAAGTTTTGAATTTTTCTACTATAAAAACAATTTATAGAATTGATGAAAATAAACCTACTGAACTAAAGGTTAAAAGAATAATCATCTGTTGAATTGTGTCAAATCTTATTACATACACACACTGTATATCAAATTATAAGAAAGAGATATTTACTATCGGTCAATAATTGTTTGTCATATTCATATTTGGAGCACGAAACTTCATATTTAAACAAAATCATTCAAAAATATAAAAATCCATGTAAAATTTACTGACCTAATTAGGAAAAATAACCAGACTTTTTCAAAAAGACTCTTTAATTCTGTGCATAGAACAATTTTTTAATATTTTCAATAAGATAACAAATTCACTATGTCCAAAATATCCCTTATGCACCTTCCTAGTTTACTATATAAGATATGATATCATGATTTAAATATTCATGATGATCACCCCTGAAAAATTCAAACAACAATGAACACCCAATTATTAATAGTCTCTTTCCTACATTTATCTAATTGTTAAAAAAATATCAAAACTTTTTAAACAATATCCATTGCATCTTTGGAGATCAATTTCTTTTTCATATTTTTTAAATTCAACATCCTTTAGTAAGAACATGTGATTTGCATATTAAATCATTTGACATTTATTAACCTCAAAATTCTCTAAGTAATCTTGGGTGAGGCCAAATTGGATCACTTAAGTCATTAAATTTTAGTTTTTTTTTCCAAAATCTGCTCTATGTACAGAAGAATTCGGAGAAGCTTTCTTCATTTAAAAATAGAAATTGGTTAGGACAATGTATTTTAATTCAATCTTACTGTTATTTTTTTGAGGAAAGTTTTGACTAAAAGAAATATTTAGGAAAACCCATGTGACAAACAATTATGGACCAATAGTAATTTCTGCAGCCATTATATATATATCTTCAACAGAATGTCCTTCACAAAAATAAAACTTATGATATACCTGTGATAAAAGCTGGTAGATCCATGGAATCATAAAACCTTTTTGATGCCTTTCACTTGCAATACGCATGATTTCTGGTGTAACTGGTGGCAATTGTGAATCCATGTTTCCACCTTTACCTTTGTTCTGTAAAGTGAAGAACAATAAAGAACCTTTACTTTATAGTTTAATTTATTTTACAAAATCTAAAATCTTGTCACAACAGTGGAATGAGTGATGTGATTAGAAATGATCTGGAATATTAGAGATGTTGATTTTAATGGATTAGATTTAAAAATACATGTACAGTGAAACTTGTGAAAACCGGACGGGTTCGGCACCACAGAATGAATCTGGTTTTCACAGGTGTCCGGTTTATTCAGGTTTTGATCATGAGTTAATTGCCCTTGACTACTGACCATAAAACCGTAAAAGTTCCTATATCCTTTTCTAGGACTTGCGTTAATATTTGAGAAAATTCACAGATAATTCTTCAAAGAAAATATGAATCATATAGTTAATCAAATAAAAAAAAAAAAAAAGATATGCTAGGAATTTTAACGGGTTTATATTTTCAACTAGGAAGTGTTTACCGAGGCATTATGGCAAAACACATCATGCATTTGGAGACACATTTAATAGTTTACTTGCTTGGATTCTCTCTTTTCTTTTGTGTATACAATTTGATTGATTATAAACAAAGCGAGTGCTGTAATATTTTCCTTTAGAAAGTCTGGGTAAGAATCTACAGGGCTCAAAGTTGCGACTAAATTAGGCGCCATGGCGACCAATTTTTTCCATTGGCGACTAATTTTTACTCATAAGGGGCCAAATTGGCGACCGTTTTTCAGGGGTTCATAATTCTTGATCAGGTCAATTTCCATTTTTCTATTTGTGTTTTACATATTGTCAACGTGTTTCCGGTACTCCTCGGCCTGCCCTGTGACTTTTACCGGGAATCTTTTATATGTATGTATACAAAACGTCAAAAGTGTTCCGAATAGAACAATAACCATGGCTGGGAAGCGGCAGTCTCTAGATAGTTTTTTCAAGCCAAGGGGTGCAGCTCCCAAAAAGCAGGCAGTTGACAAGCTGGAGGAGAAGAAACAGAAGTCTCTGACTCAGCGTAAGTTCCAAGAATCATGGAAAGCCCTGTTTTCGTGGTTACTATATGACCCTGTTAGGAATGTAATGACTTGTAAATATTGTGCCAACTACCACGGTACATTCATTTTTTTGCTTGTGCCTTAATGTCTCAATTGGCGCCTAAAAGTTTCAATTGGCGCCTAACTTTTTTATATAAGGAGCCAGGCTGGCTCCTAGCTTCAAAAAGTCACTTTGAGCCCTGATCTACCTCCTGATTTGTCTGAAAAAAGCCAGGTTCTTCACATAAAATGTTGTTCGAATAATTGTTTTTAGTTTTCTTTGATTAGTAAAGATCCTGAGGCTGCTGTGATGAAACAAACGAGAGAGAGAGAGAGAGAGGGAGAGAGAGAGAGAGATGGGGGGGGGGGGCTGTTTAATGTATTTTCGTTTATAAAAATGTTAAAATAACATGATCTAAAAGATTCCGTAACAATTTAAAAACAATGTTGCTATCAACATAAGACCCGCTTACATGTCCCTTTGATAACTAAAATTTTTTAATTCGAACACAAGCCTGACCCTGTTTAAACCAGATTTCCCAAGAACAGGTGAAAGATGCATAATTCATGTTTACTCATACATGAAATTGATGTCTAATTAACATGCTGGATCACCGATGAATACTGGTTAATCTGGACAAAAAAACACTTGTTTTTGATAAGTGTTAAATTTGATTACAGACATGAAATTATTATGTCTTTTACAGGTATATTTGTGTTTTTAATTTACGTTTTATTTTTTCCCCCAAGAAAAAGATATCTGTTTTTCCTTCCATTTCGATTGGGAAAAGATATCCGGTTCTCCAAGGTTGTTTATGCTGAATATAATATTTCGGTCAGAAAATTTTGTCCGGTTTCCAGAGTTCACAGGTTCCGGTTTATTAAAGTTTTCTTCATTAATAATAAAGAGGGTGAAATTCGGGGCCAGAAGATATGTACGGTTTTGACAGGATTCCGGTTTTTACAGGGTCCGGTATTCACAAGTTACACTGTAGCAAGATTCTACTTCTGTTTATCTGGTGACATTGTGATGTAACATAATCTTAAATTACCTAAACCTCATTTTACTTACTAAATAAACATGCAAAAAGATTTATATACATGTCAGGGTTTTAAGAGGAAACCCAAGAATTAAAACTGGTTCTATTTGGGATAGACGCCATCATCATCGCCATCATCATTATAATCATCGTCATCCTGCTAAGATTATTGTGTCCTATTATGCATTAGTATTATGTAATACTACTATTAAAGGCTGATATTGCTATATAGTATATTAAACATACCTGTGGTTTTAATGGCCATCCTGGGGCATCGGGGCTGGCTCTAGTAGGGCTGGATGTATTATTATTTGAGGCTGATGGTCCAATATTTGACAACATATCTGAATAAATAAACAAAATCAAATCACTTTCCTCAACTTAATAATACTTTTTCTTGCTGTATGCTTTATACTGTCTACACTTCCAGCTACATGTAAATATCGGGTATAATCTAGTATCCAGTATATTCCAAATATTTTGTAATATTTTTAAAACACATTTGGGTCAGTATGTTTTCATGGGGTTACCACTGAATGAACTAGAAAGAGGGTATTTTTCTTCCAAGTGGAATATATCCAATTTTGAGCTAAGTAATGGTGTTCAATACCTAATTTCAATTTTTTTTTCACTTATATATCAAGAGTCAGTTCTGAGATGGAGACAAATGGAGTGCCTGGAGAAAACCAATCTTTGACATTCTCACACTAAGATCTAACCAATTGGGATTTAAACCTATGCACTGTAATTGGTATCCGTGCACTTTAAACCATGGAACTAAAATAAGTTCTGGAGTGATGAGAATATAGGTCTAAGGCCAACTTAGATTATCAATCTGACTTAACCCTGAAGTAAAAAATGACCAAAAAATTGATAAGTATTATCAGAGATCATGAAATAATTATATTGTTGTAAACAACTGAAACTCAATCCAACATAAAATAATATCCACCTGAAGGCAAAATTCAAAATATAACAGATCATAAAGATATAATTCAATCATTGTTCTCACAACCACCAAAATATGATTTTACCTGGTTGCTGTGCATTGAAGTTGGGTGCAGTTTGATCTGGTGGCTGTACATTTAGCTGTGAACCACCTGGCGTTTGTTCTGATGCAAATCCCCCATTTATCTAAAAAGGAAAAATCATATAAATTTTAAAATGTAGTTATAATTATTATTTTACAAACATCTTAACATGAAATCTAGATTGTTAGTTGCAAATACTATCTTTATAATATTAACTAATAAATTAATCCAGAGCTAACAGACTCATCAGGCAAGGATTTTTACTCTTCCTTGGAAGTCGTTAGAGCTTAACCTCTACCAAGTTTGTCTGCTTCAGTGCTTCAGTGGTAAAATATCTGCCTAAGAAGTGGGATGCCATGGGTTCAAACCCTGGTAGGGGTCATACATAAGACTTGAAAATTTGAGATACTTTTCTGTCTCACACTTAGCATTAAGAGGACAAAGTAGCAAAAGAGGTATGACCAGGGTTCACGCTGCCGTTCGCTTTTTTCGCAAAATGAGAAAAATAAAAAAATTTGGCGATAAAAAATAAAAATCGGCGAAAGTCATGGCGAAAAAAATGTTTACATTAACAGGTTCACTACGCTTCACGGACATGAGCAGAGAGTCATTAAAGCAACAGGTTTCCGTCTCTGATTACGTGTTTATCAAACCATAGATCTAGAGAGTTCCCGAATGAGTGTTAAATTGGGTCACCGAAGCCATGTACATGATGTTGATTAAACAAAATTCCACGTGTGAAGGTGTTAATTACAGGTGGATTTATCATTTAACGAGATAAATTACCAATGTAAGCGAGTGATTACCAAGCTGCGTTTACGGATAATCACAGGTAATTGCTAAATTTTATTGAGATTTTAAATTATTGGCGGTAGATCTTTGAAAGTAGTAAAAATTAAATTTGTGCTTTTGACGGTTTTGTTTTTAGTTTACTTATTACTTATTAGTGATTTATTTTATGAATAAAAGAAATAAAACAAGAAAACTGTTGTTGTTCTTCATGTCATCAGCCAATTTATTTCTATTAAATTTTCGCCAGAAATTACAATTAGACCAGAAAATACCTTTGGCCCAAACAAATTGTATTTGGTGAAAAAAATAATAATTCTGGCGAAAATTTTGGAGAAAAAAAAAATTGAAGTCAGCGTGACCCCTGGTATGACTTACCTGTTTGTTGGGAATTGTGTATCCACCCTGTCTTGGGGATCCAGACACTGAAAAAATCAAATTGAAATTTAAATGAAGAAACTACCATAAATAGAGCCATCATTAAAAGAATTGTAACCCACCACTGCCTTGACACAACAAAAGTTGCTGTCACATATCCCTAAAATCTTTTTTGTAATTTTATATTACTTACCAAATACTACCTATATTTTAGCTATTTTCAAAAATAAATGATGATGTTATAACATGAAATCATAAGGTAATGAATGGAGTGGAGTGATGGTGTTTTACACCCCAGTCAAGATTCTTTCACTTATTTCGAGGCGGTCAGTTCTGGGATGGTGGAGAAACCATAGTGACCAGAGAAGACCACCGACCTTCAGCAAGCAAACTGTTAAACTGTCTCACACTAGGATCTGTCCCGAATGGGATTCGAACCCAGGCGGTGAGAGGCCCTGTGATCTGTAAGCCCATGCTTTACACCACTCAGCCACCAAGACCCCCTCATAAGGTAATGAGAGAAGAGATAAAATCTTGTCTCAACTGCAAATGTAGAGAAAACAATGACATATGGCAAATGAACTGATTCCTCGTGCTAAGAGTGGGATAGAAACCTACTATTAGTGAGGATTAGTGATCTGCAATCAAATACTAAGGAAATACACTTTTCCCAGGCAAGGTAAAATAATAGAATTGAATAACATTTATCACTACTCACTGATGTATGGTCTGTACTTGAGGAATCCTTCCTGTGTTCCATTAAGGTAATATTGTACACACTGTTTAAATTTGGCAATAAGCTCTTGTTTATTTTTGGTAGTATTTCTGGAACATTAAAGATAAATGGAAAACTATAAAAATATTTTTTTTTAAATTTAACTTACTCTGTCAGATTATATTGCTTGCAGTAGAAAACTGCACTAAACTTGAACAAAGGCACTGCAAGGTGGGGTAATATATGCCCATCATAAACTAGCACAAAATATTACCACAGAAATGGATGGACAGCATTATAACATACTAGACAGGCAGCACCATAACATATGTACCATCTATATTGACAGGCATATAATAAATGTATTTTAATTTCATTTGAATTCATATATGTAGATGATAAAAGTACAAAAATGGGACATAACTCCTCCAAAAATAAGTCAAAATTTGAACTCACTTTGATGTTACCATGCTAATACTACTACCGTAAATCCCCACATATAAGACAGGTTATTTTACCTTAAAATTTATTTTTAGAGAAGGGGGGTTGTCTTATACGACAGTAAACAACTGAGGGGTTGAAATTCTTGAGAAAATGTCCACACACGATCGTCATGTCCGCCATCTTTGTTTTTGTATATTGCAGTTTCATAATGGTTGATATATTTTAAGATTCATAACATACAAGAAATGCGAATTACGTGCTTTGAAATTTTTGTAATTTTGTATATTTATTGATCTTTTAATAAAATAAAGTTATAATAAATAATTAAAATAAGAAATAAAAAGAAATCATCAAGGTTTCGGTAAATACAGTAATCAAGGAGGCGGTAAATATTTTGTACAATATTTTATTCTTTTTGTTTACTTTTAGTAACAATCTAGAAATTACATAAACCACACTTTGTCTGCTTCACATGTAAAGGGCAATATGTTCTGAGTATCAGGGTTAATGTCTTCAACAGCTGATTGATAATCTAATAAACAAATGTAGTTTATTGAATTTATTTAAAAATGGAACAGATATACGTCTTCATGATTACTGATGATGAGATGTTCTGGCATCTGATTTTATTTTTACGTTTTCTGATTTATTCAAAATTAAACTAGAATAAAACGGCAAAGAAATTAATGCACAAGTACGGTATTAAAAGTAAAAAATATAAACAATAGGCGAAAATTGGTGGAAAGTTTATGGTCCGATTGGTAGCGTCAAATACCAGTACCAGTATGACCTTGTCTGAAATCATTGGTCGTCTTATAGGTGAAGTATCGCCTGAAATCATAAAAAATGACAGGAAAATCCCACCCCGTCTTAAAGGCGAAGTAGTCTTATATCCGGGGATTTATGGTATATACAAAATTTTGTTGGAATGATAATTTTCTCAGTTCAGTTCAATAATTCTCGAGAAACGAGATCAATCAGATATTTGTGTACCTTTATTGTAAATGCACAGAAACAAAATTTCTCTTTATAGTAACCGTTACCTTGACCTTTGAACAAGTGACCACATGCGATGTTTCATCACAGGGAATAAGCTGACTAAGTTTGAGATTAATCTGACAAACCATGTATCTTTAAAAGATCAGAAACCAATTGTTAACAGACAGCTGCCCACCTGCCCATTAACATGATACATCCTCCTGTCAATATTGACAGGCTTATAAAAAACCATTTGCAAAACAACTTTGCATTATTCTTCCTAATAACAATTTAAAGAAAAATGCATTCCACTAATATTTTAACAAATTACTATTATTTTACTTGAATATTACCTGAATATGGCATCTCCGACCAAATCCAAATTATCCACTGTAGGCAAACTTCTAACAAAATCTACAGCTGCTCTGATGGCATTTTCAGGTGTTATCTACAAAATAATTTTTTGTCCCATTAACTGACAATAATAGGCTTTAATTGAACTAAATGCTAATCTCGAGATTCAGAAAGTTTACTCAAACAACATTAAGACTTCAGGACTTTGAAAACCCATTTCAATCCACTAGTCTAGGACTAGTAACTTTGAAATCAAGAAGTCCAAATAAAAATAACAGCAAACTGTAAGATTTTTTTAAAGCTGCATTAAGTTTTTCAATTTTCTGAATTTTTTTTGATTTTCTAAAAATATATTTTTTTAAAAATAGATATCTTCTAACCACGATCCGTGACATTCATTTTCTAAAATTTCATTTCTTTTAGCTGTAAATAAACTAAATCCTCTGACCGGTTGGTCAGTGTTGTACGATGGTAATTATGAGCTTGGAGCATGCGCACGGATGTACTGAAAATCCTAGAATCAAAGGTGAAACATGACAGATTGCATTAATTGTCCTTCATTAATATCCAGATGTATTTGAAACGGTGTTATCTATCCCTTACTAAGTCACAAATGACAAATTCAACGAAGTTCTGTGTTTAATTTATCTTATTTCACCGATTTAAAAGTTGTGTTTAAATGACCCGGGATTTGATGACCTAACCGTGTTCTAATATTAGATCCCAAATGGTGCATCTTGCTTGTTAAATACTGTAATTTCTGTATTTATTCTAACTTTTATCATTGAACCAAATGTAACATTGTTCATTAGGAACATCATTAATTAGATCAGCACCGGTTTAATTTTTTTCTTTAAAAAACTTAATGCAGCTTTAAAGGTTGTAATATTGAATTTTTTCCTGACAACTGCTTGAAATTATGCTAAGGTTGCACATTTAAGTCCACCAAATTTACAAATATCAGACCACAATGTTCAATTGTTGTTGTTTAAAAATACAAGAAAGGCCAAAAACATGGTACATTGTACATAATGCTAACAAACATTAAAAAGATTTTATATTTTGGAATATATTTTATGAATAAAATTTCTACGAAAATTATCAATATGGTGAAAAACTGTTTAAATCTTGTCAATATATATCTGCAGTATCTGCGAGTCTTTCAAAGTCAAACATTTGACTTTAAGTATACCAAGCTAGCAATGCTCTAGGATTCCCATTTCTTGTCTCAAGTACCAGGTGAATTTTTGCCACAAGAAAATGGAAAGTCTTGTAAAATAAATGACCAAAATCTATTGTTAAATGCAGTTTTGTTAATACATTTTCTACTGGTGACTGTTAATGGTTCGCAATGTCATGCTAGAGAGCCTAATCACTTTCTTAAAATGAAGCTGTGTTCGCCATTATGTACATGCCATTTACCATTACAGTGAGATAACACATGTAGTAACTGTAGTTTCATATTTGTGTTAAGTTTCGTATCACATAGCGATGTTGTTTGCTTGAACATCAGATTTCATTCCAAATAAAAATATCTGCTTGGTTTTTTCATTTAGTTGCAATCTATATTTTACTTGCAAAGATGTGGGGAAAGTAAAATTGTTCTGTGGGAAAGTAGATTTTCTGTTGTGACTTTCCCTTGGAAAGTGAAAAAGAAAAATCCTAGAGCACTGCGCAAATCTTCTAAAAATATCAAATTAAACTAATTAATCTGACCGGGTTGAAAACACTCCTTTCCCATATGGATTACTCAAGTATCTCCTCAACCACAGATTGTTTCAAGACGGGTAAACACAATATTGGTACAAGTATTTATAAATGTACCAACTACTGAAGACACATATTTCAACACAAAGAACTGACGGTGCTAGCTCTAAAAACAAAAAGGAAAACATTTGAGACATACAGACACAATACAACAACTTACTTTAATTGGTTTGCTTGGCTCTTGTGTTCTACCCAACAATTCTTTGTAAAATTCGTATAAATCTTCATCTGGTAAAATATGATTGCCTTAAAATAAAAAATACAAAGAAAATCAATAATAACAAGAGCAACTTCTGCATTCTAACATTTTCTGACCAATCTTCATTATTATATGGCATCTCGTTTTTTTAAAATGGAAGAGGCCTCCAATTCTATCAGGACAAGATATTTCATGCAACATCCCCCCCCCCCCTACAATGGAGACACCTCCAAATACAAGAACCAATGCAATTCATCACTTTACAAAGACAGAATATTAAAATATTAGCAAATGAAAAGAAACTTGATTTTCATTAATTCTTGCTTTTACTTTCAATTTTTTTGACATCACACTGAACAAAATACACATATATTCAAGTAGTTTTGCTTTGATCAAGGATTAATACTATAATTTATTATAATTGTTTATAATTCATGCAATGGTTTTAGGGATTTTTTATCCCACAAGAAACAAACTTTTTCATGTTTTACTCTTTTCAGGTTCGTCCTTAAAAAATGGTGCCAATAGTTTTATTTTAAGGAAAGAGTTTCTTTTGCAACCCCATTCAAACATACACTTATACACATGTATACTACACAGTAAGATATTATAGTATACTATATATGAAACCAGATATCTGATGTAAATAATAATAATAATAACAGCTCCTTAAAAAATTCACATAAATTTACAGTTACAGTATATTCTTATCTGCCAGAGCAGATCGTATAACTTTCGACTAGAGAAAGGTGTTGCTAGTTGGAAACGCAGAGCCAGAATGATTTATAGAAATATTTAGTGCCAAAACGAAAGTTTAGTGAATAGTTTTTAATTATTTTTAGTATTCAACCAGTCTGACCAGTCACGTGATATGTCCAGACACTGAAAATACATACAACTCACGTCACGAGTTACAAATCACATTTACATAACATCACGTACAAAACATAGACAATACAACATAACAGACAGACATAGCAGCACACCTGGCAAAAGGCATTTGGTTACATATATAGCATATTTTAAGTAGGAGGTACAAAAGAAACTCTCATCTACTTTTGTAATTTCTGAAAATATTGTAGTCAATTCAATGGAATTACATTACAGAGAGAAAATTTGTTAAAATGAAAAGCGATGATTACTTCAATATTTATCATCCATGCACATTTAATATTTTGTACACATATAGTTGTCTAGTCATGGCATAAGCATAAAAAAACCTGAAGTGAAAAATGGTAGCTGCAAAATACAGAATTCAGATTAATAAAACACTCTGAGGAAGACTATATTGAAATAGATCAGTTGGCAAACCAGAAACACACATTCACTCTTGACCAAACTCAGATATATTCAATTCTTTTGCGAATTTGCAATCTTTAGACGTTGATCTTCTTCAGTCTGCAGGAACTCACCTAGCATTGCTGCGAAGATACAAAATCTATTTGGATTTAAATCCAGACATTTGGCAATTTCATCCATGATGTATTCTTTGGTTTCAAGTGAACCTTTGTATGTCAGCTTCAAGTTGTGTGATGAGAAATATCTAGGTGGATCAAATATTGTGTAAACTGAATCTTGTGCTATGATGCCCTGTAGCCCATGTTCTCTGCAGTAGCCAATGACTTCCTGAGCATGATCATCCATGCTGCATGCCACACCCACTCCCATCTCTCTCAATGCCATTCGCAAAGACATTTGCAGGAATACAGGTTGGACCCACCATACCTTAGGTGGTGGTGTCCCTCTGTTGTTGATGTGTCTGAGAACACTAGACACCTTTCTCTTTGTGTTGACCTGGTCTGCATACCATTCATTTATTTTTTGATTTTCTAATGCCCCATTGAAAAAAAACGACGAGGTCCATATTTCCATTGTGACAAGCCTGCATCAGGCTGCCAAGAAATGTTACCATTCTGTTCCATTGTCCCCCACAAACCCAATCAGAGAAGAATCCACCGTAAAGTCGATCTAGACAGCTTTCTGCATCAACAACGAGACAGAATCTTCCATTTCCGGGATACCTGCCACGCCTTTTTGGTACAAAACCCTTAGAAATCTTCAGCAAGTCAACAGAAACGCAGGCACTTGAACAATGAGTTTCAATAAAATCTTGAAGTGCTTTTATACCCATTCCGATCCTGTAATTTTGACCAAAATTAATTAAATTATTTGTTTTTGATATCAAATGTAAATCAAAGGGAATGTCCACATTTAAAGAGGAAAAAGAAGGTGAAGTGACCTAAAAATCGGCCATGTGCTCTCCTCGGCCGGTACCTCAGTCATGCGTTAATGACGTAGCCCGGATGTGTATCCCAGAAAGCCTTGCGCAATAGATTTTGGCGGGTACTGCTATCAAAAGAAATAATCGCTCATTTTTCATCACGAAGCACAAGCAGCTTTGCTTCAGTGATAACTTGATTTGTACAACAGTAGATCTATCGAACACTAGTAATAACATCTATGAAGTTACAAATATGCGCTGTCTATACTGGATTTTACTGTTTGATGAGTGTCGCTGATGATAACTGATACTATAAATTCCCGGATGCACTACTGAATAAATTTTGATTTTAGCCAAATCGTTAATGAAAATCGCTATGCGCATTGCAAATCTCGATTATCCATGATAAAATATTTTTGAAGGAAAATTTTGCCTGATATCCCCACAACAATTTAAAACCGCAAACCGTAGTGGTGTTGGGCCTTATAAAGGTAGTAAATGAATAAAATCATTACTGAAACGTAGATAGAATAGTCATGTTGATTAGAAACATGTTATCTGTTTGGCGATGCACTATCAACAAAGTGTAACCGTGTAAGGCACCCAGTTTGGTGAAAAATGTAACCAGAAATTCATAAAAAAAAAAAAAATTATATACATATAGTGCACGTATTTTGGAACTTCTGGTGCACTTCTTTTTCCAGAGAACTTTTTTAAATCGCTGGTTAAATCATATTTAAACACTTAATTTATTTTGCCACATATAATGTGTAAATTAAGTGTCGGCAATTTGTTCTAAAAAACTAAGGTAATATCGACTAAAAACGACGGTTTCTAGGACACCGAGAAATAAGCAACATTTGTAACTTTTACGGTCTGATTCAGTTCTGTTGTGACACTAGTTTTTTTAAGGTTTTAGAAAAAAGATCAATAAAGTCTGCATCATATCATATCCCGTTATGGAGTTTTTATAGTAATTAATAAACAACAAAACGTATGCCATCTTAGCAGGAGTATAAAATAAAATGCAGAGCATTTTAACAACTTTACGGATATTTGATGAATTCAAGTCAATTCGCCCCCACGGTAAATTCGCCCCCACTTTCAACAAATTCGCCCCCCATGTCAAAATCGCCCCCATTTCGGGCAATTCAACAAATTCGCCCCCATTTCCCAGGATTGTGGAAGTTAAATAACTCCTTGTTAAAAGATCATAATTATGTTGAATCTGTTAAAAAACCATTGAAAATATTAAATGTCAATATGCAGTCCCTTGTTATAATCTAGATAATACAAACACTTTACCCCTAGAAAAAAATACATTTTACAATTAATAACCAATTATTTTTGGAAACCTTGCTAATGGAAATTAGGGAAAAAAACCAAAATGATAATTTAGAAAAAAAATTAATTGAAGATATAAATTTATCAGAAGACAGAGAAAAAAAATTCCCCTGGTACCTGTGCTCTCCATCAGCGACAGATGTTGTAGGTCTAAATGCGGTAGCTCAGTTGGCAGAGTAATCGCACCTTAAGTGGGAGGTCGTGAGTTCTAACCCAGACAACTTGAGGTATGGTCACCCAAGACCGCGAAGCACTCAGCATTATGATAGCTGGTGTCACTCATTATAAGTGAAATAATTTTGACTTGGGAGTTAAACACCATTACTCAACTTAACTCTAAATACTGGCGGCCACTAGACGGTAGTGGACGGTAGCAATATTTCACTTAAGAAAAGTTTTTATTGATTTATTAAAGATATTATCCATACAAACAACAGCTATCGTCTAGTACCGTCTAATAGTTCCATATATTTGTCAAAGTTTAAACTGTGGACAGTTTGTGGTTAGAGGTAAATAGCAATTCTACACCTACGTATAAACAGAAGTCTCATCGCAACTTACAAGGTGCCATTGAAAATTCTGTTTTCATCTGTTTAAGTCTCTTAAAAATCATCACATCATCATTAAATCCATAAATTTATAGCAATGTCCTTCAAATTGAAATCGAGGTAAAATAAAATTAATAATAATAATAAAAAGTTTAAAAAAGGTAAAATCTCAATAAAAGTTGGGGGCGAATTTTCAAGAAGTGGGGGCGAATTTTGAAGGGGGCGATTTTGACATGGGGCGAATCTGCAAGAAGTAGGGGCGAATTTACCGTGGGGCGAATTGACCTGATACCATATTTGATATGCTAACAAACAGTAACACATAATCCGGAAGGATTTCGCTGAAATATCTTTGGGTTAGGGTAGAAAAATTCTGGATCACCCCATTCAATTGCAGGTATAAGCATTCTTGTTCCGGAAAGCTGTTACTAGAAGCCACCACAACTGACAGCCATGCAGTGTATTATCGGAAATCCACTACTAGAAGCCACCATAGCTGACAGCCACATTGTCAGAATGCTGCAAAGCCACTTCCGAAAGCCATCACAGCTGACGGCAGACACAACTCTACCCGCGGTTCTGTTTAGATTTAACGATTTTCCAGATCAGTTTTATTTTTGTTACAAAATATTCCATAGGGAAAAGAAGACTTGTTTGAACGGACTATTTTCTCATTTCAGCTATGTAACCTGGCCGGATATTTAATATTTGGTCGTCTGAAACCATTATAGAGGAATGGATGGTTAACACCCTCGTGAGATCAGGTGCTCAAGAAGTTTAAGTCTCTACATGCAAATATTTTACATTTTTATTTTAAAAAACTTTGAACTTTAAATTGTGCTTTTATAAATTATACGCATTCCCTGAATATTTTTTTTCTACTATACTCATCTACGAATTGCCTAGTTTGTTTTGAATGTATGGGGCTAAAAAAGATGTATACCTTGCTGCTGGTGTCCGTTAACCCTAGTGAGAAAAATGTAAACTAAAACCGAAAATCTAGTTCCCTATTCCGATTTTGTGCTTGGCGCAATCGTTCTAACAGGGAACCTGTCAATCATTGGGAAAACCAAAACAACAATGGCGGATGTTTCAAGTTTTCAACCTGGAACGGGTGTTGCACCTGCGACTTTAGTCGAAATTTCAGTATCTTGTCGGTAGGAAATATTTCTTACATATCTGTTAGATAATTTTATGATTTTCTTCCTTTTCGATCTCGATTTATTATGAGTGTTAACATATTCTCGTTGTAAACAGGTGCGTTTTCCCAATTTCATGAAAATTCTTGCATATTTCGCAATATAATTTACTATTATTAACTGAAAACGCAGTTACATGAAATAGGAAAACATGGACCGAGGTTTTGTTTTACTGACGACGCGAAAAAAAGATATGAATGCTGGGACAGAAATGTCCTATTCGATTTGCACACTAGGAAATTGATAACTAATTTTTAACTACAAAGCTAAATGATATTAACTATGAAGGGTTTTTTTTTTTTTTTGCCTCCAATGGTATTTCATTATTTGAATCTTGATTTTGTCATTGGTGTTTTTGCCCAGTGAATTGTACTTCACATGTCCTTGACTAATGTTTAACGTATTTATACGTATTTGTATTGTACTACACTACCAATCACACTGAGTAACTCTTTTGTTACAGAGGTTGGTAAGACTTCCTTTTGTACCACCCAGCCATTCAGTTTTATGTAAAATGTTTGAATAAGTAAAATTAAAATGGCTTGATTTTAAGGCATTTTTGTTGAAATAATAATTTTATTGTAAGATACAAAATTAAGTCTTTCCCAGAGATTAAATTACCTCTGGTCCTTACACTTGGTAGCCATTATCAGTATATTATAAACTGATGTCAATACATACCTTTGAGGCTTTGGCACAACATGAGCCTTTAAGTGTTTGCTGTGATGTCACTGAATCATATTGATTCTTGATTATATTAGTCCCATCATTTGGTAACCAGTGCACGTAACACAATTTAATTGGTACTGTTTAAGATTCTAGCCTGTCCATTTTTTCAAAACTATACTGGTAAATGTATGCAAACATTTAAAAGATTAAATAATGTATATTCAACAAGTTAATTGTGTGTGTGTGTGTGTGTGTGTGTGTGTGTGTGTGTTTGTTGTTTATTTATTTCATAACACCTTAATTTATATTGTATTTTTTTAACACCTTATTTGATATTGTTTCATGGTATTTTATATATGTGAGAGCATGAAAAAAAAAAGAGCATCAGTAGTTATAGAGGTCTTTAACACCCATCAACTGTACATTTCATTAGTGTGCCATCACCAGGTCGACCAATCACTTATAATAATTTTTCCTGATTGGTACATGTTTAACACATTATATCACCAAACTGGTAGATTTTTTAACAATGACACTGCTTCTTCAGTACATTTTTAATTAGCAGCTTTGCATTTCTGCTATATCGTTAAAATAAAATAAAAATTTAGAAATTTCTGTTGAATTCAGGTTTTTCAAATATTTTCCATCTGTTTTTCAGCCTGCATAATTTCAACAGTTCGTCAGTATTATTAGTAAATGATTTAATGTATAATGATTTTTTTTCAGAAATCTTATTGATGCAGATGTCTTTTCTAAATCAGATCCATGTAAGTATCCTGTAGTAATAGTTGGATTTTTTTTTTTAATTATAAATTTTTTGGTCCTTCATCACATTTTTACTCAACTGGACTTTTTTACATGAAGTGAGTTCCAGCCATTGGTGCCCCAGCACTCTTAATCAGTCTGTCATCTTTGGACAGTTTAACTGTTTTAGCCCCTGGTTCCAGCATTTATCAGAAATATTCTGCCTTTGAAATGGTAGACTTTTATAACCACTTGTTTCAACACAGTCACTTGTCTTCAGTTTTTGACATATGGACAAAATTACTGTTTCATCAACTGGTTTATAGAGTGAAAGGTTTTTGGGTCAATTCCTAGATTATATTATCATTCTCTTGTAAATCAATCAAGAGTGTATGTAATTACTTGTACACAAGAAAATAGAAAAGTGCAAATTACATGGTAGCATAACAAAGAAAACTAATATAGATTTTATTATTTAAACTTTTGGTCTGTAGAAAATACAGTGGTTTTGTATTTACCGGTAATTTAAACAATCTAATTTTATAGTCGTTATCATCAGACAACACAATATGATTATTGTGTATTCTTCTGGAATGTCTCAAAATGCTACCTTGGTGATGATGTTGAACACATAGATAACACAAAATGGCCTGATAATTAATTACACAGTTTTAAGTTAAATGGTTTGTTTTACATGGTTTTTTCTTTTAATCTTGTATTTCAGTATGTGTATTGTTTGTAGAAGAACCAGGAACAAAACAATGGAGAGAGGTAATGTAGATATACACATATACAGTATACATTGATTGTGAGCCCACTATAGATAAGTGGCCAATTCTTTTTTTTTTTTTTGTCTTAATGCTAGGGTTTGAATATAAAACCATAATAAAGATAGAGTACTCTAAGCTGTGAATATGTTCAATTCAATTCAGTAATCTTTATCGGCTTTAAACCTATACAATCTATAGCCACATAAACCTCCAAGGTGGCAAATATAGAGCCTTAATTAAACATACAAATAATGTATATTGAATCTATAGTACATGTATACTTATATAATCATTATAATATGTTACAGAGTATTCAAAACGTTTTCACGAAGTTTAAATGCATGGAATAGATATAAAGATAATTTGTTTAAAACAGTTGAAGATGACGATGATAGGAGACAATTAAACTTATATATATAGGTTTTGACAAGAAGGCAGTATAATGTTATTTAACTCAGCTTTGTAAGTTTTTCGGTCGATAGAAATTGATTAAATAGTTTTAAATTCTATGTAAAGCTTGTGCATATACTGTGCAAATAATGACAATCAAATCTAGGTTTTATTGTTTATATATAACAAAACATGTTTTAATACATTTTGTTTTGCTTTTTTTCACTAGTTTGGGAGAACAGAAATTATCTGGAACAATTTAAATCCAGATTTTGTGAAGAAGTTTGTAATGCATTATTATTTTGAACAAAGCCAGAAACTTAAATTTGAAGTGTAAGTATGTTCTGTTTATTCTTTTCACAGATTGGTGTATACATATTATGAATTTCTTTTTTACATACAAGTTTCTTTAGGAAATGATCGACACCTACCTGTATTATTAAACAATACACAGGTCTTTGCCACTGAGTGATGTATTAAGTGCACATGAACTCCAGCCTGTGTATTAATCAGTGATATACCACAGGAATATGTTAACAATAACTTTTCCAATATGACTTAAAAACATTGTAATAAACACTGCAAATTTTTTCTAGAAAATACTTTTATTTGTAAAATGTTTTATTTCTATTATTCACTTGTAGACATAACCTTGTCATTGAAACATATGTAAACAATTCTTTTCAAGCCTGGCATTGCCATAAGGTGTTACTTTTTTGGTGTCATAGGCAGCAGCAGTGGCATGTCAAAATGTGAAAGTTTATGTAAAAGATTTGTATTTTCTACTCGATCAAAAACTAACAAGGCGAGACATTTAATTCTGGGGAATTCTTGTTTGAATGAAAGTTTTGTCAGACCTCTTTTTCACAATCATGAACCAAAATTAACAGTTTTCGTGACATGTAGATTGACATCACGCTATGTTTCCATAAATTTAAAATTACTAGTAGCAAATTTCAAAAATTTGTGAAAATATAGTCTATTTTAAAGTATTTTCTCACAAGTTTGGCAAAATATGTTACTTTTTGAAAGAATTTCTCAGAAATTAGTAGCCAATGGCGATTTTGGCCACCAAGAATGGAAACATAGATCACGTGGGGAGTAAGTCAGTTAAACTGAACAGCCATGAGTACATTTTTGTTGTACCATTGTTGTGTCGCCTGACTAGGCGACATATAGGGATTACTTTTGTCGGCATCGTCTGTGGCGTCCGGATTTCCTTGTCCGTAGCATAACATTGGTGTTGTACGTTCAAATGACTCCAAACTTGGTGTGCATGTTTCTAGCAATGGATTTTTATAGAGCATTTCTTGTCCGGAGCATAACTTTGGTGTAGTATGTTCAAATGACTCCAAACTTGGTGTACATGTTTCTGGCAATGACTCGAAGTGCAGTGCGCAAGAACCACAACTCTATCTTGTTCCGTTTTTGAATTATTTCCCTTTGATTGATTTTTATGCAGTGTCAGGCGACACATCTGTTTCAAAGAAACATATCTAGTTGGTTCTCTATGTTTCATTTGAAGAAAATTGCGGGTCATGTTATAATGCAGCTAATGCTAGAGGTTGAACCCATAATTAAGAAACATGCATAAGTCAGGATAAATCTTTCTCAAACTTTCAGCTTTTAATTGTTGTCGCAAAGTGAATTTGACAGGTGTTTGATAGTGGTTGATTACAACTGACTATTGTGTGCCTGTAAATCTCGATAAGAATTTAAAATGAAATTTCAACTTTTAATAAAATTGCATTAATTTCAGGTGCCAAATTTATTCATGTAGAAGTAAAATTTTAAGAAGGGTAAAGAATTTTCAAAACCAACTTGATTTGTAAATGACTTGATTTTGTGCATATTTTTTTTTCTTTTTCTTTCAGGTATGATGTTGACTCTAAAAGCTCGGACTTATCAAAACATGTAAGTATTCTACTCAATTATTCTTCATGAAAAGAATTCATTTATGTTGATTAAATATCTTGTTTTTAATTAAGAACCATAGTTGGACTATGATTGTTAATTAATGCCACTGAAATTTTGGAACTTGTGTAATAATAACATAGTGAGCTAGTATGTGTATCCATGTCAGAATTGAAACAGAAAAGGCTTATTATCTTCTAATATTTTGAAATGATAATGATAGGGAATGATAATCATAGGGAATGTGATGTACATTTTTGTTTAATTTCAACTTCCATAATGTTTATATATATATATATATATATATATATATATATCTATATATCTATATATCTATCTATCTATATATATTTATATATATATATATATACAGGATTTTCTTGGTCGAGCGGAGTGCACATTGGGAGAAGTGGTGTCATCTGGATCAAAGTTTGTTAAGAGATTATTGTAAGTTATAAGTATATCTATAAACTGTGTACCACTTAATACTCATAATCCCGTCATACAACAAGTGTTAGTGAAAAACCTACATAAATACAAAAAAAATCTTGTTATTTATTTATTTGTTTATCTATTTGTTTGTTTGTTTATTTTAGTTCTGATCTTGTAGTAAATGACATTATCTTGTTGTAACATAAAATGATGTCATCATTTGTGTGGCATGACTTTTACATATTTCAAACATTTTTGACTGTTTCTTTTAAGTGAGGAACAAATTTTTTTGTTAGAAAAAAGAAATTTTTTCGGGATTTTACAATACACAAAATCTTATATGAGTGTTTATATGATATTGAATTTATTATAAGTAAACATTTACTGGTACAAGTGTTCATTGCATAAAGATTTATATGTCTGTTTTAATAAATTCCCTTTATATACTGGGGTCTTGGTGACTGAGTGGCCCAAAGCGCATTCTAAAAGATCACAGCACCTCTCACCACCTGGGTTCAAATCCCATTCAGGACAGATCCTAGCATGAGAAAGTTTGTCATTTCGCTTTGCTGAAGGTCAATGGTTTTCTCTGGACACTCTTGTTCCCTCCACCATCCCAGAACTGACTGCCTTAAAATAAGTGAAAGAATCTTGGCTGGGATGTAAAACACCATTACCCCACTTCACTCCCTTTATATACTAAACATTTCTTCATCTAATGGATAATAATTATGTTAATTTCATTTACAGTGGACCAAAGAAAGACAGTGGACATATAATTGGTAAGTAATGATGCATCATTTACCATGGTAATTATCATGGTATGTTGTAATTCATTTAGATCACAAGTTTACTAAGTGGCTATTATTTCCTAAAGTAGGTTTATAACACCCCTAAGTAAGATTAGAATCAAATTCAAACACATTAGCATAAATTTTTTTCTTGCTTTTCCAATTAGGTTGTTTTCATTGATCATATTCATATACCCTCCAACAACATTATATATAATATAATTATATGTTGAACAGACATTTCTCTTCACCTGAAATGTAACACAAAATTTGGCTGTGTATATATATATATACTTGCATAATTTTGAGTTTTAATTTTATTTTCAGTTATGCCTGAGGAACTTAGCTCTTGTAAAGTAAGTATCAGTGTAACTATATTACTTAATCATGTTTTGCTTATATTGATTAAAAAAAAGAATTCTGCCTCTGCAATTTTATATTTTAATGAACTTTGAATAGTACACTTTTGTAGTGTGTTATCCTTAAAAATGTTCAAATTTTCATCTAAAATCAGTGTCTTATAACCTGAATGTTGGAATTTAATTAAAATGATAAATACTTGAGACATGTTCCTATCAATCAAGTGTTTTGGAAATTTTTATAACAAGTTAATTTTTCTTTGTTTTGTTTTAGGAACAAGTACACTTTCAGTTTTGTGCACATAAGCTAGATAAAAAAGATTTCTTTGGAAAATCCGACCCATTTCTTACCTTCTACAGAGCAAATGAGGATGGAACGTGAGTAAAATTGTTTTATTTTCCATGATATCTTTGATGAAGTATTTGCATTATTCGTTTTATTGTTATAAGTGTATTCTTTAGACAAGAGTCTATTTTGACTGAGTTTCATAATCGAGATGTATGTCCATACCTCACTTGGATTTTCTGGCATTTCTTTAAAGATTGAAAGAAAGTAGACAAACTGTGGTACCATATCTACAAAGAATGCTTGTCAATATACATTTGTAAGTAGTTAATAAATGGATCAACCTAAGTGAATGAAAATAAATTAGTATGAAAAAAATAAACTGCCTTTTTTTTAATTATTATTTTAGAAGGACTTTAATTTTGAATTATTTTTTCTAAATTATTTTTGTTTCAGTTGGACTGTTGTTCACAGAACAGAAGTTATAAAAAAGACATTAAATCCAACATGGCGACCATTTGTGATACCTGTAAGATCTCTAAACAATGGAGACTATGATAGGTAAGTGCCTTATCTAATATATATACTGCTCTGAAAACAATTATATTCCAAAATAATACTTGTATTCTAAGTTGCTTATCAAGTTCCAAGATAAAGTAAAGTCATATGATTTAAGGTTGGATTGGATTGGATTAATGGTGCTCTAGATCACTTGGCTACAGAGGCCTCTGATATGGTTTAAGGTTGGATTGGATTGGATTAATGGTGCTCTAGACTATTTGGCTACAGAGGCCTCTGATATGATTTAAGGTTGGATTGGATTGGATTAATGGTTCTCTAGACTACTTGGCTACAGAGGCCTCTGATATGGTTTAAGGTTGGAATAAATTGGATTAATGGTGCTCTAGACCACTTGACCATATAGACATGTGATATGGTTTGATCCTAATTCTAACTGCTGTATTTTGATTGGAAAGAAGCATAGATGAGTGTCACTGTTTTTTGGCTTTTTTAAATTTTTTTCCTGAACAATCATGAATTATTAAAGTCTGTTGATGTTTTGTATGAGTCTGTATGTAATTATTTTCTTACAGAATTAGTACATACATTCAACCCATAACAAATTGATTCTTAGTGTAATTTTGAACATTTTTTTAAGATAACGTATTATCTAAATGTAAAGGAGATGTAATGATTTTTGTCCCATAAAGATACTGTCTGTGTGCCAACTGTGACCAGTCTTTTTTAAAAATCTTTTTAAAGTTTTTCTCCATCTCTTTTGTAAATATAATACCTTTCGTTAAAATTAAATACATTAAAAATATGTTATTGTTTTTTATAACATGACCAGTGTTTCACAAGGCTTGTGCTAAGATGATCCCATCAACTACGTTTTTGGTTTGAACACTGCTAATTCTTTTTTTTTTTAACTTCATCTTATTGTAGAAGTATAAAAGTAGAATGTTATGACTGGGATGCCGATGGAGGGTGAGTTATATGTTATATATTTACTTGTATAAATGTTTAGAATGTTACAACTGAGATGATGATGAAAGGTTAATACTGTAATAAGTAATAAGTACACTTGTATCAACTTTTTTTTTTGTTTGGAGAAAGACATTTTTGAGGGCTAGTCCAGATTCATAACTTTCCTGTAGTATATGGTATATCATTAGTTCAGATTCATAACTCTCCTGTACTACATGGTATATCGTTAGTCCAGAATTGTTGCTTCCCTGGACTGCATGTTAATCCAGACCTATTAATACCTGTACTTCAAGGTATGTCATTGAGATTAGCAGCTCCAGTGAGTCCACCTGGCTAATTAATAAATAATACCATTAGAAATTTTTTATTTGTGTGGTGTTCTAGCCATGAAGGATCTTGTACTCGTTGTTGCTTCTTGCTATGGAAACCAGGATAAACAATACTGTGACACTAACTTTTTAACTATAATAATTACAAGGATAAAGTGAATCTGTTTGTAATTTTATATTTCAGACATGATTTTATTGGAGAATTTACAACAACTTTAAGAGAGTTATCTAGAGGACCAGGTGAAAGGAATGTGTTTGAGGTAATGTTCTGATTTTATTGTCAAACGTTATTGAAATCATTCATTTGCCAAATGAAATGTCATTTCTCAAAGGTGTGTCATCATTGGAGAAAAAGGCAAAAAAAAAAAAAAAAAGAAAAAGAATTATTAAAGTTCTTATATTTTTTAAAAAAAAAAACTCTCACTGATAGATTTAGTTACAAACAAAAATTGTGGACTTCCAAAGAAAAACATGGGCATACTTCATTTTAAAATCAATATTTAACAGTCTAATCTATATTTTACTGTTATGTTAATTCTGAATTTCAATTTATAGTCAAGTTAAAATTTAAACTTTTCAGTTTTGTTGTTATTATAAAGTAGAAATTATTTAAATAAAAATCCTTGAAATATTTCATTTTTCCAGTGCTTTAATCCAAAGAAAAAAGAGAAGAAAGGAGCAAAGTATCAGAACTCTGGAACAGTGAGTTTTTATGTTATGAATATTTACATGTTTTCTATCAGGCTATTTAGATTTTTACTTTTCTCAGGCTGGTTCTATCAGATTATTTGGATTTTTACTATTCTCAGGCTCAGATTATTTACATTTTTAGCTCACCTGGCAAAGCCAGGATGAGCTCATGGAAATGGTAAAGCGTGCGTACGTGTGTGTGTGTGTGTGTCCTTGCGTCCGTAAACTTTAATCTTCTTCTCTGAAACCAATGGGCCAATGCAAATGAAATTTGGTATGAAAGGTCCTTAGTTGCTATAGATTCAAAATTGTATCCGACATGTCTGTCGAAAATCCAAGATGGCTGCCGTTACTCTAAATAGCAAAAACCTATAAATGGCCATTACAAGTTTATTTATGTACCGATTTTGATGTCGGGGGATTAAACATATATAACGGGTTTTTCTGTACAATTTTAGTTTTTGCAATAATTACGTAATATGCAAATAAGGTCTATTTTTAGCTTTGAAAATCTTCTTCTCTGAAAGTACATGGCCATTTGAAATGATATCGAGTGTGGAAGGTCCTTGTGTGGTATAGATTCAAAATTTTATCCGACATGTCTGTCGAAAATCCAAGATGGCTGCCATTACTATAAATAGCAAAAATCTAAAAATGGCCATTATGGGTTTATTTATGTACTGATTTTGTTGAAATTTGAAACATAGAAAATAGATGTCAGGGGAAAAAACATATATATAATGGGTTTTTCCGTACATTTTTGGTTTGTGCAATAATTACGTAATGTGCAAATAAGGTTTATTTTTAGCCGAAATCTTTGAAAATCTTCTTCTCTGAAAGTACATGGCCAATTGAAAGGATATGAGTGTGGAAGGTCCTTGGGTGGTATAGATTCAAAATTGTATCTGACATGTCTGTTGGAAATCCAAGATGGCTGCCATTACTATAAATAGCAAAAATCTAAAAATGGCCATCATGGGTTTATGTACTGATTTTGTTGAAATTTATAACATAGAAACTAGATGTTGGGGATAAAACATATGTAATGGGTTTTTCTGTACAATTTTTCTTTTTTGCAATAGTTATTTAACATGCAAATAAGGTTTATTTCAGCCTAAATGTTCTGAAAGTACATGGTCAATTGAAAGGAAATTTATGATAAATAGTACTTGAAATAGTAGAAAATAAGGATATTGCTAGTGAGTTTGTTTACATTTTACTGATTGGATATATTTAAAAAGAGAAAGCAAAGAACAAAATAAGGGTATGTCAGGTGAGAGATACAGGCCCTATTGGGCCTCTTGTTACTATTCCCAGGCTGTACTCTATCAGATTATTTAGATTTTTACTATTTTCAGGCTGTATTCTATCAGATTATTTAGATTTTTACTATTCTCAGGCTGTATTCTATCAGATTATTTAGATTTTTACTATTCTCAGGCTGTATTCTATCAGATTATTTAAATTTTTACTTTTCTCAGGCCATATTTATCAGATTATTTGGAATTTTACTTTTCTCAAGCCGTATTCTATCAGATTATTTAGATTTTTACTATTCTCAAGCCGTATTCTATCAGATTATTTAGATTTTTACTATTCTCAAGCCGTATTCTATCAGATTATTTAGATTTTTACTATTCTCAGGCCGTATTCTATCAGATTATTTAGATTTTTACTTTTCTCAGGCCATATTTATCAGATTATTTGGAATTTTACTTTTCTCAAGCCGTATTCTATCAGATTATTTAGATTTTTACTATTCTCAAGCCGTATTCTATCAGATTATTTAGATTTTTACTATTCTCAAGCCGTATTCTATCAGATTATTTAGATTTTTACTATTCTCAGGCCGTATTCTATTAGATTATTTAGATTTTTACTATTCTCAGGCCGTATTCTATCAGATTATTTAGATTTTTACTATTCTCAGGCCGTATTCTATCAGATTATTTAGAATTTTACTTTTCTCAAGCCGTATTCTATCAGCTTATTTAGATTTTTACTATTCTCAAGCCGTATTCTATCAGATTATTTAGATTTTTACTATTCTCAAGCCGTATTCTATCAGATTATTTAGATTTTTACTATTCTCAGGCGGTATTCTATCAGATTATTTAGATTTTTACTATTCTCAGGCCGTATTCTATCAGATTATTTAGACTTTACTGTTCTCAAGCCGTATTCTATCAGATTATTTAGAATTTTACTTTTCTCAAGCCGTATTCTATCAGATTCTTTAGATTTTTACTTTTCTCAAGCCGTATTCTATCAGATTATTTAGATTTTTACTATTCTCAGGCCGTATTCTATCAGTTTATTTAGATTTTTACTATTCTCAAGCCGTATTCTATCAGATTATTTAGATTTTTACTTTTCTCAAGCCGTCTTCTATCAGATTATTTAGATTTTTACTATTCTCAAGCCGTATTCTATCAGATTATTTAGATTTTTACTATTCTCATGCCGTATTCTATCAGATTATTTAGATTTTTACTATTCTCAGGCCGTATTCTATCAGATTATTTAGATTATACTATTCTCAAGCCGTATTCTATCAGATTATTTAGAATTTTACTTTTCTCAAGCCGTATTCTATCAGATTATTTAGATTTTTACTATTCTCAAGCTGTATTCTATCAGATTATTTAGATTTTTACTATTCTCAAGCCGTATTCTATCAGATTATTTAGATTTTTACTATTCTCAGGCTGTATTCTATCAGATTATTTAAATTTTTATTTTCTTAGGCCATATTTATCAGATTATTTGGAATTTTCCTTTTCTCAAGCCGTATTCTATCAGATTATTTAGATTTTTACTATTCTCAAGCCGTATTCTATCAGATTATTTAGATTTTTACTATTCTCAGGCGGTATTCTATCAGATTATTTAGATTTTTACTATTCTCAGGCCGTATTCTATCAGATTATTTAGATTTTTACTATTCTCAGGCTGTACTCTATCAGATTACAGTTGAATCTCGTTATCTCGAACTCCGCGGGGAAATACAAAAAGTTCGACTTATCCGAAGTTCGAGATAAACGATGTGAAAAAAAACCGACAAAAAAGGGAAGTAACTCGTACAGACCTATCGGAAGTCACTTCCGGTATTATGTAATGCTTATGTCGACAAAATTCTCAGTATTTACCAATGCCTCTGTATCTCTTAATACGTGATAAGCAAGTCGGTTACAAAATAGTGTCGACATTGTTCATTTTCAAGTATTGTGAGATAGTATTTAAGTACAATTTTATTCATAAGTATATCTGTATACCGCTGACAAGTACATGGACATGTTAAAACGCATTGGTAAATGATAGATTTATGCATTTTGTTTTATAAGATTTTCTTTATTTACTCAAAATCTGTCAATAACTGATTACACTATTGTATTTTACCGACAAACAGCGAGTCCGTTTTGTTCCGCATTCCGGTTTCGCTTTGTGTACTTTAATCACCCCAAGCTTCCGGTTGTTTTGATTGATGTTCACATCACACAACCACTATGTTAAGCTTGGCAGTAATTTAAACACCCGTTAATCTTCTTGATGGTTTATTTGTTTATGCAACGATACTAATTAACGGATTAAAGAAATCAGAAGGTCAGTGCAGTTTAATAATGTTTTAAATCAACAGTACCGACAGTCACTAGATTTTTAAAATTAATTAAATCTACCAAAAAATATTTTCTTAAAATTTTTGTTCGAGTTAACGAATGTTATTTTTCTAGGATTTTCATTCATGGGGACGAAAAATTTGTTCGACATATCCGGAAATTCGAGATATCCAAGTTCGAGATAACCGGAGTTATTTTAGTTAAATAAAGAACAATTCTGTCCGGACTTTTTCTAAAAGTTCGACTTATCCGAAAGTTCGAGATATCCGTGTTCGAGATAACGAGATTCAACTGTATTTAGATTTTTACTATTCTCAAGCCGTATTCTATCAGATTATTTAAATTTTTACTTTTCTCAAACCATATTTATCAGATTATTTAGAATTTTACTATTCTCAAGCCGTATTCTATCAGATTATTTAGATTTTTACTATTCTCACGCCGTATTCTATCAGATTATTTAGATTTTTACTATTCTTAGGCCGTATTCTATCAGATTATTTAGATTTTGACTATTCTCACGCCGTATTCTATCAGATTATTTAGATTTTTACTATTCTTAGGCCGTATTCTATCAGATTATTTAGATTTTTACTATTCTCACGTCGTATTTTATCAGATTGTTTTCATTTTTACTTTTCTCAGGCCGTATTCTATCAGATTATTTAGAGTTTTACTTTTCTCAAGCCGTTTTCTATCAGATTATTTAGAATTTTACTATTCTCAGGCCGTATTCTATCAGATTATTTAAATTTTTACTTTTCTCAGGCCGTACTTATCAGATTATTTAGAATTTTACTTTTCTCAGGCAGTATTCTATCAGATTATTTAGATTTTTACTATTCTCACGCGGTATTCTATCAGATTATTTAAATTTTTACTTTTCTCAAGCCGTTTTCTATCAGATTAATTAGAATTTTACTTTTCTCAAGCTGTATTCTATCAGATTATTTAGATTTTTACTTTTCTCAGGCCGTATTCTATCAGATTATTTAAATTTTTACTTTTCTCAAGCCGTTTTCTATCAGATTATTTAGAATTTTACTTTTCTCAAGCCGTATTCTATCAGATTCTTTAGATTTTTACTTTTCTCAAGCCGTATTCTATCAGATTATTTAGATTTTTACTATTCTCAGGCCGTATTCTATCAGTTTATTTAGATTTTTACTATTCTCAAGCCGTATTCTATCAGATTATTTAGAATTTTACTTTTCTCAAGCTGTATTCTATCAGATTATTTAGAATTTTACTTTTCTCAGGCCCTATTCTATCAGATTATTTAAATTTTTACTTTTCTCAAGCCGATTTCTATCAGATTATTTAGAATTTTACTTTTCTCAGGCTGTATTCTATCAGATTATTTAAATTTTTACTTTTCTCAGGCCGTATTTATCAGATTATTTAGAATTTTACTTTTCTCACGCCGTATTCTATCAGATTATTTAGATTTTTACTATTCTCAGGCTGTATTCTATCAGATTATTTACATTTTTACTATTCTCAGGCCGTACTTATTAGATTATTTAGAATTTTACTATTCTCAGGCCGTATTCTATCAGATTATTTAAATTTTTACTATTCTCAGTCCGTATTCTATCAGATTATTTAAATTTTTACTTTTCTCAGGCCGTATTTATCAGATTATTTAGATTTTTACTATTCTCAGGCCGTATTCTATTAGATTTTTACTTTTCTCAAGCCATATTCTATCAGGTTATTTATTCTTTGTTTATAAAATCTTTGTTGGCAATTTGTATTTACATAATGTTTTGAAATTATTATTTATTTACTGATTATCATTTTAATCTTAAAATTTGTATATATAAGTATGTAACCATTCCTTTTGTTTATAAATGTCACATCTGATACATATGAAGCCCCCAGTGAATGCACAACATCCTGGTTTTCAATTGTAAATATATGATTAAAATTCATGTTTGAAAAGTTAATATTTTTTACCAAGCTAAAAATGTTATGACTTGAGAAATGGCAATTATTTTGTGTTTGATTGCAAAAGAGTTGTAAGGTGAATTTTACCACAAGAGGCAAACTTGGTTAAAAATCTGAATAAATACTGTTATTTTTCAGGTAGAGCTTATGAGTTGCAAAATAGAAAAGGTTTATTCTTTCTTAGATTACGTCAGAGGAGGGTACGGATATTTACACACACACACACACACACACACACACACACACACACACACACACACACATGCACACATATATATGTGTATTAACTGTAAGGGAGATAATTTTTATTTGTCTGAGAAATGTCACTTTATGCAAACTGGCAGTTTATTGTTTTTCTTTGATGAAAAATATATAAATAAATCACAAATCTTGAAAGTTTGCATTGACCTGATACTTAGACACAAAAGTTGAGTATCTGAGATGAATTTTATTTTTGATAATACATGTATTGTTATTTCATCAGTGGCCATGGTGGCAATTGGTTAAGGTATTAGCCTTTCAACTTAAGGTGTCTCACTGCTGTGGGTTTCACCCTGGTCAACCACAGGTTAGAAAGTTTTTCCTTGTGATAGGCCCTTACTGGTTGGCTTGTTATGAGTATAATGAACTGAGTGGTCAGTGACTTTATCTGTGATATTGTGATCCAGGGTACTAGTTTTCTAAATGCTGCTTAAGTAGGCATTAGTAAAATGCAGATCAGAAATACTTGCACATTCAGGCACCATATGGATGGTGTTCAGATAAATTCTTAAAGCAGATGAAAAGTGAATCAACACAAATAGCTGAAAACTTGCTGATGTGATGAAAAACAACAGTCAACCAACCTTAGATCAAATTGTTTGTCATTTCTGTTGTTTCAGCTCTGAGAAAGTATACAAAGCAAAACTTAAAACCTGTATATCCTGAATTTGTTTTTAAGGAGTGGAGTGGAGTAATGGTGTTTTACGCCCCAGTCAAGAATCTTTCACTTATTTCAAGGTGATCAGTTCTGGAATGGTGGAGGAAACCGGAGTGCCCAGAGAAAACCACGACCTTTGGCAAGAAAACTGACAAACTTTCTCACACTAGGATCTGTCCCGAGTGGGATTCGAACCCAGGCGGTGAGAGGCACTGTGATCAGTAAGCACGCGCTTTAGACCACTCGGCCACTGAAGTCCCTTTATTTTTAAGGGCGGACTATCAATACATGTCTCATCAGAACTGAATATTCTGTCTTAAAGCTGTTTGACTGTATATCTATCAAAGAAGATTAAATATGTACATTTTGTTTTTCAGAACACAGTTACATTGCACCTTTGCTGTTGATTTCACTGCTTCAAATGGTGACCCTAAATCACCGTCATCCCTTCATTACATGAATCCATACCAACCAAACCCATATGCAACAGCTCTCAGGGCAGTCGGAAATATTATACAAGATTACGACACGTAAGTTAACAAAAACTGTACAAATCTGCCCCATGCACAACAGCTCTTGGAGCAGTCGGAAATATTTCACAAGATTCGGACTCATAAGTAAAACAAAAACTTGACAATTTTACACCTTATGCAACAGCTCTCGGGGCAGTCGGAAATATTATACAAGATTACAACTCATAATTGAACAAAAAACTGTACAAATCTACCCTGTGGACAACAGCACTCGGGGCAATCAGAAATATTATACAAGATTACAACTTGTAAGTAAACAAAAACTGTATTAATCTTCCTCACATGCATCAGCTCTCAGAGTAGAAAGAATTGACAAAAAGGTAATGTGTGAAACAAGCTTAAAACCAAAAAGAGTGCCGACCAAAAAAAAAAATTGTAAAAAACAAGATGAATGAAATATACTAGCGGAAAAAAGTAACTGTGGATCAATAAAATTTATAATTTCGCTATTTTTACTAAATGTATAAATCTTAAAATTTGCACAAATGGTAAGTGTATATACCTCTATCATATCGCTCGGTCATTGCATCCATTGCCCGTGATTTTTACACTTCATGCGCACGGGTCGGTTTTCACGCAATTGTCGCCCAGCATTTCAGTGTGACAATATTTTAGGAATAATTTACTGTTGTTTGTTTGTTTGGACACCAGAAAACCAGAAAAGCAAGTTTATTCGGTTGAAAGCTTCCATAGTGTAATGCCTAGGCTAAATGAAAATGATCGCCGTCGCGCAATTGGTATGCTTGAGGCTGGTATGACCCAAAGCTTTATCACTAGACATTTTGGTGTCCACAGAAACACTGTTTATGCTTTATGGAGATGATACCAACAGTTTGGCACCACTAGAGACCGCCCTCATTCAGGACGTCCACACGTAACGACACGTCAGCAAGACAACCATATCCGGCTTGTGCACCTCTGGAACCGTTTCCTAACTGCCAGTACTACTGCCCGGAGCATTCCTGGACTACGCCCAATCAGCCCCAGAACAGTAAGGAATCATTTACGGGAAAGACATATTCGCCCATGGCATCCGGCAATCCGTCCAATTCTACAACAACGTCATCGCACAGCTCGTCTTGCATGGTGCAGAACACATTAACCCTTGAATTGACGGGACTGGGCACAAATTATGTTCACCGATGAACCAGATTTCACTTGGACAGCAGTGACAGATGCTCCAGAGTGTATCGTCACATTGGAAAATGTTTCCATGACGCGTGTGTGGTGGAACGACGTTTGTTCGGTGGGGGCAGTGTAATGGTTTGGGGTGGCATCACAGCGAATGACAGAACTCCTCTAATAGTCATCGACGGGAATTTGACCGGTGTACGGTACAGTAATGAAATCCTACAGACCCATGTCATCCCATTCATTCAAGGACGGCAACGTTAAGTCACTTTTCAGCATGATAATGCAAGACCTCACGTTGCACAGGTTGCAATTGATTTTCTGGCACAGCATAACGTCAATGTGTTACCGTGGCCAGTCGTTTCACCTGACCTTTCTCCAATTGAACACGTATGGGATGAAATGGAACGCTGATTACATCATTTGCCCAATCAGCCTGTTACATTGCAAGGGTTGGCCCAAGCGTTAGACCAGATATGGAACAACATCCCTCAAGCATTCTTTAGGCATTTAATCAACTCTATGAGGCCTTGCTGTCAGTCCTGTGTCAATGCTAATGGTGGTCACACACGATACTGATCTTGTGAACTGACTTTTACTATCTGCTATGTTTCTAGTCCCCTGCATATGAAATAACAGTACCTGTAACCTTTTCAATGACATGAATTTGTAAAGAAATATCTAATAAACAAATACGAAATTATTCATTGCTTTGCATTTTCAAATTATTTTATAATCTCACATTTCAGTCATGCACAGTTACTTTTTTCCGCTAGTTTACATAAATGTAGTTGTGAAAGATAGATGATACATAGATTGAAAGAATTTCTTTTAAGATGGCATAAAAACTCCAAATAAAATACAAAATCACAAAATGTTCTTATGATACCAGCCCGATTTTATTAGATGAAAATCATTATAAATTCACCAGTACAGTATATGGTTTCTGTAACTGTGTTTTATTTGACTACTATTAGGTTTATAGATTTATTTAAAAAATCACAAGGTTTTTACTGATATTGATTTTTTTTTTTTAAATCTAAAATCTGAAATTTTTATTTTTTAATCTGAAATCTGACATATTGTTAAATGAAGTTTATTATAATTTATTATGTTAATCCTTGTTCATTTTCAGAGATAAATTATTTCCTGCCTTAGGATTTGGAGCCAGACTGCCACCTAATGGCATTGTGTCACACGAATTTGCTTTGGTAAGTTGAAAAATCTTCTTAGTTATGTATCAGTTATTCATTTGGTAAAGTAATTCCAAATTAATGTCTTTAATTTAAAACAACTATAGTTTTTGGTGTAACCTGCAATAATTGAATATGATAAATAGAGATTGCTAAGGTAGCAGCATCTCCAATGATATATGGATAATAACTCTTGTATTATTTATTGGATTTTTGAAGAACCCATTGTGATTTTTAAATTTATTGGTTAAGCTGGAATATACATAATTATTACCATTCTGTAATCTGATTAATCAGTGGCTTCCTGATGATAATATTATAATTTTGGAGTTTTTTTTGTGTGGTTAATTGTTTTCAGTACCTTTGTTAATTTTGTATATCAGGAATTTTTAGCACATAAAATTACAGTATGATATATTTATTAAATTTGGTGAATGTTTTTCATTGATGTAGTTTGTATAAACTTCACACTGGTGGGGCCACTGTATATTGAAATTAATTCCTTCGTAAGTTGGTGGATCACCCATGTAAATGATAAATTGGTTGTTGAAGTGATATGATCATCAGGTAGAACTGATCAGACTAGCAACTATGGAGCGTTGCATTCCCCATAGCTACTGTGGATTATAAGTCATACAACTCATCACCCTATGTCATCATAAAGTCTGTAGCCTTAATAGGCTTACAGGTAAGAAGTTACTCTACCTGATGACAAGGAACTATGGGTTTTAAAGAAAGTTATACCCTTACAATATTTGCTTTGAAACTGGTGATTTGTAATGGAAAGGTAAATTTTTTTAACACACAAAGAAAATATGCATTAGATTTTTACTTAAAAGTTAGTTTGATTAATTTTTTCAAAAATTTAAGTGAAAGAGATTTTGATTGAAATAATTTTAGAACAAAGATTTTTAATTTGAATTTTTTAAAATGTAATTTTTATGGTTCAAGGGAAATAACTTTAGCAAGCTTTAATTTTCTCAATGGTCTAAGGGAGATAATTCTATTCTTCTCGTATTATAGCCATTATCTTAAGGTTTTTGCATTGCTTTTATTAGTAAAAAGCATTCAGGAACTCAGGAGTTATCCTCAAAATTGATAAGAATACATTTAAGATGTCCGTTTTATTATGAAGAATATTCAGAATTACATTTAATAAAACACTTAATTAGATATCCATTTCTATTTACTTCAAATTAAAATTAATTTGTCCACCATCAAGAAAACAGCATAAAATGTTATTTTAAAATATAGCATCATCCCAAACAAAGCAGAAGCTTGAGTGAAAAATGTTATCAAGATTTTGAGGCAGGTTTGTCATATTTTTATTTGTAGAATGGTAACCCTAGCAATCCTTACTGTACAGGAATAGAGGGAGTTTTAGAAGCTTACAATAAAGCCTTATACTCAGTACAGCTGTATGGACCAACAAACTTTGCTCCAGTTGTTAACCATGTAGCTAGGTATGTAATACAACTATGTTGTGGTCAGAAAACATCACCTACTTTAAATTAATGCTTAATTCCATCTGTGACATGTTTTTAACTATCCATCTTCCTCTGCCGTGCGTAAACTTTTAACATTTTAATCTTCTCCAAAACCACTGGGCCAAATTTGATGAAACTCGACTAACATCAGTCCAAGGTAAAGGCCTTTCAGATTTGCACAAATGAAGGAGTTATGTCCCCTCGGGGCCCCATAAGGGGAAAATAGTGAAAAACTTTAAAAATCTTCTCCTCTGAATGTACAAGAGGTATACCTTAGTTATTTCATTTATAACATTCCTAGGCCATCTAGTTTCAGATTTGCACAAATGGTAGCCATGGAGCTCAAAATGGGGAAATGACAAGGTACTTAGTGGGGAAATTGCTAAAAATTATATATTTGTCACTATATCTAGAAAACTATTAACTTTTTGAAAGTGTTAATTATTTTGAAAACTGTAAACTTTTTATATAGGCATTTTTATAAGAATATTGTAGGTATTGACATGGTGATCATTTTGATATATGGTTCAAGGTCTTAGGTTTTAAGGTCAAGGTCATAGCAGCATAAGAAAACTTTACTTGTTAATTATCTTGAAAACTATAAACTCTTTATATAGGCATATTCTTTTTATTGTCATGTATATTAAAACATTGTAGGTATTGCCATTGTGATCATTTTGATATATGGTTCAAGGCAATAGGTTTAAAGGTCAAGGTCATAGCTGCATAAGAGAACTTAATTGTTAGTTATCTTAATAACTATAAACTTTTATGTATAGGCATGTGTATACGAATATTGTAGGTGTTGATATGACATGTTGATATATGGTTCAAGCTCATAGGTTCAAAGGGCAAGGTCATAACTGCATAAGTATACTGAAAGGGTTAATGATTTGTAAATTATTCATTGTGCTACAGTTACTACATTCATATTAGCTAATTAAAAATTAAATGTGAATAGATATTTCTAATTAAGTATGGTGAAAGTTCTTAACTTGAAAAACTTAAAATGTTTCTGTACTTAATATATTGTCTTTTGCACTTCACAAACAATTTTGGACAATTACTCAGGTGAGCATTAAGGCCCATGGGCCTCTTGTTTAAACTAGGATATAGTTTTATCTAAGAAGATGCAATTTTGATTTTATTTTCTGATGGGTGAGATCTGTCAAAGTAATCAGATTTACTGTATACAACAAGTACTGGGATTTTTTTAACAAAAAAAAAACTATTGGATATTATTCTATATGCTCTTTATAGTTCTAGTTCTGTTAACTAATTATCTCCCTTTTATACATACAGATTTGCCAGTGCCAAGAGAGATGGTAATGACTACTTTATTCTGCTGATTATAACTGATGGCATCATTACAGACATGCCACAAACATGTGAAGCTATAGTTAATGTGAGTACAGGAGAGAGAGAGAGAGAGAGAGAGAGAGAGAGAGAGAGACCCATATTTAAATATTTTCATCATGACATGACTACTGTTCGTTGACACATAAGAATATAAAAGCAATCTGATCTTGAAGAATAACTATCTGTTTTCTCTATTTTCATGTTGGTAGATTAGGACATCATTGATTAAACATACAACCTCAAACTTATAAATACATACATTCTAGAACTTTAGATTTATGTAGCTTAATGACCTTTACGTCTTTACAGCAATTAATTTCTATATTTAACAGTATATGTAGTATGTCATAAACCACTAAGTAAAACATTTGGATTTATTCTATTTCATAAGTTGGAGCTTTAGAATTCTCTGACACAAAATAATGTATACTGAAAGGTTAAAGATGTGAGAAGTAAGAAATATTTTGTTACTTGATCAATATCTTGTTATAATTACCATAGAATAAATATCTGCTATACTCAACATGATGTAAGCTGTTAAAAGTATTCAACATGATATAAGCTGTTAAAAGCACACTTGTATATCTTTTCTTGACTGAAATATAAGATGCATATTTAAAATACAACTTGTGGTTCAGACACATGTAACATCATAATCTTTATTTATGATTGTAGACTAATATATAATATTTTTTTAACAGGCAGCAAGTCTTCCTATGTCCATTATTATTATTGGTGTTGGAGATGCTGATTTTGAAGGTAGGTGGTATAATAAACTTTCATACAAACAATGTTTGGGGCATATAGAAAAATCACCCATTCTGTCAGTCTGTCCAACCATCCATCCTAGCTATAAATCATCACCCATTCTGTCAGTCTGTCCAACCATCCATCCTAGCTATAAATCATCACCCATTCTGTCAGTCTGTCCAACCATCCATCCTAGCTATAAATATTCACCCATTCTGTCAGTCTGTCCAACCATCCATCCTAGCTATAAATATTCACCCATTCTGTCAGTCTGTCCAACCATCCATCCTAGCTATAAATCATCACCCATTTTGTCAGTCTGTCCAACCATCAATCCTAGCTATAAATCATCACCCAGTCTGTCAGTCTGTCCAACCATCCATCCTAGCTATAAATCATCACCCATTCTGTCAGTCTGTCCACCCATCCATCCTAGCTATAAATCATCACCCATTCTGTCAGTCTGTCCAACCATCCATCCTAGCTATAAATCATCACCCATTCTGTCAGTTCCTGTCCAACCATCCATCCTAGCTATAAATCATCACCCATTCTGTCAGTCTGTCCAACCATCCATCCTAGCTATAAATCATCACCCATTCTGTCAGTCTGTCCAACCATCCATCCTAGCTATAAATATTCACCCATTCTGTCAGTCTGTCCAACCATCCATCCTAGCTATAAATCATCACCCATTCTGTCAGTCTGTCCAACCATCCATCCTAGCTATAAATCATCACCCATTCTGTCAGTCTGTCCAACCATCCATCCTAGCTATAAATCATCACCCATTCTGTCAGTCTGTCCAGCCATCCATCCTAGCTATAAATCATCACCCATTCTGTCAGTCTGTCCAACCATCCATCCTAGCTATAAATCATCACCCATTCTGTCAGTCTGTCCAACCATCCATCCTAGCTATAAATCATCACCCATTCTGTCAGTCTGTCCAACTATCCATCCTAGCTATAAATCATCACCCAGTCTGTCAGTCTGTCCAACCATCCATCCTAGCTATAAATCATCATCCATTCTGTCAGTCTGTCCAACCATCCATCCTAGCTATAAATCATCACCCATTCTGTCAGTCTGTCCAACCATCCATCCTAGCTATAAATCATCACCCATTCTGTCAGTCTGTCCAACCATCCATCCTAGCTATAAATCATCATCCATTCTGTCAGTCTGTCCAACCATCCATCCTAGCTATAAATCATCACCCATTCTGTCAGTCTGTCCAACCATCCATCCTAGCTATAAATCATCATCCATTCTGTCAGTCTGTCCAACCATCCATCCTAGCTATTATCTACTATAGATAAATTTCTGTCTCATTAAATAAAATGTCAAGTGTCTCTTAGTTTTTATTTTAAAGTAAAATGTCCTCTATAAAGTTTGTGCAAAGCTGACATTCTTATTTGTATTATTTTGTAAAACTTCATAACACTAGATTTTTCTGTCAGTTGATTTCAAGGGGAAACACATTGTTGAACCATACACACAGACATTCAAAGTTCTGAACATATATTGTCATGTTTATTGGGTATGTATTATGTGGTTTTAAATGGACCCTCATTTTGTCAAAACATATATTATGTTAAAATTAATCCCATATTTTTTTAACTTCTAGTGTAATTTTGATAAATTCATTGCACGTTAGTTTTCATTATACCAAGTTTTTATTCAAACATCATAAGTGCATATTTTGTAACAAATATGAGTTCATTTAGAATGAAAGAAATTATAAACATTTGATATTAGATATTAGAGTGGAGTAATGGTGTTCTTGCCCAAGTGATGTTTCTCTCTTTTAAAATAAAGCATTCAGTTCTTTGATGGTTGAGGAAACAAGAGTTCCTGAAATTAAATGACAAACTCTTGATATTAGATATCAGAGAATTGTAACTTATCACCACATGAAGTGTTTTAGACTATAATATTTTTTTAAGTTCAAAATTCGCTAAAAACCCAGAGACACCCTCTTGACCACCAAAAAAAAGGACCATGACCTTGGTATTTGACATCAAAATACCAGTAATACTATAATCATAAAATTAAATCTCGTTAATGAATATTCAGCTATGTGGGATATGCCTGTTTTTGTCTTGTCTTATAGTAAACCTGACTATAATATTTGTATGTAATCATTTCAGCCATGGATGTTTTAGATGGTGATGATGTTAGATTATCATCGCGAGGAAAATATGCAGAGAGAGACATAGTACAGGTGGGTTATTTTATCTGTGTTGTAGCCTGATATGTAGAAATACTCTACTACTTGTCCAATACCATTGTAATAGACCTCAATGTTGAGCAGATGTTCAGTGTTCAGGTTTGGCTGATCCATTGATGTGCTTGCTAGTTAAGCAATTTTTTGCACAGATCTTGTTCATTTACCAGTTAATAAAGTGATGTAAAAAATTCTTGTTCAGTCTGATTTTTTACTTGGTGATAGACTAAATGAAATTATCATACTTGTGTGTGTTATGTAAACAAATTGATAAAAAGTATGCTTTCTCAATTTAAATGGACAAACTTTCGACATTAGATTTCAGAATTATAACTAATCACCACTTGAAGTGTTTTAGACTATAATATGTTTTGAGTTCAAAACGCACTACAAACCCGTTCTACATTTTTTAAATCACATTATTAATGATGTTACAACATAATTGATTCTAAGTAACAAATACTTGTATTTTAAGCAATACATTCATAATGGCTCACTATTTACAATATCTAAGCTTTTAGTTTGTATTAATTATAACTATACCTTTACTAAATTTGTCCAAAACTTGAAAGTTAAAGTCATTGGGATATCAGCCAAATTTTTGTTTCTTTGTAGATATTTGTCATTCATTTTCATGTTTGCCTGTATAAAATAATTGTACCTGCTGTTGACAATGGTATCTACGAAAATTAAATTGATTTGTTTTAGTTTGTGCCAATGAGAGACTTTACTGGAAGAGCAGGTGAAAACCCAGCGACAGTCCAGGCTCGTCTTGCCAAAGAAGTTCTAGAAGAAATACCTGACCAGTTTTTATCTTATATGAAATCACGAAACATTAAACCAAAACCTCCATTACAACGACAGCTTACGATACAGTCAATTGCATCATTACCTGCATCTGAGCAGTGATATGTGTGTGTATGTGTGTGTGTGATGTAATTTTCTAGTTTTCTCATGTAACGTGTACAGTGAATATACATATGTATTTTCATTTAAAATGTGTAATGACTGAAATTTACATGTTATATGTTTACATATGAGAAACGTGTGCAATGACTCATACATATCGGCACACATATATTTGTATATGTGTATGTATGTGTCACATGTGTAAGTGAAGCTTATAACTATTTTACACATGACTATTAAAAGTCCTGTAATACATTGTATTTGTGTATAAGTTGTAACTTTGTAGAGTGATATTCTGATGAGTTTTGGTTGCATCCCATCAGCCAATTTTTGTAAAAAAAAAATTTTGTCAGAGCTTCCAAGATATATGTGATCTGTTTTCACATTAGTTAAGTATAAAAAATCAGCAAAAATTTTGTAGTTGATAGACATTTTCTACGGACATTGATATTGTTAATTTATTTCAGTTAGATCTTGTTAATTTTTAAAATCATAATATAATTAATTTTTATAAGCAAAATAAATTGAAATAGACCTAATTTTTGTAACACAGAGTTGTCACATATTTACACATTTACATGTTTAATTATGTTTACCTTAGCTTCACTTGTTAGTTAGATACCAGCACATGTATGATAGCCATAATATTTATAAGAAGACAAACCGTTGTAGCATTAGGTTTGATTTTATCTCGTAGGTAAAAACAGTCATTATGTTTTATAATGAGACACGTTATCATTTATATATACCTGTTTTTGTTATTAATTGTTTATCAGTTAATTTTGTCAATTAATTATAAAATCTATAAACAGAAAAGTGTGATATTTTGAGGTTCAACTTGTTATGTTTAGACTGACTTAATTTTCACACCATGTACACATATTCCTTTTCGATTAATTTTTATCAACCATAAGTATACAATTATAATAGTATATAGATATAATATTTGATATACAAAAAACATTATAAGTGACATATCACATGTAAGAATGGGGTTTTTTGTCAACATTGTTGATACATTTACGCAAAATTGGCATGTACTAGTTTTTAAATATGAGTTTTATGGCATTATCATCATGATCCTGATGTTATACCAATTCATAACATTATTCCAAGTAAAATCGAGGGAAAAAAAAAAACAAAACAAAAAAACAAAACAAAATGTTAAAAAAAAAGTATTTAGCTAGTGAATTTAATTGTGGTTCCACACCATTACACATATTCCATTTTCATTCATTTTTTTCAACCATAAGTATACAATTATAATACCTATATAGATATAATATTTAATATACAAAAAACATTATAAGTGACATATCACATGTAAGAATGAGGTTTTTTGTAAACATTGTTGATACATTTACGTAAGGTTGGCATGTACTAGTTTTTAAATACAAGTTGTATGACATTACCATCATGATCCTGATGTTAGACCAATTCATAACTTTATTCCAAGTAAAATTGAAAAAAAAATAATAATAATGATTTAAAAAAAAAAAAAATGTTAAAAAAAAGTGTTTAACTAGTGAATTTAAATTTCTCGAAAAATTGACAATGTATAGTACAATTCCTAACTTAAAACATATTACAAGATCACTGTTGGGGAACATATAGGTGTCATCATCTGTAATATATGTACATTTCTTTGTTAGAACTTTCGAATTAGATTAAATTTTATAATGCAGTTTTATGGATACAAATTAAAATAGGAATATTGTATATATAAACTGAAGATAAAAGAAAAGAAAAAAAAAAAAAGAAAAACAAAAAAGTCACAGTTTTGACGAAAAATGCATCATTTTTTTCTTGCTTTTACCTGAATTAAAATTTTGCCTTTAGTGTAACATGTTTAAAAAATGAAAGTTTAATGAAATTTAAATTCAGATATGTGTGTAAAAAAGCAATGGTACAAAGAAATGGCAAGTTCAGATGTTTAAAACATTGATCATTTATCGGCTCTTAAAGTCATTGCCAGCATTATTATGTAATAAAAGATTAGGATTTTAATTATTAATATAGACATTATGCTGTAATTTTTTGACATTTTTTGTGCTTCCATACAACATATTCAACAAATACATTTCTTTATTGGTGCTAAAATCAATTTTCATAGAGCTTTAGTTCATTTACTCACAAAGAGACAAAGATAGATGGATTTTAAAGTGCTGATTTGTATAACAGATGGTAGATTGTACACCTAACAATGAAATATTTGATCTTGCTTAACACATTTTGAGCAATTCATTTACTCGTGATGTTTGAGTTTATAATTTGAAAGAATATCGGATAAAATTAATTCTGGTATTTGGTAAAATGTTGATATCAAATATCATTTTAATTCAAGAGAATTTTAGTAACTGTTGTTTTAAATTAAATTGAGTTTAAATTAAATGAATTTTCAACACAGTCATAGTAAGTACCATTAGTGCCATATTTATAGACAGCACTCACAAATTATTAACTTGAAATGTAGGTCATGACCTGCATAGAGACCTTTGTATGCAGGTCATAACACTGTCAGACTTTTTCAAACTAAAAATTGTCATTTTCAATCAAGTTGTTTAATTTATCTTTCAGTACTTTAAGTTTATGCAAAGGATGGACTAGTTAATAATGTCTTTGACTTTTAATTTTTAAAATTGTAAAAAAAATCCATAAAATTGTAAATTTACGGGTCAGTGCAGTCATTAACAACATATGCAGGACTCCAACAGTGAAAATTTGTTTTGTGGTACATAAATAAAATTTCCAGGTTTGATCTGCTAATTCTGGGTCAGTTGAGAGCTTTGTATAGACAGTAGGTTGAAAATATATTGTACATGTCAATTAGTAATAAGTATGTGTAATGCTTGTCGTCAGCATTTCGTTTTTAAATTTCAAAAATGAATTGTTAGTATGGAAAGAGAGAGAGAGAGAGAGTGTGTGTGTGTATGTGTGTGTGTGTGTGTGTGTGTGTGACTAAAGTATCTAGATCTTTATCATATAGCTTTTGAATATGATACCTCACAATAACTTACAATGTTGTTAATTATAATTTGTAAAGAATTAAGACTGCTGTACATATTTAACATATAATATTATATTATTGTTGTTTATGATGTGATAATATTTACATTTTTATTAACTTTTATTTGTAACACCCTTTTTTATTAACAAATATATTATTAATTAGACAATATGTATATGTATACTTTAACATTTTTTTCCATTATGTATCTCTTATACTTTTTAAATTAAAACCTTTACTGTAGGGTGTAAAACTAAATTTTGTAGAAACTTTTGATGGTATGCTTATACAATATAGAGCTTGTGAATACTTCAGTCATGGTTGACATTTAATACATGTATAATAGTTTTCAGATATATTTTTTAATGAGTTTAACTTGAAGGCATTAATCTTGTGATCTTTTCCACCTACAACATTTCTCAAATGATTAATGGTTGACATCTAGCTCAAGTTTGAATATAATTTGAACTTAAAGTGATCAAGTTTTATAAACATCTCTTATGTGTCTTTGAAAAGTTAAAAATAACTTTTTCAATTAAAACAGATGTTTAGTTTTAAAAATAGTTCTCATTACATTGTTTAATCAATGATGTTTTTGTCCCCCGAGTTCACCGAAAGGGGGGAACATTTATATGGGTTGGTCCATCTGTCTGTCCGGACGTCATTCCGTCCGTCATGTTTGGTTTCCGTGCAATAACTTCAGTAACAATTAAAGGTTTTTAATGAAACTTGGCACAGAGAACGCTTATTACAAGAGGTCGCTTGGGATCGATTTTCGGGTCACTAGGCCAAAGGTCAAGGTCACTGTGACTATAAATAGAAAATTGGTTTCTGGTCATTTAAACGTTAACCGTTCAAGATTTTTTAATTAAACTTGGCACAGAGTTAGCTTATGACAATAACTGGCTTGGGATTGGTTTTCAGGTCATTAGGCCAAAGGTCAAGGTCACTTTGACTATAAATAGAAAATCAGTTTCCGGTCATTTAAAGGTTAATCTTTCAAAATTTTTTAATAAAACTTGGCACAAAGGTAGCTTATGACAAGAGCTCGTTTGGGATAGATTTTCGGGTCACTAGGCCAAAGGTCAAGGTCACTTTCACTATAAATAGAAATTGGTTTCCAGTCATTTAAAAGTTAACCGTTCAAGATTTTTAATGAAACTTGGCACAGAGGTAGCTTATGACAATAACTGGCTTGGGATTGATTTTCAGGTCATTAGACCAAAGGTCAGGGTCACTTTGACTATAAATGGTACCGTAAATCAGTTTCCGGTCATTTAAAAGTTAACCATAAAAGATTTTTGTCCAACGCTTTCACCGAAAGGGAGACAAACAAATGATATACCGTAGTTCCAATTTCCCTCTTTGCATTTTATGCTAGGACTTCCATATTACCCCTCATATATCATTACAATTACAGAAGTCTTTTTCATTTGAAAGCTGGGGACATAAATTCTATACATTTGCTTGTTAGTATTAAATTGTATTAACTTGTACAAAACTTTGCAAAAATATAAAGTTTTTATGTATAAAAACTGACACTATGTTTTCCTACAGTACACCAACACAACTGGTTTCCTTATGTAATCCTTTCTTGAATAAATACCAGAATAATGTTGTTAAGTAGATTTAAAAATTTTATATTTATCAGAGTCCATGACCTATCCACCTTTCCAAAACACCATACCAGTTTTTTATACATATGTAGATATTGTTTTACCTTTGGTTACTAATTTTTCATTCTTTGTACAGATCATTCACAGTATGACAACAATTTGTATAGAGTCTGTTGTAATATTGGGATTATTATAACAAGCAAAACATGATAACGCATTGACATTGTTAAAAATCACATGTGTATATAAATTCTCTGCCATCAAATAGGGGACGGCCTTTAAATTATAATATTGTAGAAATTGTCTTTTTTTTTTTTAAATCAGCATTTGCTATTTATCGTAATATTTCAAATTACTGTTACATAGCAGTTTTCAAAAATATATATAACATGTGCCTTGATATGTAACTTTTTACTTATATAATCTTCCTTTGCCTAATATAAGATAATGAGTAATTTTACAGTTATAAACTAAAATTTGATATACCTACAAAGGAAGAAAAAAGCAAGCTGAACAAAATGAATTATTTCTGATAGTGAAAAGGATATTTTCACTAAAAAGCAAGCTGAACAAAGTAAAGTTATTTCTAATAGTGAAAAGGATATCTGTGAATATTTTGTATAATAATCTCAGTAAAATTGTACAAAACCCTGGATCCTTTACTTAACATGGAGACCATAACCCTTCAGTCAGTGGTCTCCTTGTCAAGTAAAGGATCCAGCGTTCAAGCTTCAATCGGTGGTCTCCTTGTCAAGTAAAGGATCCAGCATTCAAGCTTCAATCAGTGGTCTACTTGTCAAGTAAAGGATCCAGAGTTCGTTTCAATCAGTGATATTTATCCTTGAGTGATATATTAAGTATCACCAAGTTCCAGTTAACTAATCTGATGGATACAGACATACTTGTAAAAATGCTTTTGGTGGATATGAAATGTAAGTTAAGGGAAGGGTGGCTTATAAGATGACTCAAAGCCCTGCAGTCTTGTGAAATCGGGACTCTATCAAGAAAAATAATCTTTTGATCAGTGTGTAAGATTCATAGTTTCAGAAAATGAATTTGACAACATGTATCAATAGCATTATAAAGGAAGGGATACAAATGCTCAAACCCCCCCTTTTCCCCCCAAACAGCCCCTTCCCTCTCCTTCTTCTAGATCTGCCGTTGAAATTTTTGACAGTTTGGGTTTCATCCAAAGATATGGATCAATATTTTACACATAATTTTGATTCTGATGTTAGATATGTTGACAGTTAGCCTTGGCATGCAGCCTTGTTTGTGATTATCATGACTTAATAGATTTTCCAATTTTTTAAAAATTGTACTCATGTTTTGTAAGGTTTTTAGATGCATATTTGCCAGTGTGATTAACCATGACCTTCATACTTAATACTTTCAGTGTAGCTATGTTGCAGTTTATTTTATTATTTTAATTTTATTTTCACTGACAACACTATGATGCAATCTATTTGTTTTCCTCATCAACTCGTTACCATAGTTAGTATTAAGTTGTATATGATAACCTTTGTAGAACTTTAAAAATGGATTTAGTAACTTTTTTTTTTCAATTTTCTATACACATTATCAATTTTTAAAGTGACTGATATGTTTAAATATGAATTTTTGAAATTTGTGATTGATAATTGGTTATCCACCACTCATATTAACTCCACTGTCCATCCCTTGTCGCCAGAAGGTTTATTTTCAGCAGTCGCATTGTGTTTGTTGTTTTTCTTGTTTCATTCTTGTTTTTACCTTGTCTTGTTTGACTGTTTCTATTATTAATTTGTTTTCTTGGTTGTGTTGGCTGTTGCCTAGTACATATACCTGTTTTTCAACAACAAATCTCTTCCGTCTATAAATTTCCAGGGAACATTAAAGCTTACTTATAAAACTTCCATAAACATATATTACTGATTGTTATATATCTTTATTAACAGAATATTTTTATTTACAATTTTAATTATATTTAAAAAATATGAACAATAAAAATAAATACAATAATATGCACGTGTATTTTATTTTGATAATGTAAAGATTTACTTCTACCAGATTCACTATCTTTTATGTGCTGACCATTAGTTATACACTAGGTGATGCTTACTCCATCATTATTTCCATCACAGTCTAGCCTCTAGATAAGCCAGAGATGAATAGTTGTGTCAGTACATATAGTCGTCTCTTGTGAACAACATTTTTACATAGACATAGTAAAATTAGTAATGTTATTTATCCCCAGTCGTGTTTAACTAGTGTCTGAAAGGGTTTCTCCTGCATATGGTTTATATATTTCACAGTTAATACGGCATGGTAGAGCTTGTTAACAACTACTGGGACTTTCTACAATAAACCAAGCTGCTTACAATATTAAATTGTTCACTCAAGGATATTGCAAGCCTAAGCTAATTAGGGTCCCATAAAGTATTATGGCCGTCATCACAATATTGTTGAAAAGTATGAAGCCAATGTATCCGAACTTATTCTTGAACCATATACTTGATATATTTGACTTACCATAGTTCCATGATTCTTTCATTATCAAATTTGACTTTGCACGTGACGGGTGTAGCTATCTAAACAGAGAGTGGTAACCCTTCCGGAGCCTCACTTCGTTGTTGGAAGTTAATGTGTATAACTAAACTGGCCAGTTTTCAAAGTTTTACTTTTCGGGCGGTTGTATAACACATTTCAAATTTTTTCCAAACATCTCTCCATAATTAGTTGCAAGAAAGATAGAAACGCCTTTAGACGCAGTATTATGCCAACACTGATTATATAAAGCCAAGTGAAATGTATCACCTATTGACAAAAAGTGTAATCGTGGACTATTATCTTTTAAAATTGAAATGAAACCGCCTTGGAACGATTACACGTCTTTGACTTTGCACGAGAATTGAAAATAACAAAATGGTATCCCGTAATGGTGTTGGTAAAGTAACTTCACATCTGTAGAGTTTAAATCAGCATTTCAATTGTTGTACACAGTTATAGAGGTCCGGTTGTACGTAAGTATTTGATATCATGGCTAAAACAAGAGAAAATGTACAATTATATCAGGCTAAGTATGCTAAATATAAGCATTTTTGTGGTAAAATAATTAAAATGTAATAAGGACAAATTGCAACAGCTAAAAGTGACCAAAAGAAAAAACAAAGCTAAATGAGACCACTTATAAAATTATAACCCTTGACTTCAGGCATGGCAACACAATGATCTCAAATGGGTCGTTGACCAAATACTTCACACGTTATAAAGGATTTTGAATCCAGTGTCTGTAAATACTTTTATAATTAAGATATCTCCAGCAACCAACAAACCAATAATTAAACGTACGTATGGTTAAGGTATACCTAAACATTCATTTTTCCGTCATCAACACACTATGATTTAACTGATTAATAATGAAAATATCAATATCTACAGCCAATTGAATATATAAGAAAATATTATCTTTTTACCTATTAATTTTTTGTCCCCTAGTGTCACTGATGAGAACAAATTTCCGATATGTGCACATATGGCAAATCTTAATTAAACAGCTATTTTTGTTAAATATGGTTTGTTAAATTATTATTATTATTATTATTATTATATAAACTTAGTTTGATGTTTGAATTTCTGCAATTTGGGCTTGATTTGATATATCTTTATTCTTACTTTAATAACTGGTACATGTTTATAGATAAGTTCTGGAGAGCTTTAGTCCAGTTATTTGTGTAACTGGTGTTAATAAAGATTTTAAAAAAGTAAAGAGTTTTCATTTTCAAATATATGAGAATAAAATTTTATGATATTTAGCAATACTTTTATTTTGAGGGGAGTTCTGTTCAATGATATTTAGCAATAATTTTGTTTTGAGGGAAGTTCTGTTAATTTCAAGCCTTCATGCACTGTTAAAAGTTATGAGGTACACAACGTATTAACTTTAAAAAAATTATGTGATGTGAAACAAATATTTATAATGTCTATCGTCTATGATTTTTTTAATGGGTCCGACACAAATATTAAATCTTAGCTAAATAGTTTGTCATCATGGTGTAATATTAATCCGGGGTTTCAACCATTTTGTAATTTACAATAATACTTCCGGACGTAATGTCAAATCGAAAGTAAAAGGCTGGAAATTCTAGAGGGCTGAGACTAAAAGCTACGTGATAAATACTTTATAGGAATGGCAGCAAAGATTGAAACAGACGACCTGATAACATGTCCGATTTGTTTTGAACAGTTTACAAGCCCAAAATGCTTGCCTTGTCACCACACATTTTGTCACCCATGTCTTAAATCCTACCTTATAACACACCTTGGTGGGGAAGGTAAAACGGCAAAAAATTTCCCATGTCCGGTTTGTCGTCAAGAAGTCGTGGTTACGGATCCAACTTTTACATCAGAAAAGATTGCGGACACATTGCCAGGCAACCATTTAATTACTTCGTTAATTGACAGGTCAGAATCATCAGAAAAATACTGCAGTCTTTGTAGTTTTCGTCACAATAAGATCGCAGCTGTTTCCTGGTGCAAATATTGTTTAGAAGCATTGTGTGAGAACTGTGCTCGCGATCATGAAGCATTCAAACGCTCAAAGCATGAAGTCATCCCAATCGAAAATTTGATAAAACAAAAGCCAATGGAATTACTGGACGTAGATGAACCTTGTTTAAAACACACAGGGAAAATATTTGAAGTCTACTGTGTCGATCACAAAGAAATGTGTTGTGTTATCTGTCTTGCAACATTACATAGAAAATGTGAGAATATTTCTACTTTTGAGGAAATGGTTACTGAATCAAAAGACAGTGAATCTATAGAACAATTTGCAGATTGCTTAACTGACATAAAGAAAAAAGCTGACGATCTTAGAACCAAAACAGACGAGAGTCTTGGACATCTTGGTAAAAAACATGACCTGATTTCTCAGCAAGTGACCACTACTGTCCAGCAAGCTAAGGACAAACTTGACAATCTTCAGTCTAGCTTCCTCAGAAAATTCCAGCAAAAGCACAAGGAAGAGAGTGTAAAACTTACAGAGATAAAAGAAAAAATCGAAATACTTCTGACAAGTGTAAAAAGAGGAGAGAAACTACTGAAAACCGTGCAAGAACAAGGATCAGTGAAACAGATGTTTATAACCAAAGAAAAGCTGAAGTCCCAGATAAAACATCAGATTAAAAGCCTACAAATAGATCTGAAGGATGCACACTGTGTAGATTATACACTGAATACTGATGGTATTGTAACGTCTGTCTTAAATACCCTTACTTCAGTTGCTGAAGTTGACGTTAAACCAACATTGGATTTATCTACCAATATAAATGAAGTTTCTGATGTTGTTGATTGTTTATACAGAGGAAAACCTAATCAAATAGATATCATGAAAATAGAAGTCAACAAAGAACGCAGTATACAAGGTTACATAACAGGAGGCATCTGTCTTCCTAATGGCAGAGCAATCATTTGTGAAGATATTAATTTACAAGCTTATGACCAGTCTGGGAACTGTTTATTTGAAACACGTACGAAAATGGAATTATTGGATGTCTGTTTAATCCCAGCCAACGCACTTGTAGTTTCATTTTGCAACAAAACGTTTCTTAAAAAGTATGAGGTTAGAGAAAACTCATTCAAGGAAATCCGTACAATACTTTGTAGAAACGGACCCTGGGGATTAGCAGCTACTAATGATCTTATAATCGTAGGATATGAAAGTGTGGTGGAAATATTGTCTATGGACGGTCAGATTGTAAGAACTTTCGCACGAAGTGGTGACAATGTGTCTTATGTCGCTATATCCATGACCGGTAACGTCTATTACAATGATGGTAATGACGTCGTTTGTAAAACAATAGACGGTGTGGAAGTTAGAAGATTTACAAATCCCGATCTTAAACGATTGACTGGTATTGCTGTAGACAGATATGATAATGTTTACGTTTGTGGTAACAAAAGTAGAAATGTTTGTGTGTTTTCTTCAGACGGCAAATCAAGCAAGCTGATAGTTACAGGCATCGCCTGTCCATACAAAATATGGCTTGACCACATGGAAAACAAATTATATATTGCAGCATCATCAAACGGAGCACATGTTTATATTGTAAAATGAACTTCTATTTTCATTAAACTTTTTTACATGATTTAAAATTACATCTTTATTTTTCTAATTATCACTAAAAGTATATAAAATAATTTCTACCATCATAGTTTCTGATGCATGTTATTATTAGATTGCCATGTCCCTAATATGCATGTTTGTTTTAATACATATATGTATACGTAAAGAATATTTCTTAGTTACCGATATATAGGATTAATTAGTGACCAAATATATTTTAGATATTATATTATGACTTAACATCATGACTTGTGTTACCAACAAACGGAGCACATGTTTATACTGTTAAATAAACTTCTGTTTTTGTTATACCTTTTTCCTTGGTTTAAAATTTCAACTTTATTTTTCAAATTATCACTAAAATTATATCTCTACCATCATAGTTTTTTATGTGTGTTGTTATTGTTTGTAATATCCATTATATAGTCATGTATTGATAAACAAATGATTCTTTGTAACTGATTACTGATTTGTTCGTATTTGGAGACCCATAATATTTTAGATATTAGATTATGCAAGGTTTTGTTATCATTATTATTATATTTTGTGCATGACTAACATCATTACTTTGGAAGATTTGTGATATTTTCAACTATGAATGTTATCCAAAGTCGACTTTTTTAATGTGTTTCACTTTCCGATAAAAGTCCAAACGTGACATGTTTGCCAAATCTTTTTGAACGTCCTTCTGGAGAGTGAGTGTTTGTATCGTGTAAAACATAGTCTTGACTTGCACTGAGTATTATAAAAAGGTACATTAAGTGGTGTGGTTTTATGTTTGTGGTGGCCTTTACATCATGTAACTATATATCAATCTACACGCCAGTTGTCCCTTAACCCGAATTTCCGATAGGAACTGAAATTCTCAGTTTTACGGAAAGGACCTCTGTAGCCGAAGGTTCTAAAGCACATTTACGAATTTCAAAGCCTAGGTTCGAATCCCACCAGGGCAAGCCCCAGCATTAGAAAGTTTGTCAATTTGCTTCCCGAAGGTATGTTTTTTTTTCAGATGTACCGGTTTCTTTCATTATCCCTTAAATGACTACCTGAACTGAATGAAATGATCTTGACTTGATCACAAAACATTACTATTTCGCTCTATTTTATACAGAGCCTAGCTATGATTTAAAACTATTATGGTGACACCATTATATCACCTCTGTTGTAAATCCAATTTTCTTTGTGGAATGACAAAAATTACCTTATTGTTCTATTTGAGGAGAAGTTGTTGTAATCAAATACTAAAGTGAAGGATTACTAATTTTGTTCAACACCAAAACAAGGATAAACTTGTTGATTTTATTTATAGCAGAGGTTACATATTTGTTACAACCCAAGACATAAAACATCACAATTAGTTTAAATGATTTTAATACTTTTTATTATTGCTTCTACTAATACTATTATTTTTTCCGATATTTTCGGAATAAACGGCAAATTAAAAGCAAATTTTTAAAGTCCTATTCTCCAAGTTCAATATCTTCAATAATAGATTCTTTTCTTCTTTTTGAGTAATTTAAGCAACAAACAACTATTCTTATATTGTATAAAATAAAACACAATAAATGAAAAAGCGGTAGTGTAAAAAATACCAGAACGGTTGCTAATAGTATTGCCATTGGTAACTGATTTGTCCAATCAAGAATAGGGTATATTGCCTGATGTGCTCCGCCTACTTGGTAAGTCAAACTGAAGATCATGTATATAAAACCAAATATAATTGGCTGGTAAAAATGTAATAAATTAACCGGCATTGCTGTAATCAGTATGTTCAGAATAATGAAGATCGAGTTTATGGCATGTTTTTCTATGCTTGGTGGGATCCAATCTGTAAGATAAAGAAATGGATAATAAAATAATGAAAATTATACAGGCTCGGGTTCTTGTAGAATGCGGTAGGAACTTCATTACATATAACCACGGATCCAGGTTTGAGGTTAATTGTTTCATGAAGCGTCAAGACCGATCAAATGTATTGGTACGTTATTTGGGCTCTACTTTTTAACATTACACCTAATGCATATATCGTTTCGGTGGCTCGGTGTTAAATTTAAAGTGTTAGCCTCAAAAACGTAAAGTCGGGGTTGAAACCTCAGCCGGGTCATACGAAAGACTGAAATTTTAGATACTGCTTCTTTGTCTGGCGTTTGGCATTAAAGAGACAGAGTATCGACTGGTTCCTCCAGTGCCAGGATAATGTAACTGGTGAAGTGGTATGCTGGTGTGTGGCATACTGACTCGGTGAGCTAGCACCTTATCAAAAAGTTGCCCTGAGAGCGAGCTGGTGTCAACTAGTACTAGACGGACCATAATACACAAACACATCTGACGCATACATGAATTTATTCTTAGGCTTATCATAGAGATAAATAGCCTCAAGAATAGCTAAATGAATGCTGATCCGACGTTAAACAACATTACAACTAACCATCAAACAAACCTTGATAAATAATTCATTTGTTTCTACATTTCCTTCTACTGCTTTGCTCTAATTGTATTTTAATTTTTGGTAGTTATATATGTTGTCAAGCACATTACATGAAGGTAACAGTTATATACTTCCGTCACGTACTACTTTTATAGAAAATCAAAGGCAGCGAGTGAGTGGATTATTATTTAAAGCTGCATTAGCATTACTGCATCTATTCGCGGCTAAAAAAAAGTAGTACATAGCAATTCGAAGATGAGGCAATCCAGATGCAATATGCAGCTTTTAAAAATAATGTCTTATCCTCTGTTATGGAAGTAATGGGTTATATCAGTCTTGAAAAAAAAAAAAAGTGAACGCGTTTTTTAAAAACGTCCCAGTTAGATGTAAACATATGTCTAAAGGTATCTATGGATGACTGCTCAAATACACACTTGAATTTATTATTTCTATTATTATTATTATTTAATGTTACAAATTGTTTTCGTTCAAGATGATCAATACAGCTGGCACAACTCAAGTGCATTAATCTAATATGGCCATTTTTCAACTTAACACTACATGTTCTTAGTGACTATAACAGCTAACTGTTTTGCATGCAACACGCGCGTCTTCTCACAACAAACCTTGGAAGCAGAAACGGACGAGAAAAAACATTTAGTTACCGGACCTGCATGCCCAGGTTTCACAATTATTTCTCAACTTTTCTGAACTAAGATTTTCCTTAACTTAAATCTAGCAAACTTGAAATCTTTATAAGACAGGGGAAATAATGTGTCATTCTGAAGAATGCTAAAAGCTCAAATCATCCGCATTTAGTTTTTTGTCAAAAATGGTTAGTAATAGTGCTAAAAGATGTCAAAATTTGTTATGGAATATCTTAGTTAAGAAATGTTAGTGAAACCAAGGCTTGCTTCCGTATATCTATAGTGAGAATTATTTAAATCAAATTTGTGGAGTATTTACATCAATAGCAAAAGGCTTTACTGTACTTGTTTTATACAGGTACTCACTTGGCGTCAAGAAAGCATAATAAAGAACAGTTATTCCTACAGCTGACGAGTTCATTAGATTTGACATGACCCATAAAACTTTAAGATACCAAGTCATTTGTTTTGTTGCACCTGTAAATAAAATAAATTAAACAATTAAAAAAGATGGAATAAATAGGTTATTAATAAGTTCAAATGTTTACTTGCGGAAAAAGGATAGTTCGGTTTTTGTGTTATAAACTTTAAACACGTGGACGAAACTGAATTAAATTTGACACTGAGCTTCCTCCATGGTGTGGAATATTTTTCAATAAAATTTTGGTTATAGTTTAACTACGTTTGAGGCGATTGCTTTCAACAGATTTTTCACACACACACACACACACACACACACACACACACACACGATTAGTATATCACCTACAATATACAATGACATAGAATATGATTTAATGAATGCTAGAGATACACAAATTTTAAGTAACCAGTAATAAGTATGAAGTTGGTGAGTTAATCTCGATCAAATGAAAATCGAGTGTAATTTGAAGAAATTTAATATTTTGGCGTAGAGTACATTGTAGTTTTTTAATTCGACAAGACTAAGTAATAACATACATTTTTGGTTCTTCAAAACTATCAAGGCCACGACTACCATGTCACAATGCATTATCCATGTTGTTTCAGAGGTTGCTTTTGCAAGATCGCGTCGTGCTTTCATCAAACGAGAAAGGATATTTTTAGATTTCGTTTAAATATATCTAAATGAAAGATTGATGTCCCAGATGTAAATCGTTGTTACAGTATAGAGTATATATACAATATTTACATATAAACATTTACAATGCATACTTGGATAAAGAGAGTGTTCACTTATTTCGAGGCGGTCAGTTTTGGGATGATGGAGGAAACCTGAGTGCCCGGAAAAAAACCACCTACCTTCGGCAAGCAAACTGACAAACTTTCTCACACTAGGATCTGTCCAGAGTGAGATTCGAACCTACAGGTGGATAAAGAGCTAACCTGGAGGACTGACACGAGACTTATTAACAGTTCGAAGAAAATTACACAACCCGTTAAGCATTTACTGGTGTTATACCCGTGATGCGTTCACGAACTTATTTGATAGTTAATTATTTACATACAAATGTTTCTCTTACCCGTTATGATGTCCTTTCTCCTTGTTTGTACGTATATTACCACAATACAGTTGTAGACCGAAAAAATTGCCAGAATTGTGTATCCCCAGTTCGTCAAGTAGACAAAGTAGCGATGTATTTTGTCTAAGTTGTAACAGAAAACATCCACAAGCAGCCATGTTAGATGATACAAAGCAGAAAGTATTGTCCATATCATATAACATACCCGATACTGTAAGTAATAATAATATAAACATTTTAATTTAAAAAAAATACAGAAATAGAAGACTAAAACAGAATAACAGAAAATAATAAAGATTAAAGCAATCGTTTGTACCAGGTAAAATATTAAAACTCTATCAAACGGTAACAAGTAATGCAGTTATCTCTAACAAATAGTCAGCAGCACTTGGTAAAGAAATCGACTATATCAAGCAATGACGTCAACTGTTCTAGACAAAGAAACCTACTGTATCAATGACATCAACTGTTCTAGACAAAGAAACTAACTGTATCAATGACGTCAACTGTTCTAGACAAAGAAATCAACTGTATCAAAGACGTCAACTGTTCTAGACAAAGAAACCAACTGTATCAAAGACGTCAACTGTTCAAGACAAAGAAACCAACTGTATCAATGACGTCAACTGTTCTAGACAAAGAAACAAACTGTATCAAAGACGCCAACTGTTTCAGACAAAGAAACCATCTGTATCAAAGACGTTAACTGTTCTAGACAAAGAAACCAACTGTATCAAAGACGTCAACTGTTCAAAATAATGAAACCAACTGTATCAAAGACGTCAACTGTTCTAGACAAAGAAACAAACTGTATCAAAGACGTCAACTGTTCAAAATAATGAAACCAACTGTATCAAAGACGTCAACTGTTCTAGACAAAGAAACCATCTGTATCAAAGACGTCAACTGTTCAAGACAAAGAAACCAACTGTATCAAAGACGTCAACTGTTCAAGAAAAAGAAACCAACTGTATCAATGATGTCAACTGTTCTAGACAAAGAAACAAACTGTATCAAAGACGCCAACTGTTTCAGACAAAGAAACAACTGTATCAAAGACGCCAACTGTTCTAGACAAAGAAACAAACTGTATCAAAGACGTCAACTGTTAAAAATAATTAAACCAACTGTATCAATGACGCCAACTGTTTCAGACAAAGAAATCATCTGTATCAAAGACGACAACTGTTTTAGACAAAGAAACCATCTGTATCAATGACGTCAACTGTTCTAAATAATGAAACCAACTGTATCAATGACGTCAACTGTTCTAGACAAAGAAACCAACTGTATCAATGACGCCAACTGTTTCAGACAAAGAAACCATCTGTATCAATGACGTCAACTGTTCTAGACAAAGAAACTAACTGTATCAAAGACGCCAACTGTTCTAGACAAAGAAATCAACTGTATCAAAGACGTCAACTGTTCTAGACAAAGAAACCATCTGTATCAAAGACGTCAACTGTTCTAGACAAATAAACCATCTGTATGAAAGAGGTCAACTGTTCAAAATAATGAAACCAACTGTATCAAAGACGTCAACTGTTCTAGACAAAGAAACAAACTGTATCAAAGACGTCAACTGTTCAAGACAAAGAAACCAACTGTATCAATGACGTCAACTGTTCAAGGCAAAGAAATCAACTGTATCAATGACATCAACTGTTCTACACAAAGAAACTAACTGTATCAATGACGTCAACTGTTTTAGACAAAGAAACCAACTGTATCAAAGACGTCAACTGTTCAAGACAAAGAAACCAACTGTATCAATGATGTCAACTGTTCTAGACAAAGAAACAAACTGTATCAAAGACGCCAACTGTTTCAGACAAAGAAACCATCTGTATCAAAGACGTTAACTGTTCTAGACAAAGAAACCAATTGTATCAAAGACGTCAACTGTTCAAAATAATGAAACCAACTGTATCAAAGACGTCAACTGTTCTAGACAAAGAAACCAACTGTATCAAAGACGTCAACTGTTCTAGACAAAGAAATCAACTGTATCAAAGACGTCAACTGTTCTAGACAAAGAAACCATCTGTATCAAAGACGTCAACTGTTCTAGACAAAGAAACCATCTGTATTAAAGAGGTCAACTGTTCAAGGCAAAGAAACCATCTGTATCAAAGACGTCAATTGTTCAAGACAAAGAAACCAACTGTATCAAAGACGTCAACTGTTCAAAATAATGAAACCAACTGTATCAAAGACGTCAACTGTTCAAGACAAAGAAACCAACTGTATCAATGACGTCAACTGTCCAAGGCAAAGAAATCAACTGTATCAATGACGTCAACTGTTCAAGACAAAGAAACCAACTGTATCAATGACGTCAACTGTTCTAGACAAAGAAACAAACTGTATCAAAGACGCCAACTGTTTCAGACAAAGAAACCATCTGTATCAAAGACGTTTACTGTTCTAGACAAAGAAACCAACTGTATCAAAGACGTCAACTGTTCAAAATAATGAAACCAACTGTATCAAAGACGTCAACTGTTCTAGACAAAGAAACAAACTGTATCAAAGACGTCAACTGTTCTAGACAAAGAAATCAACTGTATCAAAGACGCCAACTGTTTCAGACAAAGAAACCAACTGTATCAAAGACGTCAACTGTTCAAGACAAAGAAACCAACTGTATCAAAGACGCCAACTGTTTCAGACAAAGAAACAACTGTATCAAAGACGCCAACTGTTCTAGACAAAGAAACCAACTGTATCAAAGACGTCAACTGTTCAAAATAATGAAACCAACTGTATCAATGACGCCAACTGTTTCAGACACAGAAACCATCTGTATCAAAGACGACAACTTCTAGACAAAGAAACCAACTGTATCAATGACGTCAACTGTTCTAAATAATGAAACCAACTGTATCAAAGACGCCAACTGTTCTAGACAAAAAAAAACCCAACTGTATCAAAGACGTCAACTGTTCAAAATAATGAAACCAACTGTATCAATGACGCCAACTGTTTCAGACAAAGAAACCATCTGTATCAAAGACGCCAACTGTTCTAGACAAAGAAACCAACTGTATCAAAGACGCCAACTGTTCAAAATAATGAAACCATCTGTATCAAAGACGTCAGCTGTTCTAGACAAAGAAACCAACTGTATCAAAGACGTCAACTGTTCTAGACAAAGAAACCAACTGTATCAATGACGTAAACTGTTCTAAATAATGAAACCAACTGTATTAAAGACGTCAACTGTTCTAGACAAAGAACCCAACTGTATCAAAGACGTCAACTGTTCTTAATAATGAAAGCAACTGTATCAAAGACGTCAGCTGTTCTAGACAAAGAAACCAACTGTATCAAAGACGTAAACTGTTCTAAATAATGAAACCAACTGTATCAAAGACGTCAACTGTTCTTAATAATGAAAGCAACTGAATCAAAGACGTCAGCTGTTCTAGACAAAGAAACCAACTGTATCAAAGACGTCAACTGTTCTAAATAATGAAACCAACTGTATCAAAGACGTCAACTGTTCAAAATAATGAAACCAACTGTTTCAAAGACGTTAACTGTTTTAAATAATGAAACCAACTGTATCAAAAATGTCATCTCGTACAAGGTAAGAAGTTTAGTGTACTAAATAATACAGTCTACTATAACAAATAGAGAACTCAGATGTATCAATTGCAAGTAAAACAGTCTGGTTTCTTTACTTAATAAAGCAGTCGAAGTACAGCAGTTATGAAAGTCAACTATACCAAGTTAAGAAGACAACTATACCAAGTTAAGAAGACAACTGTACCAAGTAAAGAAGACAACTGTACCAATTTAATCAATAAACTCCACTTATTAAAGAAGTCAACTGTAAGTAAAGTCAAGAAATCAATTGTACCAAGTCAAAAAGTCAACTGTACCAAGTAAAGCAGTCAATTGTACCAAGTAAATAAGTCAACTGTACCACGTAAAGAAATCAACTATACCAATTTAAAAAGTCAACTGTATCAAGTGTGTGTGTGTGTGTGTGTGTGTGTGTGTGTGTGTGTGTGTGTGTTTTGTAACATTAAATAATGATATTAATAAAAATAAAAGTAATACATAGCGATTTAACATAATTCCATACAAAATGTGTAAAATTAAGAAAATATGTTAAAATACATGAAACACATGATCATGTTTCATTAAATTATAAGCAATGCAAATAAACACAGTCAGATGATCGAAATATAGAACTGGAGATTGATTGGTTGTAATGTTATTTAACGCCGCATTAGAAACTATTAAGCTATACCGGCATGGATTAATCTAAAAACTTTCGTGTATGCGTGAGGTTTGTGAGTGTTTATCAAGTTTGCTTTGTGCTAGCGCATTCAGTATCACTTTTAAAAGGTGCTAGCTCACCGAGTCAGTATGCGGCAGACATGCATACCACTTACACATCGGCAGGTGCTTGTTCCATGAACCATGCTTTTGAGAAAAAAATCACCCATTTAATAATACATTTTTTTTCTAGAAAATAGAAAGTTAGCTGTCTAAATCAAAAGGCTGAACTTTAACATAATTTTTATGTATTACAAGCACCACCCTCTGAAACATGTGTTTGAGTTTGTAAATAAAGTAAAAAGTACTCTCTCCATTTCTATCACATGAGAGAGAGAGAGAGAGAGAGAGAGAGAGAGAGAGAGAGAGAGAGAGAGAGAGAGAGAGAGAGAGAGAGTGTGTGTGTGTGTGTGTGTGTGTGTGTGTGTGTGTGTGTTCCGGGAACCCCGTATAATAAATCATCCTTTGTATCTATTTTTTACCTTACCTTTGATGTGACAAATAAATATGGTCGTTTGTTTTCAAGTCCAAATTTTCTAACCTTAAATTCGTTTTTAAATTTTACACAACAAGAAAATTTACTATGATACCCTTGCATTGTGAAGAAGAATACACACTTATTCTGACAACGGACGATGTCCACTCATTGTGTCAGGAAATGTCCATCTTCCTCATTACTTAATGATAATAAGTAGTGAAGTCATTACTCAGATTTGTTTATATGGGAGATTATCTAATGTGTGTTAATTAACGAGTTAACATATCACATAAAAACGTAATTAAAAAAGTATAAAATTCGACACATTAGCTCTCATTTTTGACAATTAAATAACCATATTAAGAGCTAAAAGCCAACTGCAGTCTCACTTAATGTGCCCGACGCCTTTATGATTAAAAACTTTCATACTCGATTTCTTTTTTTTTTTTTTTAATTGATGATGAAAATTTAATTATCACAACCAAGATGCATCACAATATGTGTTGCAGCGACATATAATACGGTAACAGCACTGTTTACCGATAAACTTCACTGGATAAACATAAATGCAATATTGACAATTTTTCAGATTACTTCTTTCCTTCAACTTAGCCGCGAATAGCTATAATAATGCTGATGCGGCTTAAAACAATAACTCACTCACTCACCCTTTCCTTCAATCGAACCAAAATTTTTAGTACAATTGCACTATGATTCTTTAAGAACGTGTAAGAAAGGGATCCGCATAACAAAAATTTGCGTTATTCCATATAAAACCCCGATTTTGAGTGAAGTGGAGTAATGGGATTTTACAACCCAGTCAAGTAGCTTTCATTTATGTCAATGTGGGCAGTTCTAGGATGGTGGAGGAACCTGAGTACCCGGAAAAAAACCATTTAACGTCGACAGGTGAAATGAAAATCTTTCTCACATTAGAAAACATTACTTTGTGATTATGTTTGGAAACTCTTTTAAGTTGTCATGTGAAAAATTTAGAATATTCCTTTTTTAATTATCATGTGCAAAATTTTGAATATTTCTTTTTGTAAAAAGTTCAAAATTTTGCACATGACAAAGTTATTGTTTTTATTGACTTTTTGTTCTGTATGGGAAAATTATTGTTTTTGTTGTGAAGACTTAAAAAATAAGGGCTTGAATAGCTTAGTTCGTACTTGGATCTTTTGTGTGGTAAGTTCGGGTCCTGGTGAAAACAAACATTTTTTTCTCTCTTGTTGCAGTTTGGTGGCTAGTGTGACATTCACAAATGGTTTACCATCAAGTGTAGGGTATCTAAAGTCCATTCGAAGGAAATTTGGCCTAAGATTTCCCACTTGTGGAACTATGTTGGTACTTAGAGCACCTGCTTAAAGTGTGCGAGATCCCGATTCGGATACTTTGCTTATTGATTTTTTTATTATAAACAAACAATAGTTCCAATTCCACGGGGGTAATGCTAATTTCGCGATTTCCGCATACGACTTATTGGTACTTGCGTTTTCGCATTCGACCGATGATGATGTTACTAACGACACAGGTACGGTCATCGACCGATGCAAAAAGAAACACGTCGGGTGAGGTATATAGCTCTATATTCTTTTTTAAAATCAGTAATTCAATAATTATTTTAGCAGTGATCAATCATTTAAAGCTTTAACTTGATACTCGTTTATCTGAAACGTATTTGTTCGTCTGCTTTGAAAGATTATTGCCGTTACAAATAACAGTACCAATTTACAACGAAAAATTTCATTTTAAGCAACTTTTACAAATTGGGCAATTTTGTTATCTTATCAAATCTTTTATCAAAATAGAATCTTAATTTTGCAACAAAAAAACAGTACATAATTTTTGCGGATTTTAAGTTTTTGTCAAAATTATTTTTACCGATACGGCATTCGACGAACAAGTATTAGTAGCAGTACGGTCTTCGAATGCCGTACCATGAAAACACCACCAGTTTATAAAATATCAATAACTGCCTTTAATTTTATGTTAAGCCAGAAAAAATGTTTGAATGGATGCAATGTTTGCATTAAGTAAACATTGGTGAAAAATTAAATTCAATATATTGCATTTAATGTGGTATAAAGAGACATTTAACAAAAACGGCTGATTAATGCCGATATTTTATATATAACCCTACACTGGGTAAAAACACTCACTTCCACAGACTCATCAATATCTGTGAACAAGAAAAAACATGTTACCTATCTTAAAATAATTATCATCGTTTTGAAATTAATCTCCGTCTTCAGGTGGTATGGTTTTTTTGCATCGGTCGATGACCGTACCTGTCGTTAGTTATATCATCATCGGTTGAATGCGAAAACGCAAGTACCAATCGGTCATATGCGGAATTGGTATTACCCCCGTGAATTCATGCTTAATAAATTATCAGTTCAATGTTACATGCTCTTGTTATATTTTATGAATGCTTATTCATTTTACCTAAAACTTCGATGGAAGTACGTGACTTGATTCTATAGTTAAATACATGACCTAAAATGGTTCCAGTTTTTTTTTTTTTTTTTTTTTTTTTTTTTTTTGTTGTTGTTGTTTTTTTTTAAGCTCTCTAGCTATAGTAAAGTTAGAGTACAGAATTATGTAACCATGTCGATTTTATAGCTAACATGCAGTTTTTTGGGTCGTTGTTGGTCTTAGAACTGAAATATCACGCCTGGTCAATGCATTTTAGAAGACAAATCGTAGAAGACCTCAGTCACAAATTTTCACCTCATCACTTTAAATAAACCCAATATACTATAGTTGTCTTAAGACAGTTGATTGGTAAACGTTAATACTTTATTTTAATTTTCGTTGAGCCCTTAAAGCTAGAACTGCTTTGCCGTTGCCTGAAGATGTCAATTAAAATTTATAATTTCAAATATTTCTTTTCAAAATGAAATTAAACATTTATTATTTTTTTAATTATTTAAAAAAAATCTAGTTTGTTTTTTTTATTCAAACACAGGATAACTCTCTCTCTCTCTCTCTCTCTCTCTCTCTCTCTCTCTCTCTCTCTCTCTCTCTCTCTCTCGTTACGCGAGATAACTCATGTACCATTGTACTTTAATTTAAGAGTTGTATCTCTTTGTCTAAACTAAGTTATATTAAAACTAAAGAGCATAAAAACCTCTGACAGTGGATAATTATGGTCATTGGACTTGGGCTTATACCGATTATGATTTATCATGAAACTGGGGTTGAAGTACTTTGTCCTCTCTAACAAGTAAACTGACATATAACGAAAATTAATTAAAAATCGAAATGTCTTGATATAAACTAAATATATGTATGACTAACCATCATCATCATCATCATCATCAGCAACAGCAGCAGTAGCAGCAGCAGCATTATGATTATCAGCATCATCATCGTCATCCTCGTCGTTTAAGTCGCCATCATCTTCATTATTATTATTATTGTTGTTGTTGCTGTTGTTGTTGTTATTATTATTATTATTATTATTATTCGTTGTCCGCCTTTTTTTTCTGTTTGTCCGCATTTCTTTCTAAGTGATTCTAAGATTTTCATGAAACTTAATTTTTGGTCCCAATGGTCATCTTGTCACATTATGAATATGTCTATCCGTCCTTTCATTTGTCTGTTCACAAGAGTTGCACATTATGAATGCTGTACGTCTTTTCCGAAGCATCATTTAATTATCCACAATTCCAAAAGCGCTAATGGGATTTTTGTTAAAGCTGGTGGTTTCGATCAGAATAAGTGTTCATGCCACACTTTATGACATACCTGTTTGTCTATTTGTCCATTCATCTACTTGTCCACAAAAGATGTACCAACATCTTATCCTCAACCGCTGAGGCGAGATTGGTGAATTTTGGAGGATAAAATCAACCTTGAACATGAGTTTTTTGTCACAATTTGAGCAACTATATAATAACAACAACAACAACAGCGATAATAATAATAATAATAATAATAATAATAATAATAATAATAATAATAATAATAATAATAATAATAATAATAATAATGATAATGATAATAATAACAACAACAACAACAGCGATAATAATAACAACAGTGATAATAATAATAATAATAATAATAATAATAATAATAATAATAATAATAATAATAAATATAATAGTAATAATAATAAATTCCCACAACTGACCAAAAAAAATAAGATAAAATAAAAATTAATTTAAAAATACTGAAAAAAAAAACACGCTAAAGCAGCGCTTTATTAACAATGCATATATGTCAGTGCAAAACAGTTTTCTGAATTTTTAAAATAACTTTCTTTGTAAACACTTAAGAAAAACTCTGTATATGACACATAAATTCGATTGTAAACGCATAGGAGGAGTTATTTAAAAAATGGGGGGGGGGGATAGCCCAACACTAAGACTAATATCATTTCGGACCATGTAGTATCATATGTTGCTACACGTATGCCATGATAACTGCGTATGTTGTTTCATTTTTAAAAGAAATTCATTTCTAAATCTGAAAAAAATGTTATCAAAATGTGTTTATAACAGTTTATATACCAATACAAAAACATGAAATTGATAAGAAATTTGTAGTCGAATTGCATGTAAGTTTATAAACTAATAATTTAGTAAAGTGTAAATATTTGTTATTTAAATTTTTTATTTTGTCTTGTTTTCTTAACCCTATTTGTTTATCATATTCTGACATTACGATATATAATGTACACTGGTGTAAAGTGTTTACAAGTGCAAAGAGAGGATTTCCGGGAACAAGAAAAAACTATTTTACCTGTGTGGACTAGTCGCTAGATGTCGCTGTAAGCGGAAGCAAACAATCTAGCAGACAGACGGTTCATAGCTATTTATTTCTCTAACATAGCATCTTACACTCAAATGATTTGATATTTCGTCGAAGCAATACATCATCTGGTGCTTTCGTTTGATAAGTTTATTCAGATTATTGGAATTGCTATAGACAATCGCCATTGGAGAGTTGCGATTTCTTTCAGACAAGTTATGCCGGGTCACCCGGGGAGAGTGAAAGTTGTCAAAATGAAGTGAAGATGAACGACTTGATGTTTATTATGTTATTGTTTTCTTGACAAGGTCTTCACAGCTACCATGTCGGCGACAGTTTTACATTTTGGGGATATTGTATCCCTGTATGCAGAAGGAAGTGTCAGTGGATTTATTTCAACTCTCGGGTAAGTTTTCAAATCTTACCTTTTAGATGGATTTTAACTTAGAAAATAAATCAATTTTCCAGGTACACAGACCCCACCCATAAGTTATAAACAATTCTTACCATCATATATAATTGAAAATTACAACTTGCAATAAATTACCCCGGAATCTTAATTCGAATAAAAACGATTTATCTCTGTATGATCAAATTTAAACCATGTAAAATTTGATAACATGTAAATATGCAACAGGTAGTCTGACTGGAAATCTTAGTCTTTTCTTTTTGCTGTCAGATGACATACATGTATCTTGGTAAATTTTAATGCCTGCTATTTATCTGTTGTTTTTATTGAGAATGACGAAAATAATTACATCTTGGAAATCATTTATTACTGCTATTGACTTATCAAATATGCTTAAAAGATTATTCTCTGCATTTTATAGATAATAACCTTCACATAAATTATTATATTTTTTACTGTTTGAAAATTTGTAATAATTTTAATGGTTGATATTTTGTGGTTAAGCTGTTACACAGTGTTGTCATCAAATGTTGATAAAATCTGAATTGGCAATTGATACTTGTAAACCCAGTTATGTTTGCTTTTCAAAGTGCATCAAAGCTCAATTGTTTCATACCAAGGAATACATTTCAGCATTATCAGCATCAGCATTAATTGTTTTCCATTTTTTTGTTTTAAAAAAATTTTGATGGATTAAATGTACCAGCAAACTACTAGTGTACTGTCTTTTCACTCATGTAATGACATCAGACTCCAGACTAGAAAAGAAACTACCCATAGCAGACTGTGCATTTCACAAAATGCATGTACTATCAATTTTTTGCCATAGTCATTAGAAACACACAGTCATACTAACCAGTATACAAACAAACAGTAAATATGGGTGAAATAACATACCACGGTACAATTGAACCACAGGTTTTGATGCTACAGTTTAGTTTTTGGTTTTGATTGTAGTAAAGCTGTCATTCGGTTGATTGTAAAAGTTATTTGCTTGACATGTGAGATTATCATCTATTGGTCTATAATATTTATTTTTGGCAAATACCTTCATATTGATAACAACTACACATGCATTGATGCAAGAATTTACAGTGGTATCACATGCAAGTATAAACTGTAGCATGAGTTTGATTAGTTACTGTAATTTTATTTCTTTTACAAACTCACCTTCAGCTAAAAGTTTGTTTTTGGCTAATTTGCCTGAATTATCATATATTGTTTATATAATCGCTTTGATGTGACAAATTTATACCATATTTTAACATTATAAACTCCTACATGACATTAAGTACATCTAAAACACCAGCCATGCAACATATACCATCTTATGTAAAGATGCGTCTTACACTCCTTGGAAAATAGTCTAAAATTGACAGTTTGGTGGAATTTTTTCCTTTTTGATTCTTTTGAAAATTGTTAAATTTAATGGCCTTCATATGGATTTGTCTGTGTTACACTCCTTCTTAAAGTAAAGGAGGCAGTAGAACTGACTTGTTTACCTTGGTGATACCACTGTGTTATCATATGGAAAACTACTGCAGATTTAAATCAAAATGAAGAGGCTGAAATACCCCTAATATTGACATCATATTTCAGCTTGTCTAAGCTGGGTAGAAGTTTATCTTGTCAAAATGCATGCCAGAACATTTTAAATGAGCCTCTTTTCAGTTTTTGTTTTAAGTTGTAAAAAGTCATCAAGGCAGAGCTGTGTTATGTAATCTTCTCATTTTGTGTACTTAAGATGATAAATAAAGCAGCCATGTCATAACAGAACTGTAATGAAGGTACATTACACATGTACCTTAAATTTTAAATGAGTGTTTGCTAAGTTTTTTTCATACAGCTGAAAATTGGTACAGAAGATTTTTATACTGTGAATAAAAGACCAGTTAGGTTAAAAAGATATGTATACTAAGGTACCCTCTGACGTGAGATATAAAAATTAATACCAGTAAATCATTTTCTCTGTGAACGCCTCTGTGAACGTCCATTTAACTCCTGATCCTAGTGCGAAAAAGTTTGTCAATTTACTTGCAATAGGTGGGAGGTTTTCTTTGGCACTCCACTTTAATTTATCATCCCAGAACTGACCACTTCAACAAAAGTTTAATAATCTTGGCTTTATCATTACTTTCACTGTCTGAGAGATTTTCTTTGGGACTCCAGTTTCCTTTATCATCCCAGAACAAAAGTGTAATAATCTTGACTTTATCGTTACCTCCACTGTCTGCTACTATGTCTTTATTGTGCAGTTATTGCTGCTATAGCAACACACACATGCTTTGGTATATCACTGCATAGTTAGCTGGTAGATGTATGAGGACACATTTTACTATCCACTTAATTTTTATGAAACTTTCCACATTTATTATAATTATTGAATGTGTTTTGCTTGTGATAAATTGTGAATTCTAGATTCTTAGAGTTTGTTTTTGACTATTTTGAAGATTTTTGACAAAATTAAGAAAAGTGTTAATAAAAATATATGAAAAGTGCAAAAAAAAAAAAAATAAAAAAATAAATAAATAAAATAAATAAAAAAAACTACTAATGAGTCATTATTAAAATTGTCATCTAATAACATTTTTAGATATCTCAAAAGTAATTTTGTTCAACAGGTATAAATCAATATAGTTTACTGCCATAAGGCGCCAAAACACTTCTTCTTTTTCTTAATGTTGACAATAAATCCAATTCTACTCATTATCCTAATTGGTTTCTTGAATCTAAAGTAATTATAAAAATCAGTAAAATAAATAAATGTAACTTTAATTTTTTGTATTTTTAATTTGATCAAGTTAATGATTTTGTTTGCCGAAGTATGTTGATTTTTCTCCTGGTATTTTTATTTTCCTCATGCATCCATATAACTGACTTCTCTTATGTTAAAAAAAGAATTTTTGGGCTTAAAACATCATTCCTCCACTTCAGTGTCTTTTTTATCTAAATTAAATATTGAAAATATTTAATTGTTTTTTTTTTTTTTTGTTTTTTTTTTTTGTAATGAAGTTTCATGTTGCATCAGCAATTTTTCTTGTTTTTTGCAACAAGAGCAAGTTTGTGTATATGTCAGATGTTCTTGTATGTACATGTAATATGGTCTGCCTTGTACTAGTGTGCATGCAGGGTAAGTTTTTGTTAAGGTGCTAGCTTTCGGAGTCAGTATGCCACACACGGGCATACCACTCCCCCAGTCACATTATCCTGATGTTGGTTGAAATTGTGAATACCAGTACTCTATCTTTCTAATGCTATACACCAGACAAAGAAGCAATATCTCAAATCTTAAAGTATTACCAGTATGTATGTGTGCCTCTGGCCAGTGTTTGCCTACCCCTGTCCCCAACGACCACCTGCTTTGGACAAGGACACTCTGCCACTTGGCCACAGAGGCAGTCGCTATATTGAAATATGTTATAATAAAACTATTTTAAATTGAAATATTGCATAAAAAATAAAGCTTTTTTTATCTAAAATATGGTATAAAAAATAAAACTATTTTCGAATTTATTATGATTATGCATGGAACTTTGAATAGTTTAAGATTATATGGATTGATATTTACCTATACACGTAGGAATTTAATGAGAACTCAAAAACGCATGCAAAAATTCTGAGATACTATAATTTGTTTCCAAGATCAGTGGCAATTTTAGACTTGTATACTTGATATAATTTCATTTATTGAAGACAATGTGGGTGTATATTGTAGAAAATGAAGGTGAACCATCAATAAGTTTGTACCCCTCCCATGTCAGTGTTTACCTATATCCATGGCTGAGATCTACTTATAGTTAAATAAATATAACAATTTGTTAAATCTATCTCTTACAAAGAGATGGGTATTAAATTTATTGGACAACAAAATCTATTTCACTTCTTTTATGAGCTGCAATTACATTCAGGTTTTGCTAAACTCAACAGTTTGGTAAACAACCTTTAATATTATAAATATTTTAAAAGATAAGATGAATGAAAAATGTTTAAATTTTGAGTTATCTTCATGGAGGAATTTTCATGTTCAGTTTTAAATAATGAGTTTAAATAATTTTTGGAACTTTTTTATAATAATAACTTTTAAAGGTTATACTTATCATTCATTGTTGTAAGTGCGTGTAAATACCTTACTAAACCTTAGCTTTCACGATTTAGTGAAAAATGGGATATCATTGCATAATTTTGAATTGGGTACTTTCAATATATCAGCCTGTTATGCCTTCCAGCAAAACAAATGGGAAATCAAACTTCTTTATTCAGAAGAATGTAGAATCAACATTTATATCAAACACCACTACAGACTTGTTTTGCAGGATTTCACCTCCAGCTTGGAGAGATCTGATTAAAACTTGAAAATCAACTACCATAACTAATCAGCATTTATTTAGAAAGGAAAATCATCAGTTCTTTTAACTGTTACTGTGTAACCCTTTATATACATATGGGCTGCATTATAACGGTCAATCGTATCACTCGCCCATGAAATTAATAAATGTATCTGTCTTTAGCAATTCTGGTTTTCCCACTTGGTAAGGGTTATTTTGGTAATAGCAAATCTTTCTTTTGATCAGTTTTTAAAGCAACAAGTGCACATTGTGTTAGATTTTAACATTACAAGTGTTAAAACAAGATTATGACAGTTTCTTTTAAGTTTAATTACTCTGCATGGTTGACATTTTAAATTTTCTTTACAAGAATGTCAGCTATTTAAGTACTGGTAGATTTACACAAAAATGTACTTTAAATGTTGTGGGCTAAATATGGTGAGTTATTTTTGCATTTTCTTAGAAAATGAAATGAAATTAGTAATTTTTGTCATTTGTCTGTTTTTGAAGCAGTTGATTTTTAGCTCACCTGGCTTTAGCCAGCGTGAGCTTATGGTATGATGCGGCGTGTGTATGTGCGTCTGTGCGTGTGTGCGTCACTTTACATTTTAATCTTCTTCTCCAAAACCACTGGGCCAAATTTAATGAAACTTGGTAACCATTATGCCTGGGTGAAGCCCTTTCATATTTGCAAAAATGAAAGAGTTATGTCCCCTTGGGGCCCAATAAGGGGGAAATAGTGAAAAACTTTAAAAATCTTCTCCTCTGAATGTACAAGAGATATACCTTAGTCATTTCATTTATAACATCCTTAGGTCATCTAGTTGCAGATTTGAACAAATGGTAGCCATGGGGCTCAAAATGGGGAAATGGTAAGGTACTGAGTGGGGAAATTTCTTAAAATTATGTATTTGTCACTATATCTTGAAAACTATTAACTTTTTGTATAGACATGTATATTAGAATATTGCAGGTATTGCAACAACAATTATTTTGATATATGGTTCAAGGTCATATGTTCAAAGGTCAAGGTCACAGCTGCAAAAAAAGAGTGAAATTGCTAATTATCTTGAAAACTATTAACTTTTTGTATAGGCATGTATATTAGAATATTGTAGGTATTTTGACAACAATAATTTTGATATATGGTTCAAAGTCATATGTTGAAAGGTCAAGGTCACAGCTGCAAAACAAGACTTTAATTGCTAATTTTCTTGAAAAGTAATAACTTTTTGTATAGGCATGTATATTAGAATATTGTAGGTAATGACATGATGATCATTTTGATATATGGTTCAAGGTAATATATTAAAAGATCAAGGTCATGGCTGCAAAAGAAGCCTAAATTGCTAATTATTTTTAAAACTATTATCTTTTTGTATAGGCATGTATGTTAGAATATTGTAGGTATTGAAATGGTGATCATTTTGATAAATGGTTCAAGGTCATATGTTGAAAGGTCAAGGTCACAGCTGCAAAAGAAGACTTAAATTGCTAATTATCTTTGAAAACTATTAACTTTTTTATTAGTATGTATATTAGAGTATTGTAGGTATTGGGACAATGATTATTTTGACATATGATACAAGGTAATATTTTGAAAGGTCAAGGTCTCAGCTGCAAAAGAAGACTTTAATTGCTAATTTTCTTGAAAAGTAATAACTTTTTGTATAGGCATGTATATTAGAATATGGTAGGTATTGACATGACGATCATATATGTTCAAAGGTCAAGAACATAGTTGCATAAGTAAACTGAAATTGGTTAATGATTTGGAAATTATTCATTGCACTACAGTTACTTCATGCATATTATATAAGCTACCTATAAATGAAATGTGAGTGGATATATTTCTGATTAAGTTTTAATCTATTGCACTTTGCAAACAATTTTTGCCATATCCTCAGGTGAGTGTTAAGGCCAATGGGCCTCTTGTTTTTAACAGCAAGGTTTTTTATTTCTAACTAGACTTTCTTTTCTAAACCTGGTTCAATAATGGGAACAAATAGGCTAGTAGGAGATTTGAGTATTTGTTGTAAATCTGATATACAATATAGGTCTATGCCATTACATTAATATGCAGACTAGGAGAGTGAAGAGTTTGATGTAATTTTCAAACTAGTATGGAAGTTAGAGGAATAGAAATGGTGTCATGTTATTTCCTGATGTGCAATTTAGGAAAAAAGAGGTTGAAAGTGTGTCACTAAACTGATGTGTCTGGTAAAGGACTTCCGAATTGGAATGGAAGCATATTAACAGACTGATATGCTTGGTAGGGGGTTGGCTGGGATTGGGATTGTGTCATCAAAATGATGTGCACAGAAGGGGTGGCGGGTGAAAATTAGTGTTATGAAACACATTCTTGTAATTTAGATTCAGTTAACATGTTTTTTTGGTTGCCAGATCAAGGCAATGCTTCTGTGTAACCAGTGAATTTCTGGTGTTATGCTGATCTTTTTCAAAATCTTTAGACTGAAACTATGTTACTGTCTCTTATTTCTCTCTGGAAATCAGAAGTCAGATTCAATTTTTAAGAGTCAAAAACTTGGTCTTAGTGGTCAAATTGAAGTTCTGTCAAGAAATAGAGATTTGATAATTTACCAATAATTTCTTTAAAAATTTTAATGGATTTGTTAAGTACAACCTATGTTATAGCTATAAAAAATTAATGTGCATACATTTCACATTGAAATTAAAAATACAAACTGCAGCTGCAGAGACTGAAAGTTCTGAAAACATTTTAATGACAATCTGCAGAAATGATAACATAATTACATTCTCAGAAACTATAACTGAAAGGTCATTTATTATAAAATTTTACATGGTTACGAAAAAAGGATTTTGTTTTCCACAGAATGTCAAAGAGATAGATAGGGAATTAAGATTTTTAAAGATATATTAGTTTATTGTGAGATTTATTCTGATCAGCAGTAAATGAAATTAATATATATATATATATATATATATATATATATATATATATATATATATATATATATATATATATATATATATATGTGTAGTAAGGCATGACATTGATCTATTATACCTGTGTGTTAAATCCAGGTATATAGCATAGAAACTGTACATATTTTATGATTTATAATAACCTCATGTATCAGCATTGTCTTGATTCCAACAGTAATTGTCAATTTGTCAAGATATATATCTAATTGTAATAGAACCGTGTATTCATTATAAACATTGACATTGTGTATACCATACACATAGTGAAACCTCATAAAGAGCCATCAAAAAAGTGTAGCTTACTGGCATGTCTTGTCCTTCTAAACCTTAAAAAAAAATAAAGAAAGAAAATTAAAAAGAAAAAAAAAGATTTTCATATTATTCATTTGACATGATAAACTGTACTATATACTGTTAAATTAAAAAAAAAAAACCAATATAATTGGTAAATTATTAATTCATTTTTGAGAACTTATTCTATATAAAGGTCCAGAAAATTGAGAAAACTGACATTTTGTCATTAAATTCTGTTTATCCTTAGAAGAAAACTTTAAAAATCAATTGTCTCCAAATTTTTATGGTATATTAAATGTAAAGAACGTGTTGTGCAAAAAAAAAAAAAAAAAAAAAAAAAAAAAAAAAAAAAAAAAAAAAAAAAAAAAAAAAAAAAAAAAAAAGATATATCATAATTTTGTTCATCAACATTCAAAATTGGGTGAATCATCAAAATTGAAAGTACATGTATGTGCATTTTTTACCATTTTAAATCAGTGTTATTTATTTATATCAGTAATACAATGCAAAATAAGGTCTTACAGAGACTTGAACTTTAAAACATAACCAGGCTTAACGTTTAAAGTTGGCAAGTAATGCATTACTTACTAATGTAGAGTTATTCATTTTGCACCACCAGGGAGTAGGTGAGTCTGTGAATGAGATTTCATGTCCATGTCAAAATTATTTTACTTATAGGAAATCATCAAATATAGGTAAGATGTGTCACACACATAGAAGCATCTCCAGCTATGAAATTATATCTCAGCTATGGATTTATATTGAGGATTGGTTTTGATGTAATGCCTAAATGACATGGGGCATAAAAATTAAGGTCTTGTATGAATGATCGGTCTTCACCCATTTAAAGTCTTATACCTGACTCTCTCTGAGAATCTAACTTGGTCTCTCTCTTTACTTCAAGCAATCAGCTAAATAATTACCTTACAACTGTCTTAGCTACATATACTACATAACCAACTTATCTACCAAACAACTATCTAAGCTACTTTACAACCAACACTTTATAACTAAGCCATCTTACAACCATCTTAGCCACAAAACAACTGACTGAACCACCTTTCAACCAACTTATCTGAGCTACTTTTCAACCAACAAAGTACCTTATAACTATCTTAGCCTTCTTACAACCATCTTAGCCACCTAAGAACTGACCGAACCACCTTTCAACCAACTTAGCTAAGGTATAACTAACTTAGCTGCAATATCAATGATGCATCATCAGTCAGGGTGGAGATTGGAAGAACAGAAAGTAAATAGAGTTTTGATTTATATAACATATCATAATACATAAAAATAAAGGTAGATATTGTAATTAATTGTAATAGATGTTCACTGTGCAGTAGCATGGGTAATTATCACTACAGCTGTTACAGTAATACAAGTACTTATATTTAGTATTTGTTCATTTTACTTTCTCTGTTTTTATGTTGTTAGAAATGCATTACATTTGTAAAAAATGTTACATGATTTAATGAATTACATGTATTTTGTAATTGAGCATAAACAGGATTTATTTCCAGAACCATATAAATGATTTTGGCATGGTTTGCAGCATTTCTCAACAGTTTTCAATATTTTAAAGACGTAGAATTTTTTGTTTTGTTGTTTATCTAGTTATTTTTGCTTTGTTTAGGTCTGTTTGTATATTTATACAAAACTCTAGAATAGTGTTTGTTAATAAAAGACTTGAGTTTGTTAGTTAAAGTTGTGCCTAAAGTAAATTTTAAAGAATATTGCAGGCTTGCATCCGGTGTGATGTCACTTAAAACTTGATATGAATTGAATGCACGCCTACTTCAAGACAAGTTTTTAGCTCAACTGGCTATAGCCAGCTGAGCTTATGGCATGGTTTTGCGTGCGTCTGTGCGTCCGTGCGTGCGTGCGTAAACTTTAATCTTCTCCTCTGAAACCACTGGGCCAATTGGAACCAAATTTGGTATGGAAGGTCCTTAGGTGGGGTAGACCAAAGTTTGTACCAGGCGACCCCGCCCGACAACCAAGATGGCCGCTATTACTATAAATAGCAAAAACACATAAATAGCCATTGCTGAGTCATTTTTTAACCGTTTTTGTTCAAATTTGAAATGTAGAGAGTAGATAGCGGGGCATTCAACATATGTAACGGGTTTTTATGAGAAATTTTTCGTTGACCCGATTTTTACGAATTATGCAAATGAGGTGTAATATTTAATCAATTCTTTGAAAATCTTCTCCTCTGAAACCACTGGGCCAGTTGGAACCAAATTTGGTGTGGAAGGTCCCTAGGTGGGGTAGACCAAAGTTTGTACCAGGCGACCCCGCCCGACATCCAAGATGGCCGCTGTTACTATAAATAGCAAAAACACATAAATAGCCATTGCTGAGTCATTTTTAACTGTTTTTGTTCAAATTTGAAATGTAGAGAGTAGATAGTGGGGCATTCAACATATGTATCGGGTTTTTATGAGAAATTTTTCGTTGACCCGATTTTGACGAATTATGCAAATGAGGTGTAAATATTTAATCAATTCTTTGAAAATCTTCTCCTCTGAAACCACTGGGCCAATTGGAACCAAATTTGGTGTGGAAGGTCCCTAGGTGGGGTAGACCAAAGTTTGTACCAGGCGACCCCGCCAGACATCCAAGATGGCCGCTGTTACTATAAATAGCAAAAACACATAAATAGCCATTGCTGAGTCATTTTTTAACCGTTTTTGTTCAAATTTTAAATGTAGAGAGTAGATAGCGGGGCATTCAACATATGTAACGGGTTTGTATGAGAAATTTTTTGTTGACCCGATTTTTACGAATTATGCAAATGAGGTGTAAAATTTAATCAATTCTTTGAAAATCTTCTCCTCTGAAACCACTGGGCCAATTGGAACCAAATTTGGTGTGGAAGGTCCCTAGGTGGGGTAGACTAAAGTTTGTACCAGGCGACCCCGCCTGACATCCAAGATGGCCGCTGTTACTATAAATAGCAAAAACACATAAATAGCCATTGCTGAGTCATTTTTTAACTGTTTTTGTTCAAATTTGAAATGTAGATGGTAGATAGCGGGGCAATTAACATATATAACGGGTTTTTATGAGAAATTTTTCGTTGACCTGATTTTTACGAATTATGCAAATGAGGTGTAATATTTAATCAATTCTTTGAAAATCTTCTCCTCTGAAACCACTGGGCCAATTGGAACCAAATTTGGTGTGGAAGGTCCCTAGTTTGGGTAGACTAAAGTTTGTACCAGGCGACCCCGCCCGACATCCAAGATGGCTGCTGTAGATTGCGGGGCATTCAACATATTTAACGGGTTTTTATGAGAACTTTTTTGTTGACCCAATTTTCAAGAATTATGCTTAAGGTGTAATATTTAGTGAAATCTTTGAAAATCTTCTCCTCTGAAACAACTGGGCCAATTGGAATGAAATTTTGTGTGGAAGGTCCAAATGTCAGCCTGACTAAAGGTGGTACCAGGCAACCCGGCCTGACATCCAAGATGGCCGTCATAACTAAAAATAGAAAAAAAGACCATTGTTGATCTTTTTTCCCCCAATTGAGCTCAAATTTTTTAATATAGAAAGTATACTTTATGGGATTTAAAATATATAATTTTCTTTTCTAAGAAAATTTTTATTGACCCAATTTTCAAGAAATATGCAAATTAGGTGTAATATTTAGTAAAAATATTTTCCTCTAAAATCATTGGGCGAATTGGAACCAAACTTCCTGTGGGAAGGTTCCTACATCTGCCTAAAACAAGTTTGAACCAGTCTAAGATGCCTGTTGTTACTAGATATATATATATATATATATATATATATATATATATATATATATATATATATATATATATATATATATATATATAAAAAGCCATTGTGGATCCATTCTAAGCTCAACTGGCTAAACCCAGCTGAGTTTATGGCATAGTGAAGCATGCCTGCATGTGTGTGTTGCAAAGTAGGCTTCATTGATGCAAAAATGGTCATAAGCTCAATTTATTTCCCATCTTAAGCTGATGAACCAATTATGGTAACCACATCATATTGTCTTAAAGGCACCACAGTGGCTGTGTGGTCTTAAACATTCGATGTTACGAATCACAGCACCATTCACCCCTGACATTGTGCATTAATGCCAAGTGGGCTAGCACTTCATCTTTGAAAGTTTGTCAGTTAACTTGCTGCTTGGTCGTGGTTTTCTCCTATAATCCAGTGTCCTCCACCATTTCCAAAATTGACAGTCTCCATATAAGTGAAATATTCTTGAGTTGAACGTTAAACAGCATTTCAATTGAAAACAAACATTGTCTTACATATGCAGCCAGTTGAGCATCACAGGCCCTATTGGGCCTCTTGTTTGTTTTCTTGTTTATTAGTTTAATTTTCTCTTGTTTATGTTTGCCAGTTTAATTATACAACACTCTAGCATGGTGTTCTGTTTAATAGATTATTGTTAAAAAAGACTAATTTGGTATTCTGAGCTGTGACTTGGAGATGAATATAAAGTAAAGCTTTCAAAATGATGAAACATGTGTGATATAGCTAAAAAAAAAAGCCCTGATATGAATTAAATGTAAGCCAACATAAAAAAGATTAGTTTCACCTGTTATTTCAAATAATGAGATTTTAATGAAATTTCAATATTTCAAGTTCTTAATTTTTCTGTTTAGAGTACAGTTATAGTTTTGTAAATTACACCACATCATTTTTCACAATGTTAGTGCTATTTGGAATTATTGACTCAAATTGGTGTTATTTGGAATTATTGACTCAAGTCAGTGCTATTTGGAATTATTGACCCAAGTCAGTGCTATTTTGGAATTATTGTCTGAAGATGATGCTATTTGGAATTTTTGGGACCCAAGACAGTGCTATCTGGAATTTTTGGGACCCAAGTCAGTGCTGTTTGGAATCATTGACTTATGTCAGAGCTATTTTGAATTTTTGAGCCAAGTTGTTACTATTTTGGAATTATTGACACATGTTGATGCTATTTGGAATTATTAACTCAATTCGCTATTTAGAATCATTGACTCAAGTCAGAGCTATTTAGAATTTTTGACCCATTGGAACTATTGACTCAAGTTGATGCTATTTGGAATAATTGACTCAAGTCTGCTATTTAGAATCATTGACTCAAGTCAGAGCTATTTGGAATCATTGACTCAAGTTCTTACTATTTTAGAATTATTGCCTCAGGTTGATGCTATTGGGAATTATTGACTCAAGTCAGTGCTATTTGGAATCATTGACTCAAGTCAGAGCTATTTGGAATCATTGACCCAAGTTGTTACTATTTTGGAATTATTTACTCAAGTCAGTGCTTTTTGGAATCATTTACTCTAGTCAGAGCTATTTGGAATTTTTTACCCAAGTTGTTACTATTTTGGAATTTTTGACTCAAGTTGATGCTAATTGGAATTATTGACTCAATTCGCTATTTGAAATTATTGACTCAATGCGCTATTTAGAATCATTGACTCAAGTCAGAGCTATTTGGAATCATTGACTCAAGTTCTTACTTTTTTAGAATTATTGCCTCAGGTTGATGCTATTTGGAATTATTGAATCAAGTCAGTGTTATTTGAAATCATTGACTCAAGTTAGAGCTATTTTAGAATTATTGCCTCAGGTTGATGCTATTTGGAATCATTGACTCAAGGTAGAGCTATTTGGAATCATTGACTCAAATCAATGTTATTTAGAATTATTGACCCAAGTTGTTACTATTTTAGAATTATTGATTCAAGTTGATGCTATTTGAAATTAAAACAGTCAATAATTCCAAATTTTAAATAATTCATAACTCTTCCTTTAGACATAATTACTCCTGAAAAAACAAGATGGTAATTGCAAGCTTAGCAGAGATAGTCATTAAACACATCCAATATGCTGTAACAGTAATATGCTGTAATTATAAAACTTCTTTATGTGACAGTTAATATTAACTACATTTAAAACCTTTGGGAATGATGCAAGTTTAATTGGGTTGTAAATGAATTCTGGAAATATAAATGAAATTAAAGTTGCAGTTTACAGTTAAATGTGACAGTGTCATGTTTTGGCATTTTTTTATGATTTTTAGTTTTTGTGAAAAATAAAATTTTACACTGCTATTTGATTCTTTTATTTAAAACATTTTTGTTGATAAAAAAATCATACAAAAATAGAAGAGTCTGAAATTATTTTGCAAACACTGTTCATAAAATGATTTGATACTCATAGCAGTGTAATAAGATTTTATTGTTAATTCTATTTCATAATTATACCCAGGTATTCTAAAAGAAAACACAATACAAATTGAATGGTTGAATTGGTCAGACTGTCTCTGGTTGGACAATATAAGGCTAAAAAAAATGTTAGAACTTCCTTTTGTACCCTTTACGAAAAATTTTAAATTCCATTAAAATGGCCTAAAAGAAAATATCCAGCCAATTTCTGAATATATCTGTCAAAGTATTTCTTCAGGAATTTTACATAGAATTCAATGGGTGTAGAGTACAAAAGGAAGTCTTACCAAATAAACTGCCTGATTTTTATCTTCCATTATTTCAAAATGGGTTTGAAAAGAGAATTTTTGTGTGTTTTGAAGATAACATGGCTGAAAATCACATTTAAATTATATCCAAAGGAATAAGAGAATATAAAAATTGTAACATTTACCCTTTCAAAAATGACATTTGAGAATAGGGACTTGTCTTTTGATGGTTTTATTGTTCAAAAATCAATTATCTGTGTGGTATTGATGTTGTAGGATTATAACCTGACATTCAACATGACATTACTGGTGACAATATCAGTATTTTATATCTTGTTGATGAGGTTCAGACATAATAGACAAGAAATAATAACTCTTAAACTCCATCCAACAATTTAATGTTTATTTGTTATTTATCCATGAAGTAGTTTATTCAGAGGCATTGCATTTTTCTTGATTAAAATGTTTGCGACAATTTTCAAGAATTAGTAAATAAAATACTGACGTTGTTGTCTTAGGTTTTTGGTTAATTGGTTTTTATTAAAACATCAAGACTCCATGTTGAATATTTTATATCATTTAAAATAATTTCTAATGTAATTGGAATTATTGAGATTAAATTGGATCAATAGTGTTTTATGTTCCAGTCAAGATTCTTTCAATTATATCGAGGCAGTCAGTTCAAGGATGGTGGAGGAAACCACAAGCAGCTAAACGCCTCGCCTCAGTTGACAATGGTTCCTCAGGGTAAAAATATGCAATATCACCCTCTTATGAATGTTATATTTATATATTATTACAGTCAGTTTTGCTTGACAAGTCTCCTTTACAGAACATGTAACTGGCAGATTACTGCCCCTTTTCAGGTGAGGTCAGTGTAAAAGGTTGAAAAATATAAATAGTAAGGTCAATGTAAAAGGTTGAAAAATTTGAATATTAAGGTCAATATAAAATGTTGAAAAATATGAATAGTAAGGTCAATGTAAAAGGTTGAAAAATTTGAATATTAAGGTCAATGTAAAAGGTTGAAAAATTTGAATAGTAAGGTCAGTGTAAAAGGTTGAAAAATTTGAATAGTAAGGTCAATGTAAAAGGTTGAAAAATTTGAATATTAAGGTCAATGTAAAAGGTTGAAAAATTTGAATAGTAAGGTCAGTGTAAAAGGTTGAAAAATTTGAATAGTAAGGTCAATGTAAAAGGTTGAAAAATTTGAATAGTAAGGTCAGTGTAAAAGGTTGAAAAATTTGAATAGTAAGGTCAGTGTAAAAGATTGAAAAATTTGAATAGTAAGGTCAGTGTAAAAGGTTGAAAAATTTGAATAGTAAGGTCAGTGTAAAAGATTGAAAAATTTGAATAGTAAGGTCAGTGTAAAAGGTTGAAAAATTTGAATAGTAAGGTCAGTGTAAAAGATTGAAAAATTTGAATAGTAAGGTCAGTGTAAAAGGTTGAAAAATTTGAATAGTAAGGTCAGTGTAAAAGATTGAAAAATTTGAATAGTAAGGTCAGTGTAAAAGATTGAAAAATTTGAATAGTAAGGTCAATGTAAAAGGTTGAAAAATTTGAATAGTAAGGTCAGTGTAAAAGGTTGAAAAATTTGAATGGTAAGGTCAATGTAAAAGGTTGAAAAATCTGAATGTACATATTGAGATCAGACTAATAAGAAACCTGTTTTATTTAATATGAAATTGCAATATGATAATGAAAACCCAGTGTCTTCCCCATGCACATAGTTTTTTTAGTTTTGAACATGTTCTTTTAAGGTTCATGTATACATAGTATATACCCAGGGGCAGAAGACCTCTGAGTTAAACTTCTCTTCTTATTCAGTGAATAATGAAAATTGACAGTATCTGTCTAAAATCTTTTTATAGGTGTGCATGTGGTATATATTTTTAAATCCCTAATAATGACCCCAGAAAAGGTTAAAAATAAAGAATGAATGCCCTGGTTGCTTGGCATTGGTTGCAACTTTCATTTATGCATTTTGTAAATTATGCATAACTTTTTACGTGAAATCAAGCATCATTTAATAAAATTCATTTATATGTTCCATTGTTTTCAATTATTTTTTTTCACAGCCAGATAGCTACTTGTATGGTTTGAGCAGTGTAATATTACAAAAGTCAGTATTGATCCTGTAGCTAGTTTGTCAAATCCGTCCTTCATGTCTCTGATAAATTGAACTTTTGATGTATTAGAATGTATTCCACCAGTCTTACCGTACAGATACATGATAAGAAACAATCCTTATAAAAAGTTAATAGTCTATGTTTGTTTGCATAAGTGAGGAATGAACAACTATTTTTGTAATTGTACAGTCAGTTTTCATGCAGAGCATATATCAAAATTATAATGTCTGCTCATGCTTGTCTTTAAATGAAAAATTCTGAAAAGATATAAATTAGAAGCTTATTATACAGTTTATGTGCATATTCCAAAACTAACAGAAAAAAATCAGGTGTAGGAAATGAAAATTGCTATGAAACATCATTTGGTGATTTCGACCATATTTCCATCAAGGGCATCTTGAAAAAAGGAAGGTGAAAATCAGTTTGAAACCTGTTATATTGGTGCCAGTTATAATAAAAGAGGACAGTATCAGTTCTTATGACCATTTGGGGTCATGTCTGTGTAGCATTATTTTTAGAAATCTTGACATATCTTGAATAAGGTTTCCACTTAATTATCAGTCAAGATTAATATAGAATTGATGTAATGTGTAGTATGGATGTACCATAAATGTTGAGTGTCAATTCAGTTTTGTTTGATGACAAAATGATTAATAATAAGACAAATAGAGAGAGGTATTAGATGGTAGAATCAAGAGCCTTTATATTGTCAAGATGCCTTGATAATATTGTTAAGATAAGGCTCTAGTACTTATATCATACACAGATGATGAAGATTGCTACTGTAGATATAGGCTGAGTGTAATATATAGACAGTGAATGATGGAATGAGGAAATGAGTGAGTGAATGGATTTATTGAGATCTCAACACCTACAACACAGTAACTACCCAAGAACTTATGGCATAATCAGTGAGATTTCTTGCTCCAGAACGTTGGTTTATAATGTATATATAATGTCACATACATCCTAAAGGACTGCTTGACTTTTATTTTAAAGTTAAAAAAAAGGTCACTGTCTAGTTAAGTCCGATTTTTATTTTAAAGGAAGAATAATCAATCATAAACAAGAGTCCCTCACCAGTTAGGTTCAATTTATGTTACAAGAGTAGTATGTATAGGTGATTGGTTTTTTGAATTGCTTATGAACAATCATTGCTATTATTAAACAGTGGGTAAAGACCTTGAATATTTCTGGTGTTGATGTTGGGATAGAGATCTACTAGTATGTGCCTTCAAACTCTTACCAAATCTTAACATAAAGATGAGAATAGTAAATATTATGTCTTTCTTCATGTCCTTTGTCACAGAAATCCTCCAATACACACATTCACACATACAGAGAGAGAGAGAGAAGAGAGAGAGAGAGAGAAAGATTATTGAAGCAAAATTTAGAAATGGCATAGAAATTGTATATATCTTAACCATTCTCTGGAGGCTTGACTTCTGTTTTTTTTTTTTTTTCAGGTCTTGTCTCATTCAGAGGACACACACACACACACACACACACACACACACACACACACACACACACACACACACACACACACACAGAGTATATATATGGTTTGCTACTATTACTCACAGTAATGTGTTTCATTCCTATCTGTATTTTACACTAGGTCATTAATTTTCTGGCTGTGGTCTATTAGCAATATCATGACATGTCAGTGGTACATATGAACTGTATCATCACATATACCTGTATAACTGTCAAAATGTATTACCTCAACATGATAAATACATCATTCTTTTTATTTATTCACAATGAATTGATATTACTACTGATGGACTAGGTCATAAATTCATTTAATAGATGCTTGGTAAAACCTCCACATTCATACAACATTAATACAGAGTTTGGGCATGCTTTGTTTATTATATTAGAGAAGTGGAAAGAAGTAGCCTAATAGTATATATTATCAAACACTGGATGCAAGTTGGGTTAGAATCCAGTTGGGAATGTGTGATCATAAGCAAGTCATTTACAGAGTACCAACAGGGAAGACAACTGTATCATTGCTGTCTGAATCAGATAGCACATAAAAGTAAACCTGAGTGTATTGTTACATGTTCTTTCAAAGCAAACACAGATACTCACTCACCACTGGTCAATAGAGGAGGTGATGTTTCATGCCAACTCTTTCTGGGCCATTTTTGGGACCAGTTTTGGGCCCAGTTTTTGGCCCATTCATAGTTAAAAATCTTTAGGGTTTTTTTTTTTTCACAAACAACAAACTGATTTGATTTAACAATAACAAAAAAAAATGAATAAATAAATAAATAAAAATAACAAACAAAAAATAATAATAATAATAATGTGTGCCAATAAAAATGATAAAAAAAGTAAAATAGAAACTGAATTTTTGTAAAAATTCAATGAATCATAAAACTAAAGTAGGTAAGTTCATTAAACATGTTTTTATCTTTCTATGTTAGAGTTTTGAAACAATAACAATAATAGAATTTTTTTATTTTTCACAAACTACTAGGGCGTCAAACTGATTTTTAAAAAAATAAGCACCAAAGCATAATAGTGTAATAATACTTAGATCAGTCAGCTAAATACTGCAATAGAAATAAAGAATGACAGACAAACCAGCTGTTATATAGATGTGTACAGTTTCACCAAACTATTTTTATTGTTTGCCTGCTTGTTGCCAGGTTCCTTTAGCATATCCCTCAATCTGTTATCTACCGTAATATGAAAAATATCATTGATCAGTTACATAATAGATGTGTTAAATATTCTATAACTGCCAGCTGTTAGTATTTACATGTTCATAATGCAGGGATTTCCTGGTATTTCATTCTGAAAAATAAACAATACAAAATACTTCTGTCATTTCCTGGTTAGATTGGTTGTTGATTGTACCGTTGTTTTATGTTGCATTAACGATTTTTCAGCTATTGGCAACGGGAACAAGATTTTTAATCTTTAAGGATTAAACTAAGAAAAGTTCGTGCATGTGTGAGTTGTGTGAGTATTTATTATGGTCTGTATTCTATTAGCTCAAACTCAGGGTGTCCTTTATGTTAAGTTGCTTTTATTAAGGATCCGGTATGTCGCAGACAAGCATATTACTTCCAAAGTGACATTATCTATGCATCAGGTTAATCAGTTGATGCTCTGTGCTATTGATGCCAAGAGCCAAGAAAGGAAGCAGTATGTGTATCTCAAATTTTAAAGTCATACATATGACCTGGCCAGTGTTCCAACCCTTGACCTCCTGGATTGAGAGGTTTGGATGTTTATGATAGAGAAACTGTTTTATGATACTGTATTTATCTTGTGCCTATTTCATTTCCTTCCTCCTTTATCACTATTTACAAAATTAACATTAACAAGTTAATTAAATATCTTAATTAGATTATTAGATTTTTTTTCTTCTGCATATTTTAGAAAAACAGTGTTTTATAATGCCGAGTAATTGCATCTGATTCAGTAACTAGAATGTATACTTGCGAGCAAGTATCTGTCTGCGTATCAGCTCTCTAAAGTGGTGCTCCAAATAACGGAGGAAATTCCAAGAAAGAAAGAACTCTCTGGATTTCTGTGGTTTTAACCGGATTTCTCCGAAGTCCTTCCGACTCCGAAAATTGGTGAGGAATCGACCTCCCCATGGTCAGTCCTTACCAGTTGACAAAATTTCAACCTGATCAGATAAGAAACATAGGAGATGTCTGTGAAAAAAATCTGTCAAAAACAAGGGAGAATAATAATAATAATAATAATAATAATAATAATAAAGATTATGAGTAACAACAAGATGTCTGCTGATTTGCAGACATAATTTAAAAGTTTACAAAATATTTTTGGTAAAAAATTCAGAAAACAGTGTATTTCTAAATTAAAAGGATTCAATATCATAACCTGCATTTAAAACCCCATGGTATACAGATGTAAAACCTATTAGATACACAGAACACCACTTTACACATTGTTTAACATCTGACAATGTCTTATAGTATGTTATAAATGTTGTTTACAAAATGCTAGCATCTAGTGTAGTGTTAATGGTTATTTGGCAGGTCAGAATTGATGTGCATTTCTGGGTTATGTTTTTAAAGTCAGTTTTATTTTTCTTCAATTATCATAGGAATATATATCTAGTATTTGAACCATTCTTTAATCAGTGTGTAATGTATGGTCAGTATAAATGTTCAGAGATGGTAGAAATTAGTGCTCACATTTATAAATGTCTTTACGTGTGATATAACTGGTACATCATTCCTGGACTTATAGCTCAGATCACTTGGCACTTGATACAGTATATGCACTGACAAATTTTAAGTAGGGGGGTTTGAATGATAAAATGTAGCACGAATAGAGTTGAGTTGAGTAATCCCAGTCAAGAATATTTCACTTATATTGAGATGTCGACAGCTATAGGGGAAAGTGCAGAAATTTTTGCCCCTGTGTTGTGCTGATGGCATTATACAGCAGGGTTCTTTATCATGCCATGCCTACCATGACACGGGACCTTGTAGCCTGAAAAGACAAACAGTATGTAGTATTGTAAGAACAACAGTGTAGCATGTGAAAAACAACAGTACATAATATTGTCAGAACAACCATATGTAGCATAGTGAGAACAGCTATTATTAGCATGGTGAGAATATTTGTATAGCATGTTGAGAACAACAGTATGTGGAAATATCCATTTAAGTGAAATAAAACCCGTATAAAAGGGTTTAGAGAAATAGACTTCAGTACATTTAAACATCAGAACTAAACACATACATGTACATTATTACAACATTATATAAGAGTTAAGATGTTAATAAAACTTGATCACTCTAATATTTGTTATCTGTTGTAGCAACTTATTTAATAACAGATAGCTTTTTACAGAATCTCTTAATAAAACAAGTACACAATCTAATAAAGCAGACTGGACATATTTGAGGAATGGACATTTGTTGATGCAAAATTAATTGTTTTCTGAGAAGTTTGTGATAAGAACAGCTAATTTAAAGTGTGGCTAATGGAAGTCTGATCACATTCTATATAATTATTGTCAATCAAAGCTATTTGAGCTTCCATAAAAACAATCATTTCTAATGTTTAAAAATATTAGATGAATGTAATAAAAAGAAGAAAAATCAAATTCTGATGTGTTGCTATGAAACAATCACATTAACAGGAGTTCTCTATTATTTCTGGGAATTATAGTTCCATTAAGTGAATTATAAGACAGGTATATGATAAGATTAACAAAATTAGTAGATTTCTAAGAAGTGGGGATGGGAGTTTAGATGGATCAGAGTGATACTATTGTGTAACTTAAAAATAAAATAATTGTACATTGTACATTTAATTCATAGCTCATTGAAAAGTAAACCTTTAAATGGCCCTTTTGGTGGTCGAGTGGTCTAAAGCCCATGCTTATGGAATACAGTGCTTCTCTTCACCTGGGTTCCAATCCCACTCAGATCTTGTGTGAGAAAAGTTGTCAGTTAACTTGCCGAATGTTATGGTTTTCTCTGGGCACTCTGGTTTTTTCCACAATCCCTGAACTGCTGACCACCTTGATATAAGTGATAGATTCTTGACTAGGGAGTAAAACATCTTTAATCATTTTCATGGTGATGGTTAAACCATTGCTGTAATTTAAATAGTTATTGAAGAAAAATTTCGTTAAAGGCCTCTATATAACATGCATGTATATATTTTTCCAGAAATTGTAAACATGATATAAGTCTAATAAGAAGATACAGCAATAATTGTCTATGTCAGTTATAAATAGTTATGTAAAAAGATGAATGTACACATGAACACATGTGCTTTTGATTGCAACTAAGGACTTAAACTAAATACTGTAGATCTTTTTTTTTTATATTACATTAGAGATACAGACTTCAATAGCATGAATACATACAAAACAGGGTGGTGATATTTATATATATCTAAATGATGTAGCATCTCTTAGTTAAGATTTTTAAATTCATTGCTTAACATTATTAAACTCCATTGGGAATTGTTTTAATGGTAATTTTAATTTGATTCGGTGGAATGTTGTTGTACGCCCTAGTCAAGGCCATTTATCTCAAGGCAGTCAGTACTGGTGTGGTGGAAAAAACTGTAGTACCGAGAAAACATGATTGAACTTAAACAAGTGAACTGAAAAAAGATCTGCCATGATTTTGAGTTGAACTTACTTGGATTGGTAAAAGTCATGTTGAGCAGTATGCTGGCAGGTTAGACAACTCTGCTACCAAAGCTCTTCATAATTTCTGTTACCATTTGAATGAAAGGTTTAGGGAACAGATTTATTTTTCGAAAATTCTAGATATTTTATTGGCTCATAAAAGTTGTTAGATATGTTTATTTATCATAAAATTGGAGACAGTTTCGTAATTAAAATATGGAAAATACATGTAATTATGATTGACAGTTTATGTTGCTTTTTATATGTTTAATGGGGTAATTACAATAATTTTAAGTTACTTGTTTATTGTTCAATAATCAAATACAGCACACTCATAGGGAAATATTCTAGAGATTGTAATTAAACCGTCAGTCAAAAAAGGGTTTCTAACATTCAGCAAGGTTAAAGATTAAAAGTTTAATTGAGTAAAGGTTAAAAATTTCTTCAGCATGTATGTCATATACATGCATAAGTTTGAAAATCTTTTCTGAAACATGGGGATTTAAATTCATTAGAAAGAAAAAGACATCAACAGATATATCGGTAGGTAAAGATGCAGCATTTCATACATGACAATAAAAAAAACGGAGAGAAATTGCATGGCCAAGTGGTTCAGGCTGCATGTCTCCTGCTTCAAAGTTACAAACTCCTGACAGAAAGGATTTTACCCATCTTGTTTGTGGTTTATTCTCTAGCAATCACATTTCACTCCAAATTGTTCTAGTCCAATAGCTGATGAATATATATAGAAATTACATGTAACAAAATATCTAGTATGTTGGAAGCACTAATGGATTGAAAAAAGTTTAACTTTTTATATATGACAGTTAGCAGTCATGTTTTCATGCCATGAATACTGTATAGATAGGGGATGAATATACATGTAACTCAGAAAATTTTTCAAACACCAATAGGGATTTGAGTTAATACAGGCTGAATAGGAAATCTAGTGACATAATAAACAATAATAACATAGTGTTAGTATTATCTACATAAATTCTGTTATTATAATTGGCTGTCATTTAACACAACTTTGATGTACCTAGTCCCTTGCAGTAAGTTAAGAACAAAGAGTGTATTTGGAGAAGATTTGTTCAAGTAATCAAGCTACAGTTGTATTGATTTGTAAATTCGATTACATTTGTATATCTATTTACTGGTTTTTGTCTTTTTTCCCATTAGTTGATAAAACACTGAAGAGTATTTTAATCTTTTCCAAAGAAACGTGCATTTTTTTTTGGTCGAATTAACTTGAGAATTTCTGTTTTATTACCAATTTATTTTGACTGAACACAATAGATTGAATCATTAACAGAAATGTGTCTTGCCTCTATAGATTTAGAAAAAAAATAAACTGAGTACAACTGTTGTTAATTGTTAGAATTTAAGTTTCTGATGTCAAAGTGAAGACTATCAACAGATGATGGAGCATGCATTGGTTATTTAAAACCAGATATGAATGATATAAGTCTCTTATAATTGCAGTACTTACACTAGATATATAATTAAAACCAGATTGTTTTGTGAAAATTTAAAATAAAACTTGTCATTCTTTTCTTTCTATTTAGTTGTCTTTGTTAAGATGCCAAGTTGATAAGCTAGCCACCATTTAGTTATTTTAAATGGCCAAACACAAATCCACCATTTGACAGACACAATTCAACTACAGTCAAACTTGTCTATAAAGGCCACTCATGAGAATCAGCAAATGTGGCCTTTATGGACAGGTGGCCTTTATATACAAGTTCAAATCATATGAATAAAGAGCAACTGAGATAGGCAGGTTTGACTGTATTTTAAAGCAAGCTGCATTGAGACTGAGTCACACCTCTAAAACTTTTTTAAGACTGTTGGTACTCTGGCTTTCTCCACTATGCCTGTACTTGGTTTGGGTCATTTGCAAATCTGGTCTTTCTCAGCATTAAGAGTTCTAAAAAGATATATAACATGATAATTGATGATTGTTTTTAGATAATATCACCACTGAGGAAGCAGGTGCTCTATATTTCAACAAATTGTCTTTTATATAACAGATGCTGTAACATATCAACTTTGTAATGTAATATATATATTTTACCTTATTAAGTGTATAGATTTGGGTAGTATGTTCATGTCTTAAAGGTTTTGCAGATCGGTTAAAAGATTTTGAAACATACATATATATTTTACATATAAATAAGAAATTTATCTGCAATATCCAGTGTTTGTTACTTAAGATTAAAAATACAATGCAGTGAATAAAGAATAGCATGTATAAGGAATAACAGAGAAAACACTTATATCAAACTAAAGAGAAAACATTTACATCACAAAGTCTGAAAATTCATGTCGATTTGATTGAAATTTGAATTTACTTCAGATCATGAATACACACTTCTTTGGATTTTTTTCAGTAGAAGAACAATATTATACAATCATGTATATAAATATATAGTATGAAATTCAAATGAAATGGAACTTAGTCTGTTGGTAATAAAAGGATATGTCAAATGTTATTGTCATTTCTTTGTTTGTATGTCCATTATTATCAGGCAGGTGGTGTTTGCATAGCAATACCCCTAGATGCAGAAACAACATCAAAAACACTTTATACATAATAAACCACTACACGATCTTGTGTTTTGATTGATTTTTGTGAATGTTGTTGCAAGAGAATTATGAGATAGGTTAGAATCACATCAGATTTGATGGCTGAAAATAGCAATGCCATTTATTGCTTTTTTCGATTGAATTCAAACAAATAAATAGACTTTTGACAAACAAAAAAGACAAATGAATAGACCAACTTTAAGATACTGGTAGCATTAATCATCTCAAACCTTGTAAGAACTGAAGTTGATTCATGCTGTTGATTGTCTACTACTATAGGTTTTGATAAGAACCACATTTTGAGTTACAAGATGATAACCTGTGTTTATACTGTGTTATAGACCTCAGACCTGTATCATTACCTTAGATTTGATATAACATAAAGTTTTTTTTTTTTTCTGACTTTTAACTATGTCTTTATTAAGGTCTTTTTTATGGAGGACCACTGTCAGCCATATTGTCTTAAGCATGCACTTATGGATGGCAGTGCCTCTCGCTATTGAGCTTTGAGTTTTATTTGGTCCAGACCCTAGTGTGAGAAAGATTGTCAGTTTGCTTGCTGCTGGTGTGTGGTTTTTAGCTCACCTGGCAAAGCGTGCTGCGTGCGTGCGTGCTTGCGTCCGTAAACTTTAATCTTCTTCTCTGAAACCAATAGGCCAATTCAAATGAAATTTGGTATGAAAGGTTCTTAGTTGCTATAGATTAAAAATTGTATCTGACATGTCCGTCCTAAATCCAAGATGGCTGCTGTTCCTATAAATAGCAAAAACCTATAAATGGCCATTACAGGTTTATTTATGTACCGATTTTGTTGAAATTTGAAACATAGAAAAAAGATGTCAGGGGATTAAACATATATAACTGATGTACTGTACGATTTTTAGTTTTTCCAATAATTAGGTAATATGCAAATAAGGTCTATTTTTAACTTTGAAAATCTTCTTCTCTGAAAGTACATGGCCAATTGAAAGGATATTGAGTGTGGAAGGTCCTTGGGTGGTATAGATTCAAAATTTTATCTGACATGTCTGTCGGAAATCCAAGATGGCTACTGTTACTATAAATAGCAAAAATCTAAAAATAGCCATTATGGGTTTATTTATGTACTGATTTTGTTTAAATTTGAAACATAGAAAAAAGATGTCGGGGGATAAAACCTATATAACGGGTTTTTCCTTGTGCAATAATTACGTAATATGCAAATAAGGTTTATTTTTAGCCGAAATCTTTGAAAATCTTCATCTCTTAAAGTACATGGCCAATTGAAAGGATATTGAGTGTGGAAGGTCCTTGGGTGGTATAGATTCAAAATTGTGTCCGACATGTCTGTGGGAAATCCAAGATGCCTTGTCTTAAGGCATACATTGTGTCTTGTCTTACATAGGGGGAGGGGGTTGTAAGGCAGAGACAACTGTGAATAAACTTTCTACTATGATATCAGATGGAATTAAATTTTAAATTAGTTCTTAATTATTGTGTATTTTATAGAGTGATAGTTTGTGTTAAAATCGTCAATTTTCTAAATCTTACAGTAAGTACAAGTATAATCTTCTTGTACTTACCTAACTTTGATATCAGTGTAATTAGGCAGTAAATTAGTACTAACTTATTTCAATCATTGATATTTTGACTTGTATATCTGTTTATTTTTCACTCAGTTACAGGTGCTACATGTTATAGCATTGTAAAATAATCAAACCCTGTATGATAATCAAATGTTGTGGTGTGTTACTATGTTATATATCAGAAGTCAGGTTGATAAATATGTTCTTTATTACAGGTTGGTGGACGATAGATGTGTGGTTCAGCCAGAAGCTGGAGATACAAATAACCCTCCTAAAAAATTCAGAGGTAGATTACTGTTTTATTATCTTAGAAACATTCCTTCCTACGGTCAGTGCATATGTTTACAAACTATTACAAACACATGCACCATGCATTCCCAGCCATATCGTCATGATTATGTCAAAACACATGTGTATACTCTGTCGGTCTGGTGATGAGTGAACGCAGCGATGATAAAGTTCGTGTCCATTCAGTTCATTTGTATCTATGTGTATCTCTATGTTATATATCTGTCTGTTTATGTTAACTACAGATGGTTTGAATGAAACGTTACAGAAATACAGCATCTCAGGAAGCTAAGGTGCCCTCTTGTATACATGTACATGAACTTAATTATGAAATATCTGTGGTGTAGAAGAAAAATTTCAACTGTAAATGTGTACTTAGCAATAGCCAAAACAAACAAGAACACTACACAATACAGTTAGATTAGAAAAAAGCACAACAAGAAAAACCAGATACACATCATGACCACTGATTATAAAATGGTTATTTACCAATATTGATAATTGAAGTTATATTTAGAAAAGTTTAAAAAAAATCATAGTAGTGAATAGCTTTTATAATTTCAGTATTTCTTTAAGATGACACAAATAATCTGTTATACTGGTTGTTAAAATAAAGGTTGCAAACAGGTCGATTTTGACTTTGTCCATTCCTTAATGAATTTTGCCAAAACTACATCTGCTCCCATTGCTTGCTAAACAGTAATTAGTGATATTGAAACTTGTTATTCTTAGACTAAATTTTGTCATATTTCACTTTAGAATGGACTTCACTTACTTTAAGGTGAACAGGACTTTAAACAGCAAAATCTTCAGAAAATATTTTTCTTGCTATGAAGTAAAATGCTTCAAAAAATATACAAGCCTCATTGCAAATTTGTTTATATTTTTTGAAAACTTGTGGTGACAATTTCACATTAAACTCTATGAAAGTTCAGAAAAAAATCTTTAAAATTGAATCATCATAAAATCCAAAAATTCAATTCAATCTATAAGCTAAGATGTCCAAACTATATAAACTATATTATATTTTATATAAATTTTTTTTCAGAATGGTTATGAAACGCAAGGCATGTTGTAAATTTGTTGTTTTTTTTTCTTTTTAAGACTGTCTATTCAAGATATGTCCTATGAACAGATATGCAGCACAAAAACAGTTTTGGGCAGCACAGCGTTCTGGAGTTCCATCCTCAGCACCAGATACAGTTCTGCTTAAGAAACTACATGTAAGTAACAGTCTGGTCCCAAAAAAAATAAACTAAATAACTGCAATATGGAAAGACAGAAAATACAGTAAAACCTGTGAAAACCAGATGGTTTCTGTTCCTTTAAAAAAAATTAGGTTTTCCCAAGATCTGGTTTTCAGTTTCCACTGTATTTCCCTAAACTTAAGAAATCTGCTTTGAGGTTTGGGTTAAAAGTTGCAAAAAATCTGCTTTGATTTATCTAATCTTGATTTTTTCCATCCACATTACCATTTGTTTTCATGCTAATGAAATGGTTACATCACCATGACAACTGTTGATCACCATACATCCTATTCATTTATTCACAGTATGTTTTGATACACCTGATTATTAGTTAATTGATTGACAGGTATCTGCTTGTTTTCATAGTAACAGTAACTAGGTTAACTGTTTATTTCACCTTGATGTATACACAAAATGTAATTAATTATCAGTTATATATATTTACATTTCATAAGACCCCCAAAGGTTAGTTTTTACAAAAAATTAACAGATCATCTGTGAGGAATTTGTATAAGTCTGTATTTAAACCCTGAAGTCCTGATTTTTAACTGTACACAGCTCTGACATAAATAAGTTGCATAAATCAGATGGAATATAGAAATTTGAAAAGTTTGTACTTTGAAGGAATATAGAAATTTGAAAAGTTTGTACTTTGAAGGAATATAGAAATTTGAAAAGTTTGTACTTTGAAGGAATATAGAAATTTGAAAAGTTTGTACTTTGAAAAATATGAACACATACTGTATTAAAACTACTTATTTGGTAACACTGTGATAGAATAGTCTGTAAATCTAGTTCATACTTGTGAAATTTGGAACCCAGCTCTGATGGTGTCTTTAGCCATTGCTGTATGTATCTACAGTGTTTGACTTAGGTATTCAGATGAAATTTGTACAGAGGGCAAGTACAAATCTTAATCAACATGCCCTGCCAAACTTTAACTCACCCTCAAGATTTACAGTAAAGGGGCTGAACTTGCTAAAATAAGGGATAAATCCCCATTACTAGTACAAATTGTGATGATATAGTGTAACAAGTGTACAGCTAAAGATAAATGATTAAACAGGTTTGCTTATTATGGCAACTGTCTTTAACCTTTGAATTATTTTTCAAATAAAGTTTAGTTTCCATTGATATAATTCAATCTATTTATGGGAAACAGTCAAATAAATGATCAACAGAAGCACAATATCTTAAATTCAAGATTCCAGTTATATAAAAGTGGACAGCAAACATGAAAATTGAAATACTTGTTTAACAAAATCAGTTGTGCAAGATGTCAGCAATGTGTCTTGCATTCAGCAAAAAGTCTAATCAAATTCATAAACATAGAGGTTTTAGATTTAGCAAGATGTCTTAAAATTAAGATGTATAATATTGAGCATGGTGTTTAAATTCAGCAAGGTGTTTTCAATTAAGCATATTGTCTCATTGAATTTAGAAAACTTGGATTTCTTTTATGTAGCAGGATGTTTTAGATTTAGCAAGATGTTTTAAATTTGGCAATATGTCTATAATTTGGCAAGATGTCTTACTATCAGCAAGGTGTCTTAAATTAAACCAGATGTCTTAAAATTTGGCAAAACTCCTAACAATGAATAAAATTTCTTAAATTAACCAGTTTCTTGAGATTCCAGTAGTTTTGAATGTGGACAGCAAACAAGAATATTGTAATAAATAAAATTCTTTGGGTAAGATGTCAGTGATGTGTCTTGCAATAAGCAAAAGTCTTATTGAATTCAGCAAAGATAAGTTGTCTTAAAATTCAGCAAGGTGTCTAAAATTCAGTAGTAGTTGTAGATTCCAGTTGTTCTAAAATGTAGACAGCATTAAAAGAAAATTGTAATATGAGAAATGTTTTGCGTAGTTGTGATCAAAAATACTAAAGACAACTTTTGTTGGTTGCTGACTTGTATTGACTATGTGTCATGTGATATCTCGGAAAAATACGAAAATGTATTATATTAGTGCTATATTAAAACTGATGAATCACTGTCATAAATAATAGGATTATACCAGGTAAATCAGCTGACTTCGATTTAGGTACCATATATAAATATGTAACAGAATCCACAACTTTTTTGTGGAATTAATCTTTTTTGACAGTCTTTTATCACAGAATGATAAGATTTTACTTAAGAGTAATATATGACATGTTACATATCCTCATTACTGTCAGGTAAGGAGATGTAGTAGAGAATTTTCTCTTCAGCAAAGTATTACTACTATTTTGTATTAAAATTGACAAAATAGCATATGTAATGAAATATAGAAAAATTGTTGTTGTAACTTGTACTTTGCAATAGCCATTGATATTAAGTCCTTTCAAATGGGAATGGAACAAGAAACCTGAGTCAGGATAAACACATACTAAGCCCACTTCTGGTACTATTAATGATGAACAATTGGAACATTTTCATAATCGATTAACGGGAACCAATCGAGCGGATTAAACCGATCAATTATCGCGATAATTGGAACTTATAAGTTTATAAACCATTAGAGTAGTTTCAGTATTTTAGCATAATTATCTACTTATCATACCTATAAACTTTCACTAGTCCTTTATTCTGATCTACTTGTTGCTATAGATCGCCCGCCGCCTCATGGTGATGATGGTCAGCCATTGTTGTTTTCTTGTTCTCTCTTGTTCTCTCTTAGATTCTTCCGGGGTTACGCGTACCATACACAAAAAACGGAACAATCTTTTACTAGCAACAATGGATTATTGAAAATGTCGATCGATAATCGAAATCGTGACTGATTTAGCGATCGACTTTCGATTATGGGCGATAATCGTTTCATTACTAGGTATTATACAGTTAATTTTTGACTTTGTTTTACTATGTTAAATTTCACTCATGCATATGAATGTTGAGATTCTACCCAATAAAGAAATGGTTTTTTATTTGTTCATTTTTACCATTCTTCTGGTTAAGTATAGTGCAAAGAATCCAAATTAAGTTTTGCGATGTATATTAAGATTTTGTTTTATATTTGCTAACCTTTTCAGTATTGTTCTAAATTCAGTGTGATAGGCCACAGAGACTTAAAACTATAATACAAATAAAACTTAGAACCTACTCAAAGATTTCAAAAAAGTTTTCTCAATATGTTAATGAAGCTTTTCAATATGAATGAAGCTTTTCAATATGCTTCAATCATTTCAGGTTTTACTTAAAACCCTGCCTTTCATGGCATTGGTTAGTTCTTATAATACAAGACATTGATAGGAAGATTTCTTCTTCTCTAACCATATTAAAAAATTATAATTTCAGCATGCGGCAGAACTGGAAAAGAAGCAGAATGATAATGAATATAAAAAACAACTGGGAGTTGAAATACAATATGGAAATGTCATACAGGTATAAAAACACATAAAACATAACAAATGTTGAATTATATACACAAAAAAGCTACACATAAAAATTACATACAAAAAACTACTAGTATACATAGCAATTATTTATACAAAAAAGCTACACACAGTAATTATACAATAAAAAAATCTACACATAGTAATTATACATACAAAAAGCTACGCATAGCGAGGTTTTCCCTTAGTTTTTGAAACTTGGGGACATATGTCCCCTTAACATAAAATTTTGAGGGACAAATATAATTTAGGGGGACACAACCATAAAAGTGTAGATGATCATTGAAATGGAATATTTCCGGATTTCCCTTTCTATCAAGATTAGGCCAGCATGGGTGCATTTGATTATTTTTATGGGACATTTATGATAAAATGTGTCAAAACACAGCTTTTTGTGCACCAGAGAAAACCCAGACATAGTAACCATACACATAGACTACAAATTACTATGTACAAACTACACATATCAATGATACCATACATAAATACTATACATAGTCACCATATATACAAATTGACTACAAAATTATCGTATTATATAATATGTGTTTATTACACATAGAAAAAATGTCATTCTGAAATGACTACAACACAAAATATTTACTATTTCCTAACTATAAATGTTAAATGATGATGATGATGGTGGTGGTGATGATGATGATGATGATGATGATGATGGTGGTGGTAATGATGATGATGATGGTGGTGGTGGTGGTGGTAATGATGATGATGAACATGATGATTATCATGATGATGATGACAACAATTGGTTATATTTGTACTTTTTCTCAACCCACCATTGCTGTTTCTGCTTGTGTTAGCAATTATACTGTGTCAGAATAATTTCCATACCCTACCATCAAGGAAAATATATATTCCCTCAAATGCAAGTGTTTGTACTAATAAAACCTGTGTTCTGTTACTCCTTTATTATCAAAGAGAATAGTTTTTATGAAAGATAAGATTCTGCAAGAATATAAAAATGATTACATAATAAAAGGCAGACATTAATTATGTTTTCATATATCAAAGAATGATGTGTAAGATGTTCATTCTTAAGAAATTCTTGGATGTAAGCACCTTCGGACCTTCTCAATATTCATATTAATCAGCATGTTATCAAATAAATCTACCATGCAAAATTATTGCTTTATTACATAAGCATTAACTGCAAAACCATTTATGTACACATGTGAATTATTAATAAAACAGTTGAAATTTTAAATCATGAAGTACATATAAAATTATTAAGAGTAAAAATAAATATCTGACAATTTTTCTGAACATTTCAGCTACTACATATTAAGATTGATAAATATCTGACAATATTTTACTGAACATTTCAGCTCCTTCATAATAAGATTAATAAATATCTGACAATGTTTTTCTGAACATTTCAGCTAGAACATATTAAGAGTAATAAATATCTGACAATGTTATACTGAACATTTCAGCTCCTTCATAATAAGATTAATAAATATCTGACATTTTACTGAACATTTCAGCTCCTTCATAATAAGATTTATAAATATCTGAAGATGGTTTACCAACATTTCAGCTACTTCATATTAAAAGTAATAAATATCTGACAATGGTTTACTGAACATTTCAGCTCCTTCGTAATAAGATTAATAAATATCTGACAATGTTTTACTGAACATTTCAGCTACTACATATTAAAAGTAATAAATATCTGACAATGTTTTACTGAACATTTCAGCTACTACATATTAAAAGTAATAAATATCTGACAATGGTTTACTAATTATTTCAGCTATTACGTATTCAAAGTAATAAATATCTGACAATGGTTTACTGAACATTTCAGCTCCTTCATAATAAGATTAATAAATATCTGACAATGTTTTACTGAACATTTCAGCTCCTTCATAATAAGATTAATAAATATCTGACAATGGTTTACTGAACATTTCAGCTACTTCATATCAAAAGTAATAAATATCTGACAATGTTTTACTGAACATTTCAGCTCCTTCATAATAAGATTAATAAATATCTGACAATGGTTTACTGAACATTTCAGCTACTTCATATTAAAAGTAATAAATATCTGACAATGTTATACTGAACATTTCAGCTCCTTCATAATAAGATTAATAAATATCTGACATTTTACTGAACATTTCAGCTCCTTCATAATAAGATTTATAAATATCTGAAGATGGTTTACCAACATTTCAGCTACTTCATATTAAAAGTAATAAATATCTGACAATGTTTTACTGAACATTTCAGCTACTACATATTAAAAGTAATAAATATCTGACAATGTTTTACTGAACATTTCAGCTACTACATATTAAAAGTAATAAATATCTGACAATGTTTTTCTGAACATTTCAGCTACTTCATATCAAAAGTAATAAATATCTGACAATGGTTTACTGAACATTTCAGCTCCTTCGTAATAAGATTAATAAATATCTGACAATGTTTTACTGAACATTTCAGCTACTACATATTAAAAGTAATAAATATCTGACAATGTTTTACTGAACATTTCAGCTACTACATATTAAAAGTAATAAATATCTGACAATGGTTTACTAATTATTTCAGCTATTACGTATTCAAAGTAATAAATATCTGACAATGGTTTACTGAACATTTCAGCTCCTTCATAATAAGATTAATAAATATCTGACAATGTTTTACTGAACATTTCAGCTCCTTCATAATAAGATTAATAAATATCTGACAATGGTTTACTGAACATTTCAGCTACTTCATTTCAAAAGTAATAAATATCTGACAATGTTTTACTGAACATTTCAGCTACTACATATTAAAACTAATAAATATCTGACAATGTTTTACTGAACATTTCAGCTACGGTACTTCATATCAAAAGTAAAAAATATCTGACAATATTTTACTGAACATTTCAGCTACTTCATATTAAGTTTAATAAATATCTGACAATGTTTTACTGAACATTTCAGCTACTTCATATTAAGATTAAGAAATATCTGACAATGTTTTACTGAACATTTCAGCTTTTGCATATTAAGAGTAATAAGTATCTGACAGTAAATAAGAGATTACCAGCTTTGTTAGAGAAGAATGCTATGAGGGTAGCTTTAGATATGGCTGGAAATGAAGGCTCCTGGTTCTACATCTCACCATTCTACAAACTTAGACAATCTGGAGATAGTGTAATGTGCAGTTTTATACTCTCTTTTTTAATTCAGTTATTTAATTGACAAAAAATTTGTGTTAACAGCTTTGATTAATGAGCATTTAAAAGGTTAAGTGTTTGTGAATTAGATTTGAATGAGTCATTACATTTTGCAAACAAGCTTAATTTTAAACTTTAAACTACTTTTTTCCAATTTTGATCTTCAACGTGGAAAGTCAGCATACATTCTTGGCAAGCTTAATTAAGTTAAAAAAATAAATGAAAACAAAAAATTTAATGATAACGTAAAAACTCTTTCACTCATGTTTAGTTATATGCTTGTTTGTTTTTTTCCAACCAGTGCTCAATAATTTTGCATTTGTTTTTTATTTTCTCAAAAGATTGAAACTGTCACATAGACAATTTAGATGTACACCTCTAATCAAACAAGAATTTATAATTATGTTTTTATCAGGGCCATATTAAGATACTCAGTATTGATGTGTAATATTTTGACTATTTTATGTAGGTTGTTGTTGGAGATAAAGTTGTATTAAATCCAGTAAATGCAGGTCAGCCTTTACATGCCAGTAACTATGATCTCATTGACAATCCCGGATGTAAAGAGGTAAGTACACAACATGGCCAGTTACCAAGGTAACATAAAGTAACATAAACATCCATAAATTATAACTTGTAACAGTAGCAAAAGAAGTACTAACTTCAAATGTCGGTAATCATAATCTCATTGACAATTTTTGATGTTAAGAAGCAAGTAGTTTAAACCATGACCTGGTTACCATGATAACAGGACATTAAGCATTTATTTCATTTTTCCCAAACCACACCTCTTGATATCTATTAATCATTATTTTCATTAATGTAAATCTTCAGTGTTGCAGTTATTACTATCTATGGTATATAATGGGGTATTAGTTTATGTCTATATTTAAGGTTTTGTATATGTGTATATCTCATTTTCTTGGCACTCCATTCTTTAGAAAATTACATCTTAATTCATATACATATTTCTTAATCAGCTTCTGAATGGGACTTGACATATATGTATAGTGTAAAAGAAAAGAATAAATAATTGTCATAGATACCTATAAATAAGCTTTAAAAGTCTTTAGATATATAATAATTATATAGTCATTTGGTCATGTCACTGATAATTTTCATCAGCAAAACATGATAGGATTGCAGATCACGAGGACCATTAAGAAATTCTATTACCAAGACATCAGAGGGATAATTAATTACTTTGTGATAAAGAAGACAGAAGTTTATGTTTTCAGTGCTAAAAGTCACTACCTTCTGACTCTGTGGTTAATAAATGTTTCTATCTGAGCACAAGATCAAATGTTATTACTATTAACTATTCTATTAATATTACAAATGTACTATTGTACTACAGTTTCAAAGTTAAATTATTTTTAGATTGAAGTGGTTACTTTTGTACTTATACAACAGGTAGACCATTACTGTGTCCTCTGTTATTTTTACATTTTAACATGGAATCCTGCCGTTGAGAAATAATTTGTATAGACAATGTGCATTTTGTGTAATTCACAAAATAATTTTGCAAAATTATGCAACAGTGACCATTTAAGTTATTTCTCAATGACCCTGATTGAATGTTAATGCTTATATATTATACATTTATGTCACAGGATAATGGATGGGGTGGGGAGGGTATGCTTGTCTTTGGCATACTGACTCGATGGGCTAGCACTTTACCAAAGATTCACCTCAAGTGTGTGCTAGTACACGCCGGGCCATAATACTCACTTGTACATAACTGATATTTTTTTTAAAATAAAATTAAACAATTTTATTAACATTTTTATGGCATAAATCTTTCATTTAATTTTATTTATTTTTTAAATCATGTTTTAAAAACCAAAATCAAGAATTAATGCACAATGAAACATTTAACTGCACCATCTGCCATCATTAATGATGAAAAAAACATTTATGCTTTTTTGTCACATGAGTACCATTGCTATTTAGCATTTCGATAATTGAGAAATAGTAGAAGGTTTTATCAAATTCCAAACAATGAATTGTTAGAACTTTGGCAAATTCAATTATTTATCTGGTAAACTTGAAACTTTCTTTCTTGGATCTTTCTTTGGTTTTATTTTTTGTTTTAATAAATGTGTAATAAGTGCTAACATGAATATTGGGTCATAACAAGTACGGAAAGAAATCATTATTATCAACTTATTAAAGAGGCACTTAGGTTTTACACAACACCATTATGCATTATTTTATTCACAAGAAATTATTTAAAGGGAAAGATGCTACTGAGGAAAGTGGGAAAATTTGTATTATATACATGTATAGTCTTTACAATATTTTACAACAAACATTAAGAAATTTTCTGTGTCAAATACATGTACAGGCTTTTAATAAAAGTATACTGGAATATATTTATGAATATATTTATAAAAATGTTTTGAATGTTTTAATATTTTTTAATTAATGTTTAAATGATTTATTTGTGTCGTGTTTGTAGGTTAATGCAGTAAATTGTAGTACATGCTGGAAGATGACTTTATTTCTAGATCACAGAGAGAATGTAGATGATGTTTTAAAAGGTGTAAGTATGCCGACATGTATTATAATAGAAAAACCTTGCTAAATACTGCAGGTTCAGGGACAGATCCAGAATTTTATGAAAGGAGTGAGAGTGAGAATTTTGACAAAGATATTGCAATCATAGAAGGCTCAACCCCCAGTGGCAAGGGGCCTTGGTCAGCTTAAGATCCTCCGCCTGTCTAGGGCAGATACCTGTTGGGAATTTTTGGCCACATTTTTCTCTCTTTTGAATTTTTCAAAGGGTAGATTGCAAATCTTAAATCTACCCCTTGAATTTGCCAATGTAAGCTTAACCATTTTAGATGAATCAAATTGCTTTTTAGCTCACCTGACCGAAAGGTCATGTGAGCTTATGGCATGGCGCGGCGTGTGTATGTGCGTGCGTGTGTGCGTGCGTGTGTGCCTGCGTCGTTAACACCTATTTTCGACTTCTCCTCCAAAACTGCTGGACAGATTTCAATGATACTTGGTCAGAAGCATATATGGGCCGGTGCAATTCAGATTTGTTCATGGCATTGCCAAGGCTAAAAAAACTAGGTCAAGGTGACCTAGGGGTCCAAAAATCTTAAAAAATCTTCTTCTCTAAAACCGATGATAAGAGAAAAAATCTGATGTGATATTTGGCTTCTCTAGGGTCTTAAGCCTATAGTTTGTTCATTTCGTGAAATTTGGTCGAAAAATGGGTTACGCGTTTTTGCGTTTAATTTTAAAAATTTTGTAAAATGGCTTAAAATTGTTATAACTTGACTATTTGAACAGATATTGACATGGGGTTTTCAGTTTTGACTTTTTCTTGAAATGACCTTTAAAATAGGGTCAAGGTCACAAATCAAGGTCATGACCTTATTTGTGATTTATGCAGTTTTAGGCAATTTTCTTGCAAATTTTAAGAGATATATGAATTCAAAACATTGTTAAAATGTTCCCCATGACAAAATTGACAAAGGTACAGTAGATTCCACTTAATTGCATACCGGTTAATTGCATATTCCGGTTAATTAAATAATTTTTCTCTGCACCAAACCATTTCCTATTTTAACAATGTAAAAAATTCCGTTTATTTGCATAAACAAAAGTCTAAATTCCGCTTAATTGCATAAAAAATTCTGAAAATTATGCGATCTTGGTCTGAAGTTTCATGATTACAAAATATATTTGCCGACAATGCAAAGGTAACCTCGACAGATGTTTACATTATATAAACGTGTACAGCTAACACCAGGTGAGATATGAAGCCAGTTAATTAGTGTTCACTTTGTAGAGTAGTCATCCAATTGGTCTGTCAATACGCGTTTGTCAGGAAACGTAATTAATTATGTTAAACCAATTAAAAAGGGCTATGACAGGTGAAAAATTTGTACCCGGGTCACACAAGTTTTATAACGATTTTTTTTAACTGAAATTTATTTCCATTACATTTTCTAAACCCAGACATGGTTTTACTGGAACTTCGGTGCTGGGTTTTTCAAACAAAGATTAAATAAAGCCAAAAACATTTTTTAAATTAATGTTTTTGTTAACATGGTTAAGGAATGTGTATCATTGTATCATGTATGTACGTTGACTGTTATCCCATAGCAAGTTTAATAACGCGTATATACAGTTCTTTTTGGGTAAACTCAATCAATCATACCTCAATCAAATGCTTTATTCTTTATTTATTATTTCCTCATTAAGATAAACTGGTTGAAATCATCGTTTACGGCTGAAAAACCCTTTATGTAGCAAGTTTTGTCGGTATACAGATTCAACATCAAAGACATTTTTTCACATAAGGAAGTGACGTTTTATTCATTAATTTCATTGGATCAGACCTAGTTACACATAACAACGGGAATTTCCAATTTATGACTGATCGAATAATTGGTCAATAAACAATTAAAATATAACTTTGTATAAAATTAATAACAAGATAAGACATCTTTCAATTTATTTACACAAAATCTGTTTGAAATTTAATTTTACCGGACATCGTGCACGTTGTCAAGCAACTGGATTTTTTCTATGTCACATTTAAAAATAGATTATCGTACCGTGAAAGGGAGATAACTCGAACAGTATAACTCAGTGCCATGTGCGAACACGTGGATTTTTAAAAAGAAGTAAATAAACAAGAAATACGAATATCGCGAGTGTTAAGCAACAATGAATTAAATACCAACAGATGTTCTAGTTACATACATTTTCTAGGATTAAACACAGATCGATGGTCTGAAAGAAAAGTCCACCCATACCACATTTTGGAATCCCATGTAAATACGAGGTTTAAAACGATCAGCTAGAATTTTAAATCTTTATTTAGTAAAGAAAATATATTACAAGTCTTGAGATTTTAATTACATGTAATTAAATATTTTTTTCAATTATCTTTAATTATTTATTTTTTTATGTCAAAGGAATTACAAATTTTCTGCTGTTTCTACAGTACACCGACTTTGATGTTTACTAAAAAAAAAGACCGGGAGTATCCGTCAATCGATCAGCTAGAATTTTTAAAACATTATATACAAATTAAAAAAAATAATATTTTTTTAAATTTTTTTATTCTGAATTATTTATTTCATTTTTTAATTTCAAAGTAATAACTTATTTTCTGTTGTTTCTACAGTGTTCTATGATGCCTACACAAGTACTAAAATGGCCCCAACCCATGTATCCATCAATCAATTGTGCCCAAGGGGCATTTTCGGTTATTTGCATATTCCGCTTAATTGCATAAAATTTTCTGACACACACAGACTATGCAATTAAGCGGAATCTACTGTACCAAGTTTCGTAACTATATGATAATCCATGTATGAGTTGTTGCCCCTGAAATTTTATTTTTGGCTTATGAATACTAAAATTGTGCAATAGCTTGAAAACTTTAAGCTTTTTGTATAGGCATGTTTATTAGAATATTGTAGGTATTGATATGAAAATCATTTAGATATATGGTTCAAGGTCATATGTTGAAAGGTCAAGGTCATAGCTGCATACATGTACAGAAATTGTGAATTATCTTGAAAAATGTTAACTTTATGTATAGGCATGTATATTAGAATATTGTAGGTATTGCAACAATGATCATTTTAATATATGGTACAAGGTCATATGTTGAAAGGTCAAGGTCACAGCTGCAAAAGAAGACTTAAATTGCACATTATCTTGAAAACTATTAACTTTTTGTATAGGCATGTATATTAGAATATTGTAGGTATTGCAACAATGATCATTTTAATATATGGTACAAGGTCATATGTTGAAAGGTCAAGGTCACAGCTGCAAAAGAAGACTTAAATTGCTAATTATCTTGAAAACTATTAACTTTTTGTATAGGCATGTATATTAGAATATTGTAGGTATTGCGACAATGATCATTTTGATATATGGTACAAGGTCATATGATCAAAGGTCAAGGTCACAGCTGCAAAAGAAGACTTAAATTGCTAATTATCTTGAAAACTATTAACTTTTTGTATAGGAATATATATTAGAATATTGTAGGTATTGCGACAACAATCATTTTGATATATGGTACAAGGTCATATGTTGAAAGGTCAAGGTCACAGCTGCAAAAGAAGACTTAAATTGCTGATTATCTTGAAAACTATAAACATTTTGTACAAGCATGTTTATTAGAATATTGTACGTATTGATATTAAGACCATTTTGATATAAGGTTCAAGTTCACATGTTCAAAGGTCAAAATCATGGCTGCATAACCATATGGTTAATGATTTGGAAATTATCTATAGTACTATAGTTAAATGGTGCATATGAGCTATTATAAATGAAATGTGACTAGACATTTCTGATTAATTATTGCAGGATTTTCCAAACTTGAGGAATTTTGTGAACTTTTTGTATTTAAGTTCTTTGTAAGTTTTTGAATATTTCCTCAGGTGAGCGTTAAGGCCCATGGGCCTCTTGTTATCCTGAGTTATTGAAGTCAACTTTAAGATTGTAGGACCCTCAGTGATAAAGCAGCATAAAGTATACAGCATCTCTTACAAAATAGGCCCCAGAGGCAGATCAAGTGTGAGAAAGTTTGTCAGTTCACTTGTTAAAGAGCAACCTATTTTCTCCAGGCCTTTTGATTCTCATCAATCATCACAGAACTGTGTACTTCAATGAAAGTAAAAGAATCTTGAATCAGGGTGTAAATCACTTTTACTGCATTACTATCAACTCTTCATATATGATAACTTCAATACACCAAGAACTCGGAGTTGAAATTTATAGTGTTGTGTACCTTGAGATATGGATATTTTAACTGTGAAAAAATTGGAAGTGTAACACCTGGCTGATTTTGATTAAAAATCATAAACAATATACTTATCTTTATTTAAAATGACCAACACTATTATCATGACAAAAAAAAAAAAAAAAAAAAAAAAACAGACATTTTATCTAATTATCTTAAGATATTGAAATAAGATATTTTTTAAACCTTTTCATAAAAAAAATCTTTCTTTAAACTGCTATTAAAAAAATATTAACATTTTATTCACTGAATCTCAAAAGAAGTGCCTATTTAGCTAGCGCCATCTTGCTTTTTATGTTCATTTGTATTTGATAAATATTGATGTGTGCAGTTACATTCATGTACATGTATTTCAATATTTTTAAATAAAAAACATGGTTATTAAACATTAATATACTTGCAGGGTGATGTAGTCCGGTTGTTTCATGCTGAAGAACAGAAATTTCTTACCTGTGATGAATACAAAAAACAGCAGTATGTTTTCCTGAGAACCACCGGCAGAACATCTGCCACTGCTGCCACCAGTTCTAAAGCATTGTGGGAAGTGGAGGTAAATACTGGTCTGTTAAACAGCAAACTTGAGGCATATATAATGTTTTGACATTGTCAGTGGGTTGTTGTCAACATTAGTATTAAGTATTACAGTGAATGATTTTGGTGTGGAAATAAGAATTTGATTATAAGCACATCTTGCATTTGCCATGTATAGCACAGCATAACACAGCAAAGTCTTAACTAAGTTAACCACTATATCAACCAGCAGTCTTTATGCTGTTGAGTATTTATTATATTTTAATTATAATGTTTTCTTATGAATCAATCTTTGTTGAAAAACAAATATATGTCTATGTACACACTCAACCAATGTTTTTACCTAATTGTAATTGGTTTTTCAGCTTTTTTTGCTTTTACATTGAGTAATACCTCTAATACAGTCATGTCTAGTGTTACTTTTCTAAAGCATTGTGTAATATTTGTTCAATAGAAAATAAAGTCTATACATTTCATATTAGAACTTTGGCAGTTTATAATTTTTGACATGTTTTAATTTTCTGATCCATTATACCTATAAAATCATGAAAAAAAAAAATTCAAATTAACCACTAATATTCATTTGGGGAGGAATTGGATACATATTAAACTTTCTGTATCATATTTTAAATGTTCTACATAAAAATGATGCAATTGATGCACTTATTTCGCACTTTTTTGAGGATTTGATTATTTAACTTGATTTGTTTTGTTAGGTTGTACAACATGATTCTTGTAGGGGTGGAGCAGGTCAGTGGATGAGTTTATAATAATTTAGCTTGATTTGTTTTGTTAGGTTGTACAACATGATCCTTGTAGGGGTGGAGCAGGTCAGTGGATGAGTTTATTTAGATTTAAACATCTTGCAACTGGACAGTATTTGGCTGCAGAAGTGAGTATTGCTAGCTTGTTTCTTGCATCACACAAGAAACCTCTTGTTCAAAAGTTTTGTATTTCCCATGGATTCTAATATAATTTTCTTTCAGAGTATGACATTATTTGGTATACATCTGAAATTTTATTCACACAGCATGGATACAAATGTATCAGTTTGAGTTTTAAATTCTTATTTGTTTATGATAGTTACATGTACTTAATAATTTTTGGTCTTTCTATTATTTTGCTGATTTTGCAAGGTTTTTGGCTTGTTAATATATTTGTATATATGATTGACAACATCTATATATAGATTGACAAAGACACAAGTAATGACGCAATGAGGAACAAACTACGTGGAGCACCCACATCAGCAGTATACTGCCTTGTGTCTGTACCACACGGTCATGATGTAGCTACAATATTTGAACTGGATCCCACAACAATGACAAGAGATGCATATGTACCAAGGTAATTTGTCTAGTGTTAAGAACAAAAAACCTGAGTAGAATTATTAAGTGGTTAAACTGCCCCATGTATGATGTTAAACATAAATGTACATCTTCTTTAAGTTCATGTGACTGCCTTAACCATAAAATATAGAATTGCCTAAATAACATGCTTTTATAACTCAAAAATCCAAAATTAATATAGTTTTTCAGTCGAAAAAGAAAAGTCACTATCAAATTTATTTTTTAAGCAAGTGTTTTTATTTTATAATTTCTAAGTTGATTTTCATGAACATTATTACTCCATGTTTTATTATGATGGCTGATGAAGACATGTAATCATGAGTATACTATTCTTGTACATGTATTTTACTGAACAGGAACTCGTATGTGAGACTACATCACCTGTGTACTAACACTTGGGTACACAGTACATCAATACCTATAGATAAAGAGGAAGATCGACCAATCATGAACAAGGTTAGTCACTATAACATTATAACTGCATGCTTTCAGTAATGTTTCTGTATACCCACTGGTACATTATTTTTAGTTTTTCTATTCATTGTCCTCATCATGTTTTAAATTCAAGGTTAGATGGGATCTGTGGATACTCGTCAATTTTTAAAGTTACATAAACTTGTAAGCCTAGGCTTATCAAGGCCCTCAAAAAGTTTTATGACTGTCTCAATATTGTTTATAAGCATGATGTCACTATATCCAAAATTATCCTGAATATATTTGACATCCCATAATTCCATGTTCCTTTCATTCTCAATTTTGATTTCACATGTGGCAGGTGTAGAGAGCCAGGTACATTCCCTTCAAGAGCCCCAGCTTCACATCCCTGCTGGAAGTTCACTTGTATAATTTAATTTGTCAGTTTTCATAGTTTTGGATTGTGATTTGAGCATAAACCACTATGGTTGTGTTTGTCTGAACTGAAGGTTTGAGCATGGGCATTGATTTTACACCATGTGTAATAAGTTTGAACATTCTTTGTGCTCTTTTTACAATATCACGCTACTTCTGGTGGTAAAACAGTTCATTTATTAATAAATATTGAATTTTACATTCCTTTTTCAACTCCCTTAATATATCCTGCTCATAATAAAAGACAGATACATGTAGCTTCTTCCTCTTATTTTTAATGATTATATCAAACATATCTCATTCCTAATTTTAGCTTTCTATATAGTAGTAATTACTATCAAATATCATTGCCATAAAATGTATACTGTCAATAGTCAAGGACGAACCTCAAAGCACAGATCATAATACATAATCTCCAATATCAGATATTTCATTCTAAAAGAGGTCAAGGTCATACCTTGTTTCAAAAGTGGAATACTACAAACAAGACCTTTGTGATTGCTCAAGGCCACTTAATGTTATTATTTTGTCATACATGTGTAATCGCATGGGGAATGGTCTGCTTTTTTGTGTAGGTATTTTGAGGCAATAGTTCTTGGAAGAGAACTACAATCATCACACCTCATGTCAATTAATTGCAAATATCATACTAAAATCCTCAAGGGCTTTCATCAGTGTATCATGGGGTGCTCAACACATACAAAATTATTATTTGAAGTCAATAAAGAAAAAAAAAATGTTTTTTTCTGTAAAAATATTGTTTTTCTGTAAATAACAACAGGAACATTTTCCACAACCAGTAGAAACAATGAATCTGTATAAAGGTTAGCAGTTATCACATGGAACATTAGTGAAGCCCATTATTTTACGTTTGTATAATTTGCATGCTCAACATTTTTACTTGTCTCTAGTTGCCTGTTATAAGGTTTTAAGACATGCTGCACCATGTAATGCTTTACCTGTGTTTATTTTTGTTGTCTAAATGTTTAGTATTCCGTAAGTTGGTATCATCGTCATAAGGACAATGATGATACAAATGAAGACGAAGATGATTACCGTAAAAATTGTTTTGTGAGTATTTACTGTACACAATATATACACAATGTGCTGTCTTATCTATATAGAAATAACAACCAGGAAATTAGATTGAATGCATCAAAGGTTTGTTTTTTTCTTGAATTGAAAACAAATAACCCAAAAATTTGGACTGAGAAAATTTCATATTGTGTGTATGCGTGTGTGATTTTTTTTTGTGTGTGTGATTATAAATTACTTATAATGTTTTAAAATTTAATATGAGCTTAATGATAATTAATAAAAAGTTTGATTTTGATATTTTTATGTACTTTTTAAATTTTTCCTTTCTTTAGTAAAATATAAGGACATTATTTATTGCTATGTAATACACTTGACAAAAGATGATCGTTAAAAATTTTAGCTCAAGTTAATCACATAATCAACATCAATAACCCTCTAATAACTAATCTTTTAACTGATTTTTTAAGCTTCTTTGAACAATTCGCAGTGCTTGTGTTATACTACCAGCTTCATTACTAGTATTTGCATTGAAAGTTGTTTTTTGGTAATAAAAGTTAATTTTAAAAACTTTTTTTCATTCCTTTAGATAATTTTTTGTTAAAGAAATTTTTTTAAACTTGCTGTGTTTTCTTGTAATACAAGATAGTTTTTCTCCAGGGCTCAAAATAAGGGCGAAGTTGGGCGATAACTTCGCTCTGTTTCAAAAAACTTGGCCCTATATTTCCAAAAAAGCGAAGTCGAAGTCGCCCTCATTTTTGGAACCATTATCGGGAACTCTGTTGTGTTAAGTTATCTAATCTAACGATAAAATCCGAGGTGTTCGGCTGCTGTCAACAAGGAATTACAGGTGTCATGATGCATGTTAATTATCCTGATTGGTTGAGTAATTAGCGGATTAACACTTCACAAAAGGACTTCTTCCACGCGCCTAAGATAATGGGCAGTTAATCAAAGACGTTTTACAGCATCGATTATCTGATACAGTATTCTTTGTGTTACGGATTTTCGGCGATATTTGTATGGGATCGCGCCTGTTATTTTTCATTGAAATTGAAAGTGATTAAGACCACCGTGTTATCAAAGACAGATAACTTATTTTCAAAATAAAATCATTGTATAAACTTGAACACAAGTATCAACATCATAAAATGAGACATCACCGATGGATTTGTTTACAATGCCGCCATTTGACCAACTTATGAATTAGACAAATTTTATTGGTCAGGTCAAAGTTGAACAAAGTGATGCTTTTGGAATGTAAGGTGGTTCTTCTCTTTTCATAGATAAGACAACATCTCAAAAATTACGTTCACCGAGGAAAATTATTTTGTGAAAATATGAGTTTATTTTTAATAAAATAAACTATAAAAATTATTTTAACAATATTTTTATAATTTACTTTCACATAAAATTTATATCTGTTTAATGTTACATATGAAAAAAATTATAAACTGATTATAAACTGCTCACCTCTATTATCATTAATTATTAAAAAGAGTTCAAATACTTAAAACATAAATAAATATTTAAAATATTTATAATAGATAGATAGATAGATAGATAAATAAATAAAATTTTGAAACAAAATCAGGGCGAGATCTTGCTCCTGAAAAGTATGAGCAAAATCTTAGCCAACTTTAACATTAAGGAGCCAGTTGATGACAAACTTAAGCAAATTATTAAAGATAGCACTTTTGCTTCCAATTTCAAGTGTGCCTTGTATAAGAGGTTTATCCACTAAAAGCAGGATTTTATCAAAGTTTTTGACATGTTTTTCAAACAGTACATTAAATTATCTCATGCATATTTCTGAAGATGGACCAGCATGTTGCAATGTCTATTATGTAATACAAGACATAAAATGTTTGATCGCGACAGGACGACAGAAATTCCAATGTCGTGAATTGCGTTGCGCAAAAACTTCTCCCTGTTTTGAAAAACTTCTCCCTAACTTTGGCTGAGGGAGAAGTCACTTCTCCCTGTTTTAAAATCTAATTTGAGCCCTGTTCTCTGTAATAATTCAAGATGCCAAGGCATATGTACCATGCTATATTGTGACAAGATATATAAGTTTTTCACATTGCCAGGTGACACAAGATGTGCAAGTTTTTCACATTGTCTTGTGATACAAGATGTGTAAGTTATTCAGTCTTGTGACACAAGAAGTGTAAGTTTTTCATAGTGTCTTGTGATACAAGATGTGTAAGTTATTCAGTCTTGTGACACAAGACGTGTAAGTTTTTCATAGTGTCTTGTGATACAAGATATTTGGGATTCAACATTGTCTTATGACACAAGATGTGGAAGTTTCCAAGCAGTCTTGTGACACAAGATGTGTAGGTTTTCCACACTTCCTTATGACCTATATGTAGGTTTTTAACATTGCCTTTTGACACAAGATATTAAGATGTACCTTGCAGTCTTGTGACACAAGATGTCGGGATGAAACATGCCATCTTGTGACACAAGATGTGTAGGTTTTCAATGTAATCTTGTGACACTAGATGTTGAGATTTTTCCATTTTGTTTTGGGTTATATATTTTGTATTTCCACACTTTTTGGATTTTGTATATTCAGAGTTAAAGAAGCATGATTATGTGCAATTATATTTTTCGACATTCTTTGCTTTGGGTAGTTTTTGAAAGCATTTGCTATTTCAACTCATAGTTTTGGTGGCTATAGTTTTCTTACTTCAAACAGCTAGTGCTTGTTACCTGTGTGTTTGAGAATTTCTCAGTCTACATTTTCAGGAGTTACTAGTAGGTAAAAATTTTACCCTATAACATGTCAGTACAGTTGTATATATAAGTTAATTAGTGTAGCTTAATTCACAAATAGATTAGTTGATAATCCTATAACATAACAAATAACATTTTGGTATTACATATTTTATTTATTAAAGGTAAGATTTTTTAAATAAAATTTTTCTTGTAGTAGCTTGCTGTGTGGTCCATTGTCATTTCTTATGGAGAATATAGAATTGAATGATTTTTAGAAATAACAAATTTCATTACAATTTTTAAACAGATCAAAGTATGATAGTATAATTTTTTAGAAGCCCTTAGAGTTAGTTTTGGAAACCATTTCAGAAATTTGTGTGAAAATGAAACCAGATTGCAGCACATATATTCAAAATAATTTTTTTTAGCAGAATTAGAAACAAAATGAAGAAAGTTCAAGTATAAATTTTTTTTAACATTTTTGGTTTTATGTAATTGACAAGATTTGATAATATTTTTTGCCTAGGATAAAACATAAGCATATCAACGTCTTCAAAAAATATTATAAAATGGATTCATTATGATTTTACATGATTTCTCATTTTGTTTGAATGGAACTTTTATTTCCATTCCATATAAATCACATACATCGACAAAGTCCTATAAAAAGGACATCATTCTGTAAATTTGCCTAATAATGAACATTTTTCAACATGTTTGTTACAAAATTACAGGGCATTGAACATGCGGTTTGCTAATAGAACAAACATTTATTTTTATAAATCATAAATTAACATTGTTATATCCAAATTTCTCCATTATAACGGCACGGCTATGTATTGCATTATGGTTAGCAGTAATATTAACCAGATCATTCATGTTGCATTCTCATTATATATATCCTGTTATTTGTAGTAATTGATACTAGTATTTAACCAGAAATTTGTATTTATTTGTTGAATACATTACAGTAAAACTTGTTTTTGTTGTATGAAGAGAAAATTGAAATCCTGTTTAGACCAAAGGTTGTTTTTCCTCTCCCAATACAGGTTCATCCCATATTTAAACCCATGTTAAAAAAATTGTTGTAACCAAAATTTTACACCAGTCCATTGCTACAGATTGCAAGTTTATATTCAATGCTGATTTTGTTGTTTTTAGACAGGTTTAACTGTACAGGGTATTTTGCTTAAAGTTAATTATTTATTATCTATAATATATGTTGTATAATTGATCTTACAATTCAGTTTAATTACCCAAGATTACAGTTGGCTGATTTTTCAGATCTTAGCTATGTTTAGAACTTGATCCATTTGAATTGAATTGACTAATCTTGTCACTGATTTTAGAGCTTTATATGAAATATGTTTGGATAGTAAGTAATATATTACTGGTGAAGAGAAGTAAATTTACCTGATTTTTTCAATTTAACTTCATAAATCCAGCTAAGCTTATGACATATTGAAGCCTAGTATGTGCATGCATGCCCTACATGAATATTAATCTCTCTCTACAACCCCCAACCCCTCCACCACCCCCTGAAATCTTCAGATTAATTAGAATTATTGTCAAATACCTTTTTTGAGTTGACTAAAGTTTGTTTATGATGGTCAGTCTTGGAGCCATTTTTATTGAACATTTTCAGTGGAATATGTAAATTATTTGCTAACTTTGTCAATTTTTTGGAAATTTCTCTTTAACCACTAGGGAAATTTAAACCAAAGGTTTCTAGTTGAGTAGATTAAAATTGGTTTAAAATTACTAAATCTGGTATCCAAAATGGCTACCATGATGGCTATAGTTAAAAATAAAAAACACAGATGAAACAGATGAATGGATGTTTCATATATTTTCATGGATAGATTTTGTCCAAGTTATTCAGTATAACTATATTTAGAACTGTAATTTATTAACTGAGCACAAAGAGCACTGGAAAAAAGTTTCAAAAAAAGTATATTGTATAGTGCACTGGTAGTTTTAGATCAGTTTGCTTATTTTATTACATGCACATGTTATATGTCTGAACTCCTTTGTGCTAAAATTTGTACATACTTATTGTAATATAGTTTGCAATAATTAATTATTACACTTAACTAGCTGTTGATTTTTTTAATCTTTTATGTTTTAGTAAAATGTATAATTTAGAATGTTAAACTTTTGTGAACTAACTTAGGAAACAATATTGCTAACTGGAAAATTGAACTAACTCATATGTATATATTATATCCCAAATAATATATGTGTGTGACAGTAACCTATGTGTGTTTATATCATACAACAAAAACACATATGATCATATTTTACAACATTTAATTAATTATGGGTATGTTTGATATATGTTTACAGGTTGGATGTGCCCAGATAAAAGAAGACAAGGAAGCCTTTGCTATAGTCCCTGTATCGCCACAGGAAGTCCGAGATTTAGACTTTGCTAATGATGCTAGTAAAGTATTGGCTGACATTGCCACTAAACTTGAGCGAGCTTCCATAACACAGAATGAAAGGAGGTGAGAGATGATGGATATTAAAATGTAGTATAACTTGAAACTAAATGGCCGACATTGCCGTTAACTTGAATGGGTGTCAATGACTCGGAATGAAAGGAGGTGACCTTAATGGTCAACATAGCACTATATTATAACTTAAAATTTAACTAAAAACTAGAATTTTGTGTTCCTATTAATTGTCCATATAAATATAGATATAAACAGTAAGTCTTAGGCCTAGCTCTGTACATGGGTATAAAATTCTTAGGCCAAGCTTTGATGATACTCTTTTATTGGATCAACAAATTGTTTTGTTTGTCTGATTTTGGTGTTTGCCTTAGATGTACATTTTATGCCACAGTATAATGTTTTACTTGTATGAAGGTAGTGATTTTGATAGCCAAAGAACATGCCCGAAATTCACCATAAGTATCCAACATAAAAACATGTATGTCATATAAATTTAAATTAACTTGGAATAGCTAGAGGTTGGTAAAGTTTTTCTCTTTGTTTAAGGTTACTGGATTACAAAAGTTGATGGTCTACAAATTACATTTGATATACACATATGACATTACAAGTCTGTTTGAGATATTTTATTTATGAGAGATATTTTATTTATGAGAGATATTTTATTTATGTTTTTTTTTTCAAATTATAAATTTTAGTTATGGGTAAGTGGTTGGTAAAATTGTTGTGACTTTGTGCATGTTTGATATTAGATTTACAACTAGGCATTAGGATACACCAGAGATAGTCAGTGTTATTATGTCAAATTTCATGTTAAATATTAGATAGAAGAAAGCAGTGTTAGGGTAGGGTTTGATGAATTTCTTTGTGAGGCAAAACAAGGTACATGTATTCACAAATATGTAGTTCATCTTTTCACGATAATATACACAATGATCTTGATTTATGATGATGATTTAAAAATTGTAATATGTTGATCTATATCATGGAGAAATTCATCATATCAAAATATTTCTTGTAAGCAATACATGTACTGCTTTTCTGAATATAAAGTACAAATTATAGGGACACTGACTTATTGCTTTATTTTCACAAACTTAATCAAAATGTTAAGAAGGTCAAAATATGACATTATAAGCAAATTATAAAGTAATTTATTTTACAATTTTGAAAATAGAAATGTAACCTCAAACCGATATGGCAATTTGGGCATTTGTGATTTCCTCGAAAACAATTACTTTTTCGAACCACTTATATATTGTGAATAAGATTTCTCAATTATATTAAACTTGAGTGAACTTTGAAAAAGTTTACTTAATCAGGGTTTAAAATTTGCATGCTGTTAAAAAAGTTTTGAAAATGATAAATATGTATCAAAATTTTTAAAAATGTATTTGGATACTCCAGTTATTATAACACTCTGAAAATAAATCTATTTATAATAACCTCTATAGCTTTTATAGGACAGCTTTGTAGAATAACAATAATAGATATTATACTTATAACTTATATACAGATTGGTTACTCAGTTACTGTCGGATCTGATATACTTTGTGGCGATGGTTGAGTCACAGAATACAGGAACTGACCCATTACGTATTGAACTAGCCAAACCAAAAGACTGCAGGGACAGACAAAAGTTACTTAGAGAACAGAATATTTTGAAACAGGTATGGATTAATAATGACTGTTTTTTTATTAACAATAAAATGTTGGTTAAATCAGAAAAGTTATTTTTTAAAATTTATGTTATAGCACATTGATATAGAGGTTTAAAAAAATCTCAGTTTCTATGGTATTTTTGATTTGTATCACATGTTGAGTGGTTTATAAAATAAAATTAGTTTTAGCTTTACCATAAAAGTTGAAAAGTGATGATAACCCTTTTTAAAAATTGTCTTTATTTGAGCTTACAATTTGACAGATATCAACAACAAAAAGCCTTTAAATTTCAGTATAACTTCATAATTCCAAAGTTTACCTTTACCATTTATTTTTCAGGTGTTTCAAATATTGAAGGCTCCATTTTCTGGACAACAACCATTCCTTAAAATGGAAGAATTGGCTCACAAGATACATACACCATTTAGACAAATATGCAAATTATGTTATCACCTTTTACGATTATCTCAACAGGACTATCGTAAAAATCAGGTCAGTGGCCCTTTCAAGACACATGAAAAAATTTACAATTCATTCAACAAAAGAAGCTATGGAGCTTGTTATTTTTGTACTCTGCAGTAATTTCAATGACTAGGTATGTGATAAAAACTTACAAGATAGTTTTGCACTGGATGATTTACTCATTACTATGAGAAATGTGACAAAATTTCCGGAATATATCTAGCATTCTCAGTAAGTAAATGAAAATCTGCTCAAAGGAAAAATATTGGAGTTATATCCCAGAGGTTTTCAAAGTAGTGTCCTAAATTTATAAAAATATAAGTAAATCTTAAAAAGCTTATAACAGCATATGTTAACATTGCAGTGGAAAAGTTTTGAACAGAAGGCAGATGAAAAGAATGTATTACACTCGATCTCAACATTAACTCTTGTTTGTAGGGAAACATTTATTTGAGCCCTCAAGGATTCAATAAAAAAAAAGGAGGTGGGATTCCAAGACAGTATCTGAAACCTACATATAATAAACTAATCTGTTATTATTAATACGTGCTGAGATTTAGATCATCGTCTTAGTAACTCCATAGAACATAAAATCATTTTGAATAGATTATAACTTGACAACATTACATTTATTAATTTTTCTGTTTTTTGTCATTGATTACAGGAGTACATTGCAAAACATTTTGCCTTTATGCAGAAACAAATAGGTTATGATGTTTTAGCAGAAGAAACTATAACAGCTCTGCTCAACAATAACAGAAAATTATTGGAAAAACATATCACTAAAGAAGAAATAGAAACATTTGTTAGCTTAGTTAGGAAAAACAAAAAACCGAGGTAAAGTATAACCAGAAAAAAACAACAACAGGTATATGATAGCAAAAATACCACACAAACAAGCCTAAATTAAGCCCAGTTAAAAATCAAAACCCAAGTGAACTGATTTAAATACTGTAAAACACTTTATTTTCGCGAGCATTTTATTTTCACCAATTTAGCTAGGCAAGAGATTTTCACGAAAATAAAGTGTCGTGAGTTAAAGTTGCATCTTTGTGATTTGATGAACGGATCCACACATTCCAACTGATCATCCTTATTTTCAATATTATTGGGATTCAGGAGACACGGAACAGTAGGTTTTGGTAGTTTCCCTGATTTTAGCCAAGCATACATGTTTGCACTAAGAGAATTTATTACCAAATGATTTAAAATTACACCTGTAATTCAGGTAAGCTTTAGAGTACTGATCAGCTTGGCAGTAAACAAAAACAAGTTGATTACTTATCGACTTTTATTCATAAAGATAGGTTACAATAAGTTGTCTAATCTATCAGGTATATTTATCAACAGGTAATCTTAATATTTTTTATATCGGTTTCAAATTTACCGGCACCAGGCGGGAAGTTATGTTTATTTATTTTTGATGGAAATCGGGAATATAAAAGTTTGCAAACTGATTCTAAAAAGCAAATTGCAAAAATGTTGCCAAAATAAAGTGTTTTACAATAATAAGTTTTAGTAGATCTGTAAGTCTTTCAAACATTTTTATGTTTTATGTAATAAATGTTTTGAAATATGTGATTCAGAATTTCCTTGATATTGGTTTTTGTTGAGCCTGGCATTGCCATAAGGCTTAGGAGTTACTTTTGTTGTGTTGTTGTAGGTGGCTGTGTTGTGTCAAAATGTGAAAGTTTATGTAAAAGTCCATACAAATGTTAAATAATATTACAATAAACCTGAATCTTAAAAAATTATTTTCTACTTGATCAAAAACTAACCAGACGAGACATTTTATTCTGTGGAATTCTTGATATATATTTGATATTACACTAATTTTGAGAAGAATATGCTTTACATAGATGATATCATTTTATGTTTTATTTCAAGTTCATGTATGCTGTATGCTTTGAAGAATTTTGATTAGTTCAAAATGTGTCCTGACATTTTACATAAAAAAAAGTCTTTACCAATTTCCAAAATCGGAACTCGGACTAATTGTTAGAGTGAACATTTATAGAATGCCCCTTAGTTTTGAAGGTTTGTGTTTTTGTCAAAAAAAGTTGTGACATTTTGCATTAAAAAAATCTTTTACAACTTTAAAGCTGCATTAAGTTTTAAAAAATTAAAACGGTGCTGATTTAATTAATGATGTTCCTAATGAACAGTGAAATGTTTGGTTCAACGATAAAAGCTAGAATAAACACAGAAACAACAATAATTTCCCAGCGAGATGTAGCATGTGGAATCTAATATTAGAACATGGTTACGTCATAAAAAAAAACCGGGTCATTTAAACACAACTTACAATATGGTAAAGTATGATAAATTAAACACAGAACTTCATTGAATTTGTCATTTGTGACTTAGTAAGAGATACATAACACCATTGCGAATACATCTGATGGACAATTAATACAATTTGTCAGGTTTCATTTTTGATTCATTGGATTTCCCATACATACGTGCACATACTCCAAGCTCATAATAATCATCGTTAAACATTGACCAACCCGTTAGAGGATTCAGTTTATTTACAGCTAATAGGAATGAAATTTTAGAAAATGAATCTCATGGATCGTGATTAAAAGTTATTTATTTTTTAAAAATTTTATTTTTAGAAAATCAAAAAAATTCAGAAAATTGAAAAACTTAATGCAGCTTTAAGACTGAACTAATGTCATCAGAGTATCCATTTATAGAATTGATATTCACTATGATTGATACATGTTTGTTATTTATTTGTTTATTTTCAGGTTTTTGGATTATTTGTATGTGTTATGTGTATCTAATGGTATAGCGATTCCCGCTACACAAGAACTTATATGTAACTCTTTACTCAGTGACGAAAATCAGGATATACTGATAGAAACAAGGTACAATCTTGTCTGTGATAATTGTGTTTCAGTATTTTTTCATTTACAAAACGTATCTTTAACTTAATATACTTGTACAATAATTTCTGCATTTTTTGTCAATTTTTGTCATGGAAATTCCTTGTCATAAATTCTATATGAATGAGCATGATAAAAATTAATGTGACTGTTGTATGTTACTCTCTGATAATAAAGAGGAAAATGCAGTTTTGTTTCCATGGTGTATTCATTTTTGTTGCATATGTATGCATGTTAATGTATTTTATTTATTGTAAGTTTAGTAACCATGGAAACAGATAACTTCAATGCCATGGATACTAGAGGTCTAACAGTGTTGATAATGTTACAAATTTTATGAATTTAAACCCATATACTAATCAAGTGAAAACTAAACTTGTATTAATTCATTGGTTGGTTTGTATTAAACAGAGTACATAAATTTGAAAACAAAATCCAACAAAAAAGGTAACAGGAACAAAAAGCTTGATTAGTTTGACCTTGACATTTTGACCTTTTATCTGAATATCAGAAAGGTGTATTGTGACTGGCTGATTTAGGAAAGCCATAACATGTTTCCATATTTATCCAATTACAAATTTGATTTGTTTTATTTTGAAGTTAATGTCTCCTAGATTATACAAAGCCCATTTATTAATATATATGGTATTCATATTCAAGGTAAAATGTCATGCATAAACTGACCAAGCTATACTATAATCTACAGTTGAATCTTGTTATTTGAAACTCCATAGGGATGTGAAAAAAGTTTGATTTATTGAATATCATTGAAGATGGAACAGCAATCAAAATTTGATATATTGGGGAGGGGGGGGATAATTCAAACATATTTTGAACTTTTTTTACCACTCTAAAATCACTTGGCTGTTCCATCTGGAATGAGCCATGAGGTCAGTTTCAGATATAAGTCATTGCAAATATGATACATTTTTGCCAAGATCACAACAATAGTTCGCATTAAAAAAAAGATTTTATACTTTTTCAAAGCTATCTTAGTTCTAGTTCACTAAAAAATTGAAGTACAGCTCACTAACATTATTTTCATTGAAATTTTATTCACAGGAACAAAATGTCATATGACTTATCTGAAAATTTGAATTAACAACACTTCTGCCTGACATTTTGGTCTTTTTTAAAATTTGAGAATCTGATATAACATAGTTTGAGATAATAGAATTCAACTGAATGTAAAGTTTCCAATGATCACTCTTCTGCAGTAATATTACTTTTAAAATTCTAACTGTATAAATTGTATCATACATGTATAATAATTATTATGATATATGATCTAGTAGAGTTCTCTACAATGAGTTTTAACTTTGAACACATATTTTATATCTCTCATTTACAAATTAAGCCCCATCCACTTGTACTGGTATAAGAAAACTTTCAACAGGAAACTCATGGAACATTGTCATTTATATAGAAGATTAAAACACAAGAAAAGGACTTCATGTGGCATTTACAATTGAATCTTATTTACATTGACTTCTTAATCCCAAGAATTTTGAAAACAATAAGAATGTTACAGATTTTCCAAGAAAAATATTTATTTTTGGATATTTGCCCTAAGTAAAATTTCCTTTAAGGATATTTGCTTATTTTTCAGAAAATTTTAACTTGCCATTGAAACAATTTCAAATTTTTTGATATTATTTTTGTAGCATGACTATTATTTTCCTTTCAAGAGTTTAGCATGGGGCCTTGCCAGGGTTCAAATCTAGGATTCTTTGAGTCATGTCTGCAACCTGAACTACTCAGTCATGTGTTTTACCATCTATAAAATTTCTGTCCTTGAAACATTTAATTTAGATGTGGTATTTTCTTACATAACTTTGGTTTTTACTGATTTTATTGCTAAAAATAACTGAAAAAAACCTGATGCTGGTATATTTTGATATATTATAATAATCTTTATTCTGATCATTAATTATATAGGTAGTTCTTTATATATTAAGCATGAAGTGGCCAGATTCTTTATTGCTAATAAATATATGTAAATTTACAAATCACTCTTATATATATTGTATAGTTTACTTGTGTTACAGCTGTGGGTTGGCAAAGTGTTTATAAAATCCATAATTCAGTACACTATGTTTTACATGTTTGTAGAAGTAGAAAGAGAGTCAAAATTTACTGATAAAGCATTCTTACTTGTGGAAACAAGATTTAATCCAATATCAGAGAAATCAACAAAGTTGGAATCTTTAAAACAATGTCATCATTTGACTCTCTTTGAACTTAAACTTGTGTTACTATGACCTGTTTGTAAACACTTTGTAATCTACTTTCATGGCTATTATAAGAAAAAAATTTCTGAGTGAGTTAAAGCACCCATAATATCACTTCTATTCTCCCTTTCTGCACCTATAGAATAGGCACATACTTATCAAAATGTACATTGTATATTTATCATAAATATTGGACTTTTTATACGAGTTTTAAATACTTGTTGACATCATAATGTTGTTTTACCAAGATTACTATATTTGCTGATTCTCCATTTTTTTTATTATATCTGAAACAAAATATTTTAAGAGCATTTTGTGGTTGTTCAACCTATTTCTTTTAAAATAAATGTTTAGATGAAAATATGGTTTGCAAACTAACTCAGACTAACTCTGCATCAATACAATGATTCAAAACAATATGTACTTTATTCCACTTCAAGAATTCATTAACTCTACCATCTTCTTCTTCTTCTTCTTCTTCTTCTTCTTCTTCTTCTTCTTCTTCTTCTTCTTCTTCTTTTACTTCCTAATACTGAGTAGGATCCTTCATATGGTGTCTTAACTCATGGCATTCTAAATGAGAATGTTTTCTATTGTGAAAAATAGGTAACACATAAGTTTCTATTTGCTGACTCGATAGGGTCAATTTTGCTGTTAGGTTTTGGTACTTTTCAGGTGGCTATGACTAGATATATCAATACACATATTTCTTGTTTTTATCTTCTTTATTTTCCATCATATTGTATAATTATTATGTACAGATTAGAAAAAACTCAGATGGAAGTAGAAATGGAGGTAGAAAGCCCTGATGGAACCCCAGCATCAGAACCGATTGTCACCATTGAAGAAGTTGAGGAGGTAATGCTTATCTGGGATAAGGGTAACAAACAGAAGAGTATCAGGGAACTAGCTGAGAGTACTGCCGACTTTGATCAGGGAGCAGGACACCAGTTAGCACAACAGGAAGTAGCTGATGACATGGCTATCCTAGAATATTATAGGTATTGATATGTGATATACAAAGATTTTTTTCTAAGGCTGTGTACATAACTCATTACAACTCTGCAGGAATTTCATGAAGCTTGTTGCAAATCATTCTGCATACAAAACACTCAACCATGAAATGAAAATGTCTTGATATTTCTTGTACTATATGTTATTCTCACTTTAAAAAGAAATAAAAACAAATTGTAAGTTAGTGCATTCCAGAAAGGTATCTCATCTAATTAGTTTTGATTTGATTCTGTAAAATTAATTACTCCAAAGTCTTGAAATGAAGGAGAAGTAATCTGATAAATCAAGTAAATTTCAAATTTTAATCAGAATAGTCCCTTAGTATACTGGATAGAGAGAAAACCTTATTTCTGGTTGTAATGGAAATGGTTATATACAAGTTACTGGTATTGCTTACTTTGGAATGACCCAGCCAGAGTTTAATATAATTTTATCTCTTGTAAGTTGTAGATTCTGTTGATTCAGGCACTGACGTGCTCCTTACTAGAGTTATCTTGAGGAAATAGTATATAGGTTTATTCAAGAATGTTTTGGCTATATATCTTACATTAACATATTTTTACATACATATTACTTTTTTTTTTTCAGACACCAGTTGGATTTGTTTTCACACATGTGCCTTGACAGACAGTACCTTGCCATAAATAAGTTATCACCTCAGTTAGATATAGATCTGATACTAAGGTATATAGTCAGCTGTTTGTTTTATATCTATCCACATGTCCACATCAGCTTTGTCACACACCAATATTGTTTGGGTTGCTGTTGACTAGGTTTTTGGTTACAGGTTTAACGAAGGGGGAGTGTTGAGTAATGGTGTTTTATGCTCTAGTCAAGTTTTTTTTCTGTGTTCTGAAAGCATGTGCTTTAGCTCAGTCAGTCACCAATGGCCCTGACAATGAATTAAAGATATTTCAAGGGAATAGATGCACAGGCTAATGTAACTGTTCTTCAGAGAATTATCGTTTATAAAAATTTAACTCATTCATTGTGTCAAACTGAAAATCTTTTTCATGTTTGTAACATTTTAGCATTTTACAAGCGACTAGATGCCCAAAGAATTGCAGTAAAGAACATGGTACTTTTGAACAATTTTTCTCCATTAAAGATTCAATTCTTTTGTACTTGCTTTAGAATATGTTCATTCTCTACAAAATGTACATTATTTTCACACAAATATATCCCTTTTTAAGGTGTTTTTAAAATGAGGCATTGATGCACAGCAGGAGAATATCATCTACCGGTATTTGCTTTTTGGGTTCTGTTATAGGTGTATAGGTATTGCTGTATGGCATGAGAGAGTAATTTTTTCACTTTATGTAACATAGCAGGCATCTTCTATTGTAGATGTGTGTCAGATGAGGTATTGCCATATGATTTGAGAGCATCATTTTGTCGCCTTATGTTACATATGCATGTAGACCGAGACCCTCAGGAAATTGTTAAACCAGTAAAGTATGCCAGGTTGTGGTCTGAAATTCCAACACAGATTTCTATAGAAGAGTAAGTCTTTGTTAAAAGAATGACAGGTTTATAATGTACCAGTATTGTTAGTTTTTCATTGCAATTTTTTTTTAATCAGCTTCACTGACAAGTGTTTGATTCATTAAACAATTAAAGGGAGTTATGTCATTTAGAAAGAAAATGATGATTCATTGCCGTAATAGAACAGAGGCTTCACATACAGTAGAATCTCATTATCTCGAACTCCAAGGGGAAATGCAAAAAGTTTTACTTATCCGGAGTTCAAGATAAATGATGTTAAATACAGCAAAGAAAAGGAGTTCAAGATAAACGATGTTAAATACAGCAAAGAAAAGGAGTTCAAGATAAACGATGTTAAATACAGCAAAGAAAAGGAAATAACTTGTACACCCATATCAGAAGTCACTTCCGGTTTATCTTGTGAAACTGTAGTATCACCGTTTTATTATTATGTAATATGCATTTTGTAATACATGTATAAGATTTTCTTCGTTTACTCAAGATCTGTCAATAACTTAATGCACGGTGGTATTTTAAAGACAAACAGTGGTTTCCGCTTTGGTCCTCATACTGGTTTCGCCTTTTGTACATTAATAAAACCAAGCTTCTGGTTATTTTGATAAGTGTTTACATCACACAACAACGATGTCAAGCTTGGCAGTAATTAAAATACCCGCTAATCTACTTGATGTTTTAACTGTTAATGCAACGCATATTAATTATAAGATTAAGGAAATCGGGAGGTCAGTGCAGTTTGATAATAATGATTGCATTGATTTGACAGCCAAAAAGTCTTTCTGAGTTAACAAATTTAATTTTCTTAAATTTTTTGTTGAGTCAACAAATGTATTTTTATAGGATTTTCATTCAAGGGGACGAAAAAATTGTTTGACATATCCGGAAATTCGAGATATCCGAGTTCAAGATAACCAGATTTATTTCTGTTTAATTCGAGATATCCGTTTTCAAGATAACGAGATTCAACTGTATGTGATATTTGTCTTTTATCAAACTTTCACAAAATTTTATACTGTTAAATATTTTTATAAGTAAATCATTTTAGCAAAATATAAAAAAAAATAACCAAGATAAAATTACTTTTTATGTCCTTTTCAAAGAAAGTTATCTCTAAAAATTAAAATACATATCATTTTAATGATTAAAAAAAAAAAAAAAAAAAAAAAAAAAAAGAGAAAATAAAAAATAAAAATAATAACAGAAATGTATTGAATTAACTAATTTACATTTATTTACTTAGTTTACAAGTCTAACTTTACTATATATTTTATACAAATACATTGTATTTGAATTGTGTTCTATATCAAGTATAGTCTAGATATTAGCATGTTTTAATTTGAAACTTTTTTTTTAGTTTATTAATTTATTATTTTCATTCAGTAACTTTATTAAAACTTTATTTTTAAATTATGCATGTTATTAGAATGAAATATATATACATGTATTCAACTAAATTGAGTAGACCTTATTGCTGTTACACAGATTTCACTTTACTTTAGTTGTTAGTTTAACTGTAAATATAGTATGAATTTTAATATGGTCTATATTTTTTGTCAACAATATTTTTTTCATCGCTTTTCATCATTTGGAAAGATTGCTTTAATATTTTGCGTCAGAGTGAAATATTTTTTCAAAAATATTTTTTTCATCACTTTTCATTATTTGGAACGACTACATCATTTTTTGCATCAGAGTGAAATGGAGCAGTTGTGTTTTTATTATATCACAGCAGCTCAGGAATGGTGGAAGAAACCAGAGTGATAAAAAAATACCAATAAACTTAAACAGGGGAAATGAAATATTTTCTTACCTAAGATCTGCCAAACTGGGATTTGAACTAGGCAGTGAGAGGCATTGCGATGCAAAAACATGCCCTTTAAACTGCTTGGCCTTGGAGGCCTAAATTTTTGTATTGTATATTTTTGTAATGTTAGAAGAAATTTAAAAAATTTAGTGATCAGTTAAATTTTTTAAACCAATTTTTGTCAGGTTGGAGGTTCTTTGTGTGACAGCCATACAATATCATGTACATGTATCAAGGAAAGGTTTCCAAATGGGACTAATATATATACATTTTGTATAAAGTTTATTGTTAAGCTTTTCTTTTGAATATTGTTTTACAAAAAAAAAAGAAACTTTTCTAGCCCCTAAACCAGTAAAGTAGTAAAACTGTATGATTCTTAAAATTTAGTTGAACATTTGAAGTCTTTCTTTTTTTACAGATTCTTTAGAAATTGTCTTTTTTTAAATAAAAAGTATACTTTTTAAACAGAACGCCAGCAGAGTTTAGCTTTATTGGGATCACCCAGCTTTATTTATACTGTGTTAATGCAAAGTTCTGTTAATAAAGTTCAGTTTTTTAAGTGTTTTTACAGAAGTCGATGTTTATATCATGTTGACATTATGGATTATTTCAGATATGATAATACAAAAGACAATGAGAAGTATGAGTTCTGAGAGTTTTGTCCTTGTTTTATCATACTAATGTATACCACACCGTCACCCCCTCAATCTCTGTGTTAGTTATAACCCCTATACCTATATATATATATATATAACAAAACCTCAATTACATCAGTCTTGCTAACAAAGCATATATTAAACTTTATGTTTCTTTTTAAAGACTTGATTGTAAGTGTATTTTATATATATATATATGTATCATTGTAGCATGATGTAGAGAGTAGGATTTTGATTTAATTCTTTCACCCTGACTGATAAATGGTACAACCCAAAATCACAGAACTGAAATAAATTATTTTAAATTCAGGGGTGAAAGGGTTATGAACAGTTCTTTTTACCAGACTCAAATACTTTTTTATATACAATCTTCATATATGTAAATATCTCTTTCTATTGATGCTGTACCTAGCAAGTTAACACATTTTCTATGAAAATCAGTATATTTTTTTTAGAATTTGAATTTCAGAACATTATGTGACATGTCTTTGGATGTTCATTAAATATAACAGCTTCCCACGAACAGTAAAAGGGAGCTGAGTTTGTGTGACATGTCTATAGAAGTTCATTAAAATGTAATAGCTTCCCACGAACAGTATTGGGGGCTGAACAATACATATATATGGATAAACTTCATTGCCATTTACCAGTAGCTAAAAAGTCATTTTCAAACCATGTAGATAAGTTAATTCTGATGTAACATCTCTTTTCTGTATTTACAGTATGATATGATATTGGTTTTATTTCTGTTTGATTCAAGCACTCATGCTGTGTAATTCAGGTCTGGCATAGCACTAGTCTTCCAAGGTTTTTTGATGTGAAAATCACAAAATTGTGCATCATATCATATACTTTTGTGACTTGTACATTTTGCCCAAGCTAATAAACAACTAAGTACTGTATACACCAACTTAGTTTGAAAATAAAATGCAGAGCTAAAATCCTAATTGGGATTTTACATGTGCTGCTCTAAATTTTAAAGTATGTGGTTGAAAATCATTAGAGTTAGAAAAATCAGACTGTATAACCAATAGTACTCAGACAACAACATTCTTCAGACTGGATAGATCAAAATTGTCTGACATAAGGGATACTTAATCAAAATACAGCAAATAAAAAAAAAACAATTACAGTACATGGTTAGTTAGAGTTACTCTTTGTAATAAATATCATATCTACTTCTGATTATACAAAAACAGGTATTACTTATCCTAATCCTGCATTATTTTTTCAAAATATTTTTTTAAAAAGGCCAGCACACTTTTTCTTCACACTAACATGTAGAGTCTAATGTCACTGTTGCTAATCAGTTATGTGTTTGTTTAAAGACATATGTGTGATTTTCATTTTCATTTTTTTTTTTTTTTTTTTTTTTTTTTTTTTGTATGATACTTGTTTTCAAAATGAGGATTTTTTGAAGAATGCATGGTGTGCTTATAGCATCAAGGTTGATGTTTTATTCCCCAATATATGTCAAAGATGTGATGAAAATGAAGTTGGACAAAGCTGTGTCATAAAAATTGTTCCTATTTTTGTGTCATTGAGTTCATTGTGTTTGACTTTTCTTAGGTAGCATGAAGGGACATATCAATACACAAGTACATGTACTAGTATTAGGGATGTGAAAAGGAAACAGAGAGATGTCATAAAAGTTACATATCACAGTGACAAGCTCAGTAGACAGCTCTCTGAGACAAAATAGATATATAATATAGTGAAGTCTGAAATCTCTGACAATATATACACTCAGTAGTGAAGTTGGAAATCTCTGACAATATATACACTCAGTAGTGAAGTCGGAAATCTCTGACAATATATACACTCAGTAGTGAAGTCTGAAATCTCTGACAATATATACACTCAGTAGTGAAGTCGGAAATCTCTGACAATATATACACTTAGTAGTTAAGTTTGAAATCTCAGTGACAATATATACATTCAGTAGTAAAGTCTGAAATCTCATTGACAATATATACACTGAATAGTGAAGTCAGAAATCTAAGTGACAATATATACACTCAGTAGTGAGGTCTGAAATCTCAGTGAAAATATATACATTCAGTAGTGAGGTCTGAAATCTCAGTGACAATATATACACTGAATAGTGAAGTCAGAAATCTTAGTGAAAATATATACACTCAGTAGTAAAGTTTAAAATCTCAGTGAAAATATATACACTCAGTAGTGAGGTCAGAAATCTCATTGACAATATATACATTCAGTAGTGAGGTCAGAAATCTCAGTGAAAATATATACACTCAGTAGTAAAGTCTGAAATCTCAGTGACAATATATACACTTAGTAATTAAGTCAGAAATCTCAGTGACAATATATACACTCGGTAGTGAAGTCTGAAATCTCAGTGAAAGTATATACATTCAGTAGTAAAGTCTTGAAACTTTTAGACCAAAATTATCAATTGTAGTGAAATAAAAAATACAAAAATATAAGAAACAAATTTTTGAACACTCAAAATGAAAGTCAACAGTCTCGGAGACAAAAAAAAAAGGTAACAGATTGTAAGTACTTTCAGTGGTGAAATCAGTGATCTTGGTGACAAAATCTATATGATAAATGAAGGAAGAAATCTTAAAGAGAAAAAAATATACACTTGGTGAAGTAAAAAATCTCTGTGACAATAATGTTAATATACACTAAATGAAGATAGAAATCTTTAAGATAATAAATATGAATACTCAGTAGTTATATCAGAAATCTAGGAAAAAATAATAATGTATACACACACTGTAGTGAATTGAAAGCAACAAAAATATATAAATGTGTATATTTAGTAGTGACAACAGAAATCTAGGAGAAAAAAATATATGTACAGTCTCACAGTATCCAAAGACAAAAACTATCTGCTGTAGTGAAGTTTAAAACTACAGAATATACATATGCAATCAGTAGTAAAATTAGAAATCTGGGAGACAAAATATATACACCCAGTAGTGAAATTAGCAATCTCTCAGACCAAATATATATATACTCACTAGTGACATCAGAAATCTAGGACAAAAATTATACATTATTATAATGTTATACATACTGAAGTGAAGTGAAAAACACACACACACACACACACACACACACACACACACACACACACATATATATATAGTAGTGATGACAGAGATCTTAGGAGTAAAATCTATATGCACAGTCTTGTAGTCTCTAAGGCAATAATTATCTATTGTAGTGAAGTTTAAAATCTCAGAGACTAAATATACATACAGTCAGTTGTGAAGTCAGAAATCTAGGGATAAAATACATATATACACCCAGTAGTGAAGTCTAAAATCTTAAGAGACAAAATACTATGTTTAACTGATAAAGAAATCAGAGCTAATTTTTATCTTATAGTGCCAGTAAACTGTTTCCTTATATTTAACAATGATTACAAGTTTATCTAGCTGCCAGTATAAACTTCTATATTCCTTATATGATAAAATGTAATTTTTAAAAATCCTGTAGATCTCTACTCGTAGTCGTCTTTCTGCAAATATTTTATATGCCTCGTTTTTTCTTTTAAAAGTTCAGTGTATAAGTTGTTTAATGTTCACTAATAACTGAAGTGTTTTACAAGTATTTTTATAATGGTAAAATGAAGTGTTAGCAAATGTAAAGTAATTAACAACATAAGTAGAATAAATTTGAAGTTTTAAAATATTACATATGTACATTTTTTTTTTTTTTTTTGTATTTTCTCATACAGTAATAAAATAAATTACCTTTCCTATGTCAAGGAAAGTTCAAATTAGATATAGGAGTGGTTGTAAGTTTAAATAAATTTGTTTGTCTCTGAAATCAGGATTTATTCAAAATGGTCACTGATAGAAGAGAACATTAAATTTTACAGTATCAATTCTAGAACCCCACAAGGAGTAATTACACATAAGGGAAGTAACTCATTCCTGATATGTATACACAATATATATACAACCTGTGAGAGTTTTAACACTTTCTCTGCCATTCACCTTAAGGAAGTATCTGTATGTGCAAGATTTCTGAAAATTTATACCAGTTACAATGCAACATGATTGTATCTGATTTGTTTGTAATTTTCATAATTCTGTCACAACCAGTTTTTAAACTCCACATATAAAATATCAGAATACAATACCACTCTTAATGTCGGCTTTAAGATTCAAACAAGAACATATGAGTTGTCTCTGTTTAAATGTTGCATGTCATGGTAAAGTTAATTGAGAAATTTTCATGTTTGTTTAATTTTTGTGTGAATTTGTAAGAGTAATAAGATTGGAAATAAAACTTTACAAATATTTTATGTAATATTAATTATTTGCATTTGCACTGACCATCATCCATTGATGATATAATATTTGGACATTTTATAACAATTCTCTAAATTTTCTAATTTCTTGAATCTGAATTATTACTAGAGGTGCTAGTGACATTGCAAAGTAAATACACATACAGCTGGCACTTACAGTAACTGATATATTTATTAAATAAAGACACTACTGGCAGAGAAAGTGTTAGCAGTATGGTAATTTAGAATAAAATTTTGAACAATAGTTTCATTGACCACTGGTCTGTAGTGACCAACCATTGTTTTAAAGTTCTTTTGTTTCCTATTTTATACTGTCTTATATATATATTTTTTCAGCTACGAATCAAGTATTGGTAAAGATTTAGAGAAGGAGAAAGTTAAACCCAGATTTTCTGCCACAATCATGTTTGTAGAAGATTATCTATGTAATGTAGTCAATCAAGAGGGCTCATTTGCAGATAAAAAACAAAACAAACTTACATATCAGGTACATTTATTATTTTATCATAAAAAAAACATGGCCTCAGTTTCACAATCATTCTTTTACTAAGAGTAAAAGTACTTATCTTAAATTTAGAAAGAATTGGTTGTCCCTTTTTGATTTGCAAGTAAACAATTTTGACAAAACATCTATAAATACGTTGTCATATTTTCTTTTTTTGATGTATATATTTCATATTTTTTATTACCAGGTTGTGAACTTAGCGAAGCAGCTGATTTATTTTGGATTTTATTCCTTTAGTGATTTGTTACGTTTAACAAAGACATTATTAAAAATATTGGATTACGTTCCAGAAAAAGAAATTGTGCCTCGACATCAAGTGTCAAAAACAGAAACTGGTAAATAAATATAAATTCTATAACTCTGTTAAATTTAGAGATTTTTATATCTACTTAAATTTTATTTTTGGGTTATTTCTCTCTAATTAAAAAAAAAAATACAATTATGAAAGTCAAAAGGGAAAATAAAAGTACAAGAACAAATTTGTATATTTTAAATACATGTGATTAAAATTTATTTGTAAAGTTTGACATTCAATCTTGTGATTGTCTTATCTTGTGAGTTATTTGTGAGTTGAGTTTGAGTAGGGAAAAGTTTATTCAACAAGCATAATGTTTGTAAAACTTGTTATCCTAAACAATCGAACCAAAAGTTGGAGACAAACAGATCTGTGAATATTGGACAAAAAATATTGTTCTACCCTTAAGCCAATCAGTCCAAATCTCACCTTTCTAGAGCACCTGGACTCACTTTCCAGGTGGACAATCACATGTTTTAACTTAATTAGGCAGTTTTCATAGTTTTGTTGAGAGTAAAGTACTAAAGAAAACCACTTTGACAAGAGAAAAAGACAAACTTTCTAACACTAGGATCTGCCTAAGAGGTTTTTCTAACCTAGGCAGTGAAATACACTGCAATCTGTAAGCACACACTTTAGACCTCTCATTCACTGAAGCCCGCAATGGTTGGAAACAAATATAGCTGTGAGTATCAGACAGAAAATTTTGTACTTTTCTTAAGTAAATCGATCCAAACACTCTAATGAAATTTGAATCTAGAAGTTTTAGAAGTAACATAATGAAATATTTGTTGATTTATTTTCAGAACAAGATAAATTAGTAGATGTTATGCCGTCAAAGAAATCGTTAGAGGACATAGATACATTAGTGATGGATACAAAACTCACAATTATAGAAATATTAAAGGTAGTACAATATTATTTATTACTTTCTATCATATAACTATTGTAAAAGTAAAAGTAAAAGATTTTGTGCCATGAAATTTTAATATATCTCTCTGATCACATGACTTCCTAGGATAATACAATTGTCGTCATTTATTTGGCTGTACAAGTGACCGGACATAATGTTATATGTGGCAGCACTTAAATTCCTTTAAGTTTTGTTAGCAAAGTAAAATTCAAAATCAAATTAAACATTGAATCATCTAAGATTGACATTTTAATGCAATAATTTTCTTTGCCATGTAAAGTGAAAAAACATCAGTATGCTTTGCATGGCATTGGAAGTTACAGCACTATTAACTCCATGTCTTAGCTGTTCAATGGTTAAGTATCTGAAAGACCTTCATTTCCTAAAAGCTGCAATAATGTCAATGCCACTTTCAACAAGGATCATTTATATTTGTGTATGTGATGATTTGAGAAGTAAGCAGTTATTTACACATATAATAGATTGTATACATAGAACTACAATGATATATGTGTGAGAGCCAGGATTAAATCTTGCTTGTCAGGTTTTAGACTGTGTTTTGTGATAGATTGTAGTATATGGTATAATTTCTTCAATTTATTATATAATTCTTCTGTTTCTCTTTTTTTGTGTTGTCTTTTGTCTTTGATATTGTTTTTTTTTCTTTTGATATTTTAACCTATTTTAAGTTGAATTGGTAAAATAGATTGTCTTGTTGCATGTTAATGTGAGAGAGAGAGAGAGAGTGTGTGTGTGTGTGTGTGTGTGTGTGTGTGTGTGTGTGTGTGTGTTCCATACCTCTGCTATTTATTGTTGCTATTCTTTTCATCTGAAGAATGGAACATTTATTTGAAAATATTAACTTTTGCAATTTCTTCATTAAGAATACTCTTTTTTTTGTCAAAAACAGCTCATGATAATAAAGAATTCAGTCCTGAAAAAACCTAAAAACACTAATATTGTTGTTAAAGATATGAATATAATGATCCAAAATTTCATGGAATTTTTAATTGTCAAAATGACTAAATCAGCAATTAGTCAGTCAGAGATCATTCCAGGGGTATGAAAAATTTCATTTGAACTCCTAGTAATAATATCAGCAGGTATATCAAGGACAGTAATAGACATTTTTTAATAAAATTTTTTAGTTATATAGATCTATATATGGAATGAATTGATGTTATATTTTTTATTTTTTGTTTGTAAATCTGTTGTGTTAGATGCTCTTTCTGTCTTTCAGTTTATTTTGGATGTGAGGTTGGACTACCGTATAACATGTCTACTGTCCATATTTAGGCGAGAATTTGATGAAAATAACACAATAAGAGATGATGGTAAATTTCCTCACTACTTTACACACAGAAATTTTTTATTACTAACAAGAGATTCTTCTTGGATCGCTAGTCTCACCTGAAAAGTGCTACATTTAAAATAAATGAAAATTATGTACTTTGTGCAATCTGAATCAGTATACACATGGCTGCTGTTGTGTGATCAAATTGTTCCAATGCATACTTGTTTTGCCTGACTTTTGCCAACTTGTTCCATATTTATATCAACTTGCTCCACTTTTTATGCAGTGTTTTACCAACTCATTCCAGCTGAAACTCAACTTTATTTACCAACAGATTCCAGCTTCATTAATGATTTATTTTGAGCTTGATATTATAGTAACTCGGGCTGTTTAAAATACTTAAAACCCACCATTTGTCTGCTCAATTAGCCAATGAGAATAAGTAAAAAAAAACTTGATTAGGTTGTAAAACACTATTAATCCAATCCAGTCTTTAAGACGCAGATGCAGATCATGTAAATGAATTAGTAAAAGTTGTGTTTAAAAGTTACTCACTTTATGAGTCACCTGCTAATTGGAATATATATATATTTTTTTATCTGAACTTGCAAAAATCATTGTTAATGATGAAAGTATACCTAAAAAATAGTTGTTGTTGTTTTTTTTTTTAATCCTTATAAAATATCCTGATTTATTCCAATGAGGTGTCAATAGACCACTTTCATCACTTTTCAAGGCTTATTGATGTGTTTTTCACAGATGATTAGCCAAACTACTGGCATTATGAAAAAAAAATTATTTTGAAGATTTTTTCTGCATTAAATTGCTTTTTCCTATCATAAGGTTTTGTCTGATATTGTTATTAACTCATTATCAGCATTTTTCAAAAAATAAAAAACCCAAATAATAGAAATAGGAAATTTTGGAAAAGTTGCTATTTCAGTTGAAAGGGTTTGGTAGGCAAAAGTTTAGCAAGTTGGTAAATAAACTCAGGTAGAATGAAGTGTAACTGGACTGAATAGTCAAGTTTTTTGACTGCCATGTCTCATACTTTTCAGGTGTGACAATAATTATATATATAAACATTTTATACTAGTACAGTACTATATCTTATAAATTTTAAACACTTACAATGTATTATTACTAACAATTTACAATTTTCACTATATGTTTGTTTTTATATTTATTTATCTTTTTGGCTTTGGGAATCATGATTATTTTATATACTGGCTTTAAAACACTTGCATTTTATTAGATAAATAGTTGTTTACAACAGCTTGAAACACTGGCCAGGTATTTAAAGTTATAAATTAGCACAGCAAATATTTTTCGAGCTTTCAGTTGTTACTAAAATTATTAGTTTATAAAGCATTTGATTAAATATTTTACATCTTATATAAAATGAAAATTTCAATAATACAATTAATCATTATATTTAGATGATTGTTAGTTCTATAGATATGTGTTATGAACATGCTTCCCTTCTAGCAAATTCAGATTTCTCCTATGACAGTAATATTACTATGTAACAGGAAGGAAAAAAAATGCAGGTTAGGACTGGGGATCCGACTCAGGACCCCCTGCACTATCGGCAAGTGCTCTACCAACTGAGCTACCAAGACCACTACATTCCTCCCCTGTTATTATTGAGTTTTCCATTGAGCTATGGGAAATCTCGCTCTTAATTCCCTCAGATTGACTTATATGGCCTGCAATTGCCAGTCCTTTACTTCTGAGGGCCACACTGAACTTTTAACAGAAAGGGAGAAAAATGCAGGATCAGGCAGGAGATCAAACCCTTGACCTTCTGCAGTTTAAGCTAGTGTTCTTTCAACTAAACTAGCTGAGCATCTACAGCTGTATCTGTAAAACAAAGGTTAATTGTACAATTGTTTTTTTTTTTTAATTAAATGCAAAAATATATCAAGTTCATATATTAAGGCATGGCTAAAGATATAATTGCACAGACCATTGTACAGCTCATAAGATAAGTGTTATAGGAATATTTAGCCTCAAATTTAAATAGTTTTCATTAAAAAATGAACAGTTGTTAATAATAGTCAGTAATAATGAGAATGATTGAAATCAGTTCTCTAAACCCTTATTAGTACTTTGAGGCTGGGCGATCTAGAGTGCAGAAAAATTAATTAACAACACTTTCATCACCTAGGTATAATCCAACTTATATGTCAGTTCTCTGCCAAAGGTTGTTTTTTTTTTTTTTTTTTTTTTTTTTTTTTGATCTTCGATACTCTGGTTTTCTTCACTATTCGAGAATTGACTCCCTCTAAATTATTAGAAGAATAGTAACTGGAATGTAAACCCATTACCTTTTTCCACTCTTTTTGCTGTTGAACTTGGAATACAAAAATTAACACTTACATCAGAAACAAAAACAACACATTTGGATTATATATCATGCTATGTTATTAAAACTTATTTATTTTATTTTGATGTCCTTTTGTCTTTCTAATACATACATGTATATAATGATATAACATTTTGTATATAATAATATAACATTTTGTATATAATGATATAACATTTTGTATATAATGATATAACATTTTGTATATAATGATATAACATTTTGTCATCTATTGTCTCTCTTCTTTGTGGGTATGGTAGTAGTAGTTTTTTTTTTTGTGGCATGTTAGATTTTCTTTTTTATTTTGTTATGACTTTTCAGACACCATTGATGATGATAACGATGATGATGAGGGGAACGTTAGTAAGTTGAAAAAAAAAAACACCAAAGATTGTGTGTTGTTTTCCTCATTTAAACAGACATTATCCTCATTTAAACAGACATCATTTAAATCTACAAATAAATAAATGCCAAACCATGTTTTATTTTTGTACAGCCTTTTAATATTTTCTGTGTGTAATAACATTCACTGCAGATTGAAGGCTTAATGCTGATTGCTTGGCTCTCCACATTCTGCTAATCAAAATATTCTTAATATGCCTTAATTATACCATTGTTGCGTTAACATATTTTTTCTTGTAGGCTATGAAGTCATTGTCATATACATAATTTTATATTGCTTTGCAGAAATCAGAATGTGTATTATTTTGTCACAATTTTTAAGCTGGAAATTATGTAAATTATCATCTTGTCACAACAAAAGGTGGATGCTACTTTTTCTGTGTCGTATTTGGCTTTGTGGTAAACAGTTTCATTAAGTTTTACCATAATGGCCTTGTTTAGCCCCGAAGTTATATCAAAAATGAAATTTTGAATTACATATTAATTTACATATTCAAATTTTAATCAGAACAATTTACAAATTAAACAATGCTTATGTTGATATCATGATGGCAAAATGATGACATCATTGCAATGTTATAAGAATGTTAATCAGTTTTATAAGGACCCGATTTTGTTATATTTAAGAAGGTTTTTCCTGCAGAAAGAGTGATCCTAATCAATAGCAAAATTCATTCTTCACTTGATAATTGATCCAAAATTCGGTTTTGTTCTTGATTGTGTTGTACAGACAAATTAAATGTCAATAATGGCTTAAAAAGACATGAAATAAAAAAATCTATAAAACTTGCCATCGTTACAGCTCTTTAGGGGTGGGGGTGGGGGGGGGCAAAAAGTCAAATATCTACCATTAAGATGGGAACAGAAAACATTACAAATGAGTAGCAGTAATTCTTTTTTGTTTTATTCTAATGAAATTTGTAATTTCTATATTTGTAGGATAATGTTAATTGTAATGATCAGTTATAACATTTACCTTTCAGTTTTGTTATAATTTTTATGGGTTTTAGCTTTTTTGAAACTTTGCAAGGAGTCAGAATTGTTAATCTCATTTTTCCAACAAATTCAGGTGCTGATTGATTTTCTGTCAGTTTTGATGTCCAATAGCTGATAATTTTAGCTACATCTATAATTAGCTTTCAGTCTCACTTTCATCCCGTACCTGCAATGTATGCTTTCATCTTTAAAATGATGTTTGTGTGCTTGTCTGTCAGAGTAACAGAAATATGTTTCATTATAAGTCTGTAGATACATACATATATATATATATAAAATGTGGTCTTGCATCTCTGTATGCTAGCTTCTATACAGAAAAAAAGTTAGAATCCTTTGTAGATGACAATTTTGAAATTTAAATTTTTGAATATTTGGTTTTGGTCAATTACTTTTTTGAGATGTAGCATTGAGTCATTTTCTGATTTTCTATTTTCTTTGCCAGCTACATTTTGTATTGCCAACAAAGTATGTGTAAAAGTAAGCATCATTTTCAATTTGGGATATATTGGCAATTCACTTCTTAAGTAGTTTCTTTGTTGACATTGGTCTATTGGTTCATGATTGTGAGTCATGTATTTTAAAAAGCATTGTGGTTGTTTTTTGTTAGGTACATCAGTTTTGAGTTTTGTCATTTTTGTCAAATTTGAAATGTTTCTAAATGATTTTAAATAGTGGTTATATCCATATCCATTGGATGCCCTTTGAGTTGAACATTTTCGTCATCCTGTGACCTATATGGGGTTTATTTGGACTGATGGTACTACAGTTGTCTGTGGTTATTCTGTCAATGATAGCTCTTCTGAAATGAAGACTGCCAGTATATGTATTTGCTTTACCAGAGTATTACATTGTTGGTTGTCATAGAAACCAGCTGCGACCATTAAATATATTTTATATACATGCGTACTAATATTTCGGAAATGCACATTAATATAAATGAAATTTTTGATACTCATGATGTGTTTTATATATTCTGTTTATTCCAGTATTTAATGCATGTTCGATTGGACTATCGGTTAACTTGGATTTTATCCATGTTTAAAAGTCAAGTAGAGCAGACTGATAGTGATTTGTCTAGGCCAACCACAGAACTATGTGGGTTTGAACTCTTAATAAAACACTTTTATTATCCTTCTATCTGTAATGTTTTGTTTGTGTACACAGGTGTTGTCATAGTAACTAGAATTTTAGACCTTTATTATGTTGTTTAAGTTTTCAAATAGTTGTGGTATCTATTTTATTTATTTACTAGTATTTATTTTTATTGTAATTTTTTTAATTTTCCCTATAGAGTTTTGATTGTTTATAGTATAAAAATTTTGTTACACTTGGCTGTTGCTCTTTTCTTAATTTATTTGTATTGAAGTTTAAGTGCATGGAGCCAATTTCAAACACTAGTTTTAAAAGTTGATGTACTTGAATGAATAGCAAATAAGCTTTTCATTGCCTCTTTTTCTCTCTCTCTCTCTCTCTTTCTCTCTACAAATGCATCAAACATTCAAGAATTATTTTGCATGAAAAATTTATTTGTTTAAAGGTTTATCTGTTAAATTAACCATGAAAACACCTTGGAAATATTTCATATCAAATTTAACTGCATCATGATATTTTTTCCTGCAGAAATTGCTATATAAACACCATGTATATATATAGAGTCATTTCAACATTATTATAGTTTGTATATACTATTTATACATTTTGCTATATAAGAGTGGCATATTTATGGTAACAAAATGTGCACCATTATGTTTTCATTTAGAAATCTTCTTTACATCATCAAATCAGATTCACCTGGAAGCAAGCGTTTAAGTGTATCGAAAATCTCCCATGTCTCCATGGAAACCTGATTGCACCCTTAAATCGTCACAATCTACACAGTCTTGATATTTGAAGTGAAAATTTGCACTGTTTTGGTGAAACTACAGTGGGAACATTGAATTGTGCACTATCACTATATTCTTTGACAACAACATTATATTCCAGTTATCATGTTCAGAATTGATAGTTTTTGGTTGGTTTTGACTTGGTTAATGCTTAATTTAGAAATAAAATCTGTGCTTGTTTGATTTATCACAATCTTTGAATTGTTTTTCAAGAAATTATTTTGCATGTACTTATATATAGAATTGGAAATACTGAATGTTATACCTACATATAACAGCTATGAATCCTAATTTTGTACATCAAAAATGGTTCATTAATATAATCCATATAGAAGCATTAAAGATTTCACCCAATTTGTGCTGTTATTGTAGCTAAACAAGTAAATTTGACTGTTTCTCGGATTTGACAGTGAAGCTGTTTGATGTCGTATATGTAATTTGATTTTTGAACATTGATGTTGTATTGCCTGTTAATTTATTCTTCCACAGTTTACAAGTAGTAACTAATAGTAACATTTATTTAAAAAAAAACAAGTTTTATATATTACAAGAGCTGTTAAAAAGTACTTTCAGGCATCCAACAAAAATCCCTGGTTAAAACAGTTATTAAAGATGTTTACTGTTGTGTCACTTCATTTTTCAGTCTAGCATTTAAAAAAAAAAAAAAGAAATAAGTAAATAATTAAATAAATAAATAAAGACAGTATGACACTTTTATAGACTTTGAGTTTTATTTTCTACTTTTTGACTTGTAACTGTGGAAGAAAAACTGTTTGTTATTTGAAGTCAGGAAAATCAAAACCTGCAGATGTCTATATCTAGATAAAGAGCTTAAGTTTTGGACTTATAAAATCACCAATAGTGATTTTCCTTTCTCCATTGCCATATCATATCTTATTTTTAATTCCTATGTAAACATTGAAGAATTTTTTTGATTTGTTCCTTTCTTCTTCTTCTTTTTTTTTTTAGTAAAGATTTTTTTCCTGTAGAATCTGCTGTTAAATTTTGGTGCATTAGTAAATTGTATTGTATGAAATAAACATATATCTAATGAATTGCATTACGATAGTATTATTTAATATTTAAAGACTAATATAAATTTACAAATAATTAACAGTAAAAGTAACAGTACATAATAGCTAGAGAAATAAACAATAATGTTATTAATAGAATGGTGGGACCAATGTTTTTGCCTCTATCTTGGGGATACAATGTGTTGAATTTTTCATATTTTAAAAATTATTAAAACACACATTAAATTATTTACTGCTTATTGTGCTGTGTGCCTGAGACTTGTGATGTTTTATGTAGATTTTCTTCTCTGTTATTAGTTTTAGATGCAGAAAGTATCTGTACTCAAGCTGAAGATATATTTGGTGGAAGGTATGTAAAACTCATCTTCGGTGACCCACAGGTGATTTACATCAATACTCTCTATCTGTCATTTTGAGGAAGCTTGTGGACCCAAAACCGTGGTTTGCGATGATTATAAAAATTCATATTTGCGATTCTTATCCAAGATTTTCACAAGTACTGGACAACTGTAAAATAAATTTAACGTGGAATTTAATGACCATATAAGGTATTAAGTACTATCATCATATTGCAAAAGTTGACATCAGTTAACATTTTATCTATACTATGTGGGGGTTAACAGTAAAAATCTGAAAAAGTGGTCATTGAATACCGAGTCCAAAAATAATGTTACAGAAGAAATGGGGTTAATCTAAAAAATTTTCCTCAATTTAATAAGCAGATACTGGTACATGTAGTCATAATAAAGAGATGGTTTTTAAGGCAGGTCTTGCTGTATTGTAAATAAATGAAAAAAATTAAATAATTATAATCAAGATCAAAAACATAAAATTGTTTATTTAACTTTACAGCACCGAGACTGTAGAACTGGATTTAGATGGACAAGGAGGGAAGATATTTTTACGAGTTTTGTTAAACTTGGTGATGCATAACTATCCTACACTGGTATCTGGAGCATTGCAATTGTTATTTAGACATTTCAGCCAGAGACAGGAAGTTCTATTAGCATTTAAACAGGTCTGTATATCATGTGTAAACACTTTGGAGGGTGGGTGACAGGTACTTAAGAAACCATGTTTTATTTTTCCTCGTTCATTTGTGATTGCAAATTCAAATGAGGGTTTTGATCTTATTTTATCCGGGGAGGGGGGGGGGGGGTCACATTGTTCTAGATTTATATAGTTATAGGATCTTTTTCTCAGCAAAGCCTCTTATTGCTTTATAGATTTATATATGTGCACCTTAAAGTCACTTTATACATAGGAGACAGATGCACACACCATCAGCCATGTTCAAATACAAGGAGGAAGAGCCTCATGGAATTGACTGACACTAGATCCATAATGTAACTGTATCTTGACACTCAGAATAGCCAGAACAACAGCAATGCACACCATTAATGATATGATTTGATGGCTAATGTAACTTTACTGAACTTTTAAGATCCTCATATGTGTTTTTCACATTTTCTTCATTTCACTGATATTTTTTAATTATTTTGTATAAGATGGAGCACTGTATTTTTTTATACAGGTTCAACTTTTAGTAACAACTAGTGATGTTGAAAACTACAAACAGATAAAGTCAGATTTAGATGATTTGAGGAACATGGTAGAAAAATCAGAATTATGGGTATACAAAGTTAAACATTCTGATGAACCAAAAAAGAAAAAGAAAACAGAAGATAGTGAGGATGGGGTATGGAGAAATTTGTTATAAACTATAGTTAGTTGGTTTTTTGGAATGGTTGGGTTATGCTTCATTTAAAATTATTTAATTAAAATGATGGTCAGTTATTAGATGGAGATGCAACTGGAATACTGAAAAAGATAGTCACCGATCTGGTCATTCTTTCTCATCCTATGATGTGGCCAAGTGAATGATGAGAGGCATTTATTCATATGCTAGTATCTTAGACCACTTGGCCAGTATTGTGATTTGTTAGATTTGGTGTGTACTTGACACAGACATACAATGTGCACAATTCCTATTCAAATGGATTGTTTAATCCACATTAAAAATGATATCCCATAACTATTATGCTTTTGGTAATTAACAAATATAGATTATGCAGATTAGATAATTCTGTTTCCATGAACAGATAATTACTAGATATTCATAGATGCTTTCTTTGTGACTGGATAAACTTATTACATGTAAGTGTATGTACATCATGTTCATGTGTTGACTAAGAACTTGATTAATTTTACTTATATATTTGATATATACAGGAATCAAAAGAAGGCAAAGGTGATGGTGACAGCAAAAAGAAGGTCAAACAACAGCCTTCTGTCTGGGTAAGTAATTTATATGATGAAATGTTTATAACTTAAATTACATCAATATCCCAAAATAACATTGAGTTTTACTGTCTGAGTAAAGTCAGATAGTTAGGAGCAAATATTACATTGAGTTATCCCATAATATATAAGTTAAATAATGATTCATTTATCAAGATTTGACTTTTAACGATTGTTTAAAGCTGTTTAAAGCTGCATCCTTTATTAACAGGTAAATTTAAGTCATAGTAACAAATACATATTGTAAATGATAACTTTAAATGTCATATAAAAACAGAAAGAAAACTTCCAATAATTACACAATTAATCTAAAACAGCATTTGTTTGCATATGCATTTTCACAAAACATATAAAAGGTCAAATCAAATTTGAAATCTATAACGAGATTTTGTATAAAATTTTGTTTCATTGTTTTGCTTTGTTTGTTTACAGAATATATCAGGAGAACAAGTATCAGCTATAGATCTTGACCACGGTCCATCTATAAACAAACATTCAGCTGAAAATTACAAAAAAATTAAAGAAGTAAGTTCACACACACAAACACACACACACACACACACACACACACACACACACACACACACACACACACACACTTTTTTGTATTTTTTTATTATTAAGTTGATAAATAGTTTTTTAAATAGTTTTTTTTTTCTTTTTCTGAAAATGATAAAGTTCTATGTCCCAGTCAAGATTCTTGTACTTACATATGTATCAGGGTGTCAGTTATAGGATGGTAAAGGAAAATGGAATGGCAGTAGAAACTCACTGACTTACAGCAAGCTAAGTGACATACTGCCTTATACTAGGATCTAAACAAGCAGGATTTGAACCTTAATGGTGAGAAGTGCTGTAATTTAAAAAGCTAACAAATCATGCAATTCAACCACCATGATAAATAATGTATAAAATAAGGATCATCTTTATTCCCTACCAAATCAATAATTTTTACCTACATAGTATTATGTTTTATACTTCTGGTTTAATTATGGTGTATAATGGCTTGTTTCTATCTTAATTCAGATACTTATACGATTGAGCAAGTTATGTGTTCAGGAGACTGCAGAACCTGGTGTAAGAAAACCTAGACGACATGAACAACGATTATTACGTAACATGAGTGCTCATCAGGTTATACTGGAACTACTTCAGATACCTTATGAAAAGGTTAGAAAAAATAATAAATACACCTAAAAAGAACAGCATAAATTGTTGAACCTTTTCATTCTTTAAGCAAAATGAACATTTTTAAGAGGTGAAACAAATTATTGACAAAAAACTATGCTCATCTATCTATCTATCTATCTATCTATCTATCTATCTATCTATCTATCTATCTATCTATCTATCTATCTATCTGTCTATTTATTGTTTGATTGATCTATCTATCTATCTATCTCTATCTATCTATCTATCTATCTATCTATCTATACACACACACAGACACACTCACATATAGCGTATTATAAGCTCAACTATTTCTCTCTCTCTCTCTCTCTCTCTCTCTCTCTCTCTCTCTCTCTCTCTCTCTCTCTCTCTCTCTCTCTCGCCAGTAAACTCATTTAGTTTTCTATTTCATAGTAACACACACCATGTCTCTATACTGTATTGTTATGTTTATTACAGAATGATGATATCAGGATGCATGAGTTGATGAAACTTGCCCATGAATTCCTCCAGCACTTCTGTCTGGGAAATCAACAAAATCAGATCCTGTTGCATCAGAGTTTAGAATTGTTTCTCACACCAGGGGTATGTATATATTGTTTTGTGTTCTGTGTTACTCTTTATCATGTGTGGAAAATCCGGTACACTGAATGTGAGGAAGTATCACCGATCAAGATTTGTCACCTTTTTGTGGGCTCTACTCTTCTTGCATTATCCATTCCCATTTGATGGGATGGGATGGGATGCAGATATGAGGGGAGTTAGGGGCAAGGTAGACATGGTTTGATTTGATTTGATTATCATCCCTGTTCAGAATGTTTATTTTTAATAGAGAAGATATTTGTGTTAAATGAAACATTTAGAAAGAGGAAGGGGTTGATGCAAAAAGTAATGCCTTTTTAGTTTGAAGTTGGATCTTGTTTCCTATTTCAAACATTTTTTTGAGTATGTTAGATGACTTCTATCTCTATAAAGTATTCTAAACTACACATTTGATCATTAGAAAATAAACAAATGGACAAGGGCATTTTAAATTTTTTTTAAAATTTAAACATGCGAATTTATGACCCACTGGTTTTCAAATATTGAGGAAAATAAGAGCCCTCTTATAGTACTACAGTGCAACTTCCGAAAACTGGCCCTTCTAAAAACCGATCACCTCCACATACCGAACACGCCAGACCGGTCCCGAATTTATCCTTCTTTGTTTATATTAAAATAAACTTCCATAAACCGGTCCCTCTGAATTCCGAATACCGGCCTTTTTTAAGTGCCGAAATCATGTAACATCTTAATAATTTACTTCCGAAAACCGGCCTTTGGGAGTCGCAATGCATCAATGAACCGTAACGGACAGCTGCTAATCCGATTACTGAAAAAACAACGGTATTGTAATGCGCTCATCATTGTACTGGTAGACAGGATTACCTGTTCAGATATACTTGAATAAATAATTGAATTAATTTTAATCTGTTTCTTTTATTGTTCGATAATCTAATTATTGCAATTATTGTCTTTCTGATGGTTTTAATTTCTTTATTTCGAGGTTTTTACCAGTCAAGTACCCCTCACTTGAATATGATGAAAACGTTTTATTATAATGTTTATATCACCCGCGCAATGCAAAATATATTAAGAAATATTTTTTTTATTTAAAACATCATTATTTTCTGGTTTTTTTTTTTATTATTATTTACACACTTTTTAAACAATACTATTACTATTTAATATTAAAACATTCCAGTCACCACGACCCGGAAACCGGTCACTAGAGATACAGGACAGGCTTGTAATTCACGAATCGGTCCTCGTTTTAAGTGATTTGGATAATATTTTTGCTTCATATGTTGTAACTAGCCTGAACAATTAATAAAAAAATATTTTGAAAAATAAATTGTTTCATTTTCAACCGGAAACAGTAACTTGTATGCCTGACTAACACAAGCAGCACACGTGTATCCGTTTTGGATATCGTACAGTTGTTTGTAATAATCTGCCAGTTTGTAAGCTTTTTGGGGTTTATTTACTAGGTACTTGTTAAGTTCAAGAATTACAGGTACGATCAATGCTTATGAGAATGTATTGACATTTACGTATTTTGTCAATACACCGTTTGATAAATTTCTGAAATGGAAGAGATTCGGACCGGATCGGACTACCGGATTTATAAGGCCCTCTAAATACCGGCCCCTCTGAAAACCGGCCAAATTCCTCGGTCCCATACGAGGCCGGTATTCGGAAGTTGCACTGTATAACCACACCACTAAGCATTACTCTAGTGCTATCCAAAGTCAGGAGTTTATAATCATGGGTCCCAATATGTGTTTGTATTAATTGTCTTTTTATGTTTTAAGCTTTTAAATTAAAATGTTGTTTAGTTGATTGTATCCGGATGCCAAGTTTGTGTTTTGTTAGTTATACATTTCTTTCTTTTGTTTAAAATTACATAATGTATTTGGCTTACTTATGTACTGGTAATAGTTTTGACTTGACCACTTATTTGTATCTACAGCTGTTAGAGGCACAGACGGTACAGGCTATCTTTCAGGACAATGTCCAGTTGTGTAATGAAGTCACACAGCAGGTTGTCCAGCATTTTGTCCACTGTATAGAAACCCATGGTCGACATGTACCTTATCTCAAGTTTTTACAGACTCTAGTTAAAGCTGATGAAAAATACATCAAAAAATGTCAAGAGATGGTAATGGCTGAGGTTTGTATATAGATCTTTGAGTGAAACACATGATTTTGATTCAGATGTTTAAGAGCTGAAAGTGTTAAAACTGACCGCTAACAAGTGGTTCTCTTTGAAATACATATACATGTACATTATTTAAGTTGAAAATTTTGCTGCTTTAAACATTGTGAATTGTTTCGTACCACATGATTAAAAATTGACCAATAATAGTTTAAGAATTTTCTGTGAGATATTATAATAATTTTTGTTCTATATTCTTTCAGCTGGTAAATGTTGGTGAGGAGGTATTATTATTCTACAATGATAAATCATCCTTCCAACTTTTTGTTGACCTGATGAGATCCGAGAGGCATCGTTTTGATCAAGCCAGTCCACTAACTTATCATATTAATCTAGTACAGTTACTGGCTCTGTGTACTGAAGGCAAAAATGTCTATACAGAAATAAAATGTCATTCATTACTACCATTAGATGATATTGTACGTGTAGTTACACATCAAGATTGTATACCTGAGGTAAATATAAGACTTCCTTCTCTCTCTCTCTCTCTCTCTCTCTTCTCTCTCTCTCTCTCTCTCTCCCTCTATTGAGTGATATTTTATGGGTACTTACATACCAGTATTGTATACCAGAGATAAATATGACTCTCTCTCTCTCTCTCTCTCTCTCTCTCTCTCTCTCTCTCTCTCTCTCTCTTTTGCTCTCTCTCTCTCAACATACATTATCTACTCTCTCTCTCTCTCTCTCTCTCTCTCTCTCTCTCTCTCTCTCTCTCTCTCTCTCTCTCTCTCTCTCTCATATTACACATTTACAAGACTTCTTTGAATTCACAAATTTAAAAGCCCAGTGAAAATACTACTTGGCCATGTCCAATGTCTTACACCATTAGTTGACCACCATTGAAATATGAACAGAAATTATCAATACATCCTGTTTTTTAGTTATTTAATTGGTGATATTTCATTTTCTTTTTATTTAGGTAAAATCAGCTTATATAAACTTTTTGAACCATTGCTACATTGATACAGAAGTTGAAATGAAGGAGATTTATACAAGTAATCACATGTGGACATTATTTGAAAACTTTTTAGTTGATATGGCAACTGTAAGTATATAGGTATACAGTGAAATAATATAAATGTATAAAGTTTGCTGTCGTAGGACACTGTAATTTCCTATTAGGAATTTGCTTAATGAAAGAATTTACAAATAATTTAAATGCACAAGCACAATGTTTGTTTTTTTTGTTTTTTTGTTTTGTTTTTTTTTTTTTGTTTTTTTTTTTTTTTTTTTTTTTTTTTTTTTTTTGGTTTTTTGAAAGATAAATCAACTTAAGTGAGATGATTTATTTGTCTTATATCTTAACTTTGATACTTATGTTGTTATTCTAGGTTTCCAATGCTACAACTGATCGTCGTCATGCTGATGTTGCCATGGAGAACTATGTAACCATAACAATCATGAATGTCATCCACATGTTCTTTAGTTCACCATTTGCTGATCAGACCACAACACTTCAGGTGGGTACAGAATATTTCAAGATCAGTAAAAATATTTAGTAGTCTTTGCATCAGACTAAACAGAAATCAGATTTCTAGTTCCAATAATCATGAAATTTCTCCAGTTGTCACATACATGTAGATTTTATAGAAAATAGAATAGTTAACATATTAGCATGGGTTTTTGGTGAAAAAATATCATTTAACTGTCTCTTACAAAAAATAACTTTTTAGTTTCCCTTATTATTCTTGTAACCAACCCTTACACACACAGAGAGACACACAGAAGAGAGAGAGAGAGAGAGAGAGAGAGAGTTTACGATTTGGAATGCTTGAAAATAATACAAGAACATTATAAGCATACACTAGGCAATATAGATATACTAGTATTTTATTTATACAGTATAGAAATTATAATTTAATTATGCAATGTAGAATTTATTATTTTATTTAAAACATTACAGGGTCATAGACCTCTGATACAGGTTTGGTCCTGTTTATTTTGTATAGAGAGTTGAACAAGTTTGGCCTGTAGATTGACCCTTAAGTTATATATGTCAGATAACTTTTACATCCTTCTTGTCATTATGATAGATAACTTACTGTTTGTTTACTCTGTTCAGAGAATGTATAAATTACAATATTTAAATGATTTCAATTCGGCACTATGAGATAAAAATTGTTTTACCTCACATGATCAGAGTCCTTGCTATAAATCCTGATTTCAATCCTATTTGTGTGTTATAATGCACTGAATTACGTGTATGTTTTTGGTGGCTGTTTGACATGGTATGACGAAGTGTTTTTATGTTTCTTTTGATGCAATGATCATGAAAGAATTGAATATTTACATTGGACTGTAAGGGATTCATTGAAGTTTAGCTTAAAGTCACAAATATCATATATTAAGCACCACAATTTTTTAAAAATATTTCTTAAATCTCATTTAGTTTCAAAAAAGGAGATATATAACACAAGTAGACAAAAAAAATTATAATAAATATATAAATGAAATAAAATAAATTAGTTATTGATTTTTTTTCTTGCAAATTAAAAATTTTTAATCCCAGATATGATTTGAGCTCAAAAGTAAAGTATCTAATCATGATCATCATAATATCTTATAATCAAATTTTGTGGAATGGAATGCTCACCTTTTTTTAGCTCACCTGGGCACAAAGTGCTCAAGTGAGCTATTGTGATGGGTCATTGTCCGTCATGTGTTGTGCGTCAACTTTTGATTGTTAACACTCCTGAGGACACAATTTGAGTGCAATCTTAATTAAACTATTTCAGAATGATCCTCTTGACAAAAGCTAGCTCAAGATTGTATATGGGCCATGATGGGTCAATAAGTAGGTCACTAGGTCAAATTGTAGAAAAATCTTGTTAACACATATGAGGAGTCATTTTTAGACCAATCTTATCAAACTGGCTCAGAATGATCCTCCTGACAAAAGCAAGCTCAAGTTCGTATATCGGTCATGTTGGGTCAATAAGTAGGTCACTAGCTTGAAATATAGGAAAAATCTCTTTTAAGAAATAGAAGGTCCAGTTTGCCAAAATCAAGCTGAGTGTACATCATTTTCAGGTGAGCATCCAGGGCCTTCATTGCCCTCTTGTTTAAATATATTTGGTGGGCAGCAGGTGTATGTTTTGTTGGAAATTAAATTTCCTTGTGGAGATTTTATGTGATTTGTGATTGTTATTTAACAAAGAGGAAATATTTCTATTACATCGACCTACTTAGGAGTCAGAAGTTTTATCAGGTCATACTTGTCAAGTCACATTGACCTAGTTAGGAGCTATAAGGGTATATCAGGTCAAACTTGTCAAATCTCTGACATTTTTATGCTTGTTTAATATTTACTTGCTTTTATTTTACAAAACTTACATTTATGAATGAATTTTTATATTAATTTTCTGATTTTTTAATTTATCTTCAATAATTCTTACAATTTGACTTTTGATTATTTAAATTTTTGCTTAAAAGTATTAACTATCAACCTATGTTTACCAATGATGCTGAAAAAAATCCTTTGGTATCATTTGTGGTACACATTTGAAATCTTAATACTCATGGAAGAAGGGAAAAATTTGATTTAAATTTTTTACAGCTTAACTAATAATTCTTTTGGATTTTTCTATTTATACCATTATATCTTCTTCACAATTTTTAATATTGCCTTTTCTCTGCATGTTTAGTTTCTGACAGATAGCATGGAACACAATTGACTTTCTAATACAGTAGATTCCGCTTAATTGCATAGTCCGTTTGTCAGAAAATTTTATGCAATTAAGCAGAATATGCAAATAACCGAAAATGCCCTTTGGGCACAACTGATTGATGGATACATTGGATGGGGCCATTTGAGTACTTGTGTAGGCATCATAGTACACTGTAGAAACAACAGAAAATTAGTTATTACTTTGAAATTAAAAAATGAAATAAATAATTCGGAATAAAAAAATTATTTTATTTTATTTGTATAATGTTTTAAAAATTCTAGCTGATCGATTGACGGATACACCCGGTGAGGCCGTTTTTTTTTAGTAGACATCAAAGTCAGTGTACTGTAGAAACAGTAGAAAATTTGTAATTCCTTTGACATAAAAAATAAATAATTAAGGATAATTGAAAAAAATAATTAATTAATTAAAATCTCAAGACTTGTAGTATATTTTCTTTACTAAATAAAGATTTAAAATTCTAGCTGATCGTTTTAAACCTCGTATTTACATGGGATTCCAAAATGTGGTATAGGTGGACTTTTCTTGCAGACCATCGATCTGTGTTTAATCCTAGAAAATGTATGTAACTGGAACATCTGTTGGTATTTAACTCATTGTTCCTTAACACTTGCGATATTCGTATTTCTTGTTTATTTACTTCTTTTTAAAAATCCACGTGTTCGCACATGGCACTGAGTTATATTGTTCGAGTTATCTCCCTTTCATGGTACAATAATCTATTTTTAAATGTGACATAGAAAAAATCCAGTTGCTTGACAACGTGCACGATGTCCGATAAAATTAAATTTCAAACAGATTTTGTGTAAATAAATTGAAAGATGTCTTATCTTGTTATTTATTTTATACAAAGTTATATTTTAATTGTTTATTGACCAATTATTCGATCAGTCATAAATTGGAAATTCCCGTTATGTGTAACTAGGTCTGATCCAATGAAATTAATGAATAAAACGTCACTTCTCAAGTGAAAAAATGTCTTTGATGTTGAATCTGTATACCGACAAAACTTGCTACATAAAGGGTTTTTCAGCCGTAAACGATGATTTAAACCAGTTAACTTAAAGAGGAAATAATAAATAAAGAATAAAGCATTTGATTGAGGTATGATTTATTGAGTTTACGCTTAAAGAACTGTAAATATGCGTTATCAAGCTTGCTCTGGGATAACAGTCAACGTACAAACACATTCCTTAACCATGTTAACAAAAACATTAATTTTAAAAAAAATGTTTTTGGTTTTAGTTAATCTTTGTTTAAAAACCAGCACCGAAGTTCCAGTAAAACCATGTCTGGGTTTAGAAAATGAAATAGAAATAAAATTCAGTTAAAAAAGATCGTTATAAAACTTGTGTGACCCGGGTACAAATTTTTCACCTGTCATAGCCCTTTTTAATTGGTTTAACATAATTAATTACGTTTCCTGACAAACGCGTATTGACAGACCAATTGGATGACTACCCTACAAAGTGAACACTAATTAACTGGCTTCATATCTCACCTGGTGTTAGCTGTACACATGTTTATATAATGTAAACACCTCTCGAAGTTAGCTTGAATTGTCGGCAAATATATTTTGTAATCATGAAACTTCAGACCAAGATCGCATAATTTTCAGAATTTTTTATGCAATTAAGCGGAATTTAGACTTTTGTTTATGCAAATAAACGGAATTTGTTACATTGTTTAAATAGGAAATGGTTTGGTGCAGAGAAAAATTATGCAATTAACCGGAATATGCAATTAACCGGTATGCAATTAAGTGGAATCTACTGTATTTACCTTAGAAGTGGCACTCATCAAAAAGATATTATTTTTTCTAAAATATAATAATGCCTTTACTTTATTTTAAATTTATTATTAAAAAATAACCAGGAAATGAGTTTTTGGGACTTGGATCAATATAAATAAATGATGTTGAGTTTGTAACTTTCTGCATTGGTCATTGGATGAAAACAAGAACTGATCAGAAAAGTGATTTTATGCAATGATAAGGGGAGATAATTGCCAGAAAAGTAATTTTATGTGGTGATAAGGGGAGATAATTATCAGAAAAGTTATTTTAAGTGAAGATAAAGGGAGTTAAATGTGAAAAAAGTTATTTAATGTGATGATAAGGGGAGATAAATATCAATTTGATGACATTCTTCATATTGTAGGTTGGTCATATTTAAGGGTGCATGATTATTAAATTCACTTTTTTTAAAAAATTGATTATATGATCATTTATATCCCAATCCCTTTTTGTCATTTTTAATTAATCATAATTCTACTAATGTGTTTTATTAATGGTCAATAATGTCCACAAATATAAATCTGTAATCTGAGAATGCTATAATGGAGGTTACCGTATTGCCATGTAATACAAAATTATTACATTGTAATTCCATCAGATGTACTGGTAGATTTGCATAACAGACTTTATAGAGTTAGATTAAGTGATGTGCTGAATGAAACAATGTTGAGTGTTTTTTCCTTTTTCTTCTTTTTCTAATTTATGAATAATACTAACATCAATTATCATAGTTACATTAACTAGAAACTATAATTTGAATGACATCACATCTGATATTGTTTAGATAGAAACGGAAGTTAACCAGAAATGTATTAGCTCATCAGTTATATGAGCTTATTGTATAGCACAGCATGTGTATGTACTTTTGTACATGTATTTGTGTGCATTTTCTATTGTTAATATCTCATTTAAATCAGCTGCTATTTACCAGGTGAGCATGTCAGGCCCTATGGGCATTTTGATTTTTGAGATCCTTACATTATTATTCTGTACTATAACAGGAGCTTTCAGATCAGGTAAGACAGATGCACATCCCCAGAACACACCCCCTTAGTCTGTGTTTTAGGTAAAAATAAAAGCATGTTGTTCAGCTGTTTTCAGAAATGTCTTATAGAAGACAACAGTTCATATTTGTACATAGATATTTGTTCTGTCTCTTGTTAACTGGGTCTGAGTGTCAGTATTTGCTATGAGAGAGCAGTTTAACGTTTCCAATCATTTTGTATTAATTTGAAATCTAATCATAGAAAGGAATTTGTTAATTGATTTGCCCTTGCTATTAGCTATCAAAAATTCTCTACTCCACATTTAACTCATCTAATTTAGATACTGAAATGCAAAAAGGGTTATTTCATTACTTTTATGTCAGCCAATTTGTATGTATCTGAATTTACCAGCAGTGGGGTCATTTGACAATACTTAGTAGTGCTATATATGTAATTCAATTGGAAGAAAAGGCTAACACTGAAACCTCTGTAGTTGATCACCCAATACTTAAAAAAACTTCAATATCAGAATTTAATTTTTCTTTAAAGCATACTAAGGTAGTACATGTGTATCTTATAGTGATATATGTAACCTGGTTCTGTCATTCTTAGTTTTTGACCAATGTTTATTTAGTGATTAATACTGGTTATGGATTTGGTTAAATGTTATAATTGTTTAAAGTGATGGATTGGATCAGGGTTAATTTTGTTTTTCTGTTTCATGTCTCTGAGACTATCAGACAATGTATTGTAGGTGTAAAGTCCTGACAGTTGCTATGTATTTCAACAGGTATTAATCATCAGCTAATAGTAATGTTTAAATGTTTATAGCTTCCTCATAGATTTCAGATAAACTTTTACACTTTTCTAATAGAACTAGATAAATATACAAAGTAATAGCTTTCTTTGTATGTGATTATATATTGTTCAATTTATGTAGTATAATATTGTATATTAAAACAATTCACTTCATAGAGATTGTCCAATCTTGCAAGGCCACATACGTACTCCAGTAGACTTGATTTTCTGTAGTAGTCTTGAAATAGTCTAATTCCTCCCAAAACTAAAATAAAATTTTTCCCAGACTGAAATTACCGAAGATGAAGAATGTTTCAAGCCATTTTATGAGTTCCAATCATATCAGTAATTTTTCAGTTCATAGACAAGCCACATATAAAGAAATGAAGTGGATTCATGGAGTTTTTCACCCCAGTCAACATTATTGTAGTTATATTGAAGAGTGATAAGATCATGGATGGTGGAAGTAACTGAGAAAGCCACTAACCTTCGCCAAGCTAACTTACCAACTTTCTCACACAAGGAAGGATCTGATTCAAACCCAGGCAGTGAGAGGCACTTGACTTTTAGGCCACAGAGGTTTTCTCATGATCTGTAGGAGAGGACTTATAATATGTAACATGTATATGTCCAATAGAGATGTACAAGATCTCTAATAACAGTATAAAACATGAATTACCCAAATAATAGCTTCATAGATACATGTACTTGTATTAAAATGAAAGTTTTAAGCTAAGATCTGTTATTCTCTAAATTAACACATTTTTTTTTAAATCATTGGGGATTTTTTTTTAAATGAAATAAAAATGTGTACATTGTAGTTAAACATGTATTTATATATAAAAAAAACCTTTTTTTGTTTCAGTTTGATGTTTTCCTTGTCTTTTTTTTTTTTTTTTTTGTGTGTGTGTGTTTTTTTTATGGTTGACACAAGTGTCTTTGTTTATTTCAGAGCCGACAACCTATATTTGTAAAGCTATTGCAAGGATCATTCAGAGTTTCACATTCTAACTGGTTATCTGGTGTTCAGAAGTTTAATGTAGAAACCTGTATAAGAACATTAGCTGACATAGGTAATAATGATTGTATATGATAAAATAATGATTAACATGTTAGATTTAGTGCTTATGTAATTATAAATCAGCTTCCTCATTTGGTTAAAATGAAATTTGACATGTAAATTTAAATAAAATACCGTATACAAAGCATGCCTGCACTTGGTTAAGATGTGCAGGAAAATTGTGCTGATCATTGACATCTCTTTTTTGATGGGCTAGTCTGTGCATGCAACCTGGTTCTATTTCTTAAAAACCTTTAAATTTCAAAGCTTATATAACCATACCACTATAGCTTAAAAGTCATTTACAAGTAGGCACATCCCATTTCTGATAATTTTTATCCAAAGATTCTTCATGGTGAAGTATTTATTATAAAATTTTAGCTAAGACTCGAGGGATAGCCATTCCTGTCGACTTAGATAGCCAGGTTAACTTACTGTTTGAGAAAAGTCAGAATGTAATGCAGAAAGCTAAACAATGGATGTCAGTGAGAACCAGTAAAAAGGAGACTGTACCCATGATAAACAGAGACTATAAACATATTATAGAAGGTTTACAGGTATGTGAGTAATAAGTACCGGTAACAATAAACTGTTGTTATAATTGGAATTGCCAGATCAGATACAAAAATGTTCAACATCTTATATATGAAAAATATAAACTTTTTAAAAATGCAAATATTGGTGTTGTAATAAATGTATGAAACTGAAAAATGAATCAAGATTTGTATGTTTTCATTAAATGTATTTTACATTTAAATCTATCAAGTTACAAATGAGTTACTGTAATTTAGGAATTCTGTTGGTACATGTATATACATGTACATGTTATTGGTCTGTGTGCAAAAAAATCTTTGTCATACCTTGACCTAGATATCAAATGTTCAGTCTTTGATCAAAGCTTTTGTTTGATACACATGTATGAAGTAACTAATTTATTTTTTGTCAAATATTGTTAACAGTCTAATTTGAACTAAACTTTTGCATGTTTTATGTTTTTCAAATTTGATATTATAATATCCTGAAATTTGCATTGATGACTTATACACTGTCCTGAGTGCATTTATTGATGTAAAAGAAATGTTCGACTCCAGAGTTGTTTTTTTAAGGTTCAGATAGACATGTTGAATTATAGGCTTTATTAAATGTGTTTTGATTTTTTTAACAGGAAATAGTGAATTCCCTGGAACGGCAGTTGTGTACTTTAGTACAGGCAGAGTTATCTGTCCTTGTTGATGTCCTTCATTGTCCAGAACAACTGTTTCCCACTGGATCAAAATGTGAAATAAGTGGTTTTATATCTCGGTTAGTATGTGGTTATATATTTGGTTTTGTAACTTTTATAAGGCCACCATAATGATAAAACAGTCTATTGCTTTCTCTCGTCACTCTGTCTCTGTGTCTACACATTTATTTTACCACTGTGACATTTACGGAAGCCGCATATCTTTTTAACTATGAACACCTTTTATTGTTTTTACTGTAATGCAGTCTGTATTACAGTCTTCTCTCTCTTGATTAAATAGAATTTCTTTCCTCTTTTAGTGTTTTTCCTACTTAAACATCCTTGTAAACTTTTAGTAGAGTTCATGTTAGAAGTTTTAGAAGTAGTTTATGATATTCTAATGACTTTCAGGTCCCTCTCAAATGTATGTATAAGTGTTAATGGATTGATAAAATTATTTTTTATTTGTTTTAATTGTTATGTTTTGAGTTTTACCATTTTTTCAATGGATTTTATTTTACCCAAAAAATCTTCCAGAGGTTGCATTTAGTGACCCTTATACACAGGTAATGTTTATGATTGGGCAGCTGTTAGGGTGACCACTGACTGCGTCAGACAGGTGACTGTTTTACAGATGTTCACTAAATAGTAAAAACATTAGGAACCATTTCGGACTGATCGTCACTGACAGGTGACCGCTCTACACGGCTGACAGCTACCTCAGGGTTTACTGTATAACATTGTACGGTACAACCATTTGATTTTTGCAGTATTTGATTAATGTAATCACAGCTTATGTACTTCTTTCTATTTTTCATTGTGATTTCAGATTAATACGACATACAAAATGTCTTTTAGAAGAAAAAGAGGAAAAATTATGTATAAAAGTGTTACAGACATTACGTAAAATGATGGATGTCGAAAGTGATTGTAGAGACAAGGTAATTATCAATACCACATAGTACAGTCTTAAACACATAGATATGGTAACAAAATAGATATAGTGGATTTTGATTAACCTATTCACACCTGAAAGTTTTATAATTCACAACTTTTGGACTGTGTCCCACAATTGTAAGACCCAAAAAAGAAAATGAAAAAAATAATTTTCATGCAAATTGATATTTATTATAAATTTGAATAGGTTGTTGATAATATTCTAGTATGTAAAAAAAAAAAAAGAGTCTGTACACTTCTGACAGACCATATTTCCTGAAGTTAAATTTTAAATTTAGATGAAAAACTTTCAGAATTTGAAATCAGAGTTCACCATACTTGACAGTTGCTAACACATGTTAATAGAATAAGGTTTATATAAATTCCCCCTCCTTCATGATATTATTATGAAATGTAATTCCATATAATGTACGGTCATTATTTCCCATCTGTATTTGGACTTCCTAAAAGTTATTTATTTCACTATATATTTAAAGAAATTCATTTTAGTCCTTAGCTCAAAGCTCATGGTGAGGGAGGGAGATATCATTCATATTGCATTGTTAATATTTATTGATATATTTTTTCACGAGCACAAATAATTGCAGTATGTATCATGTAAAAATAACTTCTGTAAACTAATATGTAACATCACTTGTTTTAATTGGAAGAAGAACTAAGAATTTTTTTCTATAACCTCATCATTTTAATTGTGTCAAGACATCGTGGGAAATATACATCGCTTGCTTTGACCTTATATGGACCTCTTCAGATCTTTTGCATCATCATGCTAATATATGTTTTTGTTGCTGTAGATCTGGTTAATTTAACTTTTTTTCACAATTTATTGCGGAATTTTATTCACTTTAATTTGAATTTTATCTCATTTGCTTTATAGTTGTTTTATGCGTAAATTGAATACATGTGGCACTTTTCACGATTTAACATAAAAATGACATTATCACAAATAAATCTAGATCTACAGTATAATATATGTTCTCAGTGCTTCAATCATTACTTACTTCTATCATCCAATGCAATTACTATTTTAAAACACAAAAAATCATTTATTTCAAAAAATATATTTTAAGTTTATTTACTGTTTATACCCTTCAACCATGTGCTGACTGAAACAGTAAATCCTTTTAAGGACCTTCTATTTATAGTATATAACAAATTGTCACCTACTCAAATTCTTTTCCAGTTTTATTTATTTATTTATTTATTTATTTATTTATTTATTTATTTCTATTTTTTTTGGTTATTTTGTTAATTATGATATGCAGGTTGTTTTAAAATTATCCTTTAAATAGTACCAAAAGGGTTAAGTTAGTTTTGTATAAAGAATTATTTTTTTCTGAAAATTTTTGTTCTCAACCTTGTGATGAAAATTCAAACTTAAAAAACTTAAACCCCATGAAGCTTATACAAATTTAAAATGTGCATCATGAATTCATCATATCCATTGATTTATTAACATCACTTTTATTTACTGCACACTTCTAAGGTGGACGTGAAGTCATTTACTAGGAAGGAACTTGATGATCATAGAAGGGTAAGACTTCATCACATGACCATCATCACATGATGATCATATGGTCATTTGCATTATCATTTTCGTTCATGCATGTATAACTTATTTAAATGTCTGTTGCTATTATAAAAAAAATTAGTTACCTTAGAAAATTTTCTTGAATAAGGGAGATAACTGTATATTAGGGGAGGTAATTATAGCTTTTCCTATTGTCATGTTGTTTAAAATGCCTTTATTGTCTTGTGTTAGTAGTTTTAACTGGTTTAGAGGAACATGTATTTAATATTTTAGTACATTACTTATTTGTTATATTTTAGAACATAACTTGTCTGTAATATTTTAATATTACCTGTCTATATATTTTAGTACATTACTCTTCTGTATACTAGTATTCTGGCATATCCAGTCAGAAAATTTCATCTTTTACCTTTATAATATATTATATCCAGCATTATAAGTCCTTTGAATAGACATAAGTTATACCTTCCCAGTATATCTCTCTATATATATAACTCTGTAATCATGCTGAAATTCTCTACCTTTTAAATTTTTTAATGTTAAGTTGCAAAATAACATTGACATTGGTTTATCTCCCCTGATCCTTTGAGTTTCCCCATGTCTTTTATATAATAATGGTTTCAGCCAGTTGAACATGACAGCTTTAATCGCCTTTTGGTTAGTAAAGTAATTGATGTTTAGCATTCTTAATTGATTTGTATATAGTGTATTTTTTATTTATTTTTGAAAGATTGATGATTTATTTTCAAATTTTATGTTATAATTTGATTTATAGAACATTAAGACCAGTTTGATGGAATAAGTTAAAGATTTTTAATTTACAGAATGTTAGTAAATTCAAGAAATGACTTGTTTTGTAGAAATTTTATACCATTGTAAGTCAGTTAATTTATGTTAAAATATTGCGGGTGCCTTTCTATTTTAAAGATAAAGATGTGTTCAAAATATTTTATGTGGATGATGTTCATAAAACTCATCTTAAAATTTCTTGAAGATAAATTTAATGGTTTTTATTGGTTTTTTCCAATTTAAAAGATCATTATTCAAAATGAATATGTTTATAAAAATAGAAAGGCTTGATTTAAAAGCAAGGGGAGTTGGTTTTACATAAATATACTTATGCTTTTCTCATTTTGCCATGGTTATGATGATAAATTGATTAAAAAAAAATCAGGTCCTCTTAGTTTTTTTTTAATCTATTTTCTGTGTGGTAGTTGCACATTGGTAAATATTTCACTATATGGATTTATTTTCTTTCTTGACACATTTTTCTATCTTGTAAAGCATGCAGGGTAATCATTTGAATTTTCAAGTTTTTATATTATTGCACTTTTTTCAATTTTTCATAGAAATCTTTTTTTTTTCTTCCTTCACATTTTTATGTCTTATAATGTCAAAAATGTTATTTAAAAATTTCATGGCATTTTGTGCATGTCAAGTTCAGCTTTAGGACTCATTGTCAATTTTCATTGTGTTTTATCAAAATGTTCTGTCTGAAAACGCTGCCATCAAACAAGATTGTAAGTGACCTTGACCTCCTATTTTAAACTGAAATTCTTAATATGTTATTAATAGTTATTCTGTAAACTGAATGTTTTAAAGTTTGATGCTTATTTTATTTGCATTGCACGTTTACATGTTTATTGAATTTGTACAATATCATGACCATTAGCATTTGATTGATTATTCATGTTGAAAGTTCAGAATTTTTTTTTTAATATTAAATCAGAAAGCCAATATACAGTAAACAAGTTCATCATTCAAGGTCATTACATCAGTTCTTTAACTATTTGCACAGAAAATCATAAGTTCATATGGATTATCTTCAGTTTGTATGGGTTATCTTCAGTTCATATGGGTTATCTTCAGTTGTATAAATATAGTCAGTTGTCAGAGTTTCTGATTTAGAATAATCATGCTATGAAATTATGCATGAGGCAACAAAATAAAGAGCAGTTTATTCTATAACGTTTGATTGACCAGAATCAAAACTCATGTTAACATTAACTTAAAGCCTTTCTTCTCGCATGAAAAAATCAACAACTTTATTTGTTTTTTGATCTTTAGAAAAAAAATTATACAAGTTTTATAAATTTAGCTTGTTGGCTCTAATGTAGGTCACCAGTGAGTTGTAAGCAAGTTGTAAACCTTGTATGAAAGCCAAAGAATTGATTTTAAGCAAGTTGGTTACCTTATACCTTTTCAGATATGATATCTGTCGGAATTGAACATGGAATGTATTGATGATAGATCATAATAGTGCTAACCACTGTACCACTTGAACTTTGAACATTCAAATTTTATTGGAGATGTTCATCTACTTGTTCACTTTTAAATCTTCAATAAGTGCATATCGTAGAAAGTAAACAAATGCTTTTGAAGATGAGTTAAACCTTTTAGGACATTTTAGTTAAACCTGTGTTCAACAAAATATGTTAAGATTCATCTTGTATTTCAGTAAAAAATTGTTACCATCCATACAGTTAATGTATGTACATGTATATCTTGTTCATTGATTGCTTTTGTATACATGACTCATGGTATTATTTGCATTTGCCTTTCTATATCTACAGCAAGTATCATTAAAAAGCAAACTGTAGGCTTTTTGACAAGCAGTTAAAACAGTACACTACTTGTATTCTCTCCTTGTAGCTGTTTATGCTTTAGTATATTTTATGTTGTATAATGTATACAGTTGTGTTAATGATGTACTTGGACGAAGTTTGAAATTTTATAGACAAATTTTTTATTTATTGTGTTATACAGGGAGAAGCTTTAAGACAGAGTCTTTTGACACGTTACTATGGAAAGGTAAAAAAAAAACGTCAAAATTTCACTGAGTTAAAATACTTAATAGTTTGAATTAGTAACATAAATTTTAAAACAACAATAAAGATTTGGTAATTATTAGTATACTTGGTATATAATTATATATAACGTTTTAAAGCATATTGGTTAGTATAATCTAAGCAAATATTAACAGAACAAGCACAGACCATGTCTGATTTTATATCAGGTGCTTTTACAGAGAGCAATTAATCAAAGCTTGATTAGTTTAATCATCTGTTTAGTCACAAAAGATTTTTTTTTATTATTCATGTTTTAAGTTTATGTTAATTATTGATTAAACCAAAAATAAATTGTTTTGGATGACTGAGTCCATATTGTTATGGCAAGATCTCCAGTGATGCTTTACTGCTTTGATAACAGATTTTTGAATTGATTGAGTTAGGTAATTAAATTTAGCAATGATGTTATATATTGAAAAAAGTTCAACAAACAAACTAAAAAGTCAAAGGAATTTTTTTAAATCATTAATAGCCTTCATTTATTTCATTATTTGTAGGTGTTTTCAAGAGGTCAGTTGGAGGGAATCAATAAGATATCAGTAACAAGTCGTCAGTCTAGTGATATGGCAACAAGAGGAGAAGAAACAGAGCGAGAAAAATATTTACGAGAAGTTCAGGTACAGAGAAACTGGAAATAAAAATGAAAGTGATATTTGTTGAAATTGAACTCATTAAACAAAACTCATTGGATTTTGAGTGTAGTGAATATTATGACTCGTTGAATCAAAACTATCTATAATACAATGCACAACTTTTTTTTTTTTAGTTTAGTTTCCTTTTAAGAGTATTCCAGTATTAAAAATGAAAATCTGTCTAATATTATCATCTGTCTATGTCTATTTCAGTTCAATCCTTTCACTGGTCAGAAGTTGACTGCTCAGAAAATCTAGTTAAATTGTTTTATCCATGTTTGTCAGTTTGACAGCTTGTATTGTGTGTTTAACAGGATTTGTATTTATATGTTATGTTTATTGCTGTCAAAACATCAGTACTTTGATTTATTTTAGTGTCGACTTGAGAGGGAAGGTGCTGCAGACTTGATTGTTGATCTGATCATGAAGGACACAAATGATAAAATATTTTTAGAAACTGTAGAGCTTGGTATTGCATTGTTGGAAGGAGGCAATACACATATACAGGTCTGTATAAATGTCCAATACAATAACTTTACTTTACCTTATCTTGAAGTCACATGTTGAAGTGTAGTCCATTTTAGTTGGTACAAATTGCTTTTTTCAAGTCTAAAAAATGTATGATTACAGTACATGTGCAACAATTTTAGATAATCCATTGAGTTTTCTGATCTAAGATATGATCTTAAGAAAACATCAATAGCTCTAATCAGGAAAAATTACTATGTGAATTTATACTTGCAATTCTAAATTTGAAGGAAGGTAAAACCAAATCTAATTGTATATATATACAAGATTAAGATTGGTTATTATACTGTTATTGAAAATAAGTAGTGATTAATTCCTGTTAAAAGATCCTGGAAAGCATTGTACAGTAAATAAATATTAGCAAAAAACTGTTAAAACAGGGAAAATAAGATATAGTACAAATTAATAAAATGCATTGAAAATGTCATGGTAAGCATCGTATGGCGGTGTGTAATGTGGTGGTTCCTCCTCTTCTGAATTTTTTCCCTGTCCTCGCTTCTTTGATGAAGACCATTCATTTGGCCGAAAAATTTATGACGAAATATTTATATGGTATGATAAATTAATTTCAGAAAAATCAGTTACCTAGAAACCTGTCAACACCAAATTTTTCAGTTACAATGTTCCATTTATATACACACACACACACACACACACACACACACACACACACACACATATATATATATATATATATATATATATATATATATATATATATATATATATATATATATTTCTGTATTGATTGTAAGCATTATTAAAATGATGATTTTTAAATTAATGTCTGTATTATATATATTTCAGAAATCCATATTTAAAAGACTGACAGCAGATAAACATGCAGAAACATTCTTTAAAGTGTTTTATCGAAAAATGGAAAAAGCTAGAGAGGAAATTAAATCCACTTTTGTAGTTAACACACATGAAGGTGAAAGAAGGAGTGATGAACAGAAAGAAAATCGCAAAGAACAACCAGGTCTCCGCAAAAGTCGAGGTATATTACAAAGCATTATTTATTCACTTGCACACAGATCTATGTATATTCAAATACAAGTTGTAAAGAGAAAATAAAAGTCACGATTTTGTTACTTGGCTCTCTGTTTCTAATTTGTTCCATATCTAAAAGTTTCAATGAATATTTTTTTTCATTTTGGTTTGAGAAATTTTTGACATTCTTTATCATGGTACTACAAAAATTTGATAACATGTACTCAAATTTGTATAGCATTATTTCAAAATCTCTGCAAAATAAAGCCTGTAACTAAATTTGCCAATATTGCTAGACCTTGATGTTGACTGAATTCTGGGTAACTTATATAATTTTTCTGAAATTAATTTATTAATTATTTTTACCATAGTAATTTTTGTCATAAATTTTAGGTCAAATGAATGGTCCCCATCAAAGAAGGGAGGATTCATCTTTTGATAGTCCAGCTGGTAACAAAGTTGGTTTGTTAAAGAATCGCCAGGGAAGAAATTCAGAAGAGGAGGAACATCCACATTCCACAACACATGAGGAGATGACAGATAAACAGGTTAAAGAGAAAGATGAGAAAAAATTACCTCCAATGGTGGCCTTAATGCAGCCTATCCTCCGATTTCTACAACTCTTGTGTGAGAATCATAACAGAGATTTGCAGGTAATCATCAGTTCAAGCTAAAAACCATCTAACTTAACAATTTACATTCTCAAAACTTGACAGTTGTTTAACATGTTAAATTAGCATTCTTTTTGTGTCAATAGTTGAATAGCATGTTACACAGTTGTTCTTTCACTACAAGCTCCATTTCTACAATAAAACTCTTTTTGGAAACCTTCTTGAAATGGATTTTTTCATTGGTTTTAAGCAGATCAAACATTTTCCAGCACCTTTCTGTTTTGAAATTTATTGTAATGTTTGGACCTTAATTGTGTATAGAATTGGAAAGATTTTAAATCAAATAATCATACTTTGGCAATGGCCAGCACATAAAAAAATAAATGGATAATAAGAAAAAAAAAAAGCAATGACAGAAACAACAAAACAAGGCAGAACATAAAAACAAGCATATATTAGGACTACTACTGGCTTTGGATGGACACTGGAGCAAATGTCCAGTGTTGTAGTTATAGTACTATTGGAGCACTCCTGAGCATCTTTATTGTTTCATTTATCAGTTGTTCATTAACAAACACAATAATGTTGGTTTTTACTAACTATTCTTATTCTTATTCTGTTTTATTGTTTAAAAATATGTGGCATAAAAAAATTGTCTTTTAGGATCAAAACTTATATAATCAAGGCATGTAAAATAACAAATAACTTTATATATCTTTATTTGACAGAATTACCTTCGCCACCAGCACAATAATAAAAGTCACTACAACTTAGTGTGTGAAACACTACAGTTCCTGGATTGTATCTGTGGCAGCACTACAGGAGGACTTGGATTACTCGGGTTATATATCAACGAACACAATGTCAGCTTGATTAACCAAGCTTTAGCTAGTCTTACAGAATATTGTCAAGGACCGTGCCATGAAAATCAGGTAACTGAAAATTTTATTTTGCTTTTTATATAAAACACTCAGATGTGTGTTATGCATTTGAGTTTTTATTTTCATTCAAATTCAGATATGGTTGGAGATTATAGAATTTATAAAACTTTCTTGTCTATCATAAAAATATTTCTTTCTTCTAACTTCAAATTAAAATTTTAAAACAAAATTATGTAATAGAAATATAAAAATTGAAAATAAAAAGTAAAAAATAAAATGAATTAAAAATCTAAATTAAAAAAATATATGTTTTACCCTGATTTGTCAAGTGATTTCAAATACAAATGTCTAAAAATATGATAAGAATGATTGGAAAACTTTCATATATGGTGATTTATCACATAGATGTACTGAATTACAAATATTTAAAAACATAATCACCATGTTCAATAACACTTCCAATGTGTGCGTGTGGGAGGGGGGGGGGTGTCATAAAAAAGTTTGTTGTTTAGTTTTCAAATGTTTGCCTCTTCTTGCTTTCATGTCTTAGATGGTTTAACTTATTATAACAAGACAATTCTCATATTTAAATTTGGGATTTTTTTTTCTGATTCATTTAATCAGCTTGCCATATGTTCTATCTATCCAGTTGTTGATACAATGTTTAGGTTTTTTGTTCAGTATTGAAATCTGTTGTACTCATTATTTTGAAAAAGTTAATCATTTTAAAAATTAAGAATTAGAATAATAAGCACATATGAAGACAAATCAGGAGAACTGTTATTTCACTTGAAAGACCAAAAAGATAATATCCTTTGCATTTTTACTTGGTTTTGATATTCATTTCCTAATTTACATAATATAAATTAATTTAATTGTTAATTTGTTTTACAGAATGCTATAGCTATGCATGAGAGTAACGGCATAGATATAATAACAGCTTTATTACTGAATGAAATCAATCCATTAGGCAAAAACAGAATGGAGTTGGTATTACAGTTAAAGGTAAATCTATACAAATTAAACTAAAATAACAGGTCAAATTTGAGATTATAGGTACATATTTTGAAAAGAAACCTTGGTCTTTTTAAGTGTGTTCTTTGAAGAAGGTAAATTTAGGTATATATGAAGGGGGATAATTTACATATGAAATCTGAAGTATTATAATACATTTAAAAAGAAATAAAGGGAGGCTAGATTATGGAAATAATGATTTTTATAATTAAAAATTTATTTTCATCAACATTTTGGTAGCAAAAAATAATTTTTTATATGAACTGTAATAAAAGAGTGAAATATAAAATAAATTATCTGTACCTTTGATTTTGAAGTGTATAATTTGTAAGTTTCATTTTCATTTTTGTACTTAATTATAGAACAATGCATCAAAATTACTACTTGCAATCATGGAAAGTCGTCATGACAGTGAAAATGCAGAGAGGATTCTGTATAACATGAACCCTAAACAACTGGTAAGTCATCATTATCATTATCATCATCATTATTGTCATCATCAGCATCATTATCATTATTGTCACCATCATCATCATCATTGTCATCATCATTATCATCACCATTGTCATCATCACCAACATTATCATCATCATCATCATCATCACTAACATGATGATCATCATCATCATTATCATCATCATCAATAACTAGGAATTTTGATTAATGCTACTTGTATAACTTGAGATAGAGTTTTAATAATGCTACTTACAAGATGTTCAGACATTATTTGTGTTTATATCAGTGAAATAAAGGATATAAGTAATTCCCATAACCTTAATATACATGTTTATATATCAGTAAAAAAAAATGCAAATTATAAATTGATTTTAAAGAAGTTTTTGTTTAAGAAGTTACTAATAATTCTTCAATCTCAATGTTTTTGTGAAAATGATTTTGGGTTTTTTTTTTTTAAATTTTAACATGATTTATGTTGAGACAAAATAATTGGATAAGTATTAGGTATTGGAATTACAACTTTGTTACACTAATTTTACAGTTCATTACGTCTTTCATTACATGTTTTACATTAAACAATTTTTTATTTTGTAGTATGCTATCTTTTAGCATCTTTTAGAACCCAATAATTTAACATTTTTGTGTCATTAATTTTATAACCAGGTACATTATATATATATATACAATGTTCAATCTATACACAGTTTGTTATGTTTGGGATAACAGCATGTGATAATGATATCAGACCCCTGACTAAATGAGTGACTGACTGACACACTGACTAAATGAGTGACTGACACACTGAGTTACTGACTGACTGACACACTAACTGACTGACTGATCAACTGACTGACACACTGACTATATGAGTGATTGACACACTGAGTTACTGACTGACTGACACACTAACTGACTGACTGATCAACTGACTGACACACTGACTAAATAAGTAACTGACATACTGACTTACTGACTGATGCACTCACTGAATGAGTGTCTGACACAATGATTTACTGACTAACTGACACACTGACTAAATGAGTGACTGACACACTGACTGAATGGTTGACTGACAAACTGACTTAATGACTTACACATTGACTGAATGAGTGACTGACTTACTGACTGACTGACACTGACTTACTGAGTGACACACTAACATATTACCTTAATGACTGGCTGCCACATTGACTGAATGAGTGACTGACACACTGACTTACTGACCGAATGACTGAATGACTTACTGAAACACCTACTTACTGACTGACTGACAGACACACTTACTGAATGAGTTACTGACACAATGACTTACTGACTGACTGACTGACTTATGCACTGACTGGCTTACTGACCTAACAATTTTTTTGTGTTTTTTTGTAATGATCCATTTTCAGTTCTTGCACAATTTTTCCACAATTATTTTTTATGTTATTTTTAAATCAAAATCCTCATTGTTATCCAAAAAAATGTTTATTAAAACATATTTTTCTGAATAATGTAAAGTAAAAGAAAAAGAAAAAACTAGAGTTGATTCTCGTTGTCTTGAAACTTTGTTTAAGTTTTACTGAATATGGTTTTTCAGTTTGGTTTTTTTGAACATTTCTAAACACAGTCATGCCATGCAAATCACATACTTGAAAATACATGTATGATTATTTGTCTATATGAATAAATATAATATTAAATTACTAAAGTTACAAAACTCATGTGTCTTGTTCTGTATCTGCTTTTGCTTCGTAGAAGCTTTTGTCACTGCTTAACTCTGTCCATGCCAGCAGTAGTTACAAACAGTTCAAAATCTTATTGAAACAGTCTTAAATGGTTAATCTCTGATTGTTTTGAACATAGGGCCATGGCCGTGATGGTATGAAAAAAGGATAAATATTTCTTTCATTCATTAGTTTGTGGCATTAAGACGGCTGGTATTTTGCTTAACTATTTGATGGTATCACTATAGTGACCGTTTTCACAACCTCAAGCCTTTTAATTGAAAATGAAAGCCCTATATTTTTATTCATGCCTAGTCAATGTAACAGTTAATTAGTTTTTCTGACAATTTTCCCAATTTTGCTGGATGAGGGAATAAATCCTGTACAAATAAAATTAGTTGACGTAGTAAATGTTTATGCTTTTATTGAAGATCTTATACAACATATTGTATTTGTGTTGTATTCTCATTGTTTCATGTAATGTTGTAGGGTCAAAGGTTGATGTTGTCCTTTAATGACAACTGTGTTTCTCTGTCAATGTCTAAAAGAATATCTTGATCCTTTTCAAAAAAGTCAACTTACGAATTATTTTAGAATAACTCTAAATCAGTTTTATAATCAGTATGTTGACACATTTCTGTCTTAGTTTAGTCTTGGAGTTTTATTTCCAGCTGAAAAAATTTGCGGCACTTATTCTTCTCTTGTTCTCTTTTATTTTCAACTGCCTTTAACAAGATAACGAGATTCAACCGTACATTAATTTTGTTATCTAAGATTAAAATTACCTCATGTTTAACTGTCCCATTGCGTTCTGTATCCAATCACAAAATGAAATTATACCAATTCACCATGCAATTATCTCCCTTTCTATTGTTAATAGGTATTAACCTTAAAATTACCTCCCTTTCCCGACATAGCTGTATTGACTTTTATTAATACCTGGTTAGCATATTGAATGAATTTAAAATAAAATAAAATAAAATACAATTTTGTTGACAGGTAGAGGCCTTGGGTCTGGTCTTCAGACAAGCTATAGATGAAGGAATTATAAGAAAGGTTCATACAATGTGATAGACGCTGCCTGCTGTGGTGTCAATTCTTTCAGTTTTAATGCATGTAGTTTATTTTGCATGTATAAAAATGCACAGATTTAAACTTCACTTTTAATTTACATATTTATTACTGAGTAGCTACTGATCAGTTCTTGAAGATGTTTAGTAAATAGGATCAACAACTCCCCAAAACTCTGCAGAAATCAAGGGGACATTATTCCGCTGTTTGCAATAAATTTATGGCAAGTCTTGTTGTGTTGCTTTTCTACTTAAGATCCTTTTTTTCTGAATGTTTTATGCTATGTGAACAACAAAACATGAAAATTGTTCAAATCAACACATTTTGTGCGAATTAGCAGAATTATGCCCCTTTGATTATCCTCAGATTTAGGGGTAATCATTGACCTGATATATGACCTATAACCTATGTCACAGTAAATATGTAAGTCTGTGTATAAACATCAGTTTCACATGTAAATCACAAGAAATTATCAAACTCATCATCACCACATTATATATATCCATACATACAAATATCAATTAATTTTGTACATTTTATAAGGGTTCGGTGAATCAATGTGGAAATGTATCACTTTCATATAATACTGAAGTTCTTGGGTTTTAGCACTCGTCCAACCATTAATGGTACTAGTGGTCATTAAAAATAGAATTTTCCAACATATAAGATCAAGGAAGACATTCATTTTCTTGTTGCTTAGCCTTTCAACAGAATATATGTGATGTTGAATTTTGTCTGCTATTGTTAAACCACTGTAGCTTCAAATTAAAAATATATTCATGTAGCTATCATTGACTTCTAGTTGATGCAGAAAACTCAATAATTTAAATATTGATATACATTGTATATGATCTATACTTTGCTTGTAATTTTTTCTGTATAAAATCACGCGTTTACCTGTAAATCTTGGCTTGATTTATATTGCTAAAATGGACTAAATAAAATGCATTTTGAATAGCATTCTAATCAAACTATATATTCAATGATTGTTGTATTTGCAAAGCTTCTCATTCACTCAAAACCTAAGATTGGTAAACGTTGTCATCTGTAATCTTTAAAAGGCTTACATTTCCCTAATTGAAATTGTATGCACTTGATGGGTGCAACATACAAATTTGTATACAAGTCCAATTAAAATTTTGCATTTGGAAAATCACTTGAAACATACATTTATTTGTAATTTGTAATTATAAGTCTCCTTATCCCGTGATCATCAGGGATGAGACTGAATAAACTCTTTGTATGATAAACGTATTTCGAAAATAAAATTATTTTCTCATTTTAACAAATATTAAACTGCCTCCACATTTTACTATTCATTAGAGGTCATAAAGCATGACTATTGTTAGGAATAGTTAGTACTGCTTGTAATAAAGCTTGGATGTGTGGGTGTAAGTGGGTGGTTTGGAGAGAGAGAGAGAGAGAGAGAGAGAGAGAGAGAGAGAGAGAGAGAGAGAGAGAGAGAGAGAGAGAGAGAGAGAGAGAGAGAGAGAGAGAGAGAGAGAGAGAGAGAGAGAGAGAGAGAGAGAGAGAGAGAGAGAGAGAGAGAGAGAGAGAGAGAGAGAGAGAGAGAGAGAGAGAGAGAGAGAGAGGAGAGAGAGAGAGAGAGAGAGAGAGAGAGAGAGAGAGAGGATGGATTTAGGTTTGGTAGTTTATTGAGAATGCATAAAGCTTTTAAACAGTTGTTTTTAGAATAGAAATGAATGTAAACTTTCTGATTAGTTTGTTTTATAAATCTTAAAAGATAAAAATTAAATTTTCTACTAAGTGTAGATTAAACACTAGTATTATTATAGCATCATTAAATATCACATAATAAGAGAAGATAAACATTTCAGCTCAACATAAGTAAAGATTTACATATGTATAAAAAAAGCTGTACATTAAAATTTCAAATTATTTCAAGGTCAGTCAAAAACCAAGTTAAATATTCTCTACCATTCTGTCATGGGGTTTCCCTACTTTGATGTTAAGGGAGGGGTAAAAATCCAAGTCAAGTTTGAACTCAATAAAATGGGGAGATAATTCTGTTTGATATATATATTTAAGAGTCACTCATTTAGGAGTTGTTAAAGAAGAGTTTATATATTTGAATAACATCACCAGAATTTTTATATTTGTTATACATGTATATTACATGGGTTATTCAATATTGAAGAATTCAGATTATTCTGTGTATTGAATATTCATCAGAAATTCAAACTAGCCTTACATTTAATTTCCTTCACAAACACAAAAACTAACTCGAAACTCATGAACATTTGATTTGTTACAAAAATTCTTTAATTTTGACCTAGTAATCATTTGAAGCAGGATAAAGAGGGTTATAAAGTTTTGTAGTTTTGCCATACTTTAGGGCCATGGGCCAGAAATAATTAACATATTATTTGTTAATATACTTATTCACAGTATTTTCTGATTTTTCACTGCCACGTACATGTATTTGCTCATTAAAAATATTAAGAAATTGGGTTTGGGTTTTGGGGAAAAAGAGGGGGGGGGGATTAAGTAAAATAGGCTTTTATCATTTAGTTATGTAAAAAGAGAATTGATTCCCATGCAGGAAAAAAAAGATAAAAGAAGACAATTCATTGAAGAGAAATAGATAGATTTATTTTGATAAAGTCTGGATCAAAACGTAATTTTAATATACCGTTACAAATTTTCCCTTAGTTAGAATGGTGAAGGAAACATGATCTTCCACACTACCTCTGTGCTATATCAGGGGACTGGGTGGCTGAGTGGTCTAAAGCAATCCCTTATGGATCATTGTGCCTCTTACAGGAGAATGTGCCTTTCACCACCTTGGATCAAATTCTTCTCAGGGCAAATCCTAATGTGACAAAGTTTGTCAGTTTGAAGGTTGTTGGTTTTCTACATCATCCCAGAACTGACTGCTGTCATCCCAAAACTGACTATTGTCATCCCATACAATTCAGGTGGCTGAGTGGTCTAAAGCAATCCCTTATGGATCATTGTGCCTCTTACAGGAGAATGTGCCTTTCACCACCTTGGATCAAATTCTTCTCAGGGCAAATCCTAATGTGACAAAGTTTGTCAGTTTGAAGGTTGTTGGTTTTCTACATCATCCCAGAACTGACTGCTGTCATCCCAAAACTGACTATTGTCATCCCAGAACTGACTGCTGTCATCCCAAAACTGACTATCGTCATCCCAGAACTGACTGCTGTCATCCCAAAACTGACTATCGTCATCCCAGAACTGACTGCTGCCATCCCAAAACTGACTATTGTCATCCCAGAACTGACTGCTGTCATCCCAAAACTGACTGCCTAGATATAATTGAAATAATCCAAACAGGGGCATAAAACTATTACTGAACTCTACTTCATGCTATATCAATATTTATTTTACTGTGATGATGTTATAGAACATTGGTTTACATAGATACACTGTGCTTCAATGTTATTAGATGAATTAGAAATATAATTCTGCTTTAGATACTATAGAGAGATTTTTATTTTTCTAGGTTTATATTAGTGCCATATGATCTGATGTCCTGTGTAGTGTTAATAGTTTAGGTGATATGTAAGAAAAACACTTTAAATTATTGATTGTCACAAAATCCACCGGTTAAAATACACAGGTCACATTCTATCAGAAGCAACACATTTTTATCATTTCTGCATCTGTTAAGTGTTTGTATTGTAGCAGTGTTTTTTTGCTCTACAAACAAGAACCTACTGGAACTAGATGAGGTTGTTACTTCCATGTTATGTTGAAGTGGGTGTCAATCAGTCATCATAAGCATCATTTATTTAATTGAAATCTACATTAAAGTCTTACCTATCTGACTTACTGGTTCCATTAAGGTGATTCTCTTTTGTCTTATATTGTATCAGTCATTTATCTCTCATATTGTTTTGTTACAAAAGGATCCTATTAATTAGTTGCAATCTTTGGTCAACATGAATAAAACATGTTGTTTCTGAAGTAAGGAATATCTAATTTTAGAAACCAGTTAAAACTTATTTATTATTTACACCAGAATTAAATACATAATGTTTACTTTGATACACCAGAATTAAACACTTATTGTTTACTTTGATACACCAGAATTAAACACTTTTTGTTTACTTTGATATACCAGACTTAAACACTTAATGTTAACTTTGATACACTGAATTAAACACTTATTGTTTACTTTCATACACCAGAATGAAACACATGTTGTTTACTTTGATATACCAGAATTAAACACTTATTGTTTACATTGATGTACAAGAATAACACACTTAATGTTTACTTTGATACACAAGAATTAAACACATGTTGTTTACTTTGATGCACAAGACTTAAACACTTATTGTTTACTTTGATACACCAGAATTAAACACATGTTGCTACTTTGATACACCAGATTTAAACACTTATTGTTTACTTTGATACACCAGAATTAAACACATGTTGTTTACTTTGAAACAACAGAATTAAACACATGTTGTTTACTTTGATACACAAGAATAAGACACTTATTGTTTACTTTGATACACCAGAATTAAACACATGTTGCTACTTTGATACACCAGATTTAAACACTTATTGTTTACTTTGATACACCAGAATTAAACACATGTTGTTTACTTTGAAACAACAGAATTAAACACATGTTGTTTACTTTGATACACAAGAATAAGACACTTATTGTTTACTTTGATACACCAGAATTAAACACATGTTGCTACTTTGATACACCAGATTTAAAACACTTATTGTTTACTTTGATATACCAGAAATAAACACCAAAATTTAAACACTTATTGTTTACTTTGATGCACCAGAATTAAACACCTGTTGTTTACTTTGAAACAACAGAATTAAACACATGTTGTTTACTTTGATTCACCAGAATTAAACACATGTTGTTTTCTTTGATATATCAGATTCGAACACGTAGAATATATGTTCATATGGTGCTTTCTGGGCTTTTAATGTTGTTTTTACTGTAACTGTAAAACCTGCATATAAAAGTAGAGATGTGTTGTTATGTATATTTCCTGCAAACTACAATTGCCTGTGTCTTGGATATATCTTTTGAGTATTTTATTTGAACTGTGATGACACTTTAGACACTCTGTGTTCCTAGAAATAATATCACCATATGACATATAGTTACTTTATTTATTATTGGAGATGTTAATCTGCTCAGTTTTGACAAGAGTCTTTGATGAGGAAATTGTTTGCACCATTACTTCATTAAGAAATTAAGAGACTTACATTCTGCTTTCAGTGTTATGATCATGTTCTGTAGATCTCATTCCATTTGCTTTACATATTTATGGTGTAATAAGATTCACAACATTACCCTTGTATGTAGAACTGTTAAATATTTAACAACGACATTCAGAACTGAAGGTACAAAGCTTTCTTAGCATAACAAAATGGTAAGTGAAAATTCAAAATGACATTAAAATATAACTGTTCATTGGTAAATACATTTCACTATACATGTATATATGTTTATAGCTTAATTGTCACTGGTTGTCGAGCCTGGCATCACCATAAGGTGAGACTTAGGTGTTACTTTTCCGGTGTTGGCGGTGGCGACAGGTCAAAATGTGAGTTTATGTTAAAGTAATGTATTTTCTACTTGATCAAAAACTAACCAGACGAGACATTTAAATCTGTGGAATTCTTGTTTTCTTTTAACTGTTGCTGATATTCAAATTTTTACTTACCAAAAGGTTAAGCTAACAAAGCTTTAGAAAAACTTATTTTGTTTGACAAAGTCTAAAGAAAATAAAAATTGTGTTGAATTTTAATGTTTTGTTGATGTGGAAATTTAACAGTTTTGCACATATAATTGAGGTCTTCACTTGGTAATGCAATAAACTTTGTTAATTCATTATTCATATTATGGCTTATTCATTGAAGTATAAAATGATTACTTTTTGTTATATTAAACTCATTAATAATGCACTTTATGTTAATGAAACATTTTAGGGATCAGTGAATCTGATCATTTGTCAAGTTTGATGCGACTGTTCGTCTTTTAAGAGATTATACTGATTTTGTTATTTAGCATATTCTTACTCTTACTTGTTGTTTAACTTGAATAATGAAAATAAATCGGCTTTATTTTTAATGATATGTTCATTTATTATATCAATATAATATGTTAATACTGAAGTAGATGTTTATTGTCTCCCTTGAATTCTTAATAGAAACATGTCTTTATCAAACTTGCCAATCTGTATTGACTGTTGTTACAGATTTGATGATATGTTTATACATGATACAATTAAAACGTTTAAATTTTTCTTCTTTTTATAATCTAAATTGAAATGATTTGTTATTTATAACATTTGCCTATGAACTTAAGCTTGTGTTTTTTGCTGTATATTTTCTGTATTTTTATATATTTTAAAGATTCATTATTCATATTTGAAACTTTTGCTTTAGTTTGACAATTTTCGTATAAGTTTCAAATTTTTATCTTTCTTTTATTTGTCTAATTGATTTCAAATAAATTAGATATCCTTAAATATAAATGCGTTATTCCATTTTTTTTTTTATTCGTAATTGGTCTTCAAAGAAATATTCAGAGTAATTCTTTGTCTTTCTTTCTTCCTCTTTTTTGTTATTGTTGTATCTATATAATTCTTCTTGATTAAAATGATTAAATTATGATTATGTACCTCATGCAGATAAAAAAACAAACAAAATGAGTCCAAAAATGTTAGTGACAACAATAATACAATTGATATTACTGATAGTGTATTAATTCATATAGTGAAAATTTCTAAAAAAAAAAAAAATAATAATAATAATAATAATAATTAATAAATAAATAAATAAAAATAATATTAATAATAATGTTATTTAGAAATGTATTTAACAACTATATTTATCTAGAATTTTATTTTAAATATTTTTAGAGAATAAATAACTATACCATAATGTTTTCTCTTAAAATGTCAATTCTCATTTTGTCACATTTCAACAAAAAAGCAGAGACAAGTTTCAGGTGATGTCATCGTCATTGACATCAACCAGTGTTATGTTTAATTTTCAAATTAACCATACATGGTAGTTTTGGAATGTTAAGTTAGTCATTGACTAGTTATTCATGTTTATTAATTTTAATTTGATAACTAAATTTGATATTTCAGTTTTATACATATTTCATTATGCTAGGATTTATTGTAGTTTTATGAAGCTTTATGAGTAAATGCCATTTTTGTTTGAAAGATATTATTGTTATAAAGTATCATTATTTTTTATTTTCACAAGCATTTTACCAACACCAATTGTAAATTATGACTCTTAGTGATCAATGAAATATGATACTGGATTGTGATGTTGTAAAGCTCAGACATATTATTTAAACCCTGTTGTTTATTTTAAGGTTGATATTGCTAAAGATGCATTTCACCAGGAGGCTTCAGTTGATGATGATGAAGAAGAGGAGGAAGAGGAACGAGAAGCTTCTCCAAAAGCTGTCGGACATAACATCTATATCCTAGCAACCCAGGTTTGTATTACAACATATGATATGAATTTTAAATTATTTTTTGACAAAAATTTACAGATAAACTTGTAATAAATAATGCACAAACCTGTATAGCATGCTGACTTGTGATAAATCAGGTATTATATATATATAATTAGGCCACAATTAAGAATATCTTTGTTTCCCCTTGCCCTACCCTTACTTCTGATTTTGGGTAGGTAGGTAGGTTTTTTTCCTCCTCATAGTTTTCTTTTCTGCTTAGGAAACATTCTTCACATGTCACCTTGTGTGTTTACTAGTACATCTTCATCACTACTGCGTTTGTATCGCATTGAATTATAACTGTATAAGGGTCTTGACAATTAAGAAGGTTGGCGACTGAAAAAGAAAGAGAAATGAACTGCAATCTATTAGCACAGAATCGTGAAAAAAAAAAAAATCACACAGCATTGTTCAATAAATTTTTTCAGTCGGCAGGATTTTTTATGGTCGGTTGCGCAAGGGGAAACAAAATATTTTTATTTTGGTCTTAGATGAAAAAATTTATTTATTTTTCTTCAGAAGTACAGTCATATTTACAAATTCTGTATAATGATAAGTTTATTCATATGTATGTTTAGTAATCACTATGTATAAAATTTATTTTTGAAATAGTTGGCACAACATAACAAAGATCTGTTTAATTCACTGAAGACAAGTGGTGATCCTTGGGGAGATCAAGCCCTTGAATTCTACGAAAAACACACAGCACAGATAGAGGTGAGAAAAAAATTATAGCCTAGCTTATCAGTATAACTTCATTTCTTCAAGTGTGCAAAGAAGACCTGGAGAAGTTAAATGCATTTTGCCACTGTCAGATATTGTTTTTGAGTTCCTGTTTTATGGAAAGTAATGGGTTGGTTTGTTCTTTTGAAGACAAAGTTTAAATTTCAAATAGAGCAATAATTTTAAAAGTTCTACTGAAATTTAAGATTCAAAACAAGATTATTAGTCACTAACTACATTATTATTATTGTTGTTGTTGTTTATGGTACTATGTAATTTTGAGTGCTATCCAAAAATATTGCTGAAATATGAAATTATGTGTGAAATTGATAGCACAAAGGCAATGTATACTGTAAAATCACTACATTTGTGGGTTTTAAATATGTCACAAAATATTTTTACTTAACTTTTCCAAAACACTTGAATGAAGCCAAAAAACACATTTCCACAAAAATTTTTCCCCTTGAAATTTTAACTCTAAGGCCATTATAAATTAATACCTAGATTTTCATCCAATTTTTTTTCAAAACGGGGGCGGGGGACGGCTTTTATTTTTTTTATTTTATTTTTTGGATTACACTCTGTCAACTCGTGTTCTGTGCAACAAACAAGAACCATGATTCTTGAATTCAATGCATTAGCAACAGACATCTGATGATCGGGTTTACCACCTACAAAGTCCTTATATAATTCCATTAATGTCATGGTGTCTGGAACTTGGCAGCCATACCAGTTTTTGATTGTTTTAAGCCCGGTTTTACAGTGGCAATAATAAATACCATGCTACCACCAATATGCAAAACGCGCTACTTTCGTTTTTGAAAATCCGTCTGCAACTTGATCGGACACCAGTAAACTTCTACGTATAATCCTATGGCTCACGGAGCACAAAACACTCTGCTTTCGTTGTTATAATGCACAACTCGATCGGAAACCAGTCAGCTTTTATATATTACCTTATGGCTCATGGAGCAAGCAGATTTGTTATAAAAGCCGGAATCGAAACCGGACACAAGTTCAAAATCCAAAAATAAAATAAATCGGGGCGGGTGTTAAAAAAGGGGGTGGGCGGGGATGAAAATCTAGGTATTAATTTTTTATGGCCTAAATGTTAAATTCTAAAATTTGCAAAACCACATAATTTTAACTTCGTAAATATAAAATGAAACTGCAGTAGTTGTTACCTTTCATCATATCAAATCTTCAACTTTTAAATGAATTTGATGTTATGATGTAAATTTTCACTAGACCTTACCATAATGGCTGATTGAAGACACTTATAATATTATGAATCAAGACATATAGTCCTGAGTATCTCTTGTTATGTGTCTTATTATAGATTGTAAGACAAGACCGCACTATGGAGAGGATTGTGTTCCCTATCCCAGAGATCTGTGAGTACCTGACGGATGAGACTAAAGTCCGAGTTTATCAGACCACTGAGAGAGATGAACAAGGAAGTAAGGTAGCTGATTTCTTTGATAGACATGATGACATGTTTGCTGAAATGAGGTGGCAGAAAAAACTTAGAGGTTAGAAATTAAATTTACATTGTTGTGGATGTAAATATAAAGAAATTATGCTTTTAAAAAAAGGCAAACTTATGTTATTCATGTTTTGTAAATGTAAAAGTAATGAAATAGAATTGATAATGTAAACTTGTTGTCAAGCCTGGCATAGCCATAAGGCGAGACTTATGTGTTACTTTTCCAGTGTTGGCGGCGGCGATGGCGGCCTGTCAAAATTTGAAAGTTTATGTTAAAGTAACTTATTTTCTACTCGATCAAAAACTAACCAGGTGAGACATATAAATCCATGGAATCTTGTTTTGTTAATGTGTTCTAAGTTAAAAATTTAAAATCAATGTAAAAATGACAAAGATTTCATCACAAAAATTACTATAGTAAAAATATTATATATTGCTGCTGCAATATGCATAACTGCTAAATGAGTGGAAATTAGTTAGATTTGCTAAGGGTAATAATTATATTGTGATAAGTAGTACTCTGTGTCCTAAAGCAAGTTGGGAGTCTTCACTATCTGTAACTTCATACTTCAGGCCTTTAAAAACTGGGATCAACAGCAGCCTGATAAACCTGCTTTGAGTCTTAAACTTTCATTTTACTGGGATCCGTAGCAACCTGAAGAGCTTGATTTGGTAGACAGGCAGTCTGTAACCTTTATTATCACACAAATTGTTATTGATTGACATGTAATGTAAGATCTAGGGGTCCTATAATTTTTGTACATGATTTTTAAAAATGTTTTTAAAGCTGCATTAAGTTTTCCAAAGAAAAAATTAAAACGGTGCTAATCTAATAAATGATGTTCCTAATGAACAATGTTACATTTGGTTCAACGATAAAAGCTCAAATAAATACAGAACTTACAGTATTTACCCAGTGAGATGCAGCATTTGGGATCTAATATTAGAACATGGTTACGTCATCAAAACCCCGCTTATTTAAACACAACTTTCAAAATGTTGAAATACGATAAATTAAACACAGAACTTCGTTGAATTTGTCATTTGTGACTTAGTAAGGGATAAATAACACCATTTCAAATATATCTGGATATTAATGAAGGACAAATAATGCAATCTGTCATGTTTCACTTTTGATTCTAGGCTTTTCCGTACATCCGTGTGCATGCTCCAAGCTCATAATTACCATCGTAGAACACTGACCAACCGGTCAGAGGATTCCGTTTATTTACAGCTAAAAGAAATGAAATTTTAGAAAATGAATGTCACGGATCGTGGTTAGAAGATATCTACTTTTAAAAAAATATATTTTTAGAAAACAAAAAAAATTCGAGAATTTGTAAACTTAATGCAGCTTTTAAAGCAATTATGATAATTAGTTAAGAGAAATAGTTCTTAACACTAGAATGAACAGTTGTGGTAAGATTTTTATTGTCGAGCCTGGCATCACCATAAGGCGAGACTTAGGTGTTACTTTTCTGGTGTCAAAATGTGAAAGTTTATGTCAAAGTCAAAAACTAACCAGGCGAGACATTTAATTACACGGAATTCTTGTTATTGTTATTATTTATGATAATTATTTCTTCCTTTCAGCTAATCCCTACCTGTCATGGTTCAGCAGTCATATGTCACTATGGAGTAGTATTTCCTTCAACTTTGCTGTGTTAATCAACATACTTGTAGCCATGTTTTATCCCTTCAATGTTGGATCAAATAAAGGTAACAAATGATTTCTACAGTATAATCATCCTATGTAATGTTTAACTTATGTGCAGATTAATCTGGCTATATCAAGCTAAGTACAAGTCCTATACCTAGTGATGTCGCAATTATCGCCGATGGTCGTTGTCAGGGCAGCGATCCTAAAAATTGATCACAAGATAAATAATCGATCATCACTGATGTCGGCAAGTAGTTTCCAGATTGTAGTAAAGTCTGTTTCCTTTCCAGTTTTTGCTACTAAAAACAACAATGACGGACAAGGATCAGATAATACTAGTATATTATATCCAGACACTTTTTACACAGTGCGATGCTTTGGCCACTATCAGTACTAGTCTATCAGGGCAAGGAGCTATCTGGCCTTTAACTTACAATCACAAAGCAAGAACACTTGGCTTTTACAATTAAAGTATTTATATTCAGCCATATTTGTTTCTGAATACTGATGTACAGTTACTAAGCTATTCCGATTATTATCGATTACTTGATTGATTATGCCTCTCCGATTATCGATTATAATTTTTTGTCCGATTAGACATCACTACCTATACCAGTTATTGTGTCTCCTGTCAGTATCAAACATAGCAGTCTTGCACTTATCATTCATACTTGTGCAAACTCTCAGGTTAGAAAGTTTTTGTTTTATCCATAACAAATGTCATTAACTCAGTTTGTTAACAGATCTCACTAAATTGCCGAGCAAATTGCAGATGCATAGAAAAAAAACTTTCTCCTTTAAATTAACTTTAAATGAACTGATAGTGTTTTAATCCAGTTTGAAGATGAAGTTACCTGTAGATTGTTTCAAGAGATATCATTCAGCTTCATCACAATGTACAAATAAAGACTTTGTGGACACATTTCTTTACATAAATATTATGAGTATTCTGTTTTATCAATGTCTCTCTTTACATTTCAGAATTAGATCCTCGTCTTTCTGGTTTAGTGTGGACGGCCATGTTGGGCTCTCTTGCCTTAGTTATCACAGTTGGAGTAAATCCGTCAGCAATCAGAACACTTGTAGCCTCCACTATACTAAGGTTTATATTTTCTGTTGGATTGGAGCCAACACTTTGGTTATTAGGTGCCTTAAATGTAAGTTACTGTGTCACAATATATAAATCTTGTCACAGTCTGAAATTCTGTAATGGTTTTACCAGTTGTGTTTAATTTTGTATGTATCAGTTAAAAGATTTTTGCTGATAACGACAGTATCATTTGATGAAACTTTATAAACATGTACACTTGAATTTAAGTGATAGTGACCTTGACCTTTCCAAAAGAAAACTTACATATGGTATATGTTTTGGTAAATTATTCTCAAGATGAATCAAAAGATAGAGTGTAAAACCATACAAATTGCATTTTCAATTTAAGCTCTTTCAGTTAAATATGTAAAAGAATAAATGGCTGTTATCTATTATGTTTAACAGCCCTTTGGGGAGCCTCATTGACCAAGTTAATTAAAGCATCAGCTCACAAATTACAATGTCCATCACCACCTAGATTTGAATCCCATTAAGGCATATTGGGTGAATTAAAAGTGAAAGAATCTTGATTGGAGAAGAATAAAACCACATTACTCCAAACCACAGATTGTATTGTTTATCTAAAATGTGTTTCTCTTTAATTTTCAGGTAATAAACAAGGGAATTTATTTAATCAGTTTAATGGGTAACAGAGGAACATTTACTAAAGAATTTCCACAAGTTGTTACGGATTTTGAATTTATGTATCATATAGGATACCTAGGACTGTGTGTACTGGGTCTTTGTGTACATGAATTCTTCTATAGTTTATTAGTAAGTACAACACTTTGATATATACTGTATGTTGAACTCAATTTTGTAATTAATGTTTTTTCAATTGATTTAAATTTTTGAAAGCTTTCATTTGTGTTAAATAGACCACCTAATGGTGATATGGTTTCCATTTATGAAAACACCTTGAAACAGAGTATTTGTTCACTCAGTGCTAAGATAATGTGACTTAGCAATGCTGAATCAGTGAGCTAGCACTTAAAAAAATAAATATCCTTTTAAATTCAAAATTCATGTATAAAAAGGGAATAAATGAAAACAAATTTACAGTAGTTCGTTTTTAATTACAAAACACGAACATGTATATAAAAAACACTCAAATGTCCTATAAACATTGTTCTGTTTAGACAGGTATTGAGGTTAAAATACATTATATATGTCTCAAATGAAGCTGCATTGTTTTCTGATCAAGATAGACATGTGCCTTTAAAGCAGGTTTCATTTTGTACAGTACAATAAAATTTTAAAAAATGACTTACAAATTCTTATTCATTTATTCTGATTACCGGTAAATGATTTTGATGTTTTTTTCCACAGCTGTTAGATGTAGTTTACAGAGAAGAAACATTACTAAATGTGATAAAGTCAGTGACAAGAAATGGACGTTCCATCATACTTACAGCTATATTAGCTGTCATACTTATTTATCTCTTCTCAATCCTTGGATATATTTTCTTTAGAAATGATTTCCTCATGGATGTAGAACCGATAGGTATAACAGAAGGTAATTATAAATTCTGCTGCATCTGGAATCCAATATTTTCTAAAATTATTACAGAACAATTGCAAATGTTATAAATAAAGAGGGTTATGAAAGAAGGGGAGGGGGAGAGATCAGCACAAGTACAAATGCAAGCAGAAAGTTATATATATAAAAAAAAAAAAAAAAAAAAGAAGAAGGAGGCACAATTTCTATGTCATTTTTCTTCCATTTGTAAGGTGATATATTTTGCATTTTTTAGGCACTAATTGCCAAATTTTCTGATTTAATAATAGCATTTTTATTGGAAAATTTTTCATTTACTAAAAGTTTATCATTAACCTTAAGAAATAAAAATTTTTTGATGATAGAATTTCATTCTTGGCATGATTTTACAAGTCTCTGAAATTGTTGTCTTAGATATTTATTATGAACTCACAGTGGCAGTAAAAAGTTCTTGTTGTCTTGAAGACTCTCCCATTACTTTACTGTGTAAACCTTGAATTTAAGTCACCTTAACTGTAGTAAACAAATTGTTACAATGATATCATGAAAAATATATTGATAATTTGTCAATGTTGTATAAATTCCAGAGACCGCTCCTACCCCGGTACAAGTAAATGTTACAGAAAGCACCTGTGATGCTGGAGATAACACCTGTAATGTTACAGGCTCTATATCACAAATAACTGCACAAATTACAGGTAATTGTTGTTATATTACAAGGGATCTAAAGGTTAAACTGTCATAATACCACACTTAACTTGTCCCTATCCTATTGCATTCACATGAGAAACCATATAGTTGAGAAAAGGAGTATGTAAGGTGAGATGCCTCTGATAACCCAAAATAAAGAGTAGGTATGGTAAGATACCTGTGATACCCCCAAATAAAGGAGTATGTATGATAAGGTGCCTTTTTTGCCTCAAAATACAGGTGTATGTATGGTAAGGTGCTTCTGATGCCCTCAAATAAAGGTGTATGTATGGTATGGTGCCCTGATACCCCAAAAAAGGAATAAGTAAAGTAAGGGGACTCTGATACCCCCCAAAAAAGGAGTAGGTATGGTAAGGTGCTCTTATATCCCAAAATAAAGGTATAGGTATGGTAAGGTGCCTCTGATGCCCTCAAATAAAAGTGTATGTATGGTATGGTGCCCTGATACCCCCAAAAAAGGAATAAGTAAAGTAAGGGGACTCTGATACCCCCCAAAAAAGGAGTAGGTATGGTAAGGTGCCTTTGATACCCCCAAATAAAGGAATAGGTATGGTAAGGTGTCTCTGATACCCCCATATAAAGGAGTAGGTATGGTAAGGTGCCTTTGATTCTCCCAAATAAAGAAGCGGGTATGGTAAGATACCTCTGATACCCCCAAATAAAGGAGTATGTATGATAAGGTGCCTTTTTTGCCTCAAAATACAGGTGTATGTATGGTATGGTGCCCTGTTACCCCCAAAAAAGGAATAAATAAGGTAAGGGGACTCTGATACTCTCCAAAAAAGGAGTAGGTATGGTAAGGTGCCTTTGATACCTTCAAATAAAGGAATAGGTATGGTAAGGTGTCTCTGATACCCCCATATAAAGGAGTAGGTATGGTAAGACACCTCCGATTCCCCCAAATAAAGAAGCGGGTATGGTAAGATGCCTCTGATACCCCCAAATAAAGAAGTGGTTATGGTAAGATGCATCTGGTACCCCTAAATAAAGCAGAGGTGTTTACCCTCCCAGATTTTCCGTATTTATCCCGGATTTGAGTCCTAAAATATGCATTACGGATTCACCTTCTGAAATTAAGCTTTTCTGGTATTGTGCCAAAAATTATTTTCTCCCCAGGTTATTGAAGCACTTTGCATAAGTAATATTTTTGGTGTATCCAAACGCCAGTGTGATTATGATTACCCTTATTCGGATTCTCTCTGGACTTACCTTTACATGAGTCCGAAAGATGTCTGCTAATAGAAAAGCAGAAGATGATGCTTCTGATGTTGAGCGTGATCAGGTTTTTTGAGCTGTCTTTTTAATGTTAGAAGCTGACTTGACACACAATTCTGGATGTTTCATGTATGATATTAGGTCTGTGTCGAAATTCATGTTCAAAATTTGAGATTACTGACAAATGGCGAAAATTACTGAAAAAAATCATGATTACTGAAAGTTTCAAAAAGGAGTAAACACCTCTGATAAAGGAGACTGTATAGTAAGGTGCCTTAGATACCCCAAAATAAAGAAGTAGGCATGGTAAGATGCCTATGATAACCACAAATAAAGGTGTAGTTATGGATGTATGGTAAGACGCCTCAGATGCCCCCAAATAAAGAAGCAGGTATGGTAAGATGCCTCTGATTCACCCAAATAAAGGAGTAGGTATGGTAAGATGCCTCAGATGCCCCCAAGTAAAGAAGCAGGTATGGTAAGATGCCTCAGATGCCCCCAAATAAAGAAGCAGGTATGGTAAGATGCCTCTGATTCACCCAAATAAAGAAGCAGGTATGGTAAGATGCCTCAGATGCCCCCAAGTAAAGAAGCAGGTATGGTAAGATGCCTCAGATGCCCCCAAATAAAGAAGCAGGTATGGTAAGATGCCTCTGATTCACCCAAATAAAGAAGCAGGTATGGTAAGATGCCTCAGATGCCCCCAAATAAAGAAGTAGGTATGGTAAGATGCCTCAGATGCCCCCAAATAAAGAAGCAGGTATGGTAAGATGCCTCAGATGCCCCCAAATAAAGAAGCAGGTATGGTAACATGACTCTGATTCACCCAAATAAAGGAGTAGGTATGGTAAGATGACTCTGATTCACCCAAATAAAGGAGTAGGTATGGTAAGATGACTCTGATTCACCCAAATAAAGGAGTAGGTATGGTAAGATAACTCAGATGCCCCCAAATAAAGAAGCAGGTATGGTAACATGACTCTGATTCACCCAAATAAAGGAGTAGGTATGGTAAGATGACTCTGATTCACCCAAATAAAGGAGTAGGTATGGTAAGATGCCTCAGATGCCCCCAAATAAAGAAGCAGGTATGGTAAGATGCCTCAGATGCCCCCAAATAAAGAAGCAGGTATGGTAACATGACTCTGATTCACCCAAATAAAGGAGTAGATATGGTAAGATGACTCTGATTCACCCAAATAAAGGAGTAGGTATGGTAAGATGACTCTGATTCACCCAAATAAAGGAGTAGGTATGGTAAGATGCCTCAGATGCCCCCAAATAAAGAAGCAGATATGGTAAGATGCCTCTGATACCCCCAGATAAAGGAGTAGGTATGGTAAGATGCCTCTGATTCACCCAAATGAAGGAGTAGGTATGGTAAGGTGACTCTGATACTCCAAAAATAAAGGAATAGGTACAGTATGGTGCCTCTAAAAACCCCCAAAAAAGGAATAGGTATGAAAACCCCCATATGTAGGAGTAGGTATTGTAAGTTCCTCTGATACCCCTCAAAAAAGGAATAGGTATGAAATGGTGTCTCTGATACCCCCCAAAAAAGGAGTAGGTATGATACTGTGCCTCTGATACCCCCAAATAAAAAAGTAGGTATGCTACCGTGCCTCTGATAACCCCAAATAAAGTAGTAGGTATGGTACGGTGCCTCTGATACCCCCAAATAAAGGAATAGGTATGGTAAGGTGCCTCTGATAACCCCATATAAAGGAGTAGGTATGGTAAGAAGCCTCTGTAGTAACATTTGGATAATAATGTCCAGACATTTATCTTACCATGTTTCATTAATTTTATGATTTTTCCCCACAGGTTCTGAGAGTGGAGGTGATTTGACAGAAGAAAACAAACAAAAAGTTTGTGATTCTCTTGTAATGTGTATTGTTACCACACTTAACCAGGGATTGAGAAATGGTGGAGGTATAGGTGATGTTCTCAGGAAGCCAGATAGTAGGGTAAATAATTATTACCTGTTTATCACAGTTTTACCATGTTTAAAAATAAATAGGATATTTAGGGCTTTATGAAAGGCCCTAAAAAGATCTAACTTCTGAATTTAAATTCAGTAAAACAAAACTACACATAATTTACAAATACAGCACTTGATGTCCTTTTATTTTCATCGGTATTCGATGTAAATCTGTAATGTTAAATCTGATTTAGCACTGTTAAGGAGTAGATATCATCAGGCTTTTTAACATCTCGCCACTGGACCCTCACAGTGGCATTGTGAGCATTTTTCTCACATATCTGTATCTTAAATACAATGTAGGAATTGTGAGATATATCATTTTGTAGGGTGGGGGGTATTGTTTTGTTTTTAATGCACACAATATAACTGAGATTTAATTTGACATTAAATGCTTTTGAAAATTAAAATGGTATATTTAATCATTGTGTCAGAAGAAATTAGGATCTTTTAAAATATATTTCTTTCATCCATACACCTGATTTGCATATATGATAATCTATTTTCAGGAACCGTACTTTATGGCTCGTGTTGTGTATGATCTTCTATTCTTCTTCATTGTCATCATTATTGTACTCAACCTCATTTTTGGTGTCATTATTGATACTTTTGCCGATTTAAGAAGTGAAAAGCAACAGAAAGATGAAATTTTAAGAAATACATGTTTCGTTTGTGGTATGTAACGAATTTAATATAAAAATCCAGTTCACTTGGCTCTGACAGCCTGTTTCAATGATTTGCAAGAAAATCACTTTCTGAAGAGAAACCATACTCTTATTCATTGTGGTAAGGAAATGAAAAATTCATCCCTTAAAATGTCCGAAATCTAGGTTTGAACCCTCAAACATTTATTTTGAAACCCATGGGCCTCTTAGCAATGGCAGTTGTTACTGGCACTTTTTGGAAACAGATATGAGAGAATAGTTCACAAACAGTCACATGTCTAATCTTTTATGAAAAACAGCTCTCAAATAAAGTTATGTTGAGTTGAGTAATGGTGTTAAACATTCCAGTCAAGAATATTTCACTTATATAAAGACATCGCCAGCTATAGGCAAAAGTGCAGAAATTTTGCCTGTCTGTTGCGCTGATGGCATTATACAGCAGGGTCCTTTATTTTGCCACGCCTACTGTGACATGGGACATTTATTTTAAGTTTCCATCTGAAAAAACTGTGACTATCATTTCAAAATGCAGAGTGCTTGGCGAAAGAACAGTCACAACCCACTTTCAAGTCTTGGATGAGACCTGGTCGGGGTTTGAACCCACGACTTCCCAACTACAGAGCGAGCACTCTACCAACGCTCTCAAATAGAGAATATGTCAATTTTTGACAAAAGAATGTAATATTTAAAATTGTGTGTGTGTGTGTGTGTGTGTGTGTGTGTGTGTGTGTGTGAATAGTAAATACAAAATATGGCTGCTTATCTTATTTACTTATACTTGATGCAGTTGTTATATAGCTGTTAGCTGATGTAAATATTCCATAAAAATTTATCTATAACATTAAATTACTTTTTATTTCATACAAACAATTTTGAACAAAATTTTTTTTTAAAAATGAACATTACTTTGGCTTACTTACTGGTTAAGCAAAGAAAAGACCCAGTTTGATATAACATGGTAATCTAGTAATTCGTATAGAAATAAACAGGTGAATTAAGCTTTAAGGTAAGAATGATGGCTATTTTTTCTACATTTTGTTTTCTTATTATTTCAGGTTTAAATAGATCATCTTTTGATAATAAAGTTGTGTCATTTGAAGAACATATACATAAAGAACATAACATGTGGCATTACTTAAACTTTGTTGTATTAGTAAAAGTAAAAGATCACACAGAGTATACAGGACCAGAAAGTTATGTACATGCCATGGTAAAGGTAAGTATACAGTCATATACTGTATACGTAGAAATATTCGCTGTGTATTAATGTTCGCTATTTTCGGGGTCGCTTATCAACAGCTAAAATAAATCCACCGTGAAATTTTATATCTTTGTCAGATGCTAGTGTTTAAGCACTGCGTGACCGCGAACGTTTATACCAGCGAAAATGCTCTCCATACCAAAACCGTGAAAGTTTATACCAGTGAATACATGTATTTCTACGTATACAGTATCAAAATATGTGGCATCCAATATTTGTAGATTTTGTGCAAAAATATTCATTTCAGGAAAATGTAAAGAAGAAGTAATGCCGAGGAAGCTTAGAAACTCCAGATTTATTTTAAACCTCCTTATACACTCTCCTGTATAAGAGTTTTCCAGATAATTCACAAAGAACATACATGTACATGTAACTGCCTAAAAAGACTGAAATTGTTAATGATCTTGAAAACTATTAACTTTTTGTATAGACTTGTATATTAGATTGCATCTATTCTATTTTGCTTATACTGTCTTCTTTAATTGATTATGTAAACACACATATATCTATATCACATTATTTTTGCAGGAGAAAAATCTAGACTGGTTTCCAAGAATGAGGGCTATGTCGCTGACAGCAGAAGAGAGCGACGGTGAACAAAACGAATTACGCAACTTATCCCAGCAGTTAGACAGTACAAATAGACTAGTTAAACATTTATCTAAACAGCTACTAGAACTTAGGGATCAGGTAAAGTTGTTAAACCTACGTATCTGTTTTTAGCTCAACTGGCTAAAGCCAGATGAGCTTATGGCATGATGCGCGCTTGCGTGCATGCGTGCGTCTGTTAACAGCAAAAACTCAGAAACTACTGGGCCAAATTTAGCAAAACTTTGCAGGAATGATCCCTAGAAGGAGTAGATGAAAATTTTTACAATTGGTTTCCATGGCAACCAAAAGTAGGTCACAGCGACCTAGAATGTAAAAAACCTAAAATAAGTTTCTTCTCTGAAACCATAGGTTATATTCAAAATCTGATGTGATATTTAGCTTCTACACACCCTTAAACATGTAGGTTGTACATTTCGTGAAATTCTGTCAAAAACTAGGTTACGCGTTTTTAACGTTTTTCTGTCATACTTCGTAAAAAGTGAAAATAAGGCTTATAATGAGATATCAACTTTGAAAATCTTCTTCTCTGAAACCATGAAGCCTTAAGCTTTCATATTTGGCAGTTAATATCAGCTTGAGCCGCTTTACCAAGTTTGTACAAATGGTGGCCCCCGGTCTATTTTTAGCCCCACCCCAGGGGTCCATATATCTGCATATGCATATATGGCTTATAATGGAAAATCAACTTTGAAAATCTTCTTCTCTAAAACCATGAAGCCTTAAGCTTTCATATTTGGCAGTTGATATCAGCTTGAGCCCCTTTACCAAGTTTGTACAAATGGTGGCCTCCGGTCTATTTTTGGCCCCACCCCAGGGGTCCATATATCTGCATATGCATATATGGCTTATAATTGAAAATCAACTTTGAAAATCTTCTTCTCTAAAACCATGAAGCCTTAAGCTTTCATATTTGGCAGTTAATATCAGCTTGAGCCCCTTTACCAAGTTTGTACAAATGGTGGCCCTGGGTCCATGTTCGGCTCCACCCCAGAGGTCCATATATCTGAATATGCATATATGGCTTATAGTGAGATATCAACTTTGAAAATCTTCTTCTCTGAAACCATGAAGCCTTAAGCTTTCATATTTGGCAGTTAATATCAGCTTAAGCCCCTTTACCAAGTTTGTACAAATGGTGGCCCTCGGTCCATTTTTGGCCCCACCCCAGGGGTCCATATATCTGCATATTTATATATTGGAAATCAAATTTAAAAATTTTATTCTCTGAGACTGTAAGGCATAATGCTTTTATATTTGGCATTTAACATTAGCTCAAGTCCCTTTACCAGGTTTGTACAAATGGTGGCCCCCGGTCCATTTTTGGTCCCACCAAGGGGCACATATATCTACATATACTTATATGGGAAGTCAAATTTCAAAATATTCTTCTCTGAAACTGTAAGGCCTACAGCTTTTATATTTAGCATTTAACGTCAGCTCAAGTCTTTGTACCGAGTTTATATAAATGAAGGCACAAGAACCATTTTTGTCAGTTGAGCTCCACAGGCCCTTTTGGGCCTCTTGTTTATAATAATTTGATTTTCTCTTTGTTTCATTGTCTTTATCTTGAGTTTTCATATTTTGCCATCAAGAGTCAAGATTTTTTCACTTCTATTGAGTAAGTCAGTTCTAGAAGGGTGGGGAAAACCTGAGTACCCATAGAAAACCACAAACCTTTGGCGAGCAAATTGATTTTGCTATCAAGGTACTAATGGCTGAATTGATATACTGTAATAAAGTGATAAATTAGTTGATTTGATTCAATTTAATGATAAAGGATTTTCTCTTAAATTGAGATATTACCAGATTTATGTAAAATTGCTGAGAATTAAAACAAAGGTACAAATACAACATGCACTGAAAGTTGTTTTTTCTCCACATACATGTATCTAAAGTAATAAAAGAATATACTGTACATGTATATATAAAATTTTGTTTATGTCAAATAACAATCTTTTATATACTTGTGTACCTGCTGAAGATATCATTTTCTCAATCTGTATCCTCTTTCAAAAAAAAAGGAACTCGGATTATGCCTACCAGTATGTGTGTGTGTGTGTGTGTGTGGGGGGGTTATGAAGGGTATTGTATAGATGGTGTTTCTATGTCTTTTTTACTTGGCCCATTGTCAAATTTCTTTATATAATTTTATATTGCAAAAATTACATGATGGATATTTGTATTTTACGTCTTTTATAGATGACAGAACAGAGAAAGCAGAAACAAAGAAAAGGATTTCTTCATTCTGCCACAGTTCCAAATATGATGAATATGTAAAAACTTCTTTATCAAATAAGAAAACATGTGAGGAACAGAAAATAATATGAAACAGTTATTATTGTAACTGTTTATCAGTCCAAGAAAAATGTAATTAAACAGTTTGTTTTTGATTTTATTTGTCAGAGAGTAAATGTTTAGTGACATCATAGAGAAGAGGGTTCTATCTTGAATGATCATGATCGTAACAGGGATTTGTTAAAGATATTATGGTTCAATTACAAGGTTTTCTACATGTATTTGATGTTTGATATCATTTCATCAGTTATATTACATAGATATAACTGTATAATTATTATTATTATTATTATTATTATTATATAACTACGGTAAAGATGTATATTTTATATATATTATCGATTAATTGATTTGTTGTAAGAGACCAAATTTTTGTTATTATATATATTGTTTTATTATTGATATAAACAATCATGTTAACATTCACCTTTTATAGGAAATCAACTTTGACCTCCCGCACCTTTGACCTTATATATTTAAATGTAAAATTGACCTCATTAACTGTCGATTGAAGACTGAAGGTATTAGTTGCTAAGGACATAGACTTGTGAGTTTTGAATAACTTGATCAATATTTCACAATTAATATACAAAATGAAGGTGAAATGCCTAGGTTAGCTACATCAGGTTTGAATTGGCTACATATGTAAGCTACATATTAGATTTGAAATTGTGAGGTTAGTTATTGTTCCTACTACCAACAGACAGCCAATCATTTCTACTTTTCAATCCATGAAGATTACAGATCGTTTGTCATTTTGTTTAGTAGTCAGTTGAAATAAAACATATTTTTTGTGATCTCTGTCATTATGTACATGTATATACAAAACTTATCCATATACATGTAATTCATTTCTGCTTTTTTTTCTTTTTCTAGTGGCTTTGCAACATGACATTCTTTCTTTATCTGCAATTTCTGAATCAAATATAGTATTTTTTTTAGTGCAAAATTTTAAGCGATCTTCATGTTTGTTCCTTCAACTTTTTTTTGGTTTATAAGGATTGAATTCATTTTGAAAGTTTACACAAGTAAATAATTTTTCCCACCTGTATAATTATCTTGCAAATAATTTTAATTGTTTAAGATTGGAAATATATAAAAATTTTGACCTACCAATGTTCTTTATCTGTCCACGGTATTTTAATTCTGAGTGCTTAAAGCTAGATATCCTACACAATTTTTTTGGTTTTGTTAAATTCTAAACAATTTTTCTATGTTTAAAACTTTCCAATGCATTTTTAATTATGGCCAATTCTATTAGTTGCTGCTCGATCAAAGTATTATATATATATATATATATATATATATATATATATATATATATATATATATATATATATATATATATAGTGCTATTTCCAATACACATTAATTGATTTTGAGTTTTTAGATTTAGAGTTATTCAGTTATATAATATTCTGGTGCTTTTCAAATTTTTATATATATGTGCAATTAATAAAATGAAATGTACAGTACATAATAATTTTTAAAAGATGTAAGAAATTTTAAATAAAAATGTATATATGTACACCACATTTATATGTATTCATAATTCATCATTCCAGAATGTCTGTTAACAAGCATTCTAACATGGTGCTCTCTATAATCAGAAATGTTTTATTTTTCTTAGACTGTTAGATTTTTGTACAAGTTCTATATGACTGTGAAATATTGTTAGAATTTAAAATGTGATTGATAATACGTTGTGGTTCTCTTTGTTATTGGAGATCTGTTGCAGAACAAGAGAATAAAGAATTTAAAAATATGAAAAGGATTACAATTAACTATAAATTTTTTTGACATGAGATATTGCATTTTGAAGAAAATACAATTTTTGATGCTTATAATGATTTGATTTATTTTAGGCAGTAATAAAGTTATTTGCATTTACTAAAATGAATTCACGTTTCTGAAATTAAAAACTTTTTGCTTATATTGTTTATAATCACGCTAATATTTGTTTGACAACATTCTTAATATCTGATTCTCCACCAGTTCTGAAAGTATGCTACATTAACAGTAATGATATTTGACTACAAAGATATTAAGATCAACATTGAAAGTTTGATATTCATACTCTGACTCTCAAAACAAACATCTTTTTATATAAATTTTTAGTTGTCAATCTTGTTTATGTATATTTTTGTAAGAATTAATGCTACATACTGTACATCTCTCTCTCTCTCTCTCTCTCTCTCTCTCTCTCTCTCTCTCTCTCTCTCTCACAGAGTAATGCAACTGCATTGCTTCCAGATACAATTTACCTATTTTTCTTATGTATCTCCATCTCTAAAGATCTGCTTTGATTTTACATTCAGTTTTGTATACAATCACAAACTGACAATTGTTTCTTTTCCTTGACATACTTTGTTTTTTTATATGCTTTTCACTATTTTCAGACCTTTGTACATAATTCATAACTTTTTGTTATTTTTATCTTTACAATTGGTATTTATTATTTTTTTTGATCAAGATTTATTATCAGTTTTAGCATGACATTTACAATCTTCAACCAGTTGATATACTTTTCTTTAGTCATTAATATTGTACCGTGATATGACAATGTTCCTTATAGTTTCACATTAATGAACAAATATACACATTCATAATGCCATATTTAAAAAATGCCGGGACATCAATACACATGATTCTGGATCAATTATTTTTTCTAGAACTATGAAATTGGACTAATAATGACATTTGAACATGGTTTTCCTGTAACAGTGCTATCTTATATAATAAAATCTTATAGAAATTCTTTAGACATAGAAATTCTGGTCGAGAATACTAGTACGTGAGAAATTGCTGATTTGGTGTTAATCAACATTGAACAACCAAATTTCACAATCAGTGTCATTTCATGCAGAACTTAATACTTTCATGTTACAGAAACAATTTATACAACTATATAATTTTTCCGTTCTTTGTGATAATTCTTGGTATATATATTTTTAAATTTCTTTTATAAGTATGGTATTAGATTTAATTCTGATGATTATTATTTGTAATTCTTTGTGAATCTGATCACATATGAAAGATAGCCATTCAATATTGTGTTAGAATAATAAATTGATTTTGTTAAAAGAATTATCTTACTTTCTTATTGTTTTTACAAAAACTTGAAGTTTAGCTCTGAAAAACACAGGCATTTATAACTCATATTGTGACCGTGGATAAGACAGATGCGATTTATTGACTGATTGATATAAGGTGATAAAACAATCATGATTTATTGATATATAACTCAGAAATCTAAATTCATACTCAAGAATTAGCCATATAAAGTAGCAATGGAGGTTTCTTTATGTTGGTTTCCAATACCTTTTTCTTTAATGTGCGGGTTTTCTTATGTTTCTGCTTGTGATAATTATGCATGGGGTAGTGTGTTCATTTGTTTGCATTATGATCACCTATTTTAACGAGAGAGAGAGAGAGAGAGAGAGAGAGAGAGAGAGAGTGTGTAATATTGCTTTAGGGTCCAGTAAAGATTTTTTTCACCTATGTCAAGGAGGTTGTTTGTTCAAGGATGGTTGGAGTGTCCAGAAAAAGAAAACTTTTCTGAAAGCTAACTTAAATTTTTCTCGCACTTGGTGGCCAAGTGGGTGCTTAGAGCATACATTTTTTTTTTCAATTGGATTGTTATTAGCTAAATATTCAGTAAGTTCTGTATTTACCTGATTCTTTGGAACCCTTTATCTGCAGTGTGCTCATTTGCCTGCATTATGACCACCTATTTTAACATCACAACTGAGAGAGACAGAGAGTAATAGTGCTTTAGGGTCCAGTAAAGATTTTTTCACCTATATCAAGTAGGCTAGGCTAGTTCAAGGATGGTTGGAGTTCCCAGGAAAAAACAATTGACATTTCTTAAAGCTAACTGAAATTTTCTCACACTAGGAGAAGCCTGGGTGGCCAAGTTAGTGCTTACAGTTCACATTGATAGGGTTTAAATATTGCCTATGCAGATCCTAGTGTGAAAATTCTGTGTCAGTTTGCTTGCCAAAGGATCAGTGGTTATCTCTCTAAACTCCAGTTTCTTTCACCATTCATGAACTGACCACTTCAATATAAGTGAAAACACTGACTGGAATGTAAGACTCTAATATTTAACTTCACTGCACTCACAGAAGCATCTGTACCAATTGGATTCAGACTCAATTTTTTAGCCAAGAGTGCCCCTACAAGACTTAATAGGTACATATATATGGTTTGAGATTTTATGCCACTGGAAGTCACTGATGGACAATGAATATTATATAAGTTCTTGGGATGTGTTATAAAGGTTTTTTTGCTCTCGCCAATGTCGGTGAGCGTTAGCAAAGTCTGGTTTTATATTTGACATCTTTACCATGGTTTTGATTGGATCGTCTTACAAAAGCCAGCTAATAATATGCTTAATAAGTGCGCATGTATCCTAGCATGTTAGCTAAACTTTAATATTTTTCTCTGAAACTACCAAGACAATTTGAACCAAATATGGGGTGTAACATCCCTAAGTGCAATAGATTAAAATTTGCATAAACTGACTTGAAATGCCAAAGATGGCCTTTATTACTATAAATAGAAAAAAATTGATAAATTTCTAATACAGGCTGTTTAAATTTATAGCAGTTTCAAATGCATAACGGATTTCCAATACATTTTTTAAATTGAATTGTTATTAGCTAAATATTCAGCAAGTGCTGTATTTACTAGATTTTTTGAAAACCTTTTTCTAGAATTACTAAATTGAATCAAATTTGGAGTGAAACAGCCCAGTGTAGAGAAAATGAAAGTTACACAGCAAAAACTTATTAATTGCTGGTAGCGCTTATTTATCAACCAAATTAGTTCTCATTTCACGCATAACGGATTACTCCGCCTCTCACCGCCTAGATTCGGTAGACCGGGTAGATCATAATGAAAGAAGGTTTGTTAGTTCGCTTGCCGAAGGTCAGTAGTTTTCTTCTGGCAGCCTGGTTTCCTTAACCATCCAGAACTGACCGCATCGATATAAGTGAAAGAACTGGTGCGTTCTCAATCCAACCCAACTCTAATTAGAGAAGTAAGGTACATGGCGTTTTGTCCCAACATTTTGCATGCCAGAATATGCAAAAGTTACTATATTTATCCATTTTTTGAAATACCTCTGTATCTACCGATCGCAATGTAGCCAATTTTTGACGTGATTTATAATGAATACAACCAGTTGAGCATCGACAATTTCAAAAATGTTCTCTTGTGCAATGCTTGAAACACGAATTTTGGCATTTCGAAAACACTAACTGAAAATGTTCCTCATTGATGCTATTTTATTGTTCCTTTTTATGTTTTCACAGTATACCCCAAGCCATACGAAAAAAGGCTAGTACAGAAAATGTAAAAATGCAAAGCCAAAAAATGCCATCATATTCTCTGACTTAGAATATAAAGAAAGTCTTTGTACCTGCATCTTACCTGACCATTAAACACGTAATCTCCACCGTACATTGATTATGTTAATATATATTTTTAACTCGGTTAGCACAAATCTAGGGGTATCGTATAAATTGTTCCTAAAAGTTTGTCAACATGCATGTGTGTGTGTCAAATGCGGTGATACACAATCTCCTACAGGAACTGTATTGATAACTAAAGTACTATGTGTTCATTGTGTGATAAACTAAGGTGTTAGTTTTCAGGATTGAGTACAACGTTAGGACCTTCCAAAGTACTAGTACCACACCATTTTATACAAAGAAGTTATTATAATCGAGAGTTTAATCATCAATGGTCTCAATATGTGTTTATTATATCTTGTTTTTATTAGACGTTTTTCAAAATTACATCAGCTACTTCAACTGACTGCATCGGCTTTTGTCTTTTGTCAAGTGATTGCATCGGCTATTGTCGAATGATTGCATCGGCTATTGTCAAATGATTGCGTCGGCTATTGTCGAATGATTGCATCGGCTATTGTCGAATGATTGCGTCGGCTATTGTCGAATGATTGCATCGGCTATTGTCAATTGATTTCGTCGGCTATTGTCAAATTATTATATCGGCTAATGTCAAGTGACTGCATCGGCTTTTTTCAAGTGATTGCATCGACTATTGGCTATTGTGTATTGATTGCATCAGCTATTGTCAAGTGATTACATGAGCTATTATCAAGTGATTACATCGGCTATTGTCTAGTGATTACATCGGCTATTGCCATTAATTACATCGGCTATTGTCATGTGATTACATCGGAAATTGACAAGAACAAGTTTCTAGCTTCAAATGACTTTATGGCGAGAATTGAAAATAAATATTGCTGGTCCACACTGCATCTACTATAAGACCGACTCGGTTAACTATTACTCTGCACGGCAGAAATATCCTGCTTCAGTACATATATAAAACCATTTTTTTTATTGTTTCGTTAATAGACACCAACTTTTTTTTTGTAAAAAGCCACGAGTAACTGGGCCCAAGGGCCGGACAAATTTGTATTGTGTTTATTAGTAACAAGAGCCTATGGTTGGACAATTTAATATGATGGTTATTTCTATCTCTGACTTAGGGCCGGAAAAAATTATGTTGTGTTAATTAGTAACAAGGGCCTAGGATATGATGGTTATTTGTAACTGTGTCTTTTCCGAACAAATTTCTATTGTGTTTAATTGTGTCTATTGTGTTTATTAGTAACAATGGCCTAGGAATGGGCAAATTAATTTGATGGTTATTTGTAACTGGGTCTTAAGGCCGATCAAATTTATATAATAGTTATAAGTTATAAGTAACAAGAGCCTAGGGATTGGCAGATTGATATGATGGTTATTTGTATCTGAATCTTAGGGTCTGGCAAATTATATAGTAGTATTTAGTAAAAAGGTCCTAGGGATGGACAAATTAATAGTGATCTTTAGTAACAGGGGTCTAGGATGGAACAAATAAAAGTGATGGTTACTAGAATTTATAACTTGGCATAGGGGTCACAGAAATTACAGTTGTTGTAACAGAACTTGTGGTTAAACAAATCGACGCTATTTGTACATGGTTATCGAAACCTTTTTGCAATTTCATGTTAAATGTTGGATTTACAGGAAAAAAACAACAATTTTTCAATTTGTATTTCATATCACTCGAAACATTACATTGGTGTTATAAGTACACCGCTGAAATCACTGTCACCGTCAACTGTGAGACCGGTATTAGTCACATAGACCTGGTTTCCTGTATTCAAATACAGCACGGCAGTTGCAGTATCTCCATCCCAATGTCCGTCACTGTCATCTGCATTGGCTCCGGAGTAAGCACGAACTACACGTTGTCCATTTTTCATAATGTCAGCGTGACCTGGTGTTGATGTTACGACGCTTACATGGAAGAGATATAGACCTGGTACTCGGCAGATAAACGTGCCATTAGTTGGATGATAACCTCCCCCAACGTTAGTCACCACATTAGAAAATAACATTAGGTCGGCAGACATCTTGGAAAACTTCGCAGTAAATCCAACTGCGGTACCTACAAAATGAAAAATATTGCTTAGTATTGGCACTGTCAAGAACATAGAAAACTCCAGTTTTTGTCAGTAAATGTGGTTGTATAGTTGCAAAGGTGATAAAATAAAACGCGACTGCCAAGTGGCTAATTTAATATGAAATTCTCTATCGTCTTCCGATTTGGATTTTTATCTTCAATTTATTTATTTATTAATTACTACGATTAGTTTGTTTGATTGTTCATCCGTCCGTCTGTCCGTTCATTTATTTATTTATTTATTTATTTATTTGTCTGTTTGTTTGTTTGTTTATTTATTTATTGGTTTTTTTTTTCGCTTTAACGCCTATATAACTTCGCGTATCGCCTTAGCAATTTTTTATCGTTTTCGCCGCCGCTTAAGGCGTTACATAACGCATTCATCCAATCGATCAAAGGAGCAGTAATGGCACTAAGGAGATGCCATAAATTATAGATTTAATCGTGAGAGATTAATCATAATGCTCCACTGAAAATAACTGGATATTGTTGACGTTATACGTTGTTCTACCATCCCGGTTTAACTGGCGTATGACCCTAAATCATTATTAGTTGAAGTAGTCTTACCGTTAACAATTGTTTTTAAAGCTGCATTTTCCCTGATTAATTCGTTTTGTTTTAACTTCATCTCTTCCATGTCCTGACTTAGCTTCATAAGTAACAAATGATCTTGTTCTTGTACTAAAATCGCATTAGTAAATGTATGACGGTAAAGCAAAAGAAAGAATACAAACTGAACATTGGATTTCATGTTGGAACAACTTCAGATACACTAGTAATGTTTAGTATAAAATAAACGCGATTTCTAGTACTTGAATTGGTATATAAGGATTTTGCTGATAAGAACTTGCCGTTCTAGATTTATATCATTTAGGAAATGGAATTTCTATATAAACTTTACCTTATCTGACAATGGTTTCTATGAGGTTATACAAATGTAATGGGCATTAACTGATTTGTCTTAATGTTTATAGGACCTTGTAAGATTGGTGTCTCAAGTTCGAACGATATGAATTATATGTACAAGTACTTTCTAATAAAAACTTGGAAAGAAAAACCAAAAGTTTGACACCTTGCTTCGTTTTTTTTTTTTTTTTTACCATTTCGGATGTTCATGGCGAAGATTTTGACAACACACGTGTATCTCAAAATGACGATATCCAATCATGGCAAAATATTTCTTACCTTAATTTGTATAAATTGACCCAGATTTATTTGGCATCGTTATGTTTTTGGCATTCGGGTCTCTCACTTACTAGTATTCGGATGATAATTCTTGTAATTTACTATAAAAATACGGTGAATACGATGAATAACAACAATATATGATGCAAATGATGTGATTATTATCGTGGCATGAAAGATAAAGAAATCTCATAACAAGGATGAAAATTCCAGTCAGCCTGATTTGGCGGCAAGCCCCCACCCTCTTTTTTTTCTTTTCTTCCGGTAGATGGCTTGGACTTTGTTCCACCATTACCGAATTTTCGTTTTTGTCGTTTCATTTTTTTTTTTTTTCATATTTTATGTGCCACTCTTAAAAGCTGCATTAAGTTTTTTCAATTTTCTGAATTTTTTTGATTTTCTAAAAATATATTTTTTTTAAATAGATATCTTCTAACCACGATCCGTGACATTCATTTTCTAAAATTTCATTTCTTTTAGCTGTAAATAAATGGAAACCTCTGACCGGTTGGTCAGTGTTTTACGATGGTAATTATGAGCTTGGAGCATGTGCACGGATGTACGGAAAAACCCTAGAATCGAAGGTGAAACGTGACAGATTGCATTAATTGTCCTTCATTAATATACAGATGTATTTGAAATGGTGTTATGTATCCCTCACTAAGTCACGAATGACAAATTCAACGAAGTTCTGTGTTTAATTTATCGTATTTCACCGTTTTGAAAGTTGTGTTTAAATGACCCGGGTTTTGCAACGTAACCATGTTCTAATATTAGATCCCAAATGCTGCATCTCGCTGGATAAATACTGTAATTTCTGTATTTATTCGAGCTTTTATCGTTGAACCAAAAGTAACAATATGTACGTCTTTGTTTTTGTATGTCTTTGTTGTTCTTTTTCTCCAAAATCTTGCCTTTATTCGAAGAAATTGCAGAAGTGTTGTTTATCGGCTACATGTACCTTAAGTAGAAATAAAGTTTACTCAAGTTATGAATATAGAGTTTTTTGGTAATCCATGATTCCCGTCTTTATATATTAACAAGGGCATAGTGAAACGTATACCAATTAGAATGGGTACACTTAAGTTTATGGAACGTTCAAGATTTGACTTGCATTGGGGAAACTTTGTGTGGTATTTTTCTTTATGGATACGTTATCAAAACTTCTTTACTTCTTACGACATTCAGCAACACCTGCATTTCTTTTGCTTTTTAAGACAGAGATTTTTTAATATGGCGACACCAGATAAAAAGCCTCGAATTTCTTTTGACAACGACATTTTTCAAAGATTCTCATTGGAAGTTGATAAGATTCGAGCATTGAAAAACGCACTTTCAATTTTGCAGTCCAGATCAGCAACTCTAGTACCACTGTCTATAAACCAATGTAACGCGGCTTACGGCAGTTATGGAAAACCTGGAAAATCATTCTCACAAGCAGATGTTGATTTTACAACTCATTCAGAAACCCTCTTTTCCTTTGGGACAATTTTTAGTAAAGGTTTCCACATGTTGAAATCGTATTTAGATTACCCACAATCGCCGCCATCAGAACACCATATGGAGATAGTTTATCTAAACTATTGGCTTATTTACTTGACAAAGGTACACACTTGATTACCAAGCACTTAGGATGAAGTATCTGCCTCAGAGTTAGCAAGCACGGGGGCGTGGCGTGTTTTTATATCTTTCTTAAGAAATATATGTCTCGGAAGAAAGGGCATTAGAAAAAGAATCGCAATAATTATTGCAGAAATAGATTTTAATGTACAAATAATCTTTGTTTAAAGTTGAATAATGTACATAATGTTTAAAACCAAATCAAACTATAGGTCCATAAACATTAGAGGGTATCAAGTTTTACATTTGTAAACCTAACTGGATATTGGTCAAAATAATCATTAATGTGTAGTCCTGAAAATCATGACTCTTGACGGCTTTGCTATATGGATATATGCTGAAACGGCATTTATCCATTTAGTAAAGCCGTTAAGAGTCATGATTTTCAGGACTACTTAATGTGTTGATGTTAATGTTTTGGCTTTAACATTAGTCAATTTAAAAGTTCAATGTTAATTTTCAATTTTTGTTTTTCTGTAATGAATAACAAAAGTAAATTAAATTTTAAAATAATAATAATAATAAAAATAAATAAATAATAAATGATAAAAAAAGAAGGAATAAAATGGATCACATTGACTCCATTGTAAATTCAATTTATTTGAACTGTCAAAGATAAACATACACATGTTTCTTGATATTTTTGCAGATGAACTCGAAGCTGTGAAATCGGTCAACAAATGTGGAAATATAAATAAATGTGATCTGGCTGTGAGGTTTGCTCAGCACTTCTTTTCCAGACTAGGTGTGTCAGACTCATACACGTTGAATAAGCACAGTGAAACACGTCTTCAGCAATGTAAATGCTGTAAGACTAATGTCCAAAGTAACTATGGTGACACAAGTATAGGTAAGTAGTAGGCTACTGTAGTTATAGTAACATAAAAATGTTTATAAATTCCTTCCAAAATGTTTTATGACCTGCAATGTTTGAAGAATCTAAAAGGGACCATGTGTATTTTGTCCTTAAAGAATAATTTTGTTGAAAATAATTTTGCAAAAAGGCAAAACCTAGTCCATCTTGGTTGAGTTTTTAATGATTATATTACTAATTACTTCTGTATTTTCTTTAATTTAATTTTTTTCGAATAAAATGTGTTAAATTATGTTTATTTATGACAATTTTTAAAGACACTGAAGAGAAGTGCTGATATGTTAAAGCTGCATTAAGTTTTCCTAGGAAAAAATTTAAAATGGTGCTGATGTAATTAATGATGTTCCTGATCATCAATGTTACATTTGGTTCAATGATAAAAGCTCGAATAAATACAGAAATAACAATAATTTCCCACCAAGATATAGCCAGTGGGATCTAAAATATAGAATCCGTTACGTCATAAAAAACTGGGTCATTTAAAGGGTACCTGTAACGATTTTCAGTTTTGACATATTTTATTTGTCGTACTTAAATATGGCCGTAGCGAAAATTCCATAAAATTCCATTCCATAATAAGGTAGATATCGGTGATTTTCTAATACATCTCTAGAAATCCAAATCAAAAAGGTCGATATCGAGGCTCCCGTGTTGTGACGTCGTGTTGTGTGCGAATATTATTTACCAAGTACTAAAATTAGTCAAATCCGAACTCGTAATCTAACTTTCTATGATTATTTTACAGGAAAACTAATTAATGAAATGGAATTAACATCTGTTTGACATGTACCGATAACTAAGATTATTATTAATCCTTTTGTTTATTAGACTCATTCCTTATATAATTAGATTAAGACCCACACCTGTAATTAACAGGATGTAACTTATTATTTGCAAACTTGATTTGCAGGTTGATAAGTTATCTTACGACCTGTAATATACAATAATATACTAGTATTTACAGTTAGAGTAAAGTTAAATAATTTGGTAAACATTCTTTGTCGTATACAGTCAGATAAATTTAAGATTTCACTCCGGAAAAATGGATATTTCATTTTTAAATTTTAAAAAGAAATTTTTCCTTAGTTTTCATGTCAATAATAATAATTAAAAGATATAAATTTTAGGCAAAATTAAAAATTAAAAATTGACGACCAGAACAGTCTATTTAAAAAATTCATAAATTCACAAATTCATATATTATTATTATTATTATTATTATTATTATTATCTTGTTTTTTTTTAAATGTAATCTCATTCCAAAATCTATGTCATTTCATTTTAAACGATTATATATTTCGCGTAAAATAATCTGAGATGGAATATCTTGTTTTTGTTTTGTTTTTTTTTTAATTATTATTATTTTATTTTTTTTTTTATTTATTTTTATTTTATTTCATTTTTTAATTACGCCAGCATTAATTAGTCATCGGACAGTTGAAAAGAATTATGTTACAAACTTTTAATTGTGTGAACATCTTCCAATCATCGAGGAAATGTAATGTCGCCAGACTACTTAAAAGTTTTTTACATCGTGGTCGTTTAATTTAAACTGTCAATAAACATTGCACAAAAGAACAAAGGTGATTGAATTCAGTTGATGTATTGATTTTTAGCCGGTGTCACTGCCATGTGCTGATTTTGAATTTCTATGAAAATAATGCATTCAAAATCAGCCGCTGACATGACAACTTGAATGCATTTTTTTAATAGAAATTCAAAATCAGCTCATGACACCACAGTAAGTTCCATAATATTCAACCGCTAGTCTGTCCAGTCCGACTGGATATTTAATTCATTTTAAATTGTCGACGATAAAATTAATTTTTCGTGTATTTGAAAAGTTAAAACTAATCGCGTATTTTTTGTTATACGGCTGTGCAACTTATCGTAATTCTCGAGTCTGTCCAGTCCGACTTAATACTTTTTTTCAAAGTCAAAGATATAATCAATTTTCGTGTTATTGACAAGTTAACACTTGCCACGTATTTTTCAACAGCTATGCAACCAACTGCAGTCACAATTCTCGAGTAAGTCGGGACTCAAATAAATATGTTCATCAGATTTGTCCGTTTCTGGTTCGAATAAATACGGCTATACTCCAAATTCATCACTTATAAGATTGTCTACTGCTTCCCCAAATAATAACGAACTATTTGACATAATTAGGTACATGTCAGAGTCTTAAATTTCTTCCACATACGTCGATATATCATCATTGTTACAACTGTCTATTATGTTAGATACTACTTCTAATACTGCAATGACGTCACACATTTATATCTCAAAACGAGGCGTTTCACTTTGCGATAAAGAGAAAGTTAAAAAATGCGGATTTCAAACGGCTATAACTTTTTTATTTTTTCACCAATTTTGATGCGGTTTTCAATATTGTTATTTTCAAATAATATATAAATCAACTGTGATAAAAAAAATTTTTGGTTACAGGTACCCTTTAAACACAACTTACAAAACGGTGAAATAAGATAAATTAAAACAGAGTTTTTGTCATTTGTGACTTTGTAAGGGATACATAACACCACTGCGATTACATTTGGATATTATTGACTGACAATTAATACAGTTTGTCAGGTTTGACCTTCTATTCATTGGAATTTCTGTACATCTGTGGGCATGCTCCAAGCAAATAATTATCATTGTTAAACATTGACCAACTCGTTAGAGGATTCCGTTTATTTACAGCTAAAAGGACTGAAATTTTAGAAAATGAATCTTACAGATCGTGATTAGAAGTTATCTACTTTTTAAAGAATATATTTAAAAAAAAAAATTCAGAAAATTGAAAAACTTAATGCAGCTTTAATTTATCTTCTTAAAAGTATACAGATGGAACATTTCAGACAATCTGTAGAAATATGGAAATTAAAAACAATAATTCCTTAATACATTAATATACATGTTTTTAATATTTGATATTTGATATTTGGATGCTTGATAGATACAGATATTGTTTGTTATACTCAGTTTCACAAAGTCTTAAAGGTGGAATACAATACATGTATGCCTATGGGCCAGTTACAATTTCTTTTGAAATTTTTTTTTCAGGAAATTTCAAGGTGTGGCATGGATGTCTTGATATATTATTAGAAAGTAGTAATTTGTCAGTATCTATAATAGAAGACAAAAATACAGACATTTTAGGAAGGGAAAATTTGTCTCCAGAAGGGAATAATGACAATAAATTGGAAGATTGGGATGTTACGAGTCAGATGTTAGCACAAACGATTGTATGTTCCTTTACAGAGATATCCAGTCATCCAGAAAGTGATCAGCAATTATTCCCATCCATTGGTATAAGCAGAAACAACATAATATATTATTTTTATGACTGTGTACATGATATATTATTAAAGAGTCCAGCTTTCACAATTTTTGATGACAAAGGTGTCAGATATTTTATCATTTTATGTACTTGGTTTGTTGTGAACTATAAATACTTATGCAGTGGACTCACCAACCACATGTTACAAAAAGCTAAAAAAGCTCAATTCTTTGATCATGCTGATTTTTTGTTACCAGTATATGAAGGCTTATTGTCATTAGGTGGAGTTCCAATAGAAAAACCTGTAGTTATTCCATTCCAGCCCTGGATTTCTGTAGATAGTGAGTTTATTGATGAAATGGAAAACGATACATGAAATTTCGTGTTTTTCACCACTCGAGAAAGAAATGTGGAAGTTAACAAACCTTTGATATAAGTCAAATATTGCATAGTGTGTTACTGCGCTATGTTTTGAAATGTGTTCATTTTAAAAGATTGACTGCTTTTAAGATTTACAAAAGTTTCAAATGCCATCAGTCAGAGTCATTCTAGTTTCAGATAAAGACAAATGATCTCTAGATCACTTTACTTTTTACCTATCTGAAGATATATATTGATAATTTCTTATGTGAACTTTTGGGAGCATACGGTGAACCATGTTTGTATTCATTTTTCTGATTAGAGAATTTGAATTTAAATTTATTCAAAATATGTTGTAAAAAGAAGTGGGTTAATAGCTGTCTATATCTCATTGACTCATTAAGCTATAAAAAAAACCCTAGTTTCAATGACATGAAATCCCACTATAGATATATTAAGTTTTGATTCAATCTCTAACTGAAATTTTGATCAATTCATTACATTACATTACATTTCATAAGATAGATGGACTGAAGTGAAGTGAAATTTGACATTTTTCTTGAGGACATTTCACACAAACAGCCTAGCTAGCCTAGCTATAAGTGAGGGGACCATAATGGTTGGGCTGTTTTAAGCACACACTGAACACAGTCCTTGTTATCTGTTATAGGTTGAAATCTGAACAATTAGTTTACCATGATGAGGTTTGTTGTTCATGCTTATAATTTTTTAAAGTAATAAGTTTGCTGGTAGAAATAGCCACAAAGGCAGCATGTAAAATATACCGTAATTAATATGACTTTTTTTTTTTTATCTCAAATGTTACCTACCACTACAGTAGTTCAGTTGGTAGAGTGCTCACTCCATAAGTGGAAGGTCATGGGTACAAACCCCAACCAGGTCTTACCCAAGACTTGAAAGTGGGTGGTGACTGTTCCTTCGCCAAGCACTCGGCATAAGGAAATGAAAGTCACCTTTCGGATGGGAACTAAATTAAACGAGGACCTGTGTCATGGCAGACATGGCATGATAAAGAACCCTGCCATCAGGGCAACGCACAGGCAAAGTTTCTGCACTTTTGCCTATAGCTTTCGATGTCTCGATATAAGTGAAATATTCTTGACTGGGATGTTAAACACCATTACTCAACTCAACTCAAATGTTACCTAATTGATCAATAACCTATTTTGCATGCAAATTAAGTTGACTACTGTTTTGTAAATAAAGTAACGCATTCGTTAACAGTTGGGGATGTCTGAAAGTGACCCTCCTCTATTGGTATATAAACCTTTTAGTGTTAAATCATCTTGAATAATATTGAAGTATCTGTCCCCCACTTTGCACACATACAAGGATACTTCTAAGAAGAAGATAATCAGATGCAAGTATTATGTTCAGAAAGGGTAATACAGGGGTTTGTGGGTTCGAACCCTAACAGAGTCATTACTGGTACATTATATATCAGATTTTCAAATTTTAGATACTGCTTCTTCATCAGGCACTGGGCATTAGAAAGTCCGTGTAAAGATTGGTTGACTTAGTGCCAGAATAATGTGACAGGGGAGTGGTATGCTTGTCTGTGGCTTGGTGACTTGGTGAGCTAGGACCTAAAAAGAAAATCTCCCAGAGAGCACTCTGTTATAAAGCAGACCACAATACACACTCGCACATCTGAAATAGCTGAAAAAATCGAATAGCTGAAAAATTTATGATATGACGTTAAACAACATTACAACTTCCCCTAACCTATCAATCACCTTCCGAAAATAAAACATTGAATCATAACAAAATTAAATTAACAAAGATATAAAATGAAAATGTAAAGTTTAATCATTCAAAGGACGGTAGAGTGTTAACAACATAACATGGAAATATGTGTACTAGGACCAAACTATCTGCTTTAACGATAATAAGCTATTTTCTATATTGCTAGATTGTACTATGTAGTAAAAAAAGTAACTTGTTACTTCAGGCAGGTAATTGGCCCTACAAATTGAGCAACAAAGTACAATGATAACAAACAAATGAAAAAATAAAGTAATATAAACATTGACTATAGATGATAAAACTGCCGACTTCGGATAGGCATCTGTATCATTGGTGATTTTGTGTTCGGTAAAACAGCATTTTGACCTTAATTTGTTTATTTTGTTCTCCTTTTCCCCGAAATCCAGTCCACATCTCTAGAAAGTAAAAACAGAAGACTTTATTTGTCCAACACTAAAATAGTATACAGGAATTGACATGTTTCGCTCATGTTCACAAAAATCCATCATTTGTCAAGTTATGGTTGATTCCAGCTTACATAGCAATGGTTTTGGAAATAAAATTGCTTGCGTAATGGTAATTTGTTTATTCCAGACGTTCATTTCGTACTAGTCGGATGACAACTTGATACCAAACGCCGATATGAACACATTGATAACAGTAACAAAGAATATTAATCCGACTGTAAAGTTGTTAAGTATTTGAGAAAATCTCTTGTCCTTTGGGTCATCAACATTTTTGCTCCCCAAAATCAACAAAACGATTCCGGTAAGGATCTGTAACAGAATTGACAATGCTAAGAGAACGATCAGGGCCCAAAAATATTCATGTCCAGTCCCGGCATTGATAAGCGCCTTCAACTGTGAAGCGTTTGCCATCATTCAGCCAACATCCAGCAATCCTTGCGCCAAAGTTTTTTTGGTTGCATACTTATTATTGGTTTCCTACAAATTTTAAAAATAACAAAACATTTTTAAAAAATAAAATTATATAAAGGTCGATACTCTAATGCACGTTTCAAACTGTGACATCATCATACTTGGCCTAGCAGTAACCATTCGTGTAAAATTGTTTTGTACGATATTATACTAATGGAAATTTATAAAGGCAACAATGCCTTTGGAACTAAATTAGAAAAGATTCCCTGTAAAAATCCTAAGTAACGGTTGTAACATGAACTTGCCTTATTGTCACTTGAACTGATCCGATTTATTGTCACTCAAACTTGCCTTATTGTCACCAACACTGTTTCGAGTTATTGTCACCCAAACTAACCTTATTGTCAACCGATTTTGCTTTATTGTCATCATGGCTGGATAATTCTACTGGTAACATTTACAATCGCCTAAACTGTTCCGAATTATTGTCACCCAAACTTGCCTTATTGTCACCTATACTTTACCGAGTAATTGTAACCCACAATTGCCTTATTGTCACTTGAACTCTTCCGAGCTATTGCCACAAGAACTTCCCTTATTGTCATTTAAACTGTTACGAGTTATTGTTGTCCAAATTTGCCTTATTGTCACATGAACTCTTCCAAGTTATTGTCACCTAAACTTGCCTTATTGTCACATAAACTCTTCCGAGTTATCGTCACCTAAACTTGCCTTATTGTCACATGAACTCTTCCAAGTTATTGTCACCTAAACTTGCCTTATTGTCACATGAACTCTTCCAAGTTATTGTCACCTAAACTTGCCTTATTGTCACATAAACTCTTCCGAGTTATTGTCACCTAAACTTGCCTTATTGTCACATAAACTCTTCCGAGTTATTGTCAACCAAACTTGCCTTATTGTCACATGAACTCTTCCGAGTTATTGTCACCTAAACTTGCCTTATTGTCACATAAACTCTTCCGAGTTATTGTCACCTAAGCTTGCCTTATTGTCACATGAACTCTTCCGAGTTATTGTCAACCAAACTTGCCTTATTGTCACATGAACTCTTCCGAGTTATTGTCACATAAACTTGCCTTATTGTCACATAAACTCTTCCGAGTTATTGTCACCTAAACTTGCCTTATTGTCACATGAACTCTTCCGAGTTATTGTCACCTAAACTTGCCTTATTGTCACATGAACTCTTCCGAGTTATTGTCAACCAAACTTGCCTTATTGTCACATGAACTCTTCCGAGTTATTGTCACCTAAAGTTGCCTTATTGTCACATGAACTCTTCCGAGTTATTGTCACCTAAACTTGCCTTATTGTCACATAAACTCTTCCGAGTTATTGTCAACCAAACTTGCCTTATTGTCACATGAACTCTTCCGAGTTATTGTCACATAAACTTGCCTTATTGTCACATAAACTCTTCCGAGTTATTGTCACCTAAACTTGCCTTATTGTCACATGAACTCTTCCGAGTTATTGTCACCTAAACTTGCCTTATTGTCACATGAACTCTTCCGAGTTATTGTCAACCAAACTTGCCTTATTGTCACATGAACTCTTCCGAGTTATTGTCAACCAAACTTGCCTTATTGTCACATGAACTCTTCCGAGTTATTGTCACCTAAACTTGCCTTATTGTCACATGAACTCTTCCAAGTTATTGTCACCTAAACTTGCCTTATTGTCACATGAACTCTTCCGAGTTATTGTCACCTAAACTTGCCTTTTTGTCACATGAACTCTTCCGAGTTATTGTCACCTAAGCTTGCCTTATTGTCACATAAACTCTTCCGAGTTATTGTCAACCAAACTTGCCTTATTGTCACATGAACTCTTCCAAGTTATTGTCACCTAAGCTTGCCTTATTGTCACATAAACTCTTCAGAGTTATTGTCACCTAAACTTGCCTTATTGTCACATAAACTCATCCGAGTTATTGTCACCTAAGCTTGCCTTATTGTCACATGACCTCTTCCGAGTTATTGTCAACCAAACTTGTCTTATTAGCACATGAACTCTTCCGAGTTATTGTCACCTAAACTTGCCTTATTGTCACATGAACTCTTCCGAGTTATTGTCAACCAAACTTGCCTTATTGTCACATGAACTCTTCCGAGTTATTGTCACCTAAACTTGCCTTATTGTCACATAAACTCTTCCGAGTTATTGTCAACCAAACTTGCCTTATTGTCACATGAACTCTTCCAAGTTATTGTCACCTAAACTTGCCTTATTGTCACATGACCTCTTCCGAGCTATTGCCACAAGAACTTCCCTTATTGTTATTTTAACTGTTACGAGTTATTGTCGTCCAAATTTGCCTTATTGTTACATGAACTCTTCCGAGTTACTGTCACCTAAACTTGCCTTATTGTCACACGAACCCTTCTGAGTTATCGTCACCTAAACTTGCCTTATTGTCACATGGACTCTTCCGAGTTATTGTCACCCAAGCTTGCCTTATTGTCACATGAACTCTTCCGAGTTATTGTCACCTAAACTTGCCTTATTGTCACATGAACTCTTCAGAGTTATTGTCACCTAAACTTGCCTTATTGTCACATGACCTCTTCCGAGTTATTGTCATCTAAACTTGCCTTATTGTCACATGACCTCTTCCGAGTTATTGTCAACCAAACTTGCCTTATTGTCACATAAACTCTTCCGAGTTATTGTCACCTAAACTTGCCTTATTGTCACATAAACTCTTCCGAGTTATTGTCACCTAAACTTGCCTTATTGTCACATGAACTCTTCCGAGTTATTGTCACCTAAACTTGCCTTATTGTCACATGAACTCTTCCGAGTTATTGTCAACCAAACTTGCCTTATTGTCACATGAACTCTTCCGAGTTATTGTCACCTAAACTTGCCTTATTGTCACATGAACTCTTCCAAGTTATTGTCACCTAAACTTGCCTTATTGTCACATGAACTCTTCCGAGTTATTGTCAACCAAACTTGCCTTATTGTCACATGAACTCTTCCAAGTTATTGTCAACCAAACTTGCCTTATTGTCACATGAACTCTTCCGAGTTATTGTCACCTAAGCTTGCCTTATTGTCACATAAACTCTTCCGAGTTATTGTCACCTAAACTTGCCTTATTGTCACATGACCTCTTCCGAGTAATTGTCACCTTAACTTGCCTTATTGTCACATGACCTCTTCCGAGTTATTGTCAACCAAACTTGCCTTATTGTCACATGACCTCTTCCGAGTTATTGTCACCCAAACTTGCCTTATTGTCACATGAACTCTTCCGAGTTATTGTCACCTAAACTTGCCTTATTGTCACATGAACTCTTCCGAGTTATTGTCACCTAAACTTGCCTTATTGTCACATGACCTCTTCCGAGTTATTGTCACCCAAACTTGCCTTATTGTCACACGACCTCTTCTGAGTTATCGTCACCTAAACTTGCCTTATTGTCGCGTTAACTATTCCTAGTTATTGCCACCAGAACTTCCCTTATTGTCATTCAAACTGCTACAATTTTTTGTCGCCCAAACTTGCCTTATCGACACCTAAACTATTCCGAGATATTGTCACCCAAACTTCCCTTATTGTCATTAAACTGTTAAGAATTATTGTCACCCAAAGGATGATTCTCAATAAGCCGAGACATCCGCCTATAGAATTCATAATTCAAAATTTGTTACAATGATAATTACACTGTAAAAGTAAAAAAGAGAGTACCCAAACGGAATGGTTTTGAATATTAAAATTTTGCTTAAACATTACATTATGTGTTTAAACACACATTTCAGAATACTGCATTCCCCATACTTCCATACAAATACGAAAACTTTGATGAAAATAACCGTGTTTTTCAATTAATACACATACAGCGCATTCCTCTCCATCAAAGATATTTTGACTACCAAAACTTCTATATTTTATCTTCTGTTTTGCAAATTTTGGTAGATGGAGGGGGATGCGCTGGCATTGAAATTTGGGGATAAAGATAAAACACATTACCCCTTAATCGCCCCCAAACAATATGTATACTTGATATTAGCTAGCGAACGATTTCCATATCATTTACGCTGGCTGTGTGGTAGGACGTAGGAAAAGAAAACCTAAAAGTCCTGGGTTCGAATCTTGCGTCCGTTTTTTTTTTATTTGTTTTAATATATTATGTAGCATTTTTTTTTTTACTTTTACAATATTTTTTCTCGTTTAAACGCAGTGTATTTGCTTCTTCAACAAATAACCCATTTAAAAAACGCACTGTTCATCTGAACACATCATTGAAACTAGTGTCAATACATGTCGTATATATCTAACAACGATATGATCTATCGTCAGGCCACTGGTCAATACACGTGCGTTTCCTAAACAAGTTTAAAGTATACAAAGACACATTATAAAGCATGTAAAACACGGAGCTATTACCATTGCAATGTAGGCGCTGCATTAGTTTACAGGCGAAAATCAGGAATTGTGAACTTTTATCTTCACAACCATGGGTAATAATAGTGAGAAAACGACCAATTACACATTTTCATATTACGTTTTTCCTAGTAACAATTTTGAGATGTCTTTATTACGTTATGTTTTATATAGGCACGTTAGGCTAAATTAATTTGCATTTGGCCTCGAGTCGATATTGGGATATAGAGGTCTTCCAAAGGTGTAACCTTGTTTCTCGGCATTTTTCCTATAGGCGGATCGCTCAGCTTTTTGAAACTCATTCTTTGCTTTGTTGTCATCATGAATGGATAATTCCACTGGTAACATTTACATGTTCAATACAATTATCTGATAATGGAATATTCTCATCAGCCACTGTCTAGATTGCTAAATTGCGTTATTGTATTTTAGTTTTCATGGTCACGTTGCAGTTACCTTATGGAACGCAGAAACTTAAACTTCAGGTTTGAGAATTCATGCGTCGTGTAACTGATACTGACTGAAATGAACACTAAGAAATTTGAAACTTTTATTTTTTTTCGATTTTAAATTTCAAAATTTAAATTTAAATTATTTTAAAAAAAGGTAAAATTTGCATTGATTTGGATGGAACAAAAATGAAAAAAATGATTGTTTTTCCGAAAAATCAGCGTTATGACGAACAAATAATTTTAAAATTTTACTGTAGTCCCAGGAAGTAAAAAAAAATTATATAAATAAATAAAAAATAGATAAATAAATAAAAATATTATATAATATTAACAAATTATACCTCATATTTTGCTTGTTTGGCCTTCATTTCAGTTTCTGGTTTTATCCCAACCGACGCCATTTTAGATTTCCTATTGTTAGTTTACTATCGTCATGCTTTATTTTTGTTTTGCTAATTTTTGTTTTGGTTTGGTTCCAGTCGCTATGTACACTTATCAGTAAGGTTACACACCCTAAATTTTAAATTTGCCAATTATTAGCCTTTATAGAGCAGTGATATTAATCACTCTCGTTTTATCTGATAGATTTAATTCCAATACATAAATCTAGACATTGTTTCGTTACCAAGAAAGAAGGACTTTATCAATAAGCACATAATACTTCAGTTAATAGATATATTTCAAATATAAATGTACACCATGTAATAATTGTTATCATTTTGGTTAAGATCAATTTCTTTTTGAAGTTGCAGATTGATTTTACAGTGCACGTGCTTTAGAGGTCTTTGACATATTTAAACTTTTTAAACATGAACGCTAATTTTGACGTAATTTAATGTTGTCACCCAACATAAAAAGAAAACTCAGTTGGTCTATTGGGATATTTGATAATAACCCAATTACTGTATAGTTATCGTTTTAAAAGTGACAAATAAAACATTCGATTGAACGAGTGTCATACTTTCCTTAGTCGAAGAGCGAGCACTTTTCTGAATGCATCGAGATAAGTTGCAATGGACAAAAACATTAGTGTTCTACGTTTGAAAACGTTAAAAAATTCACCAATAACATTGCTACCTTTTGGTAAATCATGATTGTTTTTATTAAGAGAAGTTTATCCAGTCAGCCATGGCAAAAATGTTCATTATTTCGAACATCTTAAAGTTTGACAACAGCCAGGTAAAGAATACTAGTATACGCATTTATAATAAGAGTTGAGTTGAGAAATGGTGTTTAACGTCCCAGTCAAGAATATTTCACTTATATCGAGACGTCTCCAGCTATAGGTGATAGTGCAGAAATTTTGCCTGTTCGTTGCTGTTCGAGGGCATAATACAGCAGGGTTCTTTATCGTGCCACGCCTGCCATGACACGGGACCTCGTTTGTTTTAAGTTCCCATCCGAAAGAACCGTGACTTTCATTTCGTAATGCCGAGTGTTTGACGAAAGAACAGTCACTACCCAATTTAATTCTTGGGTCAGACCCGGTCGGGGTCGAACCCACGACCTTCCACTTACGGAGCGAGCACTCAACCAACTGAGCTACCGCAGTGAAGAAATATTAACTGAAATGGTCTCCGGATGCACTATTTAAAACTATTTCTTTAAAAAAAAATCAGAGGGAGCTTGACCCGGATCATCAAAACGTTTCAGACTTATCCCTTTGTAAAAAAAACTGCCTTAATTGGTAAAAATTAGGGTTTACCTACGGTAATGCAGAAAACACCAATATAGATAAAAACTACCAAGCTTATAAACTTATTATATGACCAGGTTCTTTGAGACAAAAATGGTACATGTATTTTAAGAAGAAATATAAGTGGGAAGCAAATGAAAAACATTTTGCTTTATAATAAAACAAGCAAATTTCGAGGCAACTCGGGACAATTTTTCACAATATCAGTTCAATAACCGATGCCTTGTGTGACCCACCCTGCATTGTCCTCAGCACACTGCAAAGGTAAAAATTATTGCTGGTGACGTCTCGATATAAGTGAAATATTCTTGACTGGGACGTAAAACCCTGTTAAATCATTATCTAATACAACGATACAACCAATGCTTTGTTGGGTATTGTAAATACATATACATGCCTTTCAGTTACAAATTTCTCTCGTTTGTAATCTTGTAATGTCTTATTTAATTTATTTTGTTCGTTCTTTGGGTGTGTTTTTGGTTGCCTTTGCTGTTGCAATTACATGATATTCACTTAGTTCGGATTTAATATTTTCCTAAATAGTCATTTATATTACATGGTAATCTTGTATGCTTTCGATATCAAAATCAAAACAAACTGGTCATAGATCCGTTGATGAAACAAGCTTCTATTCTGAATACATGAATGCATGTGCATTAAATGCAAACTTACGAACAAAAGGTTTCCTTTTTCATAGAATAATTGATTAAAATATAAATAATAATAATAATAATAATAATAATAATAATAATAATAATAATAATAATAATAATAATAATAAATTAATTCATAAGAAAGACACATAAATATGACATAAACCGATGAAAATAATAAATTAAACTCCCCAAAGAAATAACGAAATGAAACAAGAATACAAGGAAATTGCATATTGAAAGCACAGATAATTCGTACCAGACATTCAAGAACACTGGCTTTAATTGCAAAACAGTAGTTAGATACTAAGATGGGTATGTAGTCTAGTTGATCCTAGAGGTCCTCACCATCTTATATATTTTGCAACATGGTTGTTAACACGAAGTGATATAGCCTGGATAAATGTATGTACATTGTACATGAATAAACATAATTTTATAGCTTATGTTACATTTTCTTGTATTGTAACATGTATAAATATTGTCATGTTGCGTCATTATATAAATAGTGCTCTTAGTCAGTGAGGGAAATATGGAGGAATGTCTTCACAAGGAAACAATATCTTTTACCTTATATTCCGACAAAGCCTGTTTAAAATACGTTAAATTGCATCTGAGAAAGAACTAGAAGTTACTTGTCTATAGCTTACGTAATCTTAAGTAAGATTACTCGGTAGTTTCCGTGATGAACAGTCGTAAGTTTCAGTTTCCGTGCCTATCGGTGAACATTGCAATACATGGCAATGTTGACCGCTGCTTCAATTCCTCAAACATTGTAAATTGTTTCATACCACGTGATTAGAAATTGATCAATAAAAGTTTAAGAATTTTTCGTTAGGTATAATAATATATATTGATGTATTGTACATTTACCTCTAACACCACCTACCTGGTATAGAACGAATAAAGGAACTTCGTCTTCAACTTTTTCACAACATATTTAATATTCGAAGACGTCCTTTTATCTGGCAAAATTAAGTATAACCATTATATCTGGTAACAAGTTAATAGTTTGTCTTAATGTTTGCAAGGCAAAAATGTTTATGCCATGTCATGCAACTGCATCATTTGTGATTGAAGTTATTCGCTGGATTAGTGGTGCGGTTTTCTAACATTTGAAATAAAACCAAAACAAATCGATTCTAAACAATAAAATGTATTTATAGCAATACATTACAAAAGGTGATGGATATTATTTCAGTAGATGTCAATTTTAAGAATCCAGACTGTACAGATTTATTATTAAACAGTTTGTGTTTCTAAAGAATCTTCATTCTGATGTTCTGAAAGTAAATCTGTTACTGCTGCCAAAAAATAAGTACAGTTTACTGTATGTAAATCTGGCGTGTAATTTTCTACAGATAAAATATTTCCTATAAATTTTGACCACGATTCTGTATCGAGTGATACTGCCTTTAAACGCCCACCTGTCCGTACGGTTTCTATTAAATCATAATATGAAGAATTTATGTAACTGCTGTTTATATGTGTTTGGTCAAAATTAACATTTTCTGGAAATCCGTCAACATATCCAAAGGAAACAACATAGCAGTGTTTATTTTCCGTTATTTTTTGCCTCAATAAAACAAATAAGTAGGTCAATAGATTGGTTATATGATCACAGTGACCTATTTCTTTATCCTTTTGGTCATTGTGGAAACCTAAAGTTTTTAGACTTTTGAATAAACCCCTATTATATACAAATAAAAAATGGTTGCAACAATCGACACATTTTTCTAGCCAATCAAATTGACTTTCCATTATATTTTTCTGGGTGTTTTTGTCCCAAATATTAATAACCTTGATTGAATTTTCTCTCAGAATCTCCGAAAAGTAATAAAGATCCATTTTCGATTGTTGAGGGTTTGAATATGATATCAACAAAACAGTTTGTTCTTTGCATGGAGGTAGGACACAATTGTTCTTCACTGCAAGGTCTTCGTTCTGAAGTTTTCTAGCTGAAATGAAAATACAGTAGTCCTATTTTATTAGAGATCCCATAAAATGGTGAAACCAACTAAATATCAAATACATCAATTTCCGTTCGCTACGAAAATAAGTTAAATGCACTACCTAATAATGGTTACTAGCATTCAAAACGATCTATAACCACACAGCTAGACATTTACTCCAGGGTCCTCCAATGTGGGGATTCAAAAACAAATATTCCCAATTTGAATTTCGTCTTGAAATCTCGTTTTGTCTGTTTTATAATTAACTTCTATTATGTCGTATCCCTGGATTTCATTGGCTATTGCTAAATGCTTGTTTAATGCTTGTTAAAAAATAATTTGTTCTATTTCTTACAAAACCAAGCTTTAAGGTTTCTATCAACATGTACGTGTTAGATTTCAGTTAAAACTCTTTTTAACAAAAGCATCTCTTGTTACATTTCTCAATGCTTTCAGTCCCTTATCCGTGCATATATTTTAGGCCTGTTGCTTGCTGTACATGTTTCGAGAAAACGAAAAGCCATTTTGTCGTATATTGGTTGTAAATTGATTGCGGTCAATTAAGATCAACGTGGACAATGCAGAGGATGTAAAAAAAAAATTTCTTACCGAAGGTACATTTCTTGACCAAAAACATCAAAAACGTAGCGACGAGGATTATCCCTAATAGTGCGCCTATAATGACTGCAACTATATGATCATGCTGGTGTCTGGAATCTCTGTCCATATTTTGATCTAAAATGATTGACATGGAATGGTTTGAATACTTCAATGGGGCACAATGGAGGTACAGTAATTTTCATACGGTAACAATATTTATGAAAAAGTTATATTGTTCATTTAAATTGCGAATGGCAACTAGTAGTCATCACCCGTTGAATAAGAATGAAATTTATTCTATTTCCTACTTAAAATATAAAATTACATTTAAAATGTTTAATGCAATATTTCATTTTATTTTCATTGTCGTTGAATTGAATTGTCATTGATTTTTTAAGACATTACACAGTTAAAACAGAATATCTTCTGTTAAATTCAAATTGTTTAGTGAAGGTCTGTTGAACAACGCAAAACATTATCTCATAAAACTTAATATTTTCGAAATGTTGATGAGAGAAAAATGGAAATATTTTAGGTTGAGTGTAAAATAAATTAAGTGAATGATTGTGAAACTTGGGCCTGAAACACAAACTAAGGTAAACTTAATTGGTAAAGTTGTATATTCTAAATACAGAAACATGTTTAAAAAACAATCTTTCTTACCAGACACTGATATTAACATTTGTGTCTTCTGGCAAAGAATTGATTTCTGATCATCACAAATCTTTTTTATCTGAAGTGATGAAAAAACAACTAACTAAAAATTAATAAAGCATGCCATAGTATTTTTTCACTGTTCAAAAAATATAACTTGATATTAATTATAAGTACATGTATTTTGATAAAATATTCTTCTCCCACCGCTGCCACCGATTCTATATATAAGAGCTTGGTTCGAGTCTTAAAAAATAATGGATGAGATGAGTATTTTATGCCCCAGTAAAAATTCTTCCAACTATACTTAGGCAGTAAGTTCTGGGATTGAGAAGGAAACCAGATTGTCTGGAGTAAACCACCGACCTTCGATAAGCAAACTTACATTTCACACTATAGGATCTAACAGAGTGGGATTTGAAACAGAAAAAGAAAGTCTGTATCATTTTTGTACTGTTTCTTATTGCATTTATACAAATGGAAATTCTCAGTAGGAATAAGCATAGTTTCAATTTTTTTAAAGACAGAGAAGCATTGCCGTTACTCACAATAACAACGATATGACCTGGCGTTATTTTGTCCATGGTTACGTTGCATGTCATCTGAAAGTAAAAAAAATATATATATAAAATTTGTTAATTATATACAAGATATTTTTATTTATTTATTTTTGTCAAAGAATATTTCTACTTTGTAGAAATAGACGAAATACAGAAAAATTTCTCCATATGTTGCCAAAAAATGTATACCAAGATCCATCCGAGTTGAAAACTTAAAAATATTTAGCTACTCAGAATTCCGTCTGGTACAAAAAATAACAAACCAACTGACATCAGTAAAACTAAAGAGTTTAAATATAAACGATTCTTTGACGCCACACATATTTCTTTATGGGGACACTGTTTTAAACTGTTTAGGTTCCAGTTTTCACAATCATTTCAAAAATATTTTCCTTAATTCAAATTTAGCATTTTTTAAAAATCTCTTTTGAAGTGAAGAATAAATTTTTTTGTCAAAACAAAAAACAAAAAACTATTTGCATGAAGTGATCTTCAAAATAACACCCCAAAGTACGGATTATCTTTACAATCAACTAAAATATAAAAAAAAACAGTTATGCAAGATACAAGTAAAGAAAATTTTTTGCTAAGAAAAGGTTGTGAAACTTGGCCCAGTTTTTTTTATCTTTATTTCTCTTTCATAATTTCAGAAACTATGCACAAATTGAAAATTACTTAATGGGTACTTTATATGTACGATGTACTAATATTTACTATGTACTAATACAAAATTTACTAACTGGTGCCACTTGTCGTTCCGCCAATAACGTTTCGTCCTTAAGTATCTGTATTACTACACGGTCTTTTAGAGGGCATATATTAGCTGTAATATTGGCGCTGTGTTGTTCAACCCTAAAGTATTCCAGTGATGGACATGTACACTTAATCGGAGGTTTCGTACTTGTTAATGTTGGCTGTTCTGAAATTAAAAATTAAATTAGATAAACCCAAAAAGCAATTCTTTTGTAGGCATAAATACATAATAGTACATTGTTGTCAAAGTGGCCAAGTTTTTTTAATTTTACACATTAGTAGTGTTTCATTTACTTGAGAAGTTACAAGAATTAAAGTCCATACATTGCATTGCATTTAAGCATTGAATGACAATAACCAACTACCTCTGGCAAACAAAAATGACAGTTTCACCAGTAGGATCTGCCAACTAAGCGTCTATTTACAGATGTCTATACCCCTCCACGTTTTTTTCCATTTCCATATTAGGCTTATGTTCATGGTTTATTTTTAATTGATTAAATGGTTGTCATTTGTTTAACGTCGCATCAGCACTTTTTAGCTATTCGAGACGAAAGCCAGGTATTCATATCTATGATTTAGACTTTAAAGTTTATGTTTGCGTGAGATTTGTATTTCTACCTGACGTGTACTCTCTCTCTCTCTCTCTCTCTCTCTCTCTCTCTCTCTCTCTCTCTCTCTCTCTCTCTCTCTCTCGGAAGATATATAAAAGATATTGAAAACAATTCAATGGTCTTCTCGTAAAACAATGAAACTAATTTTAATTGTACATAATTAGAAAAAAATTAATTATTCATCTGTGATATATTCAGTGTATATTTAAGTATTCTCCCATTGTCGGCTATCGGTACTAGATGTATATTTTATATTTATACATGTATATATTTAATAACGCGTTTTTAATTCTTTTAACCATCTAGAAAAATAGGAAGTTTAGAAATATTTAGCTTAAGTATAATAATAAAAAGAAAGTTATGAAAACTGGTTCATGGTCTAGAATCATAACTAATCATTTAAAGGAAATTACATAACCCCGGTATGATTGGAGATGTACATCTAGTCCGTTATAAGATTTTTCGACAAATAATTGTTTATAAAATACTAAACTATACTCGCGAAAGTTGTTTTTGATATATGAGCATGGCTTGTTTAAACATACCCAGGACAAATTGCTGCCATTCTCCATTTCTTCGGTTGACCATTGTGAAACAATTACGACTGGCAGCACGATTTTGACGACTCTCTTCCACGGTAATATTCAAGATATTCCATCTATTTGGCAAACTCCAAATTTTAATTTCCACAAAGAAAGCATTTTTTGAGGTTAAGACAGGTTAACATAAATCTTGATTTCTGAATAAAAGTTATAAATTCAATCATTATTTAATGGCTTAAATATTAATACTTCGTAGACATAAGAAATATAGTACTGTTATGTCAGTTCCAACTCCATTAAAGCTGCATTAAGTTTTTCAATTTTTTTTCTAAAAATATATTTTTAAAAATAAATAACTTCTAATCACGATCAGTGAGATTCATTTTCTCAAATCTCACTCCTACTTGCTGTAAATAAACGGAATCCTTTAACGGGTTTGGTCAATGTTTAACGATGATTATTATTATTTACTTGGAGCATGCGCACAGATGTACGGGGATTCCAATGAATCGAAGGTGAAATCTGACAAATTGTATTAAATGTCTGTCATTAATATCCAGGTGAATTCGCAATGGTGTTAAGTATCCCTAAGGCACAAATGACAAATTCAATGAAGTTCTATGTTTTATTTATCGTATTCACGTTGTAAGTTGTGTTTAAATGACCCGGTTTTTTATGACGTAACGATGTTCTAATATTAGATCCACATGCTACATCTCACTGAGAAATTATTGTTGTTTCTGTATTTATTCGAGCTTTTATCGTTGAACAAAATGTTACATTGTTGATTAGGAACATCATTAATTAGACCGGAACCGTTGTAATTTTTTTCCTTGGAGCTTTAAATATCAATACTTCGTAGGCGTAAGATGTATAGTATTGGCAGTTTCCGCTCTTAAATGTTTGTTTCAAATGCTATTCCAACCTTAACATTAATACGGCTTCAAAACTATCACTGGTCTTTGTGACTGAGTGGTTTGAACGGACGTATTAAGGATCATACCGCCCAGGTTCGAATCCGACTCGGAGCATGCGCAGATGTTAATATAAGAAAAATTATCAGTTCGTTTGCCAGGAACGATGGTTTTCTCCGGGCAACCCGGTTTATTTAACCATCCCTGAACTGACCGCCTCGATTTAAGTAAAGGGATCTTATAGAGTGCAAAAACAACATTACTCCACTCGAAGTTAAAGCTGCATAAAGTTTTTTAATTTTCTTAATTTTTTTTTCTTTTTCTTTTTCTTTTTCTTTTTTTTTTTTTTTTTTTTTATTTTCTAAAAATAAATTTTAAAAAAAATAGATATCCTCTAACCACGATCCATGAGATTCATTTTCTAAAATTTCATTTTTTCTACGGAATTCTCTAACCGGTTGGTCAATGTTTTCCGATGATTATTATGAGCTTGGGGCATGCGCAAGGATGTACGGAAAAAACCCATGAATCGAAGGTGAAACCTGACAGATTGCATTAATTGTCCGTCATTAATATCCAGATGTATTTGAAATGGTGTTAAGTATCCCTTACTAAGGCACAAATGACAAATTCAACGAATTTCTATGTTTAATTTATAGTATTTCACCGTTTTGAAAGTTGTTTTTAAATGACCTTGGGTTTTTATGACGTAACCATGTTCTAATATTAGATTCCAAATGCTGCATCTCGCCGGGTAATTACTGTAATTTCTGTATTTATTCGAGCTTTTATTCGTTGAACCAAATTCAACATTGTTCATTAGGAACATCATTAATTAGATAAGCACCGTTTTAATTTTTTCTTTGGAAAACTTAATGCAGCTGTAATTTTATTTATTATTATTTTTTTTTTATTATTATTTTATTTATTTATTTTTTTTTTTTTTTTTTTTTTTGTAGAAAAATAAGAGCCAATTATTTTCCCAGTGGAATTGGTCTCATCTGCTTGATAACTTGAATTTACAGTTTGCAACCTTTCGTGATCGGTTAATAAAAAATTAAATTCTCTCTCTCTCTCTCTCTCTCTCTCTCTCTCTCTCTCTCTCTCTCTCTCTCTCTCTCAGTGTGTGTGTGTGTGTGTGTTTACGTTAGCACTGTCATGTGCTGATTTTGAATTTCTATTAAAATAATGCATTCAAGATCAGCACATGACAGCACTAATTTTTAAAATAAACTTAAGTATTTATTGTATCAATCGGACTTTTGTTTTTAAAAATAAACTTAAATGTTTATTGTACTAATCGTACTTTGTTAATGATTGAAAACTTTGGCTCTATATGCAGTAAATAGTAATTTTTCTCTGTACCAGTTCTTGTGTAAATAGTTCTCTCAATTAAGAATCCTGTGACATACGGATTGCCTAGAATACAGAAAACATAAGTCATTGATTTATCCTCTGACAATGTGGGGTAGGGATGTGGATGGGGCTCGGTTGCCAAGTGGTTAAAATCGCGCGCTTACGGATCTTGGTGTTTCTCACCGCCCAGGTTCGAATCCCACTCAGGTATATCCTACTGTGAGATTCTCTTGCTAAAGGTCAGTGGTTTTCTCTAGACACTCCGGTTTCCTCCATCATTCTAGAAACAAACCACCTCGAAATAAGTGGAAAATTCTTGACTGGGACTCTAACATCAGAACTCAACTCCGCTCAAGTCTATAAAATGTAAAATGTCTTGTTGGCCGAGATAAAAACAACGAAAGATTTAAATGGAAAAACTATGAACAAAAGTAATCCAAATTAACAAAAATTTACTGAATAAAAAAGGATCAATATAAACACTTTCTGTAAGAAAAAAAATTGACTTTCACTCCTGCATGTACTTTGTGTCGACAACAGAAAAGTTTAAAATAGCAAATTAGCAAATCTAAAAATGTTTAGACTTAAAAGAAAAAACTATAACATTTAATCGAGGAAAAAGGTTATATAAATGGTCATTAAAGACAGCCATTAATACACTAAAAGCGGCATTAAACAAACAAAAAAAAAACAAAAAAAAACAAAAAAAAAAATAGAATTGTTTAAAATTTAAAATGTGATGATTCTGAAAATGAAAAGATTTTTTAATTTCATGATATGGATTTAAATTAGTATAATATAAATTTCCAACCTTTTCTATAGCTTAATTTCCAGATAACTTTGGCTGTGGTGACGAATTGTCCGTTGTAATACTTGTATTCCGGTATAATCTGTGTACTGGACGGTAATGGTGCCAGTCTCTCACTTGGTAAGAAAATGTCTTCATTTTCTGTAGATATCTCACATTCTATAATTTAATATCATATGGATTAAAACATTTTTCAGTACATAGTACAATGTGTTGCTATGTGTCTTAATGATGGTAGTAGTACAACAGGCAAGTTTTCAGACGTATTCCCACAAGCAAAAATGGGTTTTTCAAATAGGTTACGCGTAGCATGTTTTCCTTTCATAACTATCCGTGTTCACTAAACTTTTCGTAGTAACCATTTTCACAAAACCTTTCGAGAATAACCATTCTCACCAAACTTCTCGAAGTACCAATTTTCACAAAATCTTTCCAGAGTACCCATTCTCACCAAGCCTTTTTGGGGTACATATTCTAACTTATATCAAAGGTAGTATATATAAGGTGAAAATATGTCAACATATGTCAATTCATCTTTAGCTACGTCTTCTTCTCTATATTGTATTTAAGATAACCATCAACCATATTTATTAATATCAGTAATTAATGAAGTAGGAGACGGGTTAATATATGAGGTTATCTCCTGTTCCAGAATCCCTTTTTTTCTTATACATTAAAAAGAAAATTGTATATTAAGAACTATAAAATATGTCAACACTAATGTCTGGATATTTTGAACATCGATATTGGTAAATAACCTTTTAAAAACAAGAATCGGTTGGGAAAAAAATCTGTATATTCATTCGTTATTTAGAGACCTTAATATAAATATGGCCAGAATCGCATGTTTCACTCTGTGTATAGTAAAAATATAACATTTTACAGAAGAAAAATTCAGCACACCATTCGGAAAACCCCTTTTATTTCCCTCTTTGACTTGCGTTATTCAATCAAGATGATAAATACCTGTGTATAGAAAGTACCTAAAATGAATATAGTATTTAACTATCAGTTTTTGGGTTTTTTCCCGAATAAACGATTGTTATATTATTATATTATCAACTCACCATTACCAAGATCAGTAATAAAACACGTTTTTCTTCTAGTACCCTGAAATTATATATATATATATATATATATATATATATATATATATATATATATATATATATATATATATATATATATATATACAAACATACGTATAAATCGTATTTAGTTGTATTGTATGCAAACATACAGGAACGTTGTTCGGTAGAATGCTTGATTGTTTACGGTAAGTAAGATTCAAACACTGGTCGGGTCTGATCAAGACTAAAAATGGCGACTAGTTATTTGCATTTCCTTTAAAAAAAACGCGACATTCTAAATAACACTTCCTCTACATTGTCCTGAGCCCACCGTAGAGATATTTTGACACTTTACAAAAAGCCGGTAACGTACCAAGAAAAGTGATATATTTTACTGGTATCGTGAAAAATTGTTGTCTCTGAAAGAGTACACTTGCTAATACTTAATTGACAAATTGAAAATTGTGCATGTACATGTAGCTCTGGATGGTTATATTAGAAATCTCTCTCTCTCTCTCTCTCTCTCTCTCTCTCTCTCTCTCTCTCTCTCTCTCTCTCTCTGAAATGACAAATCATTTAAAATATTGCGGTTTACAGTGAGTTTATCGTACTGTCATATACCACTTTTGAATTTAATCATAAAAATACATTCATATACCACTTTTTGAATGTATTTTTATGATTAAATTCAAAAAGTGGTATATGACAGTACCAATTTTCTCTAGTGCTTATTTTTCGTTTGTATATAATAGCCATCATTGCATTACATTAGTATATCATGTTTAAACAACTGAAAGCTGTTTCTAGCAACAGCAAACAATAACTTAAAAACGTTACCCTTAAATTTTAATTTGAAATGTATATCGTGTCCTTTTGTAATTGTTAGAGAAGTAGATTCAAAAACAGCACATGACATGCTGTGAAGTCAGTTTCAAATTTTTTCCTATAAAAGGGAAAAAGAAAAAAATTACCAACTAGGAGAAAATTTTATAACTGTTTACTTACAACCGAAGTAAAAGGTGTAAGACAGCAAAGGATTGTTTGAAAGACTTTGTTGAACATAACAGGAAAATTTTACAAAATGTCGCCATAAGTGCGTACTAGTTTAAAGCAGATAAATGAACTCAAGCATCAAATGAGCTTAGTTTTAGATAAAACCCTAATATTTATAAGAAAAGACAGTTTCCATTCAAACATCTAAAAAAATTGCTGACGGGACGTTAAACAACATGCAGTCAACCATGAACCAGGTCTATATATTTTGTTGTTTTTGTTGCTGTCAACACGTGTATATTGTTTAATCATGTTTGCCTATTATCTTGGTAACTTTATAAGTTTATCACATCAAAAAACAATAATCATTAATGTATCAGGAGTTTCGAAATATTCTCTTAAATGAGATTGCTGTCACAATATTTTTTTTAAATAAAATATTTGAAAGTATTCACATTTTTTTAACTTTTAATTTAAAAAAAAAAAAAATTAATTCAGATGTTAAAAACTTGTAGTGATCTCAGAAATGAGACCTTAAATTTCTGAATATTTTTAAAATACTAAAATTATCACAATTTCGAAATCGCCAGATTGAAATGAAGGAAAAGTTTAGTTAAAGAATGATAGTGAAAGAGACAAGTTACATCTTGCCTTGCTATGGCAATTTCGAAATTTAATGAAATTAATATTCGTCCCGGAAAAAAGTGATTTTGTATAACTCAAGATTACGTCAGACATGTCGGAGAAATCAAGTTTCATCTAATTGGAATAACAGCATTTAAAATTTATATAACATAATTTTGCATTAACATAATTTTTCATTTTACACAAACTGGTAATGAAAAGTAATGTACATAAGTAGTTTTACACCCAGTATAGACTTTTGACGTTTTCATTATTTTCTTGAAATTTTACATTCAATGTTAGTGAATATTTATTATATACTGACTGACTCATGTTGGATATACAACAGTACTGGGTTTTAAAATTATAACAAAGGAGCAAACGTTTCATTCATTGGCTATTGAGTTCTATTGAGCTATTGCTTCTTCTTTCTCTCTCTCTCTCTCTCTCTCTCTGTGTGTGTGTGTGTGTGTGTGTGTGTGATGTTATCATACAGTTCGTTTGACATCTCTCACCTCTTGTGGAGAGAGAGAGAGAGAGAGAGAGAGAGAGAGAGAGAGAGAGAGAGAGAGAGAGAGAGAGAGAGAGAGAGAGAGTTACCTTTATCGTACAGCTCGTCTCACATCCAACACCTTCTTTAGTCAATATTGCCAAACTAAATCCAGTAATTACAATACTGAACCCAATTTTTGCCATCTGTTAACTAATATTTGGTCACTATATACGTGTAAAGCTAAAGTGATTTCTGATTGTTTCAATTCATAAACGATATCTCCAATAAAAAACTTTTAAAACAATGTTTGTTTACAGTTTTCAACGCTTGAATGTGTTTTTATAACAGTGTTTTCACACATGTTTACGTACGTGCATGTCTGGTTGGTAAACACGGATGAACGATTTTGTTAATATCTTTAAAAATCGATAAAAAGGACTGTAATCTTTCATATAATATTTCAATATAATTTCAAATATATGAAAAGAAAACCTATGGCATACTATAGTATCTGATGTAAATGTTAAATGTAGGAGACATTTCGTTTACATTTATAATTTGATTAAAGCGATAAATTGACAACGCAATGGAGCATTTATCCAATTAAAATGTTCTTATATCGCCAATACAACCAAGAACAAGATACAATAAAGAAATGCTGGAAAACAAATTATCATAAAACTTCCGACTTTGGATGAACATTTGATCAAAATGAACAAAATTGTTAAAAGTTGTATAGAGATCCATTAGTCACAATTCATGAATTTCCAACGAGTGGTATCTTAACTGGCGCGAACCAGTGATATCTACGATAAATATACGTCTAGATAGATGTGATTAAAGCATATATTTGCATATATAATGTTAGCTCCTGTTGTGGCCAAATGTATTTATATTAGCTATAAATACCATTGATCACGTGACTTTTTTCTTACGACAAATAAGTTTGATATTGACGACACTTATTTGGCTGTATCAGCGACTGGACATGCATGTCGTAGGCGGCTGTGATTTACTTCTTTTTTAAATTTTAACCACAACTTGTAGATATAACAATTGAACTGTTTAGTACTGTCATAAACTATTTTTGAATTTTTATAAATAATACATGAAAAAAATGGTATATGACATCAACATGTATAGTGATATACATTTCACTCTCATGCAAAGAAATTTAAAAAACATTACGTTTGGTTGGTTGGATGTAATGTTGTTTAACGTCGCATCAACAACATTAATCTCTATGGGTTGTTCTAAGAACAAGTTTGTGTATGTGTAAGATGTACGAGTGTATATTGATGTGCTTTGTACCTAGGGTGAGCTCAGGGCGACTTTTTGTTAGGATGCTACAGTACAGGCCTGTCGAAAGTTTAACACTGAGCTGACGAAAAGGAGCCAAGACTCGGCTGCCGATGTGCCGAGCTGTGGACAGCTAGTGGCCGAAAAGTTGTCAACTCTCGGCCCCTCGGCAACTGGAACTGTCCACAGCTCGGCCACTCGGTAGCCGAGTCTAGGCAACTCATTCGGCTTCTCGGCTCTTTGAACTGTCCATGACTCGGCAGTTTATTCGGCCTCTAAGTAGCCGAGTCTCGGCCACTAGCTAACGAGCGGTCTAGCGATTAACATCTGACAGATTAATGTTTAACTGTATATATAAAAATGATAAAATATATCATTCGGTAATGATAAAGACTTTAAAAAGAATAACAATGATAAATTTTAAAAAATAATTTTTATAAAATGAAAAAAAAAAGAATAAAAAATAAAATAGAATAAAATGAAATGAAATAAAATAAAATAAAATAAAATAAAATAAAATAAAATAAAATAAAATAAAATAAAATAAAATAAAATAAAATTAAATTAAATTAAATAAAATAAAATTAAATAAATAAACGGATGATTTTTCTTTCCAGTAATTCAAATCTGAGAGAGATTAATTGTAAATAGTAATAATAATAAAATACATCATTCGTTAATGATAAGGAATATAAGGGCAAATTAAATAAATTAAATATATTAAATAATAATGATAATAAATTTTAAAAATAATAATAATAGAAATAATAAAAAATAAATAAATAAATAATTGAATAAAAAAAATAAAAGATAAATAAATAAATACCATTAAATAAATCGACGACGGAAAAATAGAAATGTGATTTTTCACCCAGAATTGCATAAATCTTTTATATTCCATTATGGAGCGGGGTTTTAAAAACAAAAAACTGGACTTCTGCCATCGCAGTTTTAATTTAGTCATTAAATGTACCTATACAGGTAAACATCATGTATCATAATTTTAATCTGTTAATCCCCTGTCATCATCAAATACCTGGCTTCAATACACGACATTCAAAACCTTCTCAGTACCAAGACAAAAGAATGTCGAACAAATGGAGTTATATTTAGACACATTGTCTGCGAGATCGGCCAGACTTCAACACCTGTCTTCAAACTTTTGATTTTGAAGAAAGTCGTCTAAAACGCTGTAGAAACTTGTTCACTGACACTGTTGATATAAGAATATTATCTTCTCTACTAATTTTCCTACAGATCTCTCTTTGACTTACTCCAGAGTTAGATAATCTCACATTTTTCTCTCTAAAATATGGCGATATACGCGTAACTGCAGACATGTTTAATGAACTGATGTTTTCTAGATTACGATCGAGGGGTCGAGTGGCCGAAAAAGTGCCGAGGAGCTGAGCGGCCGAAAAGGTGCCGAGCAGCCGAAAAATAGCCGAAAAACAGCCGAGCGATGGACAGTAGCTGCCGAAAAGGTGCCGAGCTGTTGATTACTATTGGCCGAGACATAACTGCCGAGGGGCCGAGACGAGCTGCCGAATCGGCACAAATTCGGCACTAAAGTGTTTAACTTTCGACAGGCCTGTACTGTAGTTCCCCTACTTAGTATACCGTAGATAAGCATAACAATTTCAAGTGACATTATCTTGGCATCGGGGGAATCAGTCGAAACTCTGACCTACTAGTGCCGAGCGCCAGGCGACGAAGCAGTATATGTACATGACCCGGCCAGCTTGTGAAAAGTTATGATACCAAAATAAAAAAGTTGAGATAAATAACACGACTTGCCGCGATACTTCTGTTACAAAAAAAAAATAAGTCGCACATAACTATCACGACATGTCGTGTTATTACATAAACTTTTCATGATATTATCTCGACTTGTCAAGATATTAAGTCGACATTTTGAGATAATTATATGTCAACTAAAATTGCGTCGATGTCAGAAATAAGCCACCATAGAATTGCCATCAGTTAATTCAGTATTACAACCAAAAACGTTACTAAAACAATTTCGATTCATAAATGTCCACTACAAGAAAACTATAAATTAAAAATATTTTATTTGTATGAGATTTTTATCAGATAATTATGCTTTTGAAATTAATATTGGAATGTAAAACTGTCTGTTATCAAAAGAACCATGACGAAAAATGATTTATCTTCGATATTGTTTAACACTTTTAGCAGTTTCGATCTTCAAATAAATACATTCACGACTCTTTGTTCATAAAAGTTATGCTTTTACATATAAATGTTCTTCATATTTGAAGTCAAACACAGTGTATAGTTTGACAAAAATGGAAAGCACTAAGTCCAAATGACTTACAAAATATTATGCACTTGACAGTGAATTTGATATAATGTACGTGAAATTTACAATTGTAATTTCGACTAGTGTGATCACGTGATTTTTTTTAACCTAAAACGGTGTTTCCGGTCGTTTCTCTAACCATGCTTTGATTTTTGGGATGGACTTCACCATGTCGAAATGAGTACTCAGGTCTTTGTTTTCCTCCAATAAATCTTTAAATCCGTCCGTTCGCGTGACCGTATCCAAAAATGTAAACAAATGAATATCGGCAATGCTAAGCTGAAACATTAAGAGAAATTAGTTTATTTACAAAACATAATCCACTGATGATGTGGAGCGCTGGATAACACTACATAAATATGAAGTCAATCTAGTACCTCGACAACCACAAGCACCGTTCCAGAGGATCATTTAGAGGATCGAGACGACGGTTTTTGTCTGAGAAATGGGTTGATGAGATTAATTTTTTGCGATGATATAATTATCAATTTGAGACAGGTTTAGTTAATGACAGCGAGGATGGCCGCATCTAAATGATGAAAGTGACACTCAGCGGACGAAATAACAGAATCAGAAATTCTCAAGGAGAACGCCGACAAACGTTGAAAACAAGTATTTTTTCCTGAAATCTTGTGTTTGTGAACAATGACAAAGAAAATCTCGAAGTTCCATTGTCGATCATGAAATATTCATTTAGTAAGAGAAACGTGTCTCGAGACAGGGAAAAGGGAAATTAATATGATGGGTAAAGTGTCATTAAATGCACATCAGAAAAGTGAATCCACGACTGACACCAAGTAAGCAAAGAAGTAAGAAAGAGAAAGGTTACTCTAACAAAAGCTTTTCGGTGGGACACAAGTATACAGAAATACCGTTTATACTGTGAATGTGGTGTTTGCATTAGTTGCCATAGCAACAAAAATACTTCAGATTTGGAAGAAATATTTTACAGGGTGATTTAGCATATAAGTAGGAATAATAATCCACCAAAATCTCATTTTCGGTTTGGTACCTCCATAAGCCTGTTTTTCTCGTGGCTGGTCACATATATGAATAAAACCTGGTTTGATGGGAGTTAAAACATGACATGACAGATTCAATTGTCCATAATAAACTTTGCTTGATTTTAAGCTGAGATGTGGATCAACGCCTATTAACTACTAAATAAATATAAACCTTACTAGTCGTAATACTGTGCAACTTTAGGTCTTCAAATGAATAACTTATACCAGAACTCTCTCTCTCTCTCTCTCTCTCTCTCTCTCTCTCTCTCTCTCTCTCTCATAATGACATGTATACCTTTTTCCCAACAAGATATCCAGTCTTATTCTGTTTTAAAGTTCCAGATATAAGGTTTGCAAATGCTGGTAAAACAGTTGTTTTAAAGTTGTTCCTGATTTCTTCCTGTTAAAACAAATAAATATCATTTAAATATTTTATTTTAAAAAATTAGCATATGAGACTTCCACGCCGCCAACAAAAGCTAGTACTGCTAAATTTATAAACCATAAAGACTTGATTTCCGTTTTAAGTGCAAGAGCATCAACTCGCCAAACCAGACAGTGTGTATCTTAAATAAGATTTCATACTTAAAGCTTTTGAACGATTTTTGAAAAAATTGTGAGTGATTTTTCGTTGACCACATCTCGATTTTTCTTTTTACAAACCTTTTTTGCCTGATCTTTCTCCATTATTAACTTATACAACTCTTGTTCCATGTCTCTGATGTTCTCCATCATCGAGTCGACCATTGCCCTTTCAAAATTGTCATCTCCAAACATCCCTATATAAACAAGAGACTCATGGGCCTTAACGCTCACCTGAAGATATGTCCAATATTGTTTGAAAAGTGCAATAGACAATATATTACGTTCAGAAACTTTAAAAGTTGTCTCAAGTTAAGAACTCCCACAAAACTTAATCAGAAATATATCCACTCACATTTCATTCATAAGTAGCTTATATAATATGCATGAAGTAACTGTAGTGCAATGAATAATTTCCAAATCATTAATCCATTTCAGTATACTTATGCAGCTATGTCTTGACCTTTGAACATATATGACCTTGAACCATATATGATTGTCATGTCAATACCTATAATATTCTAATATACATGCCTATGCATGAAATTAATAGCTTTCAAGATAATTAATAATCTTAGTATTCCTATGTTGATATGACCTTGACCCTTGAACATATAACCTTGAACCATATATCAAAATGATCGTTGTCGTACCTACAATATTCTAATATACATACCTATACAAAAAGTTATTAGTTTTCAAGATAATTAACAATTTAAGTCTTCTTTTGCAGCTGTGACCTTGACATTTCAGCATATGACCTTGTACCATATATCATAATGATCGTTGTCGCAATACCTACAATATTCTAATATACATGCCTAAACAAAAAGGTAATAGTTTTCAAGATAATCAGCAATTTAAGTCTTTTTTTTGCAGCTGTGACCTTGACCTTTCAACATATGACCTTAAACCATATATCAAAATGATCGTTGTCGCAATACCTACAATATTTTAATATACATGCCTATACAAAAAGTTATTAGTTTTGAAGACTATAAGCAATTTAAGTCTTTTTTGCAGTTGTGACCTTGACCTTTCAACATATGACCTTGGACTATATATCAAAATGATCACCATGTTAATACCTACAATATTCTAATATACATTCCTATACAAAAAGTTAAAAGTTATTAAGATAATTAGCAATTTTAGTCTTTTTAGTAGCTGTGACCTTGACCTTTCAATATATGACCTTGAACTATATATCAAAATGATCGTTGTCGCAATACCTACAATATTCTAATATACATGCCTATACAAAAAGTTATTAGTTTTCAAGATAGTTAGCAATTTAAGTCTTCTTTTGCAGCTGTGACCTTGACCTTTCAACATATGACCTTGTACCATATATCATAATAATCGTTGTCGCAATACCTACAATATTCTAATATACATACCTATACAAAATGTTAATAGTTTTCAAGATAATTAGCAATTTCAGTCTTTTTTTGTAGCTGTATCCTTGACCTTTCAATATATGACCTTGATCTTTATATCAAAATGATCGTTGTCGCAATACCTACAATATTCTAATATACATTCCTATACAAAAAGTTAAAAGTTATTAAGATAATTAGCAATTTTTGTCCTTTTAGTAGCTGTGACCTTGACCTTTCAATATATGACCTTGAAATATATATCAAAATGATCGTTGTCGCAATACCTACAATATTCTAATATACATGCCTATACAAAAAGTTAATAGTTTTCAAGATAATTAGCAATCTAAGTCTTCGTTTGCAGCTGTGACCTTGACCTTTCAACATATGACCTTGATCCATATATCAAAATGATCGTCATGTCAATATCTACAACATTCTTATATACATGCCTATGCAAAAAGTTAATAGTTTTCAAGATATAGTGACAAATATATAATTTTTAGAAATTTGCCCACTCAGTGCCTTACAATTTCCCATTTTGAGCCCCATGGCTATCATTTGTGCAAATCTGAAAAAAGATGACCTAAGGATGTTATAAATGAAATAACTAAGGTATATCCCTTGTAGATTCAGAGGAGAAGATTTTCAAAGTTTTTCACTCTTTCCCCCCTTATGGGGCCCAAAGGGAACATAACTCCTTCATTTGTGCAAATCTGAAAGGGCTTCACCCAGGCATAATGTTTACCAAGTTTCTTTAAATTTGGCCCAGTGGTTTTGGAGGAGAAGATTAAAATGTAAAAAGTTAACGCACGACGGACGACGCACGACGCACGACAGACGACGGACGGTGAACCATCGCAATAGCTCATCTGAGCTTTCAGCTCAGGTGAGCTAAAATGTTAGTTTCAACATGTTTATTCAATTTTAAATTTAAACAAATGACGAAAACAATGCATTATGATATTGTTACCATTCCTTATACTGTGATTTTTATTCTCGATAACTTTTTTGTCACGTGATCTTTGTAGCTCTAGCTCCCGCAAAGTAAACCTTTATTCGGCTACAAATTCCTTTCTATCACCCCTTTTATATTAACAGATACGGGCTAACTGTATTTTAAATACATGTAAAAGGAACTATAGACCTGCGTGTTATAAGTCTTATAAATATAGTTCATAGTTAGTTGTTTTAATGTTGTTTTACGTCACATCAGCAAGTCTTTTACTATTCGCAAGAAGTCATTGATTTTCTAAAGACAAGTTACTGTGATGTGCGAGTTAAAACAAGTATATCCAACCTGCTTTGCATAAGTGCGTGTTTTTGTGTGTGTGTGTGTGTGTGTGTGTGTGTGTGTGTGTGTGTGTGTGTGTGTGTGTGTGTGTGAAGGTTTACGATAAAAAAGCCCTTTCTCATTAAGGATTGACCGGGGTCCTATCTCATAACGGTGGGACACTGCCCTAATCAATTTAAGAAAGGACTCAAGTATACGCAAAGTTAATAAAGTTATTATTTTCTCTACTGTCAATTTTAAAATCTTCTATCATCTGCACCAATATATCCCCACCACACCCTCAATGACACGGACGGTGCTTATGTTATGAGCGTGAATTGCATTCGAGCGTTCAGGAGATCAAACTAACCATACGAATTTGCAGTATTAACGAAAGTTAAACTAGTTGCCGTTTTAAATGTCGCTTATTTATTTATGACAAATTAACAAGCACATGAAAAATGGCTTCGTGTACCTTTTTATTTACATTACACTCACCAAATTCGTTACCAAGGTATCTCAAAATTGCTTTGCTTTGTGGTATCCTTTTCCCGTTCACTTCCAAGCATGGTAGTTTTCCAGTTTCGAAATCTAAATTAAAATTGAAATAAAATAAAAATTACCTGGTTGTCCAAGATATCTATGGCATACCTAATGTGAGATAGTTTGACAGTTTGTCGGTGGTTTCCTCCGATATCCTCCATTATCCCAGAACCGCCTCGAAAAGTGAAGGAATCTTGACAGGGCGTACATTATCAATAATAATACAGTTCATCCCACTCTTTATGATATTAAAATATCTTATAGAACATTATTCGGTAACCATGGATACTAGGAAAAAGCACAAAAGTTTGCGTAATCTCTCGCGACTGCGTGATTGAAATAAGCTTAAAGCTGCTGATTTGTCAAGAAAAAAGTAAAAAATACTAATTTTATCTCAGAAACAGTTTTCGAATTGTGGCTCAAATTAAACTCGCTCAGAAAAAAGTCCTGATTTAAATGTTACATTTAAAAATATTGCAACCTGGCAGACTTTTGAAAATTAGAATATTATATCTAACTACCTTTTACTCCATGTTACGAAAGTGTTACCACTGGTAACCCTGAAATGAAGAAACTAGCCAGAAATGAAGGTATTAGAAAAAAGAAATATTTTGTTGAATTTTATATTATTAACAAATGAGATACTTAATATTCCAAACCTTTGCATGACACTTTTATTTATTTATTTATTTATTTTTTATTTGTTTTGTTTTGTTATTTGTTTTATTTTGTTTTGTTTTTTTTAAGTTTATTATGCACACCGTGATATCTAGTCAAGAATGTCGCTATGACACAATAGAAAGAATAAAACTAAACCTTTTATTCCCGTGACATGTCGGTTAATGCACGTCTTCGTAATTCTGCGCATGCTCGTTGATGTTTTTATTTTACCTTTCGCTGTTCTTATTTGTGACATTTGACAAAGGTTGTATGTTCTACTTTTCAACCTAAAGGTCATTGTTATGTGCAGATGTATAGAATAATCTGGTACATCGAATGTGCATAATTTAAAAAACAACACATTATTTCATATATAAATCTGTTACAATAACCTATATTTTTATCAAAGGAAATGGCAGTGACATGGAAGGAGGCATAGAATAATATATAAAAATCACTTTTTCGTATCAAGTAATTATTTATGAGTGACAATTATCAAGTATTCTTATAGCTCGTCTGGAAAAAATAGATATATATATATATATAAATCTCTTTAGAAAACAAACTTAAATTATTTAAAGATATCTCTTGTTCGTGTTATTTTAGATACGACTACGGTAGCTCAGTTGGTAGAGTGCTCGCTTCGTATGTTGGAGGTCGTGGGTTCAAACCCCGGCCGGGTCTGACTAAGAGTTGAAAATTTGTAGTGACTTTTCTTTCGCCAAGCAATCAGCATTTAGAAATCTAAGTTAAGGGGTCCTTCAGAAGAGACCTTAAAACCGATGTCATGTTTCACGGCAGGCCTGAATCCTACCTGCACATTGCCCTAAGCGCACTGCAAAGAAAATAAATTCTGCCATTTTACCTAAAGCTGGTGACCTCTCGATACTTATAAGTGAAAAATTATTGACTGCGACGTAAAACCCAACTGATTCAAATTAAATCTAAATCGTTTAGATATTTGAGGCTTTACAGTGAGTACAGTAATGGTGTTTCACGCCCCAGTCAAGATTATTCTACCGATATCGAGACGGTCAGTCCTGGGGTGGTGGAGGAAACTGGAGTATCAGAGAAAATCACCGAGCTTCGGCAAGCGTGCTCGACTGGGGTTCGAACCAAGGCGGTGAAAGGAAATGTGATCCATAACCGTGCAATTTAGATCACTCCTCCGCCACCGAGGCCGTTAATGCTTTAGATATATCTCTGAATATTTAAGATTTACAGCCGCCCACCATAATTTAAAATACAAAATTTTAATTTCCAAACATTTATTGCTAAAAAACCCATAGTGTGTGTGTGTGTGTGTGTGTGTGTGTGTGTGACGTTATTATGATTTAAATACTACTTACTTTTCTTTGCTTCTGGCCACGTTTCTTGCGTATAACGTACATCTTCAAACTTTTGTCCTTTAGCTTCAAATGTAAGTCGGATAACTTCACCCAAACCTCGTCCATTAAAATAATAGAGTTTATACGATGTATCGCCAGACATGTTGATTTAAATAGCTCTTCTTGACGACCGTATAGGACAATGAATGAATAGATTGTGTAAAATACTCTTATTATAAATGATGAAAATTAATACTTGTTCTGGTATTTGACATCACACAATCTGACACGTGCTTGTTCTGGTTTTTGACATAGCAGTCGCAATTATATAGAAAATCAATACAAGGATATTCTCTAAGTAGAGAACGATCCTACCTGTGTTGTAAATATAGGGTTGCATGTTTTATGAGAATAACTAGCCTGAGATTACCGCTGTTCTGATTTGCAAACTGCAGCTATTTTTTATTTACTGTCTTTTTTGCAGCAGATAAAATGACTGTGGAAAATAGATATGTCGGGTCCATTAACATATCTACAAAAACAAATTTCAGCCACATGAAAACAAATCTCAATCCTGCCGCCACATCAAAACAAATCTCAGACCGGCTGCCACATAAAAATAAATCTCAGACCGACCGCCACATCAAAACAAATCTCAGACCGACTGCCACATAAAAACAAATCTCGGACAGACCGCCACACAAAAACAAAACTCAGACGGGCCGCCACATCAAAACAAATCTAAGACCGGCTGCCACATAAAAACAAATCTCGGACAGACCGCCACATAAAAAAATCTCAGACAGACCGCAACAAAAAACAAAACTCAGACGGGCCGCCACATAAAAACAAATCTCAAACCGGCCGCCACATAAAAACAAATCTCGGACCGGCCGCCACATCAAAACAAATCTCAGACCGACCGCCACATAAAAACAAATCTCAGACCGGGCGCCACATCAAAACAAATCTCAGACCGGGCGCCACATAAAAACAAATCTCAGACCGTCCTTCACATAAAAACAAATCTCAGTCCGGCCGCCAAATTTTATAATTTTTTGTAGCTTTACGTTTTCTTTTGTAGTTACTGTTAAGGCAGAGGTCATTTGAAATAGGTTGCTAGTTCCTATTTTGGCATTGAAATGACCTTTTCGTGTACATATAATATTACTATAGATGATCTCAAACATTCCATCTATTGGGAGATCAGTAGTGACAAAATCCCGTTACAATGACACAGAAATCGTCAGATGTGAGCATGACTATTTGCAAATTGTACATGGCAAGCAAAATGCTCAATAATTCGCAAAATCTCTAATATTTACGCCGTAAAATCTGGTCTTGTAACTGTTAATAACATTTACGATCACAAAAGTAGGATTAATAACGGTGTTGATACATCTAATGGTTCCGAAAATGTAGTTTTCCGACGCAAATTGCAAAAAGCAAATGTAAAATCTGCATTTGCCTTAGCGCACGAACGCAAAATGTTTTACGTTCATTAACGTAGGTTTTGCGATCGCTAAATTATGGTTTGAGTACATTAACATAGGTTTTGCGATCGAAAAACCTGGTTTTGCAAATTATCGTGCATTTTACCTGCCATATTTTTACCTGTATTGACATTTCACGATAATCATAAATCTAAGTTATCTCATACTTGTGTTTTCCCATTTTTATGGTTCACCTTCATATCTGAGTGTAGTTAATGCTGCTCAAATTTCTGTGTAACTATGTCAGAGTAAAATATTCAAAACAATAGCAAACTGGTTTTAAATAGCAAGACTTTGCTTTGCAAAAATTGTCACATTGTCAGTTTTATTGCAGATACTTATTAGTCACTATGATCTTTTTGCTGATAAACAGCATTGTCTGTTCGAATGTAAAAGAAATCTAAATTCTACATTTGAGACACAAGATGTCTTCTTTATTTTAGTCTAGCCACCGAATGTGAAATCAATCCACAAACAATCTGCCAAAATAAAGTAAAAGTCACTACGCTCGTATTTCTCAACAATTGCATATAGTAAAAATCAGAAAATAGCGCCCACTTTTTCTACTCTAAATTACCCGTTTGAGCTTAAAATTGAGAGAAGAAATCTCGTTTTAAAAGGGTTAAAAAATGTGACACAATGTGACTCGGCTATCGCTAAGTATAAGCTTTCACAACTGTCAAGAGATTTAAAGTCATGCTTACCAGTTTTGCACATTCACATCAAAGCATGTTACTTTAAACTAAAGATGTAACAATAACAACATCAGAGGATAAAACAGACCACACAATAATTGCATATAATATTGTTTATTGATTCAAAGCGATAACAAGTATAAGTATATAATTATATATATCAACATGAGGAAATGCACTCTGAGACAAAATACGTCTTTTATATATATATATATATATATATATATATATATATATATATATATATATATATATATATATATATATATGTGTGTGTGTGTGTGTGTGTGTGTGTGTGTGTGTGTGTGTGTGTTCAATATTTGGGTTTTATAACAACGGCAGATAATTCAATTAAAAAGTGGCTTAGTGAACACTTGGTTTCAAATGGTAATCAACCCAGTCTTACATTTGAGCACAAAAAATCTTAATATTTCTATTTTTTCCTAATTTGATACATAGAGTCAGTATCGTAACCCCTTATGAGGCAACCGAGGCAACTGCCTCGGTAAAAATTTAACCAAGTACTTTTTCTCACAGAATTGATATGAACAATCCAGATTAAACGATAGACCTATTTTTGTCTGATACCCGCTAAAAAACAATTTCAACTTTTAAACTATCTTCTAATCTGGATTACGAGGTTTAGTGGTGTGGTTAAACTAGTTTTCATGGCACTAAACCCTCCCACTTATTTTACAATAGCTGTCATTATATATATTTGTGCAACGCATTTTTTTTCAACAAATATAATAATAATAATAATAATAATAATAATGAAGATTATTGTCTGACTGTCTTATCTGGATGGGCCAGTAGAACATACTAATGGTGTAACGCTATGATTTTCAAATTTACAATCTGGTTATATTCTTGCATTGGTTAGTGAGGTAAAATTATTATAACTCAATGAGGTACTTGTTGAAAACAACCCGAGAATCATTCAAAAACTAGATTAACCATTCTTTCAAGTAACCTTGCGGAATTTTTAGACATTTTACGTAATTACCCCAGATCTGGACCAACACTTTGCGATATATATTAATTAAGCATAACGGAAAAAACAAAGCATATGATTACAATTTTGACAATAAAAATTGAGACACGTGTTTTTGACTACAGGTTATGCACCTAAGAACATTTAGTGTGTGCGTGTGTGTGTGTGTGTGTGTGTGTGTGTGTGTGTATGTGTGTGTTTACCGATTAATGAAACATCACTGTATAGATGTATAGTTTAAAAACTTTCGACAAAAATGAATGAAATCTATCATCTCTATTGTCATTATATGAAAAAATATGGAATTTTTATATCATAAAATATTCAACATTTTGCAAATTTGTTGTCATTTGCATTTTGAGTGTTTACTTTATAAAAAAAATTCAAAATTTTGCATATGACATAATTTAAAATTAAAAAGTTTTGTCAGTCAAAACATGTACCGGAACACAATAAAAATACCAATGTGGCAGTATATAGTTATAAATGAACACAAACGGTTTTGCAATATATTGAACACAAATGGTTTTTATGTAACTTGAACACAGATGATTTGAAAAATCTGCTGGGTTTCGAGTAGCACGTACATGTACCTTATGAACATGGCTGTAAATCACGTGATGGTTTGAAATATGAATATCTGGTACTGTTTCAAAATGAATCTTAAAAACATAAAATATTAACAAATCAAAAAAGAAAAAAAAAAACAAAAAACCAAATAAAAAAAAAAAAAACAAAACAAAACAAAAACACATAAAAAAAAAAACAAAAACAAAAAACAAAAACTAAAAAATAAATAAATAAATGAATAAAAAATAAAAATAAAAAAAGAAAGAAAGAAAAAACGCCCCTATAAGATTAATGTATATACATGGACTATGTATCTATATATAGTGTTCAGTTTTCAAATAATAAAACAATCAAATGCACCAAAAAATAATAAAAATAAAAACAACGTATAGCATCTGTCATATATAAAAAAAATGTAAAACAAACTACACATGCTGATTATTTACAATAGGAATGATAAATGTATAAAAAGCTAACAATAACAACAACAAAAAAAAGCAAAAAGCAAATGTGACACAAAAAATGTAAAAAATCTATACCTTATTAAGATAGTTCGGCACTTCCAAACTGCTTTGTGAAAAAAAAAAATCTTTAAAATTACAGTTGGTGTTTTTGTCAAGCTTATTATACGTAAATATAGTTTTTCAACTAAAGTATCCATGCTGGATTCCATTTAATCACAGATTTAGAATTAGCAACAATATGACACAGTATTTTATGTAAACGAACGAAAAGTTCGCGAAATACATAATTGCAAGTTAAGTTGTGTAGTGTGCATCAATTTGATTTTTTGTTTTTGGGCGGGGGGGGGGGGCAAAGAAATGTACGAATTTTCAGTATATGATACATGTGCTATTTTTAACAAATGAACGCGACCAGATACTCAGCAAGTTAGCGCAAAGTGTTTTCATTTAACTCTAGAACACCTCTGATCATTGCAGCAACAAGTGACAAATTAAACATTAGTTGGATCACTAAAACGAGGCGTAATATATACATGAATTTTAGCAGTACAAAGCAATAAAATGGCGTATACTGTTGCAACTCCATTTTAGATTTAAAAAAAAAACAATAAAAGAACAAAAAAAAAAAATAAATAAATAAATAAAAAAAAAAAAAAATGAAATAAAAATAAAACCACAACAATAACAGAAAGTATATAAAATGAATACATAAGAATAATAAAACACAAATTCAGCCGAATTTAGGTTGACACAAACAGGTCCATACTTTATACATCAACATCTCGAAGATGTGCAACAAAGGTTCTACATCCGCCTGGCAAAATCTACAATTGCGCATGCGTATTTAACAAAGGAGTCCTGTAAAATCAGGATCGTTATTAAGAGAGTAACAGTAGGTCTTTCTCTCTCATGGAATTTTTGGAATTTCACTACAGTGACGATTTTTCAAAGGGAAATTCATCAGGTAATTAAGTTATTTTCCAAAATGCTATACATTTCCGGATCCAGGTTCGCCAACTTCTTCAGGACTATCTCCCTGAAAGAGATAACAAAATTACATCAAATTATGTTTATTTTATCCATAATAAACTGAAAATTTGGTGACAATGAGTGATAGTAATAACTTGTTAATTAACACAGGCATATGAATACCAATTAAACATAATATTTACTGATTACGGTATTTCCCTTCATGATTTGAAAAATTCCTATAATTCACATACAACTTACGTATTACAGGTGTATCATCATATGAAATGAAAACTGTATAGACTGGTTAAGTTTATTTTTGTTCAACGTCGCATCAGCAATTTTTCAGCTTATTGCAACGACAGGAAGGTTATTTATCTCTAAGGACAAGTTTGTGTATGCTAGAGATGTCCAAGAGAGTATTTTGTGGTCTGCCTTATACTAGCGCCACTTAGGGCGACGTTTTGTTGAGGTGCTAGCTCACCGAATCAGTATACCACAATCATAACACTCAAACCAGCCCTCTGTTCACTTGAAGTATTTTTAAAAAAAATTTATGTTTATGTAGGATCCGGTCGGGGTTCGAACCCGCGACTTTCCGTTCTCAAGGCGAACGTTCTACCTCCGAGCCCCAGAGGCGGTGAAAACTGTATGGATCATAATTTGTTAGCTGGGAATTAAATACAGAAGTTTATGCTGGATCCAAAAACCATTGCTACAAAGAGGTACAACGTTTCCAGACCGTATTATCAAATTGTACCCACATTTTTCTTCATGGCACGTGTGGAGATAGTTAGAACTATATTGAACACATGTCTACTGCATATGATATTCAACATTTTGGAACATTTTAAAAATTTGGAAATATCACAAAATGAGTTGTTGCATTAAAACCTCGTTGTAAAAATCGTTCTAAGAAGAAACATAACTCCTGGGTTGCTCAACTAAAATGTTTCTTTGAATTGTCTCCCTTTAATTATTTGCGCGGTAAATTAGCTGTATTTTCCGTTTATTTTTAAATGATAAAATTTAATTTCAAATTATTCGAATATGTAAAAATATTTATAAAAATTCTGAAAAAAACATTCAATATAACAGTTGTGAAGTCTATTGTTTGAATTATATGCATTTCATATGCAAAATGTTTGGGGTAAAATATGGGAAATTAAATAATCGATTTTTGTTTTCATATTAGACGATTTAGGAAAAACTTTATCTTTACACCCAAATTCCAATGTCAACACATCCCTTTGCTAACAACCAAACTAAAATAAAGATAACTTATTAAACTTGTTATTTGCATAAAAATTCCGTATATGTGGTCAGTAGATGGGGAAAAATAATGTTGTTGTTGTAAATATGTTTAACGTCGCATCAGCAATTTTTTTGTTATTCGCGACGACAGCAAGTATATTAATCTTTATGGATTAATCTAAAAAAAAAGTTCGCGAATACGTGTGATATGCGAGTGTGTATTATAGCCGGCCATTTTTTAAAGTGCACTCGGGGCGACTTTTTTTTTTTTTTTTTTTTTGGTAAGGTGCTATCTCACCGAGTGCGTATGCTGCAGACGAGCATACCACTCCACCAGTCCATTATCCTGGCACCGGGTGAATCAGTTGATAATCTATCCTTCTAATATCGAGCGACAGACAAGAAGCAATATCTAAAATTTTAAAGTCTTATGTATGACCCGCTCGGGGTTCGAACCCACCAATATCATGAACCCCCGAATGATTATGAATTATATGTTTAACACATAATGTAATGTTTATCCAAGTTCAACATAAGTAACTCGGCTTATTAAAAATCATTCTTTCTCAAATAAGGTACCTATTCCATTTCAAATATTTACAGTAAATGCATGACTAAATTATAAACAATTGTAATCTAAATTCCTGAGAAAGATGAAAACGGTACATACAATTGTATGACAAAACCAAAGAAATTATCATCTTAATTATTGCAAAGTACGAGAAATGAATATACCACCATATGAAAAACAAAGGACGGAAATCAAATAATGCAAACTAACAATGTTATACGATTGGTTAAATATGGCTGCATAGGACGAAAACCGAATACACCAAAACAACCTACATTTCGTGTAACCTACTTAAACTAATGTTTTTCGACTGTCGTAAACGATTAAAAGTAACATACAAAGATTGAGGCGAAATACGGGATTCGTGTTTACTGACTTGCAGTCATGAGTCGCAAATTTAGGTTACTGACATTATCATTGTAAAGCCATTTGACTGAGGAAGAAATGACCAGACTACTTGTAAGCATCCGTTGGAGATCCTTACTTTACATGGATAATCTTTAGATGACTTCCTGGTGATTAATACACGGTGAAGAATTTGGCTAAATACGTCTTAATATTAGAAGTAACGGTAATATAATAAACAACATATTATGTAACAAGAAGAAGAAAAAAAAGAGGATCAATTCCAGTATAGATTCTGTCTGACTTAGGGTTTTGGCTTTTTCAAAAAATCAAAAGCTTCTTCAAAATGTATGCAAACAAAAATTGTTTAAGGCTTTTAGAATCCAGCTGTCCCAAGTTCTGTTAGCTAAAGCAGTTTGTAAAGAGAATTTTGTATTTTATGCACTGGGCAATGGTTATGAAATTTCTGCTCAAAATTTAATGCACATATAATTAATTGAATCAAACAGGAGTAATAAAAGTTAAAAATGTATGTCAAATATTAAATATATTTTATTTGAAAACATTCTGAATTTTCACTAATCATTGGCTTAAGCTGACAGCCTTATCAAACTTTCAGCTTTCGCGACGCAAGCAATGTTATTTATTTCTAAGGAACAAGTTCATATTTGCCCCACAGGTGCGGATGTGTATTATGCATGGTCTTCCTTTTACTTGGGCACACTCGGGCCGACTTTTTGTTAAAGTAACTCGCCAAGTCAGTATACCATAGTCAAGCAGACGACGGTCGCATTATCTTGGCACCAAATGAACCAATCGATACTCTGCCCTAATACTGAGCGCCAGACGAAGAAGTATCTCAAATTCTCAAATTTGTATTCATGGCTAGGCCGAAGTACGAGCCTCCGACCACCCCTTATCGAGGCCAAAAAAAAAATAAAAAATAAAAAAAAGATGAAAGATAAAAAGACGTTCAAATTTACAGATTAATACGGTGGCACAGAGATGACATAAATTATATTTTTTCATATTACGTGCGCACGTATTACTCTATTGTAATACGTGCGCACGTCATAGGTAATACGTGCGCACGTAATAGGTAATAAGTGCGCACGTAATATTGAAAATATATTTCATGTCACCTTTTGCCACCGTAGATTAACTATTCACGTCTACATTTATTTACACATTATGTAGCACTTTCAAGTCACAGGTCTCACTTTCATTACATATACAAATATATTTGAAACAGAGTGTCTAATTTATTTATTTATTTATTTATTTATTTATTTATTTATTTAAACGTAATACTTATCAACCAAAAAAAATTAAATACAAAATTACAATAATGGACAACTTGGAATTCTTACATTAATTTCGAGAAAAAATATTTGGACATAAAAACCACATGCACCGTTTTAGACTTCCGGATTAACTTGAGAGATTTAAAAAGTCTTGCAGACATGATTTTTTTCACACGGTTTTTATTTGTACTCTTTCACCTGAAGACATGAGTTCTTTAAATAAAAAACCAGGACAAACGCCTGATGTATTTTCATTCAGTGTACAAAATACCAAGGGTAAAACAAGATTCATCTATTATGCATGGTTAAAAATATCTGGGGTCACATATTTGAGGAGACGACTTATCAGGTTAGTGTAATTCGTGTGTGGATATTAAAGTCATACAACAGTTAGTCAGGCAATGTGTGTAGGCAGACGATCAATATTCTCTTTTAAAAAATAACAATAATAACCATTAATTCCATTATTCTGACTGTGTGTGCTGCCACGTAATTTTGAAATAAGTAAATAAAAAGATTCTTGATCAACCTTCACGAAGAAATAAATGCTAACAATCTCCTGATTTATTGGAAATGTTCATATATTCAGTAACAATGAAAATGTAAATTTATGCAAGTCTGGTTGTATGTTTATTTCGTCGGCTCTGCTTGCAAGGCACGTGATAAGGTGACTAGAACTAATTTAATGACTTTAGTCTTTCATGAATGTTTTAAAATTTGTCATTAACAATAATAATAATGATAATAACAATTAAATGAATAAATAAATAAATAATGTTAAATAACTTAATAAATATAAATGGTGTTTCATAAGTGGCAAAATCTTGAGAAAAACATCAAAGTCTACAGCAACAGAGATGACGAACTATTAAAAATGAGTTTTTTAACAAAGAGAACAGTGCTACAAAGTTTACAGAATGCATTGATTAACTAAAGGTTAGGACGCTAATTCAAACAAACTTAGATTAAAACATTCTGAACCTAAACTCCAAATATTAAGAAACATAATGACGTCACAGGAACCAAACTCTTTGTCTAAGCTAAACTTCTGCCTTTGTTCATTTGCATTTGAAAAAAGGTCACAATTATGATCCATTTCGTCTACTTGTTCTACCAGACTGCCTAAAGGTCACGATTATGATCCAATTCGTCTACTCGCTCTGCAAGACTCGTCAGCGTGAAGCACGTGCATCAATAGAGATTGTAAAGCTTTTAATTGTTTTAAGAGTAATGTGTAAGTATTAAGAGAGAAAGTGTTCTAAAGTTATTACATATATTTCTGAAGTTTTGATCGTTATCTTGGATTTTATCGAGTGGTGACGCGTGGCTAACGTCATATCACTATATAATCCTCTTATCATCTTGTAAGATATAATCTATAACGGAAGAAATTCTAACAAGTCTCCGACAAAATGGCCGGTTGTGTCAGAAGATACCGTAATTAGGGTCACGTTTAATGGCATCCAGCAGGAAATTATAACCAAAATAAAAATATGACGCTTGAAGCACGTGGATTTATTTGTCCTTAACCCAAATCTAATTAAGAGTTGAAGAATAAAAGAAAGCAGATGCAAAAAAATAACCAACTCACCTACCCCAGTTGCACATAACTCGTCAAAACAAAACGATGTAATAGCGTTACACATACAATCAGATTGTTTAATTCTCGACGGCAATTTGACAACGTTCAAATAATGGCAACAATTAGTGCAAAATTATTTTTATCAGCTGTAATTTTTTTCTGACCCAACACTTGAACAGGATTTTATAACTGTTTGAGATTTCTTATAAAAAAAACAGCCTCGGTGGCTCAGTGATAGAGCGTATGACTAGAAAGTAAGAGGTTCGAACCCCGTAAAGGTCAAATACAAGAAATAAAAATCTTAAATATTGTTCTTAAGGAAACAGTGTTCTGATTGGTTCAACCGGTTCCAGAATAATTTGACTGGGGGATTGGTATGCTTGCTTGCGTCATACTGACCCGGTGAGCTAGCAAGACATGGGATATATAAACTTGTTTTGAGAAGGAGTTGAGTTGAGAAAAGGTGTAATGGTGTTTTACGTACCAGTCAAAATTGTTTCAATCATAGCGAGGCCTTCAGTTTTGGGAGTAAACCACCGACCTTTGGTAAAGGAAATGACAAACTTTCTTTCAATTTGATATACCCGAGTGGGTTTCAACCATAGGGGGTGAGAGGCACTCTAAGTACGTGCTTTAGACTACTCGGATAATAAGTTGAGTTGAGTTGAGTAATGGCGTTTAACGTCCCAGTCAAGATTATCGAGATTTCGCCAGCTATAGGCGAAAGTGCAGAAATTTTGCCTGTGCGTTGCGCTGATGGCATTATACAGCAGGATTCTTTATCGTGCCACGCCTGTCGTGACACGGGACCTCGTTTATTTTAAGTTTCCATCCAAAAGAACCGTGATTTTCATTTCGTAATGCCGAGTGCTTGGCGAAAGAACAGTCACTACCCACTTTCAAGCCTTGGGTCAGACCCGGTCGGGGTTCGAACCCCACGACCTTCCACTTACGGAGCGAGCACTCTACCAACTGAGCTATCGCAGTGGCTACTCGGCCAATGAGGCCCCCGGGATGGGAATGGCGTGTTTAGAACATCATCATTATATATTACATCATCATTATATATTACTTACCGCTGATTTTCGCGGTCTTCCTCTCGGTCTTTTAGGTTTGTACTCTTTCTGCAATATAATTAATTGATTGGATTAAACGACAGGAAAGCGGAAATTATCAAATAACTTTTATTTTCTTATAGTCTTGACTCCAGAGAATACTTTATTTATATCTAATTTACATAGTTATACAATACAGCGGACTTTAAATAAATAAAAAGAGCATGCTTCTGTCACGTTTAATTATTAACTGACCACTGGTTTAACTTGAGGCGAGATGAATAAAATGTTTTTAGTTTCACTTGCTAGAATGTATTACAGTCAGTAGCTAATGTAACCATGGCAAAACACAACAAATCACGTATTAGAGGTCTAACGGCTTATTACAACGAAACGGTTCCCCGTTTTATTAATCCAGGCGATTTGTAACGGACAATATTGAAACATCACATAAACATTGATTTGTATTATTCTCGATTATATTGTTAATTAATTGCAAACTAAACGCCAAAACCTTTAACAGTCTAGCCTATGTCTTCTTGAAGATAGTTGCTACAATTGGCTGTTACTTTACGAGAGACCACTTTTGTGGTTTCGGTTTCTCGATTTGGTCATCAGATTATCTCCCGAGAAGTTACTGTCGCGCTTATAATAACAGAAGAAAGTTATCTGTAGTCAAATAATAAATAACATGTTCTTGTCAATAGCCAGTGTAACCAAGGATACACCACAACAAAATCATGCAATTGCCATATAGCCAGTGTAACCAAGGATACACCAAAGCAAAACACATACATGCCATATAGCCAGTGTAACCAACGATACACCAAAGCAAAACACATACATGCCATATAGCCAGTGTAACCAAGGATACACAAGAACAAAACACATACCTGTCAAAAAGTCAATGTAACCGACGATACACCACAATAAAAACACATACTTGTCATAAAGCTAATGTAACCAAGGATACGCCACAACACAACATATACTTGCCATATAGCCAGTGTGACCAAAGATACACCACGAAAAATCACATACTTGCCATATAGCCAGTGTAACCAAGGATACACAACAATAAAATACATACTTACCATATAGCCAGTGTAAGCAGGGATACACCAAAACAAAACACATACTTGTCAAATACCCAATGTATCCAAGGATACACCACAAAAACACATACTTGTCATGTAGCCAATGTAACCAAGGATACGACACAACAAAACATATACTTGCCAATTAGCCCATGTTACCAAGAATACATCACAACAAAACACGTACTCGTCATATAGCCAGTGTAACCAAGGATACACCACAACAAAACACATATATGCTATATAGCAAGTGTGACTAAGGATACACCACAGCAAAAACATGTACTTGCTAACAGCCATTGTTACCAAGGGTACGTCAAAACAAAATCATTTACTTGCCAAATGGTAATTGTTCACAAGGATACGCCACACAAAAACACGTACCTGTCACATATTCTTGTTACCAAAGAAGCGTCACAACAAAAACATGTACTTGCTAAATGGCCAATGTTACCAAAGATACGTCACAACAAAAACATGAACTTGTCACATAGTCTTGTTACCAAGGAAGCGTCACAACAAAAACATATACTTGCTAAATAGCCCATGTTTCCACGTCACAACAAAAATATTTACTTGCCAAATAGTAATTGTTACCATGAACGCGTCACAACAAAACATATACTTGGCAAATAGCCATTGTTATCAAGGAAGCGTCACAACAAAAGGATGTACTTGTACATGGCCAATGTTACCAAAGATACATAACAACAAAAAAACGTTCTTGTCACATAGGAACACATTACCAAGGAAACGTCACAACAAAAACATGTAGTTTCCATATAGCCTATGTTACCAAGGAAACGTCACGGCGGAACATGTACTTGCCATATATCCTTGTCACCAAGGATATGTCGGAACAAAACCATGTACAAAGTGTTACAATGGATATGCCACAACAAAAACGTAAAGTTTCCAATAGCAAATGTTATCAAGGATACGTCACCACAAACTATTTTAGAAATTCAAGAGAAGAAAAGACAGAAAAATATTAACACCACTGAGCATAAAACTTAAGACTTTTGTCAGGTACTAAATTTATTTGACAAAATGGCACAATAAGGTTACAAGTCAAACCCGAGCGAACAGAAAGTCTCACTATCAACATGGTGTAGCTAGCCTCAATATATACCTTTCACGAACTTTTCCTATTTAAAATATACACCTCATTACAATAATAATCATATATATATATATATATATATATATATATATATATATATATATATATATATATATATATATATATATATATCACGAACATCCATAACGAACACCTTAGTAAAAAATTGTGATTTAATGTTAGCCAGAGGGGTAATATTATATTGACTTTACATGCCACGCACACCTCAACTGGAAAAAACTTAACCTCAAATATGTAAAACATGCGTTAAGGTGTTTTAATAATGTACTGTGAATTTTGACCCAGAACGTATACATACTTGGTCTGAAGCTATGTCTAGTCCAACAATGGTAGACATCACAGGCACCCGTTTTCATGAAGAAATTCATTTTTGTTTCTTGTCACGTGGTATATTTTTAAATATCCCAATAAAAACACGTACCTGGGACGTCTTACATTATTAGGCTAAAGTTCTAAGTAACGCAGCATCCGGACAATCATCTAGAGCGTCTGACTCTAAATATGTTAAACAAATTTCATTACAACTACTCTTCGTTCCCGCGTCTGATAATAAATCAGGTCAACCTTATAATGTTCTACTGTCAATGGCAACGAGACAAAGGTTAAAAGTTCAAGGTTATTTTGTCAAAATCTTGTCAGGTCAAGGTCATTGCATGTATACTTATTAAGTAAAAAAAAAGTTCCGAAAAAAGGTATTTCATCTTTTTATCAAACATTTATTTTATAATAGTTGTTACATATTTTCTATATTTCATTGTTCTTGATCAAAACTTATTATTTTAATTTATAAGTATACAATTAATTGTAACTTTCACAAAAAAGAACACCTTTGTATAATATAAACCGGACTTTTCCTGGTATGGTTTACTTATCCGAAAGATGCATGACTTCTCTAATTTTTTCCGGACAATCCAGTAAACGAAAATAAGGAATTTCTTAACCCCGACTTGTCAGCACCAAACCATCTCAAAAACTAGTCACGTTCATGATATATATTTTTCCAGATATCTTCGCTAAAACAAATTGTTCAATACATCTTGCATACTGAGCGTTAACTGCCAACAATATCTTTTTAAAAAAAAACTTTGATGTGTTTTTAATGAAGCAGTTTTTTTTTTCTTCTTCAGATGAAGCAGTTTATATGAAGTGGTTTATACTCTTTGATTTATTCTTACGTTCTTTGTTTCTGGTTTACAATCTTATTTTTAAATAACAAAAAAAAAAAAAAAAAAAAAAAAAAAAAAAAAACAACTTAAATATCTATGTTTGTGTCATTTCTTGGATATTAAGGTGTTCGATGTTAAATTTTCTACAGAGCACACTTTGGTCGTCGTTAAACCGAAATTAGAATTCTTGGTCATAAATGAATGTGGAATGTACATGTGCTACATCATATGGCCGTGTATCCAATGAGGCAGTATTCTCGAACTATAAATATTGTTAACTGTCAATACATCGATATCACTGTCGAATTTCTAGATAGATCGTCAATATAACGCAAATCATCAATATATCGATATCACTGCGGGTTGTTTTTGAATATTATAAAAATCGCCAATATATCGATATTACTTGCCGATTTTTCGGGTCGCTTTTGGATATTACGAAAATCACCAATATAACGATTTTTCGGGTCACTAAACAATATGAAGCAAATCATCAATATATTGGTACCACGATCGATATCTCAAGTCACTTTAAAAATGACAATATTCATCATTTTGTCGATATCATTGCTGATTCGTAGGTTTTTTTCCGATAAAGTTTATTAACCTCAAAGTTTCAATGCCGAATTCTAGATTTTAAGGTCGATATGACGTAAATTATCAATCTGTCGGTACCACGGCCGAATTCTAAAGTCGTTTTTCGATATGACCTGTCAGTATCACGGTCGAATTCTTAAGTCGTTTTTCGATATAACGTAAATATCAATCTGTCGGTACCAACCAAATTCTTAAGTCGTTTTTCGATATGACGTAAATTATCAATCTGTCGGTACAACGGCCGATTTTTAAGTCGTTTTTCGATATGACGTAAATTATCAATCTGTCGGTCCAACGGCCGATTTTTTAAGTCGTTTTTCGATATGACGTAAATTATCAATCTGTCGGTACCACGACCGAATTCTTAAGTCGTTTTTCGAAATGACGTAAATTATCAATCTGTCGGTACCACGACCGAATTCTTAAGTCGTTTTTCGATATGACATAAATTATCAATCTCACGGTACTACGGCCGATTTCTTAGTCGTTTTTCGATATGACGTAAATTATCATTCTGTCGATACCACGGCCGACTTCTCAAGTCGTTTTTCGATATGACGTAAATTATCAGTTTGTCGGTACTACGGCCGATTTCTCAGTTCATAAATCAAGTGTTTGTTACTCTTAAAAACGTTATCTACCTAATCACGTTGTCAAGTTGTTAGGATGTTTATTTACATCTCTCAATAATTTAAATAATATGACCTTGAACATTTAAATTTTTAACTCAAAATATACCGTCTTTTAATTTTTTTAAGTTAACTAAATTTTTCAACAGATATTTCCTTTGCAGATTGTAAAATTCGGAACATAAAATTTCAAATTAAAATGTTTTAGTTTTATCAAAATGCTTTTGGTTGAGATCGAAATTATAATTACAATAACTTTGCATTCACTTTTTACCATTTTCTTAAACTACCTAAATTTACAATGAAATCAAGTGAAATATATTTAAATACCGATGACCTATACTTTGTACTTTTCTGCACGTTTTATTTCATAAGAAGACGTGTATTCCGAATTATTATGATTTAAAAAATTCAGGAATTCGTTTGTCTCCTCGTCTCCCTTCTTTTACCTCCATTTATTATTTCTCGATGAAACAGGTGCTTGTCTATTATCTAAATATTTGAATATAAAGAAATATCATGACTTGGTCACCGTTAAAAATAAAATTATTCTATATGCAAATCATTACCTGGACATTCAAAAGATGTGTTAAGGGAAATATGAAAAATTAGACACGTTTTCTTTTTAATTTTTAATTTTCGAAAATACTTAGAGTGCATAGCTATATGAGAAAAGGTTATGAAAATATAGAAAATTGTAAGCAGAGTTCGTCATCATTAGTTAAACATATTTTATCAGTGTTTATGTTATTAAAAAAAACTTTAGAAATTTGCAACAGAAAACTTAGTGTATATCTGTATTGGTAATGTTATAGGGAATGGGGGGCGGGAGAGACTATCGGCGAAGGCTCAAGCTTCCAGCGACTAAAGGCCCTCAACGAATTCAGGGAAGAGCCTTTGTAGGGGCCCAGTGGCGAAAAGATAATTTAAATAATTTTTGGGGACCATTAGCTAACATTTCCCTTTCTTCCAGCCACTAAAGGCCCTCAACGGATCCAGGGAAGAGCCTTTGTAGGGGCCTAGTGGCGAAAAGATAATTTTAATATTTTTGGGGACCATTAGCTCACATTTCCCTTTTTTCACTCTCTTGAATTTTTCAAAGGGGGGGGGGGGGTTGCTGCAACCCCCGCAAACCGCCCTCCCTTGAATCCGCCAATGGTCCGCCCATCCTACCAATTTCTCATTATAAAAGGGTTGTTAATTAAATGTTGCGAATCAGACAGGAGAAAGTTTTAGTTGAGCCTATTAAAATCTGTGTGATCTCCAACTATTTTACGATTCCTAAAGTAATCAGTCTGTTACAGCTTAAAATTAACGCTTTGATGAAAACGTCATTAACCTGGAAATGACCGGTGGTCAAGGGATCACACAAGTCATATAAATAAATCTAAGTTACTTTTCTTTTGTCCATATCTGTACCGATTTACACCGATGCCCTCCAACATACCCCCTTCAAACCAAGAATGTGCAAGTCAGTTTAGTTAAAAAGACCTTTACCTACCATTAACAATTCCCGCGTTTTTAATTTAATGTGTTGTTTTTGCGTTTAGAAGTAAAAGTGAAAGTAAATTTTTTGTCTAAAATTTTGTTGAAAATCTTGTTATCGGTAAATAAAATTGCTTCAAACTTCATTAAAGTTTACAACAATAATAATTTAAAAATCGCTAAATAATGAGTATGTGTAATTATTATTAAATGTATTATTATTATTATTATTATTATAATGATTGAGAGAGAGAGAGAGAGAGAGAGAGAGAGAGATTAATCCCAGATGTATCCTTCTGTATCCTTGTCAGACCAAACTCAAAATAATAAGCTTCAGACTTTAGAAAAAAGAACATCGGAAATACCAAACATAAATACTGAGTGAGAAGACGGGACGCTTTTTTTTTATGTCTCAGCAATTTTAAATTCCATTCCCTGACCCAATTACGGAGCGAGCGGAAGTCTTAGCCCCGGGAGGTTACCCTTAGTATCAGAAAGTTATAATAAAATCCTACTTTCCGCTACACAAACAATCAGTTTGTTAAAAAAAAAAAAAATGGGTCAAAATAAATAAACAAGTTAATTTTGTTTGAAATAAAATTTTAATTAAATGATTTAATTGCAAAATAAAATGATTAAAAATATTAATAAAATACAATAAAGGTTAACAGAATCAACAAGAAAATTTCCTTTAAAACCCTTAATTTTCATTTTTAAAGGTTTAAGGTTAAAATATGTTTGTGATAAAGCACTTTCAAGTATAACAAGTTTTATAAACATTTTGTCAAGGTCAATAGGTCACAAGAGGGCAGACATACCTGATGGTATGGGAACATTTTTAAAAAAAAAATTATTACATTGAAAATTTACAATACAGTCCTACGGATAAGCCTTAAATCGCTGAAAATTCACTTTCTTACTGTTATGTCATTAATCAGAAAAATAAATATTGACTTGTCCAAACTCATCAATTAAATGACCAGTGAAAATCTAAATTTTAATTAATTGTAATTGTAATGACATAAGACCCTTGCTCAGATTGAGTAGATTTTTAAGGCTTGTACGTAGGACCGAATATTTTAAAATTAAAACAATCACTTAATGCTTTTTATAATCATTTGATATAAGAATGGAATTTTTTTACTGCTCAACATTTGGAAAATATTTTTTTGAACATCGAAGTTAAATTTTCATATAATTATTTTGTTTTTTTATTATATCATTTAAGTTGATAATTTTTAATCAAGAAATTGAAATTATACAATATTTCTATTTTAACTAAATTTCCAAAGTTATTATATTTCATCATGATGATGATGATGATGATTGAACTAATTTTTACAACCAACATGAGAATTTTTGGACAGAACACTTGTATGCTGTTGTCATATACCACTTTTTGAATTTAATCATAAAAATACATTCAAAAAGTGGTATATGACACTGAATAATAAAAGTGAAACAAATTACAATTTTGCAAAAACACTATGTACTATTGTAAACCAATGAAACAGCAGGACAACATTGATTGTTGATTTCATGACAAACATTGGCGTACTGAAACGACAATGGTTTTAAAAATTAGGATTTTACAAACCGTCCTATTTAGATACCATATGCTACTTTTGAATTTATTATTTTATTATAAAAATTCCAAAGTAGCACTCGACATTGATGACAAAAGTTTTTATATACCAAACGATTCATCGACTGACATATGCATGAATATACCCGGTATTACATATTTATTATGTGAAATATTAATAAGAAATATATAAATAAAGTTGCAAAAAAGTGTTGCAAATAACAAGAGCCACAAACAAAACAAACAAGTGATATTCTAAGCCAAATCAACTTTCCTTTTTTTAATGTTGCTACAACTCAAATTTAAGGGCTCTCGTTTATTTCTCAGGTCTTGAAATACTACTTCTGAGCTTTTGTGTTAGCTCTTGAAAGATCATTTTTTAGCTCAGGTATTGTGCAATTTTAACCTTTTGAAAGGCATATTTTGGGCTCTTGTATTTTTCTAAGCTCTTGTATAGTTCAGAGCTCTTGTATAGTTCAGAGTTTTGTAAATATATTTCTGAACTCTTGTATATTGCTGAGCTCTTCTATATTTCTGAGCTCTTGCATAGTTCGGAGCTCTTGTATAGTTCGGAGCTCTTGTATAGTTCAGAGTTTTGTACATATATTTCTGAACTCTTGTATGTTGCTGAGCTCTTCTATGTTTCTGAGCGCTTGCATAGTTCTGAGCTCTTGCAAATTGCTGAGCTCTTCTATGTTTCTGAGCTCTTGCAAAGTTCTGAGCTCTTGTATATTGCTGAGCTTTTGTATATTACTAAGCTCTTAAAATATGTACTTCTGAACAATTTAAATGAGTATTCATCTGAAATGAAGTTTTCTGAGCTTATGTACTATTTGTTATTTAGCTTTTGAAAGTAATATTTCGGATATTTCTGTGATCAAGTACTTGTATTGAATATTTCTTAGCTGTACGTCTTTCTTGGATTTTTATGGTTCATTTCTAAACTACTTAAAGGCATATTTTAAGGATTAAATATAAAATATTTCTGAGCTCTTAAAATGCATATTTCTGATATTTTGTATTGCAAAAACTCTGAGTCCTTATGATGCGTATTTCTAAAATATTTTATTGTGAATTTCTGAATTTTTAATATCTTGAAATGCATGTTTTAGTTTAATTTTAATGCATTTCTGAGTTCATATAGTGCATATTTCTTCGCATTTACGTTGCCTATTTCGTATTTCTTGGCCAAGAAATAATTTCATAAATCCTATGACTTCTAAGTAAAATATTTACCGTGGATTCTGGGGTCTTTTTGCTGCCTAAGGGTCTCCCCCTCGGTCTTTTCGGTTTTGGTTCTTCTGGCTGTAAACAAAATAACTTTACAAGTCACCACGAATGAATAAAAATACAATGTTGTTATTAAATAAAATTACTTAAACAGTTGGACAAAATATCATAGACAAAAAAATGCTTTATACATTGCGCATCGTTGTCATAATAGACAGACTACCATGAAAGTGCTCTCTCTCTCTCTCTCTCCTCTCTCTCCTCTCTCTCTCTCTCTCTCTCTCTCTGTGTTGTTTGTTGTGTCAGAGAGAGAGAGAGAGAGAGAGAGAGAGAGAGAGAGATTGGTGTGTGTGTGTGTGTGTGTGTGTGTGTGTGTGTGTGTGTGTGTGTGTGTGAAGTAAAACTGTTTTTAAGATTATGCTTTTACATTGATGCAAGTTATGGTAAATAAGTATCAATTAATGATTATATATTGATTATGAATAGCATGAGTTGTTGTTGATTTTTTTTTTATAAAATAAATATCTATTTTAAATGTATTCAATTAAAAAAAATCAAAATAGTATATGACAATACATTAAAAAAATTAAAGGCATATTTAAACACAGTGGTTTCTACCAAAATATCCAAATAAAGTAGTGAATGCCCTTTCATTGTCTAATATCATTTCTTAAAAACAGCGTAATTAAATATCATGTGACATAATTATTTCATTAAAAAAAATTCGGAAAACTCAATTTTTTAAATTATTCACTCTGAAAAAAATACAAATTGTCTTGTGATTAAGAATTTAGAAAATAGCAGATTCGGTCCATTTATAAATTGCATAATATTATGAATGTTAAATTATCGACAAATGATTTCCCAAAACGAAACTTGATTTATTATTATTATACACTGTAATTATTATTATTATTATTATTATTGATGTTGTTGTAATTTATTTCAATAAGCGTTATTTAAAGTAGTATCAATTTCAAAACTAAACAATTTTTTAAGCATAAAAAACAATTTCTGAATTTTCCACGGATAAACTGTTATTATCAATAAAGGTTTGAATAAAAGAAGAACGTTAAATAGGTGTCGGTAATGTTCAACATTTATAAGTAACCTAACCTACTGACCGCATTCTTGTAGCTCTCTCGCGGGGAAGCCCACCACAGTAATCATAGAACACATTCACAATTTACTAACCTGTTGGGGTCGGGGCTTACGTGGCCGTCCCCTCTTCCTTTTTTCTGTGTCTGCCGACTGTGGGGGTTCACTTTTTTCCTCTTTTGGAGTCTCTTCTACATCTGCCATTGTTAAGATTTTAAAAAAATATTTTGTGATTTTTTGAAAGTTCAACAACAAAATGTCTGTCGGAGTGTAAATAGTCACCTAACGTAAACATACAACATTTATGAGTTTTAGTCACACTTTATGAGCCTTCCGTTTCTTCTCCCACTACTTAAGTTAGGTATAGGACAGGAATTCTAAAATGAATTATCCTAATTTGACTAAATGTAGTTAAAGTTCGACAGACGGAGGTGGGAGAGGGGAGCCCGGCCCCCTGTCAAATTGTGTCAAGGAATTCCACTAAAACGTAATTGTCAATGAACTTATGAATGAAAAGCATTGCGATCAGCTGGTATTTTGACCTCAATAGATGGCGCTTTGCTAATTCGGAACAAAGGTCAACTCGTATTTATGAATGGTATTTTCCAGAGATAATTCGAATTGACATTTCGCGCGAAAAAAAAACAATGAATAAAAAATTCCCACACGCATTCCATCGCCTCCTACCCTGATCTAGAACAACAAACTGATAAAAATAAAAAACCATGACAACCTATTCGTCATATTTAACACGTAGTTGAGAACAGACCTAGCAGATCGCCGTTCATTGATTTAACTTCGGTAAACCAGACGATCTATTAAACCATCAATTGAATTCATGTGTGCAAAAACTCCAATTATACAAAGCCTTCTTCCTGCTTGGGTCATCACAACCTAAACGAATTACGTATATCTATGACTACTTATCAAACACGCGCAGTATGCTAACTCTGAGTTCATTGTCGTTCTTAAACTCGCGACAGAAGATTTTTTTTCCACATTAAAATCAAAAAGTTGTAAATAACTTTGTAAGTTTAGAAGTGGGTATTTATTTATTTATTTATTTATTTATTTATTTATCTATTTATTTGTTTGTTTGTTTAATATTTATTTATTTATTTATTTGTTTGTTTGTTTGTTTGTTTGGTTGTTAATTAATTTATTTCCATTGTCATTTGTTACCTGAAAACTTAACTGCATAACCCTTCATTCTTATGAAAATACAGTAATGTAGGCTTGTTTAAAACTTTTTTTTAATTTGGATAGGCAGGTCTTTGTTAAGAGTGGCCTAGGCCCATCGAGTAATGACAAAATGACAAGAAGTCATAATAGTCATACAGTTAAATAACAGCAAAAGAATTGGTTCCGAAGTAGAAGTTCCCAAAGATCAAGCACAGCAGAGCCAATGAGTCCAAATATCAGACGCAGCAAAGCCAATGAGTCCAAATATCAGACGCAGCAAAGCCAATGAGTCCAAGATCAGACGCAGCAAATCCAATGAGTCCAAAGATCAGACGCAGAAAAGCCATTGAGTTCAAGATCAGACGCAGCAAAGCCAATGAGTCCAAATATCAGACGCAGCAAAGCCAATGAGTCCAAATATCAGACGCAGCAAAGCCAATGAGTCCAAGATCAGACGCAGCAAATCCAATGAGTCCAAAGATCAGACGCAGAAAAGCCATTGAGTTCAAGATCAGACGCAGCAAAGCCAATGAGTCCAAATATCAGATGCAGCAAAGCCATTGAGTTCAAAGATCAGACGCAGCAAAGCCAATGATTCTAAAATCAGACGCAGCAAAAGCAGTGAGTTCAAAAATCAGACGCAGCAAAGCCAACGACCAAAGATAGCACACAGCAAAGCCAATGGCCCAACGATTCAATAACAGCAAAACCAGTGGTCCAAAGTTCAGCATAACAAAGTCATTGGTCCAAAAGACAACAAGGAATTATAGCAATGGTCTAAAATTAACACGTAGCAAATTCAATCTGAAAAAGCATTACAACAACTACGCCAGATTGGGTTAAAAGATAAAACAAATATAAAATGATTCAAAGACAACATGGAACAAAGTCATTTGAGTTAAAAAGCAAACAAAGCCAATGGGTTAAAAGGCAACACGAAAGAACACCCAATAGTCCAGAGATAACAAGCAGCAATAATAATGGGTTCAAGGGCAATATGACATGAAAAATACTTTTTTATGGCGTGCTCAAGCAAACATTATCGTGTGTCCTCGCAAAACATTCTCTGCGTGCTGACGCAAAAGTTTTCACGTGAGCATGTGGTACCTAGCGCGTGATCACGCAAATCATGCGATAATTTTTACGTGAACATATGATAAGCACGCGATAAGAATATTTTGTACGTCACATCTGTGCCGCCGTAGAAATAAAAATAGAGATGAAAAAAAAATTGGATAATGTTTTGATAAATAATAATTTCTTCGTGCATTTTCCAAAAACTTACATTTTTCACCGTTTTAGCGAGGCAAATATGGTTTCATACTTAAGTTACGGATTACCATTATTGATGTAATGTTTTAACATTTATTTTAACTATCTGTGTATATTAATGGTAGAGAGATTTAAACTTTCTGAATGACAAAATAACACACTTTTATTTTTAAAAAATCTATTATGTATACTTTAAATCCAATGTCTATGTTTACATATTTGTCGTGCAAATGCACGAACAATGACATTCATGATATTTAACAATTTTGGCTCAACTTGTTGAACGTTAATGGGAATTCCACATCAAATTGCGCATAATATTGTAAAGAGATTTTTCATTGTGGTAAAATGTATGTTATTTAACGTCGAGGACGACCACTACTATTTTCATTCATAATCACTATCATGAGTATATGAGTTGCCGCATACTGCAAATACCAACACCTACCTTCTAGATTAAATAACAATAACCACAAATATATCACCTATATATACAAAATGAAAGTTTAAACACAAAAACGAGATATATATCGTAAAGGTAAAATTTTAAATATTATCCCACGCAATTAAGAATTAATTTTTTTAAACAGTGTAAGATTTTATTTTAAAATATCATCATGATTCACATTGTAATCAAATAGGAGCAGTAAGGGCGGGATGATGTTGGGTTTTTTCTTTTTTCACTGTCCTTTCCTCCCCCAAGACCATGTGATTTCTGGAATGTAATTATGTGGCAAATAAAATAAAATTCTAAGTCATTAATAGGTTAAACTAGTGGATAGATAGAGATGGTATCAGGTATGAGAGAGAGAGAGAGAGAGAGAGAGAGAGAGAGAGAGAGAGAGAGAGAGAGAGGGGGGGGGGGGGTCGACAAGTCTTCCGTGTCACAAAATGTTAAAAATTAGTTTCAAGACAAAGCCGACTTGTGTGCATATTAGCTCGGTGTAGTAGAAGATATTTACACATTGTGTAATAGGTATATGTCTTGACCTACTGTTATGCGTGATATATACACTATTTAAACAACACACATGCGCCGTGTGATTGTAATCTACCAAGCATGTCTAACAATTACGCAAAAGTGGGTTATACCGGCAAATGTTAGGTATACCGCAGAAGAAAACACACATCACGCACTTATTTACACACTACATTGTTTACTAGCTCTGCCTATGCATCCTCGGTAAATTCGATCTTTTCTTATAATAAAAACTGAGAAAAATAACTTTTCATTTAAAAGGCTCAAGTTAAACTCTTTACAATATTTCATGTGCATTTTTTAAAACATTTTCTTAAAATAAAGTGTTCAAAAATATAAATGTTGCCAGGTGCAAAATTTTGAATACTTTATTAAAATTAAAAAACTTGCACTTGGCAAGTTTGGCTTAACAATCAAACATTAGATAATTCATTTTTAAAAATTCTTACATTCATCATAACAGAGCTTTGACTGATTGTAAGAATATGTTGTTGTATTTTGGCTTTTCGGACATAATTTTGCATTTTGATCCATCTGTATTGTTGAACTTATTTTAAACAATTTTCCGTCTTTACAGTATATTTTTTCCAACTTTAATTTTTTTCTAAAATTTAAAAAAAAATTAAAAATATGCTTTCACAATTTTTATACATAATATACACATGTATTCGTAATGTGACTAGTTATTGGGTTCATTGTTAATAAAAGCTTATTTTAGTATTTGCTTTCCTGTATTCGACTTGCCTTAAGGAGTTAGAGGAATCCCAATGTGAGAAAGTTTTAAAGTAAGTGTGGTTTGTAAATATCACATTCATGGTTTTATTTTATTTTTATTATAGTATGTAAGAGTTTCTATCTTAGAATTGCAATCATTGTAACAATCTGCGCTTTTTATTTATTGTTTCGTTAAAATTTTCAACATATTTCTTTAAAACAGCATTCTCATGTCTACAAGCGTTTGTTGCATAACTGACGAGGTGTTCCATGAGATGGGGCCATCCAATAGCACTATAACCACACCACCGGGCAACCACACCACTGACATTACATTCTAAAACCGGGAGAGTTATTTCCAGCATCGATATGTGTTTGTCTCGTTTTGTTTTGATTTCTTTCACTTTTATCGTTTTTTTGTCCTTCGTCGCTCGTCTTGGTTTGGTTTCTTTCCCTTTTATCGTTTCTTGTCCTTTTTCGCTTGTTTTGGTTTGATTTCTTTCACTTTTCCCGTTCTTGTCCTTTGTCGTTCCTTTTAATTTGGTTTCTTTCACTTTTATTGTTTCTTGTCCTTTGTCGCTCGTCTTGGTTTGGTTTCTTTCACTTTTATTGTTTCTTGTTTTTTTTGTCGTTCGTCTTGTTTTGGTTTCTTTCACTTTTGTCATTTCTTGTCCTTTGTCGGTACTCTTGGTTTGGTTTCTTTCACTTTTATCGTTTCTTGTCCTTTGTCGTTTGTCTTGATTTGGTTTGATTTTTTTTCACTTTTATCGTTCATTGTCCTTAGTCGATTGTCTTATTTTGATATCTTTCACTTTTTATCGATTCTTGTCCTTAACCGTTTGTATTGTTTTGATTTCTTTCACTTTTATCGTTTCTTGTCCTTGGTCGCTCGTCTTTGTTTGATTTCTTTCACTTTTCCCGTTCTTGTCCTTTGTCGTTCTCCTTGGTTTAGTTACTTTCACTTTTATCGTTTCTTGTCCTTTGTCGTTTGTCTTGATTTGGTTTGATTTCTTTCACCCTTCCCGTTCTTGTCCTTTGTCGCTCGTCTTAGTTTGGTTTGATTTTTTTCACTTTTATCGTTACTTGTCCTTAGTCGATTGTCTTATTTTGATATTTTTCACTTTTTATCGATTCTTGTCCTTAACCGTTTGTATTGTTTTGATTTTTTCACTTTTATCGTTTCTTGTACTTGGTCGCTCGTCTTTGTTTGATTTCTTTCACTTTTCCCGTTCTTGTCCTTTGTCGTTCCCCTTGGTTTAGTTACTTTCACTTTTATCGTTTCTTGTCCTTCGTCGTTCGTCTTGGTTTGGTTTCTTTCCCTTTTATCGTTTCTTGTCCTTTTTCGCTTGTTTTGGTTTGATTTCTTTCACTTTTCCCGTTCTTGTCCTTTGTCATTCCTCTTGGTTTGATTTCTTTCACTTTTATCGTTTCTTGTCCTTTGCTGTTCGTTTTGTTTTGATTTCTTTCACTTTTGTCGTTTCTTGTTCTTTGTCGCTCGTCTTGGTTTGGTTTCTTTCACTGTTATCGTTTCCTGCCTTTTTCGATTGTTTTGGTTTGGTTTCTTTCACTTTTCCCGTTCTTGTCCTTTGTCGTTCCTCTTGGTTTGGTTTCTTTCACTTTTATCGTTTCTTGTCCTTTGTCGTTCCTCTTGGTTTTGTTTCTTTCACTTTTATCGTTTCTTGTCCTTTGTAATTTGTCTTGGTTTGATTTCACTTTTATCGTTTCTTGTCCTTTGTCGTTCATTTTGTTTTGATTTCTTTCCCTTTCCCGTTCTTGTCCTTTGGCGGTCTTCTTGGTTTGGTTTCTTTCACTTTTATCGTTTCTTGTTTTTTGTCGTTTGTCTTGGTTTGGTTTTTTTCACTTTTGTCGTTTCTTGTCCTTGTCGTTCGTTTTGGTTTGATTTCTTTCACTTTTCCTGTTCTTGTCCTTTGTCGTTCCTTTTAATTTGGTTTCTTTCACTTTTATCGTTTCTTGTCATTTGTCGCTCGTCTTGGTAAGGTTTCTTTCATTGTTATCGTTTATCGTTTCCTGCTTTTTTCGCTTGATTTGGTTTGATTTCTTTAACTTTTTCCGTTCTTGTCCTTTGTCGTCCCTCTTGATTTGGTTTCTTTCACGTTTATCGTTCCTTGTCCATTGTCGCTCGTCTTGGTTTGGTTTCTTTCACTTTTATCGTTTCTTGTCCTTTTTTCGCTTGTTTTGGTTTGATTTCTTTCATTTTTCCCGTTCTTCTCCTTTGTCGTTCCTCTTGGTTTGTTTTCTTTCTCTTTTATCGTTTCTTGTCTTTTTGTCACTCGTCTCGGTTTGATTTCTTTCACTTTTCCCGATCTTGTCCCTTATTGTTCCTTTTGTTTTGATTTCTTTCACTTTTTATCGTTTTTTGTCCTTTGCTGTTCGTCTTGTTTTGATTTCTTTCACTTTTTGCGTTTTTGTCCTTTGTCGCTCATCTTCGTTTGGTTTCTTCCGATGTTATCGTTTCCAGCTTTTTTCGCTTGTTTTGATTTTATTTCTATCACTTTTCCCGTTCTTGTCCTTTGTCGTTCCCCTTGGTTTAGTTACTTTCACTTTTATCGTTTCTTGTCCTTTGTCGTTTGTCTTGATTTGGTTTGATTTCTTTCACCCTTCCCGTTCTTGTCCTTTGTCGCTCGTCTTAGTTTGGTTTGATTTTTTTTCACTTTTATCGTTACTTGTCCTTAGTCGATTGTCTTATTTTGATATCTTTCACTTTTTATCGATTCTTGTCCTTAACCGTTTGTATTGTTTTGATTTTTTCACTTTTATCGTTTCTTGTACTTGGTCGCTCGTCTTTGTTTGATTTCTTTCACTCTTCCCGTTCTTGTCCTTTGTCGTTCCCCTTGGTTTAGTTACTTTCACTTTTATCGTTTCTTGTCCTTCGTCGCTCGTCTTGGTTTGGTTTCTTTCCCTTTTATCGTTTCTTGTCCTTTTTCGCTTGTTTTGGTTTGATTTCTTTCACTTTTCCCGTTCTTGTCCTTTGTCATTCCTCTTGGTTTGATTTCTTTCACTTTTATCGTTTCTTGTCCTTTGCTGTTCGTTTTGTTTTGATTTCTTTCACTTTTGTCGTTTTTTGTTCTTTGTCGCTCGTCTTGGTTTGGTTTCTTTCACTGTTATCGTTTCCTGCCTTTTTCGATTGTTTTGGTTTGGTTTCTTTCACTTTTCCCGTTCTTGTCCTTTGTCGTTCCTCTTGGTTTGGTTTCTTTCACTTTTATCGTTTCTTGTCCTTTGTCGTTCCTCTTGGTTTTGTTTCTTTCACTTTTATCGTTTCTTGTCCTTTGTAATTTGTCTTGGTTTGATTTCACTTTTATCGTTTCTTGTCCTTTGTCGTTCATTTTGTTTTGATTTCTTTCCCTTTCCCGTTCTTGTCCTTTGGCGGTCTTCTTGGTTTGGTTTCTTTCACTTTTATCCTTTCTTGTCCTTTGTCGTTCGTCTTGGTTTGGTTTCTTTCACTTTTATTGTTTCTCGTTTTTTGTCGTTTGTCTTGGTTTGGTTTTTTTTTTCACTTTTGTCGTTTCTTGTCCTTGTCGTTCGTTTTGGTTTGATTTCTTTCACTTTTCCTGTTCTTGTCCTTTGTCGTTCCTTTTAATTTGGTTTCTTTCACTTTTATCGTTTCTTGTCATTTGTCGCTCGTCTTGGTAAGGTTTCTTTCATTGTTATCGTTTATCGTTTCCTGCTTTTTTCGCTTGATTTGGTTTGATTTCTTTAACTTTTTCCGTTCTTGTCCTTTGTCGTCCCTTTTGATTTGGTTTCTTTCACGTTTATCGTTCCTTGTCCATTGTCGCTCGTCTTGGTTTGGTTTCTTTCACTTTTATCGTTTCTTGTCCTTTTTTCGCTTGTTTTGGTTTGATTTCTTTCATTTTTCCCGTTCTTCTCCTTTGTCGTTCCTCTTGGTTTGTTTTCTTTCTCTTTTATCGTTTCTTGTCTTTTTGTCACTCGTCTCGGTTTGATTCCTTTCACTTTTCCCGTTCTTGTCCCTTGTTGTTCCTTTTGGTTTGATTTCTTTCACTTTTTATCGTTTTTTGTCCTTTGCTGTTCGTCTTGTTTTGATTTCTTTCACTTTTTGCGTTTTTGTCCTTTGTCGCTCATCTTCGTTTGGTTTTTTCCTTTGTTATCGTTTCCAGTTTTTTCCGCTTGTTTTGATTTTATTTCTATCACTTTTCCCGTTCTTGTCCTTTGTCTTTCCTCTTGGTTTGGTTTCTTTCACTTTTCCCGTTCTTGTCCTTTGTCGTTCGTCTTGGTTTGGTTTCTTTCACTTTTATCGTTTCTTGTCCTTTGTCGTTCCCCTTGGTTTGATATCTTTCACTTTTATCGTTTCTTGTCCTTTGTCGTTCCTCTTGATTTGGTTTCTTTCACTTTTATCGTTTCTTGTCCATTGTCGCTCGTCTTGGTTTGGTTTCTTTCACTTTTATCGTTTCTTGCCCTTTTTTCGCTTGTTTTGGTTTGATTTCTTTCACTTTTCACGTTCTTCTTCTTTGTCGTTCCTCTTGGTTTGTTTTCTTTCACTTTTATCGTTTCTTGTCTTTTTGTCACTCGTGTCGGTTTGATTTCTTTCACTTTTCCCGTTCTTGTCCCTTGTTGTTCCTTTTGGTTTGATTTCTTTCACTTTTTATCGTTTCTTGTCCTTTGCTGTTTGTCTTGTTTTGATTTCTTTCACTTTTCGCGTTTTTGTCCTTTGTCGCTCATCTTCGTTTGGTTTCTACCGATATTATTGTTTCCAGCTTTTTTCGCTTGTTTTGATTTTATTTCTATCACTTTTCCCGTTCTTGTCCTTTGTCTTTCCTCTTGGTTTGGTTTCTTTCACTTTTCCCGTTCTTGTCCTTTGTCGTTCGTCTTGGTTTGGTTTCTGTCACTTTTATCGTTTCTTGTCCTTTGTCGTTTCTTTTGGTTTGGTTTCTTTCCTGGTCCTTTGTCGCTCGTCTTGGTATGATTTCTTTCACTTTTACCGTTTCTTCCCCTTTTTCGCTTATTTTGGTTTATTTTCTGTCAATTTTCCCGTTCTTGTCCTTTGTTGTTCCTCTTGGTTTGGTTTCTTTCACTTTTATCGTTTCTTGTCTTTTTGTCCTTTTTCGCTTGTTTGGGTTTGATTTCTTTTACTTTTCCTGTTCTTGTCCTTTGTCGTTCGGTTTGGTTTGGTTTCTTTCACTTTTATTGTTTCTTGTTTTTTGTCGTTCGTCTTGGTTTGGTTTCTTTCATTGTTATCGTTTCCTGCTTTTTTCGCTTGTTTTGGTTTGATTTCTTTCACTTTTTCCGTTCTTGTCCTTTGTCGTTCCCTTTGGTTTGATATCTTTCACTTTTATCGTTTCTTGTCCTTTGTCGTTCCCCTTGGGTTGATATCTTTCACTTTTATCGTTTCTTGTCCTTTGTCGTTCCTCTTGATTTGGTTTCTTTCACTTTTATCGTTTCTTGTCCATTGTCGCTCGTCTTGGTTTGGTTTCTTTCACTTTTATCGTTTCTTGCCCTTTTTTCGCTTGTTTTGGTTTGATTTCTTTCACTTTTCACGTTCTTCTTCTTTGTCGTTCCTCTTCGTTTTTTTTCTTTCACTTTTATCGTTTCTTGTCTTTTTGTCACTCGTGTCGGTTTGATTTCTTTCACTTTTCCCGTTCTTGTCCCTTGTTGTTCTTTTTGGTTTGATTTCTTTCACTTTTTATCGTTTCTTGTCCTTTGCTGTTCGTCTTGTTTTGATTTCTTTCACTTTTCGCGTTTTTGTCCTTTGTCGTTCATCTTCGTAATCAAAATTTTTATAATCGGATTTATATGTGTTTAACTACAAATTAGTAGATGCAAATGCTGTTGAGAAGATAGCACTTTACAAACACTTCCGGTTTTTATTTGTTCATCTTATTTGATCGTGTATGGTGATTCTATGATATAAGGTATTAAATAGAGATAACTATGTCGTCCTCGTCGTTGTCCCCTTTTCGATTCCAGGTGAAAACTCCTGAAATAATCGAAATTTAGACAAAATATAATTAAACTGTAAATTTCAGCCAGAAACACAAACCAAGCAGAATTTAAAAGCATTTGATTGGCCGATGGTTTCCAGATGATAACTTCTGCATTAATGATAAGATTTTGATGAATCTCATTCAGCATTACCTCGGTTAAGTTCGGCGTGTGACAAATTTATCACATAATTTTAAATCATAATGCTTAATTATGACTAGTCGTTGGCTTTATCATGTAACAAGTCACTGCTTGGTTACCTATAAAACCAATTTAAGAAAGCCATTCCTAAGCAGAATATACATGTATACAGTGTTTTGTTAAAGAGTTTGCCATTACTTGAACTAATAATAATGATCTTCCAATACATTTAGTAGCCCTTCATAGGGAGTTTTATAACCCGTGATCAAAACAGATATATTTTTTAATTTTTATTTTTTCAATGTTGTATCTTCATGACCTTGCCTATTTTAAGTATTGCTTTTACAGCTGCAGATTTCTATATTCCATTTCATAAATGTTTACAGCTACAATCTTCATATTACATTTCATAAATGTTCACAGCTACAGATTTCTGTGTTCCATTTCATAAATGTTTATAGCTACAGGTTTTTATGTTCCCTTTCATAAATGTTTTCAGATACAAATTTCTATATTCAATTTCATAAGTGTTTACAGCTACAAAATTCTGTATTCCAATTTTTTAATGTTTACAGCTGCAGATTTCTATAGTCCATTTCGTAAATGTTTTCAGATACAAATTTCTATATTCAATTTTGTGTTTACAGCTACAAAATTCAATGTTCCATTTTTTTTTAATGTTTACAACTGCAGATTTCTATATTCTATTTCATAAATGTTTACAGCTACAAATTTCTATATTCTTTTTCATATATGTTTACAGCTACAAATTTCTATATTCAATTTCATAAGTGTTTACAGCTACAAAATTCTGTATTCCAATTTTTTAATGTTTACAGCTGCAGATTTCTATAGTCCATTTCGTAAATGTTTTCAGATACAAATTTCTATATTCAATTTTGTGTTTACAGCTACAAAATTCAATGTTCCATTTTTTTTTAATGTTTACAACTGCAGATTTCTATATTCTATTTCATAAATGTTTACAGCTACAAATTTCTATATTCTTTTTCATATATGTTTACAGCTACAAATTTCTATGTTCCATTTCATAAATGTTTACAGCTACAAATTTCTATATTCTATTTCATAAATGTTTACAGCTATTTGTGACACAAGCATTTTCTAAGTATGCATGAGTCCAGGGATTGAATATCATTTTGTCCTGTACTAGACTCCAGGCAACTTTTTGTTAAGGTGCTAGATCACTATGTCAGTATGCTGCAGACAAACATGAAACTCCCCAGTCACATTATCATAGCACCAGGTGAACCAGTCAGTGTAAAGCATCAGGTGATAAACAAGTACATGTATCTCAAATTTCAAAATCTTGTGTATGACGACCTGGGCTTAAACCTCAAACCTCCTGCTCATGAGGTAGATGTTATACCACTGAGCAACCACAGTCTGTTGAAACCGTTCAAATATTAAATACTGGAAGTTGTTTGATGCAACAATCATCATAAATTATGACTTCAACAAAAAATTTTCTACATGTAGTACATCACATATTGAAATTAAAACATAAACACATGGTTATAATTGTCATTTATTTTTTAAAATAAAATTTACAACAATTTTATCAAATTTACATGCTTCAGGTAGCGACCATATACATGAAATCATTTACTTTTTTGAGTACAATTTTTGTGGTTCTTAACAATAACAATTTGCTGAGATATTAATTTTTAGGTTATTAGAAATTATATTCACCTTTATACATTTCAAATTATAAACATGTTAATTCATGGGTCAGGGTGTCCATTTGAAACAACAAAAATTGGAAGGCTACAAAAGCTAGAAAAAATAAATGATTTCACAGTGGTAGAGATTGAGAATATATAGATGTATTTACACCAGTAAGACAACAAGAGAAATTACAGTACATGTATTTTTAAACCTTTACTGACACCATGAACATAAAGTTACACTTTTACAATATATATGTATTCTATGGTAAATGCGTATTTTTTACAAAGGACTTGATAACACAAACAAGGAAGATTTAACACGTCAGCAATAAATATATACTTTAAAAGTTGGTATTCAGTGCTAAAGGATGGATCAAACCTGATCTCGAACACCTGAGAAAACTGTTGAAGTAGCAAAAAAAAAAAAATAAATAAATAAATAAAATAAAATTTAAAAAAAATAAAATAAAGTAAAATAAAATAAAATTAAAAAAAATAAAATAAAATAAAATAAAATAAAATAATAAATGAATAATTAATTAATTAATAAAAAAAATGATATGCCATTTGGAGATTTGGTCACAACAAAAAACCTGTTGTCCACTTACTATCTTGCAGTATTAGGAAAATTGAGATTTGGAATGCTCACCTGAAGTGAATTGAGGCAGTTACAGGTATTGCAATGCATAAGATGAAAATTAAAACCAACCAATAACAGATGGAAAAAACCAGGTTATGTAGTCAAAAACTATTACATGTACTTAAAAACTTATTTTGGGTTATTTTTCAAACTTTAAAAAAAAAATGATGAGAAAATATCATGTCTAAAACATAAAAATGTAAATTGATCAATGTAGAATAAACAAATGCTTTGGTTTAAACATCCAATGACGTTTAAAAAATTTATACTTAATGTTGTAATAAAGAATTTGTTACGTATGAAAGTTAACAAATGTATTCTAACTTGAATGTTAAAATGTGTAACTCTAAACAAATCTCACGATGTTTGGTTTCAGAGTTTTAATAAAAAGAACTGTGTTTTGTGCACTTGCACTGATGTAAAACAGCACTGGGCGAGTTCAGAATTGGAAATACATGTGTGTGATCATACTTGTACTGATGTAAAACAGCATAATGTGAGTTAAGAATTGGAAATTTTACAGAGAGATAATTTCTAACCAAATAAACAAGTTGAAAACTCAATCTCAGTTCATTTTGGCAATTGCTGGTAACTTTAAGCATGCAATAATCTGAGTATTAACCACACACACACACACACATACACACACACACACACACACACACACTGTAATGTAATATGTAACCTGGTTTCTGGCTTGTTTAAAGAAATAATAATGTCAAATTAACAACATAAACCACAATTAATATCTCAGTTTTCAATGGTTTAATGATTAGTTGTTGAAGAACTAAACAATATCAGAACCCTGCCACAATATTTTTACAAGGTAAATTGATTACAAGTCTGATAAAGCATACACCCACTTTACTGCAGACTAAAAAAAAACACTTGTATTCCCCCCCCCCCCCCCTCTTATGGTTAAGAAAGAAATGACCCACTTTTACTGTTGACCAATAACCAATATTTTCAACACTTTGACTGTAAATTAAAAAAATTACCCACTTTTTATGTTACCTGAGAGTTTATGAAGGGCAAACCATAAATCGTTGCATCTTTTTTGCTGGTATGTTACTCAAAGAGTCTGAAAAAGTCCATAATGTTCATTTACCACTGCACTGTACATACTTTGTTGCTTGACATGTAACTTTTCAATAAATGGAACTTTGCTTTAATATTTCTACATTTTCTTGTTTCACTTTTGTGTAATTATCTAAAACTAAAATTGATGATATATTTTTCTAACTGAGAGCAGTAATCTAATCAGTAAAGTTTTGAATGAATTGACTCTGATAATGTAACCATGACAACAGTAAACACATGTAACAATTACCCATAAATATACAACTATGTATATAAAAATATATAATACAGCACCAAGGAAGAGATATTCCAACATATTTACATATTTAATTAAAACAACAATAAATTAATTCAATGATTTCTACACCTGTACATATTTACTGACATTTATATTGGGCAGTTACAAGGGAGATAATTGATGTCCTAATTGCAGTATAATAGTCAAGATTTTAAAACAAATCGCTGTAAATAAAAGTTTAGAGATAAATGTGAGTCCAGTCTAAAAGCTTTTAAGCACATGATCCAAAGTTATTTTGAACAACATGTATTTCCCTGCACTTAAAATAATCAAGAGTGGTTAATAAACAATATCTGCAAAATGGGTAAATCTATGGTTGGTAAAGAGGTAAGTGTAAATATCCAAATAAATGCCCTCTTTATGATGTAAAAACATATCAACTATTTAAATATTTGGCTTTATAAACTGACCAAATGTAAACTACTGTTTAAGTCACTGTGTTTGTGACAGTGAATTATGCAAATCTTTCATAGAAAATGCAATGAACTTGAATTGAGTTTGGTATTTTTCACTTACTTGAGTCTAGTCATAATGAGAGATTGATATGTACATCCTTGATTACCAAGGAATATCTTTGCACACAGTAAAAAATTGCTGCTATGGGATTTGACATGTTGAAAAACAAGGCAAATAATGATTCTTTTGTGCATACAAAGTAATCATCACCACAAAAAAAAAAAAAAAAAAACACTTCCGGTGAAAACATCACCATTTTGGACATTAAAATTCCCATAGTGACAACAGTTTCTTTTCTACAGAAGTATTCCATGGTAATCATGGACGTGCATAGTGATTTTCATATAAGACTAGAATAAAGTAAGCAAAAAATACCTAACTAAATTCAAAATAATTGAATTTTCTATGAATGTTTTGCATAATTCACCGTCACAACCACAGTGACTCAAAGAGTAGGATTTTTGAGTTGGCTCTATCCTGAAGAGATTTGTGTAAATAAAACATGTAAACACTGACGATATCAACCGAATTTACTGAACAAATAACACAACATATATCAATCACCTTAAATATCTTGGTACTTGGTAATACGGAATTCTCCACACAATACAAATTTGTTTTTTGGGGATTTTTTTGGTTCAAATAAGAAAACACTCGGAAAAGTATATTTTTGGGTCAATATTCTCTCTAATTTATTCATACTTAGACATACAAATATAGTTTAAATATTTTTGATTTGCAGTTAAGTTTTTTTTTTTTGTTTTGTTTTTTTTTTAAAACTTGGTTTTAGCATATTATTCACCACACATCATCATTTATTTCTTTCTTTCAAACTTTTAACTATAACAATAACTTTGCTGTATCTTTCACTTGACACAACTGTACATTAAAATGTGATAAAAAAAAAAAAAAAACATGCATGCAAGGTTTTGAAACAGCAGAATTCATTGACATATGTATAAATAATGTAAATTTAATTAAAATTTTTTTCATAAAAATATATTAAATTAACTTGTGACATTTTTTAATCATAAGCAATCAAGAAAAAATTAACAACAAATTTTCATTCCTTTTATACTGGCAAAACATAACGAACAATGATGTTCCCCGTGCTCATTATGAACTAAATTACTGAATCAGGCATTAAACTGGTGGTGTACCTATTCTGACCCTGTATCTATTCTGGCCCTCATACATTTTTTATGAGATTATGATTTGACATCTTGAATATACAATGCTTTTGTAAGCAAGGAACTGTCTAAAATCACAGAAAATTATCAATTCTTGTAATCCAAGAACAGCAGAGATCTGATGCCATTGGCAAAAATAGGTATAATGTCAGTTAGTATAAAGTTACTGGTATCAACAATTTTCTTAACTAACTTCAGTTGGTATAAAAAAATACAGTGTTTAAACCCATCGGGAATTTTTTGTTAAACTTTAGGCAGTATTATGTTAATGTAAAAACTGAGTAGTTTTCATTCCATGAGTTCAAACAGAATATCATCGTCCTCGCTATCTGTGGAAATAACAATATCACTACCACTGTCATCATCGTTATCGTCATCATCATCAGCATTATCATCACCACCGCTTAAATCCTCATTATCCTCATCTGTAAATTTCATAAAAATTATTTGTTATAAAATTGCTACTTTTAATTAAAAACACCATATGCAAATTGAATCATACTTGTCCTACTTTTGCTTTGTCTAAAACTTAACCTAAGTCTATCGCTTAACATTCAAATGATTATGTAAAATCAAAATCATTTAAAATTTATACTAGATATAATAATTATAGTTTGAGAAATTTCTGACAATTTCATTGGTTGAAAGGCAAAAATACATTTGGTTCATTTCTTGAATACTAATTAGCAGTATACCCATGTGCTGAATAGTTTGTGATGTCCTGTCTATGGCATATCCGAAATTGCTCATGGCAGTGCACATAATTTTTCCTTATCTTCTCAAATTGTTTTGAAATTATTAAAGCAAAAAATGTATGTTATTCTCTTATCTAATTTAGATGTCTTTAAAACTTAAATATAAGCATTGAATTATATTTTCGTATTGTCAATGAGAAATACATTACCCTGAAAAGACACTAGCACACTTTTGCATAATTTGCTACAGTATGTATTTTTTAAAGAAATATACTGTAATAAAAAAGAATAATGAACATAAAAATGTATGAGAAAATATTTTACCATCATCATCATTGTTTTCATTGGATTCTGAAAGTGAGTCAACATTCAACAGATCATCATCGTCGTCATCATCATCATCATCATCATCATCATCATCATCATCTTCAATTGTTTCTTCTTCTTCCTCCTCTTCAGCCTGCAGAAAAAAAGTATCACAATTATATGTACAAAATAAGTATATACATGAACAAGTCTCCTTCTTTCAACTGACCTACCCTTTCTGTATAAGAAATAATGAAATAATGGTGTTATACACTCCAGTCAATATTCTTCCACTTATATAAAGGCAATCAGTTTTGTGAAGGTGGAGGAAACTGGAGTGCCCAGAAAAGCATCTAACAAGGAAACTAAAAAAATTTCAGCATAGGCATCTCCTAGAGTGGAGAGATGGAGCAATTTTCTTATTGAATATCCATCCAGTACTCAAAACATGTAATTCACAATGTTAATTCAAATAATTATTTCTTCCTTGAGTGTTGGGCCACTGCAGTAGCTCAGTTGGTAGAGTGCTCGCTCCGTAAGTGGAAAGTCGTGGGTTCGTACCCCTGCCAGGTCTGTCCAAAGACTTGAAAGTGGGTAGTGACTATTCTTTCACCAAGCACTCGGCATTACGAAATGAAAGTCAGGGTTCTTTCGGATGGGAACTTAAAATAAACGAGGTCCCATGTCATGGCAGGCATTGCACAATTAAGAACCCTGCTGTATAATGCCATCAGCGCAACACACAGGCAAAATTTCTGCACTTTAGCCTATAGCTGGTGACATCTCGATATAAGTGAATATTCTTGAATCAACTCAACTCAACTCAACTCCCCTGAGTGTTGCCTAGGTGTTCATTCATAGACTGATGAGTAAATGAAGTATCTAGGACAAATACTGCTCTTTTTCAAGCATTAAAAATGTTTATTGTTTCATAAATATTGGAATGGTGTAATTAATTTCAGTAACGTCAAGCGTGTGTCCAAAGCAATTTAGATTCTGAAAGTTATTATCATTCCAAGCCAATGTTTTCCTTTAAAACTTTAAATATCGTTTAGTATTGTTTTTGCAGAATATTGGCCAAAGCATGGGTATAATAGATGTGACACAAATGTCATTATAATATTGAATAAAATAACTATAACAAACCTGATCATCTTCAGCATCCTTCAGTTTTCCTACTTCATAAAGTTTACATACAAATTCCTCTGTAGTTGTATCTGTGTACTGTTGATTCTAAAAACATGAGAATCTTTTTTGAATATTTACTTATTCCACTGTGACATTCATATTGATGTTTTATATATGTATTTATCTAAACAAAAAGCTTACTATCATAGACAACCTGAGCACACTTTCTTAAAACTTATTTTCTGATTTCATTTAACTTTCAACATTCAGAATTTCACAAAAACTTACAAAAAATTACTTGTCAATTTTGATGAAATACATGCATCTTCTATATATGGGAAACAAATATATTAATGCAATCAAAACAAGAGGCCCATGGGCCTTAACGCTCACCTGAAGATATGTCCAATATTGTTTGCAAAGTGCAATAGACAATATATTAAGTACAGAAACTTGAAAAGTTTTCTCAAATTAAGAACTCAATTAAAACTTAATCAGAAATATATCCACTCACATTTCATTTATAAGTTGCTTATATAATATGCATGAAGTAACTGTAGTGCAATGAATAATTTCCAAATCATTAATCAATTTCAGTATACTAATGCAGCTATGTCCTTGACCTTTGAACATATATGACCTCGAACCATATATGATTGTCATGTCAATACCTACAATATTCTAATATACAAGCCTATACAAAAAGTTAATAGTTTTCAAGATAATTAGCAATTTAGTTTCATTAAATTTGGCCCAGTGGTTTTGGAGAAGAAGATTAAAATGTAAAAAGTTTACCCACGACGGACGATGCAAGACGGACGATGGACGAAGATGGATAGCAATAGCTCAGGTGAGCTAAAAATCCAATTTATCACATTTATTAAGTGTAAGTAGAATGAAATAATAGTTCTTATGCCCCAGGCAATATTCTTTCACTATATATTTAAGCAACCAATTCTAGTGTACCCAGAGAAAACCATCTTGGGAAAATAAACTTATTAAATTTATCAAAAATGGATCTGACTTGATGGGATTCAAAACTTAACAATAAAAGCTTCCATGATTTTTAATCAAGAACAAAAGAACACTCAGTCACAAATTTGTCATAAAATTACCTCTACAACAGCTAAATACAGATCAGATTTATCTGTACAAAGATCACTTATACTTCTGGACTTTACATCTATGGTGGCTGAAAGAGAAAAAAGATCACACCTGTAAATGAGTCCAAAGAAACATATCAGCATATCAAAATAATACCTGAGGTCTAAATCACCCAGTCATTTTTAAATATTCAATCAAAGAAAAGGGAACGGTTAACATATATTTACTGGGAAGAAAGCTTATGTTCTGTTTTATTCAAGGTGCAAAAATCTATCTATATCTAACTATTTCTAAAATATTTAAAGATTCAGGACACTTTCACTTCCATGTCATGTTATCCAAAACGAGAAGAAATATAAAATTTATCAATGGAATTCGCCAGTGTACCACATGATACCTCATAGCGTTTGTGCGGGGCAATTATTTCTATTGGCAATGGAATTGCATATATTGACATTTTTCCGTAATAACGGCATTTTTTCGGGAATATTTGACGTAAACGTTATCCATTTCATTCCACACAAATGTTAAGAGGTATTGATCAGGTGGTACACTGGCGAGTTCCATTAATATTATATTCTTGAAACAGGTGGACTATTCCTGAGACATTACATAGTTAATCTGATATTCACCTATAGAACTATAATCCGTAGCATCAAATGTTCTGAATGTAGATCCATACGGACTACGGACTTTGTCTTCTTCCAGCTCTAAGTCTTCATCTATATGAATTGCTGTAAAACATTAATAACAGTTAGTAAAGACTTATCATTCATTTGCTGTAAAACAATATTAAAAGTTTTATCAGACTTAGGCTTATACAAGTTTCAATAACATGGAGCAATTGAGAATACAATACTCCATCTTGGATTGCATGTAATACTGTCACAAGATTAACCCAATATGTCCACTAGTATCCATTTAATTGACAGCTGGGTGGACTGGGACAACGTTAAATTAAATGTCTTGCTCATCCAATAAATCTAGAATTTGTGAGCTTAATCACCTAGTCATGTCTCCATTGTAATATAAAACATACACAATTTTTTTATTAATAAATCTGTCAATACAGGAGATATGTCACAACACTTTAAAATATATACTTGTTCTTTTTTTTTTTATTTCTGTTATTTCCATATGTGACCAGAATGAAACAAAGATAAAATCAACATTGATTTAAAATTGTAAAATACCACAAATTTACACATGCTGCTAGAAACATTAGTTCACTGATGTCATGTAATAACTTACATGTACATTCAAGTACTGTGTGATATCCCATGGTGATTGTACAGAACTGTTTTTACCAATGGTAAAGTGTGTCATTTTATACTTACCATAAATGACATCCCCTCAGTTGTTAAATCGTATCTGACACTGATCTAGTGATGGTACTGTATGAAGTATACTTACCATAAATAACATCCCCTGAGTTGTTTAATCATATCTGACACTGATCTAGTGATGGTACTGTATGAAGTATACTTACCAAAAATGACATCCCCTGAGTTGTTAAATCGTATCTGACACTGATCTAGTGATGGTACTGTATGAAGTATACTTACCATAAATGACATCCCCTGAGTTGTTAAATCGTATCTGACACTGATCTAGTGATGGTACTGTATGAAGTATACTTACCATAAATGACATCCCCTGGGTTGTTAAATCGTATCTGACACTGATCTAGTGATGGTACTGTATGAAGTATACTTACCATAAATGACATCCCCTGAGTTGTTCAATCGTATCTGACACTGATCTAGTGATGGTACTGTATGAAGTATACTTACCATAAATGACATCCCCTGAGTTGTTAAATCGTATTTGACACTGATCTAGTGATGGTACTGTATGAAGTATACTTACCATAAATGACATCCCCCGAGTTGTTAAATCGTATCTGACACTGATCTAGTGATTGATGGTACTGTATGAAGTATACTTACCATAAATGACATCCCCTGAGTTGTTAAATCGTATCTGACACTGATCTAGTGATGGTACTGTATGAAGTATACTTACCATAAATGACATCCCCTTAGTTGTTAAATCGTATTTGACACTGATCTAGTGATGGTACTGTATGAAGTATACTTACCATAAATGACATCCCCTGAGTTGTTAAATCCTATCTGACACTGATCTAGTGATGGTACTGTATGAAGTATACTTACCATAAATGACATCCCCTGGGTTGTTAAATCGTATCTGACACTGATCTAGTGATGGTACTGTATGAAGTATACTTACCATAAATGACATCCCCCGAGTTGTTAAATCGTATCTGACACTGATCTAGTGATGGTACTGTATGAAGTATACTTACCATAAATGACATCCCCTGAGTTGTTAAATCGTCTCTGACACTGATCTAGTGATGGTACTGTATGAAGTATACTTACCATAAATGACATCCCCTGAGTTGTTAAATCGTATCTGACACTGATCTAGTGATGGTACTGTATGAAGTATACTTACCATAAATGACATCCCCTGAGTTGTTAAATCGTATTTGACACTGATCTAGTGATGGTACTGCATGAAGTATACTTACCATAAATGACATCCCCTCAGTTGTTAAATCGTATTTGACACTGATCTAGTGATGGTACTGTATGAAGTATACTTACCATAAATGACATCCCCTGAGTTGTTAAATCGTATCTGACACTGATCTAGTGATGGTACTGTATGAAGTATACTTACCATAAATGACATCCCCTGGGTTGTTAAATCCTATCTGACACTGATCTAGTGATGGTACTGTATGAAGTATACTTACCATAAATGACATCCCCTGAGTTGTTAAATCGTATCTGACACTGATCTAGTGAAAGTACTGTATGAAGTATACTTACCATAAATGACATCCCCTGAGTTGTTAAATCGTATCTGACACTGATCTAGTGATGGTACTGTATGAAGTATACTTACCATAAATGACATCCCCTGGGTTGTTAAATCGTATCTGACACTGATCTAGTGATGGTACTGTATGAAGTATACTTACCATAAATGACATCCCCTTAGTTGTTAAATCGTATCTGACACTGATCTAGTGATTGATGGTACTGTATAAAGTATACTTACCATAAATGACATCCCCTGAGTTGTTTAATCGTATCTGACACTGATCTAGTGATGGTACTGTATGAAGTATACTTACCATAAATGACATCCCCTGGGTTGTTAAATCGTATCTGACACTGATCTAGTGATGGTACTGTATGAAGTATACTTACCATAAATGACATCCCCCGAGTTGTTAAATCGTATCTGACACTGATCTAGTGATGGTACTGTATGAAGTATACTTACCATAAATGACATCCCCTGAGTTGTTAAATCGTATCTGACACTGATCTAGTGATGGTACTGTATGAAGTATACTTACCATAAATGACATCCCCTGAGTTGTTAAATCGTATCTGACACTGATCTAGTGATGGTACTGTATGAAGTATACTTACCATAAATGACATCCCCTGAGTTGTTAAATCGCATCTGACACTGATCTAGTGATGGTACTGTATGAAGTATACTTACCATAAATGACATCCCCTGAGTTGTTAAATCGTATTTGACACTGTTCTAGTGATGGTACTGCATGAAGTATACTTACCATAAATGACATTCCCTGAGTTGTTAAATCATATTTGACACTGATCTAGTGATGGTACTGTATGAAGTATACTTACCATAAATGACATCCCCTGAGTTGTTAAATCCTATCTGACACTGATCTAGTGATGGTACTGTATGAAGTATACTTACCATAAATGACATCCCCTGAGTTGTTTAATCATATCTGACAATGATCTAGTGATGTTACTGTATGAAGTATACTTACCATAAATAACATCCCCCCCGAGTTGTTAAATCGTATCTGACACTGATCTAGTGGTGTTACTGTATGAAGTATACTTACCATAAATAACATCCCCAGAGTTGTTAAATCGTATCTGACACTGATCTAGTGATTGATGGTACTGTATGAAGTATACTTACCATAAATGACATCCCCCGAGTTGTTCAATCGTATCTGACACTGATCTAGTGATGGTACTGTATGAAGTATACTTACCATAAATGACATCCCCTGAGTTGTTAAATCGTATCTGACACTGATCTAGTGATGGTACTGTATGAAGTATACTTACCATAAATGACATCCCCTGAGTTGTGAAATCGTATTTGACACTGATCTAGTGATGGTACTGCATGAAGTATACTTACCATAAATGACATCCACTCAGTTGTTAAATCGTATTTGACACTGATCTAGTGATGGTACTGTATGAAGTATACTTACCATAAATGACATCCCCTGAGTTGTTAAATCGTATTTGACACTGATCTAGTGATGGTACTGTATGAAGTATACTTACCATAAATGACATCCCGAGTTGTTAAATCCTATCTGACACTGATCTAGTGATGGTACTGTATGAAGTATACTTACCATAAATGACATCCCCTCAGTTGTTAAATCGTATCTGACACTGATCTAGTGATGGTACTGTATGAAGTATACTTACCATAAATGACATCCCCTGGGTTGTTAAATTGTATCTGACACTGATCTAGTGATGGTACTGTATGAAGTATACTTACCATAAATGACATCCCCTGGGTTGTTAAATCGTATCTGACACTGATCTAGTGATGGTACTGTATGAAGTATACTTACCATAAATGACATCCCCTGAGTTGTTAAATCCTATCTGACACTGATCTAGTGATGGTACTGTATGAAGTATACTTACCATAAATGACATCCCCTGAGTTGTTAAATCGTATCTGACACTGATCTAGTGATGGTACTGTATGAAGTATACTTACCATAAATGACATCCCCTGAGTTGTTAAATCGTATCTGACACTGATCTAGTGATTGATGGTACTGTATGAAGTATACTTACCATAAATGACATCCCCTGAGTTGTTAAATCGTATCTGACACTGATCTAGTGATGGTACTGTATGAAGTATACTTACCATAAATGACATCCCCTGGGTTGTTAAATAGTATCTGACACTGATCTAGTGATGGTACTGTATGAAGTATACTTACCATAAATGACATCCACTCAGTTGTTAAATCGTATCTGACACTGATCTAGTGATGGTACTGTATGAAGTATACTTACCATAAATGACATCCCCTGAGTTGTTCAATCGTATCTGACACTGATCTAGTGATGGTACTGCATGAAGTATACTTACCATAAATGACATCCCCCGAGTTGTTAAATCGTATTTGACACTGATCTAGTGATGGTACTGCATGAAGTATACTTACCATAAATGACATCCCCTGAGTTGTTAAATCGTATTTGACACTGATCTAGTGATGGTACTGTATGAAGTATACTTACCATAAATGACATCCCCTGAGTTGTTAAATCGTATCTGACACTGATCTAGTGATGGTACTGTATGAAGTATACTTACCATAAATGACATCCCCTGAGTTGTTCAATCGTATCTGACACCGATCTAGTGATTGATGGTACTGTATGAAGTATACTTACCATAAATGACATCCCCCGAGTTGTTAAATCGTATCTGACACTGATCTAGTGATGGTACTGTATGAAGTATACCTACCATAAATGACATCCCCTGAGTTGTTAAATCGTATCTGACACTGATCTAGTGATGGTACTGTATGAAGTATACTTACCATAAATGACATCCCCTGAGTTGTTAAATCGTATTTGACACTGATCTAGTGATGGTACTGCATGAAGTATACTTACCATAAATGACATCCCCTCAGTTGTTAAATCGTATTTGACACTGATCTAGTGATGGTACTGTATGAAGTATACTTACCATAAATGACATCCCCTGAGTTGTTAAATCGTATTTGACACTGATCTAGTGATGGTACTGTATGAAGTATACTTACCATAAATGACATCCCCTGAGTTGTTAAATCCTATCTGACACTGATCTAGTGATGGTACTGTATGAAGTATACTTACCATAAATGACATCCCCTGAGTTGTTTTATCATATCTGACAATGATCTAGTAATGTTACTGTATGAAGTATACTTACCGTAAATAACATCCCCCTGAGTTGGTAAATCATATCTGACACTGATCTAGTGATGTTACTGTATGAAGTATACTTACCATAAATAACATCCCCTGAGTTGTTTAATCGTATCTGACACTGATCTAGTGATTGATGGTACTGTATGAAGTATACTTACCATAAATGACATCCCCTGAGTTGTTAAATCGTATCTGACACTGATCTAGTGATGGTACTGTATGAAGTATACTTACCATAAATGACATCCCCCGAGTTGTTAAATCGTATCTGACACTGATCTAGTGATGGTACTGTATGAAGTAAATGATAGGTCCTCAAATCCCACTGTGATAGCAGTTAAAGAAAATATCAAGTCAGTCTTTTTAAACTAAATGTTGATGTATTCAATGCATGACCTTTTCTATTAAAGATTGAAATAGACATGCAAAATAGAATAGAGAGGGCAGAGTGGAGTAGAGTAATGGAGTTTTACACGCTAGTCAATTTTTTTCACTAAGATGCAGGTAGTCAGTTCTCTAATGAAAGAGGAAACTAAAGTACCCTAAAATAACCTTTGACCTTTGGCAATCAAACAGATAAACTTTCTCTAATTAAGAAGACAAAAGTCAAATCATTAAAAAATTATTCAAAATTATATTATGAATAAAACCTTTAGCCTACAATTATTTTGTCACAATATTTATGCATAAGGTCATTATTCATATTTATTATATAAATTAAATAAGAAACTTCTTTTTTCTTTGTACAGTAATATCAAGTCAAAATATATATTGCCTGTTGCCCACATATGATGTCATTGAGGTGAAACTTCTTAACTTTAATATAGGAACATGAAAAACTACCATGAAAGTGTTCAGTCTGCAAAAAGACATCTTTGGTATTGTGTATCCTGACATTACTATGTTGTTTATCTGTAGGCATTTATTAGCTGTTGAATGCATTAATTCTGTTAAAAAAAGAACTTGATTGAAATATGGATTACCACCTCTTTTTGTTCATTTCTATTTTATATAATTTACACCCAATAAAAGAAATAAAAGTATATAATAAACAGGTTATTGACTGACTGATTGAAAAATTGCTGGAATTTTGTTGATATTTATCTATCCAATAAATCTACTTTTTCAGTTAATAAATAATAATAATAATAATAATAATAATAATAATGCAATATCACAACACTAATTTTAAACTACTATAAAAGGATACAACTTCAGAATTTATAATCAATTCCAAACCCATCGGATGAAAGATGCCGCTAACAAATGAATTGAATTTGTCAAATTTGTGTATGGACTTTCCACTCCTTGCATCCCATAATACTCCATCATTAAGTACAAGGTCATCTGTGGGGTGAAAGGTTGCTCTGTTGTCACGGTAATTGTTGGCTTTGTCAGCATCATATAACTTCAACAATTGTTGACCAGTAGCTATATCATAAATCTGGTAATACAAAATTTGAATTTAACAACTTTATTATAATTTGTTTGTCACTGTCGTTTTTAAAAGTTATTTTTGTAGTAAATTCTGAAAATCTTTGAAAGAAGCACAATTTTAAGTCATATACATTTATATATAATTTTTGTTCTTTTTGCTTATAATTCTCTGTAACTTACAAGGCTAGACAGAGTATAGTTGCTAAACTCTGAAATGCACTTTTGTGTAATTAAATTTCATAATGAATAACTAGAAAACCATTTTCAATAAAATCAGAGATGGTAAGCACTTTGGTTAAAATAATTAGTTTTTAGTACATGAAACAGATTTCAGATTATCCTTATTTAAATACCAATATTTTTTTTATTCAGACTAATAATGACAAGCACAATCCTACAGACCAAAACTACACAACATTAACACACTGTCACATACATATGACTTACGTGAGCTGTTTCTTCTTTTGTCCCAATAATTCTATCTTGTGTTTGTTTACTAAACTCCACATAATCTTCATCAAGGTTGTATCTATTGTATAAACAAAATCACACATTCATGAAAGGCTCCAAATGAACAATTATTATAGCTACCAGTAGCACCAAAAAAAAAAAAAAAAAAAAAAAAAAAAAAAAAAAAAAAAAAATTACTGGGAACAAAATAAGAGAGCTAGGACTAAAACCTTCCAAATAAATGTTTTCATCAATTCCGTACAGTTCAGATTATCAACAGGTTTTAAAAAATCATAAAGGGTTTGTATTAAAAAAGTAATTCTTTTAACTGCCCTCTTTAAAATATGCATCTTGACATCCTTAAATTGTAATGGTTCCTACAAGACACCATCCAGTGACAGAGCAACAATAGAATGAATGGCTACAAGAAAAGTTACATGTAGTAAATTTGTCCAAAAAATGTAATTTTTTGTTTTACCAAAATACTTTGTCAATCTTTCACCAGTGTGTAATACGTTACCCCATTTGTGTAGAAAAATAATGTGCATTAACAATGAACACAGAATTACACATTTTGATTTCCTGTAAAATGTTGGTATTCCTGAAACATGTCCTTTTTCCAAAAACCAGCAACAACAATAGCTCAGCACAAACATTCTGAAACATTTTTGTGGTATGCTGGAATACAACATCACATGATTCTTTGAAAGAATCTTTAAATAGATGATAAGAAAAACATAGAGAGAATAGTTAGGATTGGTGATTTTAAATGTATGTTACTTACCGGCTGTCTAATACATCTGCAAATTTCCATAAAGCTGATCCATTAGAATTTCCCCAACCAGAATATGAAGTTAAAATTAAATTACCATCCTAAAAATACAGAATTAATAAATAAACACAAGAGTAAACAATATCTAAAATATGTCCCAATCTGTAATAAGATTTTTTTCTTTTCATTTTTGCTAATATGAAAACAGTAATTCCTTCTGAATAATAATTCACAAACATAAATTCAATTTAAGTACAAAATATGAAAAAATACATAGGAAATAAGAACAGCTCATCCACACATAGCCTTTTAAAAAAGTAATGTTCTGAAATACTTAACTTTCAACAAATTGTTACAGAATAATTAAAATGAAGTGCTTCCAATGATCTGTCACAATATAATACCAAAAGCTATACAGATAATGAGTGGAGTGGAGTAATAGTGTTTTACGTCCCAGTCAAGATTCTTTCAATGATTTCGAGGCAGTCAGCTCTGGAATGGTGGAGAAAAATGGAGTGTTCAGAGAAATCCACCTACCTTCTGCAAGCGAACAGAAAAATTTTCTGACACTAGGATCTGTCCCAAGTAGGATTCAAACCCAGGCAGTGAGAGACACTGTGATCTATGTGCACTCGGCCACCGAGGCCCCTATACAGATTACGAGCTTTGTCAGAAAAATGCTTTTGTATCAGCTATATGGCCATTCACTTATAATATAATTTTGAGAAAGAAATTGCTTTGAAAAACTAAAATGTTAACACCAGTATAGATGGTGACATATGTCGCACACTTTTCAGGTACGATATCCCCGGTAAAAGTATAAATAACGATAATAACATACCCGTGTCGGTTGTAGATGTGAGATGGGAGCAGAATGACAGGTATATGTTCCTGCTTCCTACAATAATAAATAATTACCATTGTTTAACCCTGTGTATTATATCAACAACATTATTTTTCAATGGACAAATTAATTTTATTAGCAAATAAAATTGTTACAAAATTTTCCTTTATATCTTTATATTCACAAATTTGTGGCAACACATAAGCAGCTTGATTTACCAAAACATAATCTCAATCTATTTATCAGTCAAAAATAAATAAAGAAAGCTTTCACTAAATTTTGAGGTAGTAGATTTTTCAGGTCATCAACTCTACAGAGGTTAGACAAAAACAAAACCATAAATACATAGAACAAGAGGCCCATGGGCCTTAACGCTCACCTGAGGATATGGCCAAAATCATTGGCAAAAATACATACAATATTCTAATATACATGCCTATACAAAAGGTTAAATAGTTTCCAAGATAATTAACAATTAAATAGTTTCCAAGATAATTAACAATTTCAGTCTTTTTATGCACCTATGACCTTGACCTTTGAACATATGACCTTGAGTCATATATCAAAATGATTGTCATGTCAATACCAACAATATTCTGATATTTATGTCTATACAAAAAGTTAATAGTTTCCAACATAATTAACAATTTCAGGCTTTTTATGCACCTATGACCTTGACCTTTGAATGTATGACCTTGAGTCATATATCAAAATGATTGTCATGTCAATACCTACAATATTCTGATATATATGTCTATACAAAAAGTCAATAGTTTCCAAGATAATTAACAATTTCAGTCTTTTTATGCACCTATGACCTTGACCCTTGAACATATGACCTTGAGTAATATATATCAAAATGATCATCATGTTCATCTTTACAATATTCTAATTTATATGCCTATGCAAAAGTTAACATTTTTCAAGATAATTACCAATTTGAGTTTTTTTATGCATCTATGACCTTGGCCTTTGAAGGTATGACCTTGAGTCAAATATCAAAATGATTGTCATGTCAATACCTACAATATTCTGATATATATGTCTATACAAAAAGTCAATAGTTTTCAAGATAATTAACAATATCCGGCTTTTTATGCACCTATGACTTTGACCTTTGAACATATGACCTTGAGTCATATATCAAAATGATTGTCATGTCAATACCTAAAATATTCTAATATATATGCCTATGCAAAAAAGTTAACAGTTTTTAAGATAATTAACAATTTGAGTCTTTTTATGCATCTATGACCTTGACCTTTGAACGTATGACCTTGAGTCATATATCAAAATGATCGTCTTGTCAATACCTACAATATTCTGATATATATGTCTATACAAAATGTTAAAAGTTTCCAAGATGATTAACAATTTCAGGCTTTTATGCACCTATGATCTTGACCCTTGAACATATGACCTTGAGTCATATATCAAAATGATCGTCATGTTCATCTTTACAATATTCTTATATATATGCCTATGAAAAAGTTAACAGTTTTCAAGATAATTACCAATTTGAGTCTTTTTATGCATCTATGACTTGGCCTTTGAACGTTTGACCTTGAGTCATATATCAAAATGATTGTCATGTCAATACCTACAATATTCTGATATATATGTCTATACAAAAAGTCAATAGTTTCCAAGATAATTAACAATTTCAGGCTTTTTATGCACCTATGACTTTGACCTTTGAACATATGACCTTGAGTCATATATCAAAATGATTGTCATGTCAATACCTAAAATATTCTAATATATATGCCTATGCAAAAAGTTAACAGTTTTCAAGATAATTAACAATTTGAGTCTTTTTATGCACCTATGACCTTGACCTTTGAACATATGACCTTGAGTCATATATCAAAATGATTGTCATGTCAATACCTAAAATATTCTAATATATATGCCTATGCAAAAAGTTAACAGTTTTTAAGATAATTAACAATTTGAGTCTTTTTATGCATCTATGACCTTGACCTTTGAACGTATGACCTTGAGTCTATATCAAAATGATTGTCGTGTCAATACCTACAATATTCAAATATATATGTCTATACAAAAAGTTAATAGTTTCCAAGATAATTAACAATTTGAGTCTTTTTATGCATCTATGACCTTGACCTTTGAATGTATGACCTTGAGTCATATATCAAAATGATCGTCATGTCAATACCTACAATATTCTAATATATATGCCTATGCAAAAAGTTAATATTTTCGAGCTAATGCACACTTTTAGTTTTTATAAGCAAAAAATAACATTTCAGGGGCAACAACTCCTATATGCATTATCATATAGTTACAAAACTTTGTATCTTTTTGAATTTTGTCATTCTGAACATTTTCACAATGTTTTGATATTATATATCTTTAAAATTTTTTGAAGAAAATAGCCTAAAACTGCAAAATTACAAACTAGGTCATGACCTTGAACTTTGACCTCGACCCCATTTTGAAGGTTATTTTAAGATAAAGACAAAACTGAAAACCCCATGTCATTATCTGTTCAAGTAGTCAAGTTATAACAATTTGAAGCCATTTTACGAAATTTTTAAAATTAAACGCAAAAATGCGTAACCCATTTTTCAACCAAATTTCACGAAATGAACAAACTATAGGCTTAAGACCCTAGAGAAGCCAAATATCACATCAGATTTTTTCTCCCATCATCGGTTTCGGAGAAGAAGATTTTTTAAGATTTTTGGACCCCTAGGTCACAGTGACCTAGTTTTGGTAGCCATGGCAACGCCATGAACAAATCTGAATTGCACCAGCCCATATATGCTTCTGACCAAGTATCATTGAAATCTGTTCAGCAGTTTTGGAGGAGAAGTCGAAAATAGTTGTTAACAACGCACGCACGCACACACGCACGCACATACACACGCCGCGCCATGCCAAAAGCTCACATGACCTTTCGGTCAGGTGAGCTAAAAACCAGTCTCTATTGAACTATTTTATTAGGCCAAATAAAACTGTGTGTAAAATCAACCAATACCCTTTTAAGCCAAACATAATTTTTAGTTTTCTTAAAGCAACCAAAATGGTAAATATAACACATATACAAATATATAATGAAACTACATTAATACTGTCAATATAATCAAACAAAATGTTTTACTGTTAAATCTTTATGGTAAAATATTCACTTTTAGTTTATGTGTGCAAGGGTGTGCCAATTTGAAAATGCATTTTTATTTAACAAGACTTACCTCCCCTGAGTTGAGATTGATCATTTTTAAATCACCGGAATATGTACCCAACAATAAATACTGTTCACATGCCTGAAACACAAAATGAATTTGTTATAAAAGTCAATTCAAAAACTAAAGTAAAGGAAGGGATTTTATTAATAAAACTTTTCATCACAATATCTCAATAAGGTTAATTGGAATTGTATTTAACATGTATGTATGTCACTGTCAAGGTCACTTCACTTAAATCCGAGTCCTGTTCGAGACTGTGTATGTATACTTTTGCTTTGGCATGCAAGTTGTTCAGGAATGATTGTTTGTCCAAGCACATGCATGTGACCGCTATCACTATGATAAGGTTGTTTGCCTTAGATAAGAAATGTTTTAAATAAATTCTGAAACCAACATGCATTTCAATTTATATTTCAATGCAAGTGCAGGGTATCTTTCTAGAAGGGATTTGAATGATAGAATTAGATAATACTTGAGTACAGATGCCAGATTTAATTAAATTTATGACATTTTTCCCCTAGTCAAGTTCCATGTCCAAATCTAAGGGAGATAATTTTTAAACCATCTAAATGATTATGATGTCTTAGGTTCAATGTGATTGCTCGTGACTATTCAATAGACATAAAAATTGTATGCGCAAGCAAAGTGAAAAACAACCAGTCCCTTAAACAGGCCTCTGAACTTCTGAAATGTTAAAGAAAACTGCAGAAGCTATAGAAAATAACAGATATTCAAGCAAACAAGTAAACTGTAAACTCAAGATTTGAATATGTGATCTGCAAGTTATTTATACCACTTACACAATAAGGTCCTATCTTATCTAAAGTAAACAGATTATAAATTTAAAACAGAAAGATGAATACTTGAATATTTATAATTTTTTACATAATTCCTAGAAAATTCTAATATTTACAACAGAACACTTAAAACCAAAACATCATTCATAATTAACTTGATGTCATCAATAAATCTGAGGGTTTTTGTCAACAGTCTGATATGACAACTTACACATCCTATGAAATATAAGTTGAAATGAAGTTGAATCTGCTTCAAGTTCTAATTTTGTTATATTTTACCATTTAAACACTTCTAGTGGGTCAACTTTAAATGTATCTGTAATATTTTTTTCTAAGCTTTAATGACTAAGATAACAGACTAGAGTATAACAGACTGATGTGATTTTAACTTACAGAGAATGCACAACATGAGTAACCATCTTCATCGTTATCTTTATAAGTCCTGATTGGTCGAAATCTATACAAAATAATAAAATAATACATTGATTTTTACAATTGTACAGAAAATGGAATCACTATTATGCTTGTATTAGTTTAGTGAAAGTTACATTGTAAAATGGTTTTAATACTTAATTGTGAGTCAAGTCTATAATACATTGTATGGTAGTTCAAACTAATAATCACATGATTTGTACTACTTGTGTGTGATCCAATTTTGTAATATTCCCAAAGTGTGTGTGTGTGTGTGTGTGTGTGTGTGTGTGTGTGTGTGTGTGTGTGTTTAAATTTAAATGTCTGCAAACTTTTGCAATAAACTTACCTGCTGTATACAAATTTTCTATTTGCACTTGCCCCATCAATTCCACCATATCTTGGCAATATCTTTGTAAAAAAAAATAAAATAATTATAAAGAAACAATTATTTTTACTGATAAGATCTACAAATACATATAAAGAATACACCTGCAAGTCTAGGCCCATCTTATTATCTAGTTTTTTTTTTTTTTTTAAATAAAATGGCTGTTAGGTGCAAATGTGATTTCATAGTGACCAACACAGTGAACATATCTGATCAAAATGGAGATGGTAAGATTACTTGTGAATCTAGTCCGAGACATCTGACGTCGATTTTATTTTACTTTTCGACTTTAGAAAATCAACTTTACAAAAGTCGAAAAGTAAAATAAAATCAACGTCAGATCTCTCGGACTATTGTGAATCTAGTCCATAGTTAAACTACATGTAGCTTGATGGTCAAAGTTTGAATCTAATCTGTTACTTAGATAATGCTAATGAACTACCATTGAAAAGTCCATCTAAGTACATTTGTATATTACTCATGTTTAATTCAAATATCAAACTCAAAACCACCAAATTTAGACACAAAAACAGTAAATGATTACATCGACACTAAAACAGAAGACTTATGTTTCATTTACATTTTTAATTTTCACCAACTATTGGATTAAGCTAATGAGATGTTTAGCATCTAAATCCACAAAATATGTCAAGTACTGTAAATTGTGAAACTTTCCTTTTCTTTTAATTTTTGCATTAATTTGTGACAGTAACAAGAAGTGAAAATGAAACTAACACACATACATGTATTTGAATTAAACATGGGTAATATACGAATGTACTTGAATTTCAACTGAATGCCAGCCATCCAACAATGCAAAAATTTAAAAACATGAATAAACTGAAATAAAGTTGATGAAAAATAGGAAATTTTCCCATTCATAGTAGGAGTAGGTAATAAATTATCTGATAGATAACCTACCGTTCTATGATACAAACGTGAAGTAATACTCAATGGGGCACTGTTTTTTCTTCTAGGCTCAGGGCATCTATGTGGGCTACAAATTAACAAATGTATGTACAATGTATTAAAATTGAATCTATCTTCAAGTATCTTCCAGACACATACCTTTGCAGTATAAATTTAAGTTTACAAAGTAACATTACTCAACAATATCTAACTAAAGGGATGATAAAAAAAGTGGAGTAATGGAATAATGGAGTTTTACAATGCAGACAAGTTTCTTTCCTCTTTCTATGTAGAGGCAGTCAGTTGAGGGACGGTGGGTGAAACTGTAATGCATGGAGAAAAACTACACCACCTTCAGCAAGCAAACTGAAAAGCTTCATCTGACTTTGATCCACTGACTGGTATTTAAACCTAGGCAGTTAGAGAGGCTGTGATAAAAAAGTACTTCACACCATACAGCCACCAAGGCTCCTTGTATGCATGTAGATCAATTAAGATTTTATCCAAAATTATTTTAATTGTTTATCATTCCCGAAGAGTTTTATATGCATGTTGGGCTACAAACTGACATCATAAAATAACACACTAACATTGTATCAACTCTTAACACGTGTTTCTACTATTCCAGAGCTCTCAAGTCACCCGGATCAAACAGGTCACACATGGAAAGTAAGACCATAACCTGAACATCACCTGCAGTTTTTATATTATCTGGAAATTTGAAATACATTTTTCAGTTTTAGTTTTAGAAGTGTTTTCAGACTTACGTGAATAGGAATAGTATTCTGTATTTTAGCACTCACCTAAATAATGACATACGTGGACATGTTGAGACAGGGTTACGACACAATGCATGCTGTTTTCGTAGATATTCTGTAACAATTTTATCTAGTGTCATATCTCCTTGTGGTTTATTTAAGACACCTTTTGACCTCCAAGCTGGACTTGTTACACCGGATTCCTTTAAAAATTTACATCTCTGTGAGGTAGCCTTTAAATACAGAAAAATTCAGTATCAAACATCTTGTTTCAAATCAATCAAGTATATTTCAAACTCAAATAATCCAGTTCTAAGTTATGCAGATAAAAAAACTAGATATATTTCTTTGAAACAGATGAAACAGAAAGGGAAATAATTCAAAAACGGAACAAGATAGAGTTGCGGTTCTTGTGCACTGCACTTCGAGTCATTGCCAGAAACATGCAAACCAAGTTTGGAGTCATTTGAACGTACAACACCAATGTTATGCTCCGGACAAGGAAATCCGGCCGCCGCCACCGCCGCCGACGACCAAAGTAATCCCTATATGTCGCCTAGTCAGGCGACACAAAAATTGTCACAAAAGTAGTTATATTCCCAATATCCCATGCGATAAAAAAAGGATAAAACAATTGTTACGTTAAAAAATATATACTTTATAGTGTACTATATTATTTTTCACAACAGTGATTGGAAATTAAACTCATATTACAGGAATATCAACAGTTGTAAATAATGAAAAGCTTTGTGTCAACTAATTCATACAACAAAATTTCCTTTAATTCTTTGTTGTCAGTTGACAGTAACTCAAATGCAGCAAGTTAAGTCTCAAATTGAATTCAACTACCTTTCATTTTTTCATTTTCAGGTCCCGCTTTTTCACAATTTTATACAAAACAGAACACTGAACAAATATTAGTGCCTGAAATCTCTTCATTTACAGTAGTCTAATACAATTACAGCCATATGTCTAACTTCTTATTAAGCATACCACATGGTACCTGATGATACCCATCATATTTGGAATTAGAATTACATAAGTTGATAATTTTCCATAATGTCATTCAGGGAATATGTGATATAAGCATTTGCCCTCCTATTCTGTACAAACTTTAGATGTATGGTGGTTCAAGGTTCTCAGTAATACCCATTATAACTACATTTTTGCTACAAAGAGTTGAAAATCAAGAATACAGAGAACTAGCACTACATAATGTATTAATAATCAACCTACTTTTGAATGAACACCATTTGTGGGTGGAGAATTGGCATGTCTTCCAATGGTAAATCTGATAGGTCCAGGTGTTCCTGGAGTTGATGAACTAATAGGACTATCTTTCTGACTATCTCTATAATGATGACTTATGAACACATTTGGTGCACTAACTGAACTAGTGACTGATGTTCCAGGTACACTGGTCTGTCTTCCCTACAACAAAAAGGCTTTACAGAATAGAAAGTGTGTAAGGGATGTACTTACCAGTAAAAATGTAAAAAGTTGTATGGTGTTAGTAGATTTGAGAGTTTTCTATTATAGATGTGGTGTGTGCGTGTGTGTGTGTGTGTGTGTGTGTGTGTGTGTGTGTGTGCGTGTGTGTGTAAGAGAGAGAGAGAGAGAGAGAGAGAGAGAGAGAGAGAGAGAGAGAGAGAGAGAGAGAGAGAGAGAGGGAGAGAGAGTGTGTGTGTGTGTGTTGGAAGGAGGGGGTTGTTGTGACACAAAAACATTTTAGTAGATGTATTTACTTACTTAGGCATTGCACTTGTGTGTACAACACATCTGCTTACCACTTAAGGTATGGTAAACCAATGGGAATATACAAGTTAAAAATGTGATTTCCAATGGATATTGGGACTACCACTTAAGTACTGCATGAATATTTTAACCAGTTGTGTCACATTTTGTGTACATATGATCTGCTTGTGTGTGTGTGTGTGTGTGTGTGTGTGTGTGTATGTATACTTACCAGTTTGGGTGTGTGTGGTGTTGAGTAGATATGTGGACTAGCTGGGTGTATCAATGGTGGTGATGTACACTGAGGTAAGTTGGCTTCTTTCTGTAAGGCAGCAGCCGACTCAACAAACCCTACAACAGACACACTCAACTAAAGCCAATAGTCATATCAAGGTATAAGTATCATGGCTCACTGTTGTCAAAGAAATATTTTTTTTTTGTGGATTAAAATTAAATCATCTGAAAAACACATAAACACTACTTAAACATACTGTAACTCCAATACTATTAATAGTTCAATGCCTGGGCTAGACTGCTCTTCTTTGATGTCTCTTCAAAATTAATCACTTCAGCACCTTGAAAACTTGAAATCAAAATGAAAGTCACATGCACTATGAGTCATTAAATCTTGACTCTAGTGTTTCCCTTTATTCACAGTGTGTTCAAGATATTCAAGAAATCCTCATTATATCAATCTTAAAACTGATGAAATTTTTTCTGTTTTGTATTGTATTAATTTTTACAAATAACTGACCTTTAGATAATAAATGACTCTGAATCAGCTTCAGTAGCTCCCTCTCTTGGAACATGATCTTAGTCTGTGCTACAATATCAGCCTGAGAAAAACAACAGAGATTATTTATTACTGTTGCAAAATACAACATTTCTTTTCTCTTAATGTCTGTTAAGAAAACTGAGCCATTAGTCAAGTTTTAATTACATATACTACTGCACCAGAGGCCGGTTTAAGAGACTGGTCGCTTTCCACTATGCTCGTGCATACAATTTTTTTGTGTCTATTGAATAGTCATAGGCAATCACATTGAATCTAAATCATCATAATCATCCAGATGCTTTAAAATTATTCTCCCTTAGATTTGTACATCGGCACTTGACTGGAGACAAAATGTCAAGATACAAATTAAAATCGGAAATCTATACGAAAGTTTTATCTAATTCTATCATTCAAATCTCTTCTAGAAAGATACCATACACTTACACTGAAATATAAATTGAAATGCATGTTGGTTTTGTCTGAGGGATGCCATCTTGAACCTAAGGCGAACAACCTTACGATAGGTTGCACAATCACTCATGAATGGCTTAAAGCAAAAGCATACATACACTGTCTTGAACAGGTCTCAGACCTTATGTGTGAAAGTATGTTAATAAAATCTTCATCAATTAGAAAATTCAATAAAATAGTTTCAACTGAATACAAACCCTTCTGATTTCCTCCAGCGAGGCGTCCCAGTTTGCGTTAGAATGTTTTCCTGATACTCTCTCTATTAATTCATTAGCATATCTACAGAATTTGACATGCTCTTGTCTCTTGTCCTGTAACACTGGCTCCTTCATCAGAACTAGAATATATACATATATAATTAACTTTAACAAAGTCCAGGCAGAAAACATTTGGTTCAAATCTCATTGACATAAAGGCTATTTTGCTGAACCCACTGACAGTTTTTATAATAATCAAATTAAACAAATTTCTAACAATTTCATGTTTAAAAAAGAAAACAAGAGGCCCAAAAGGGCCTGTGGAGCTCAACTGACAAAAATGGTTCTTGTGCCTTCATTTATATAAACTCAGTACAGGGACTTGAGCTGACGTTAAATGCTAAATATAAAAGCTGTAGGCCTTACAGTTTCAGAGAAGAATATTTTTAAATTTGACTTCCCATATAAGTATATGTAGATATATGTGCCCCTTGGTGGGACCAAAAATGGCCCAGGGGCCTTTATTTGTACAAACCTGGTAAAGGGACTTGAGCTGATTATGAAAGCTTAAAGCCTTACAGTTTCAGAGAAGAAGATTTTTAAATTTGATTTCCCATATATGCATATGTAGATATACTGGCCCTTAGGGTGGGACCAAAAATGGCCCAGGGGCAACCATTTGTACAAACTTGGTAAAGGGACTTGAGCTGATGTTAAATGCCAAATATAAAAGCATAATGCCTTACAGTTTCAGTTAAGAAAATTTTTTAATTTGATTTCCAATATATATATATGCAGATATATGGACCCCTGGGGTGGGGCCAAAAATGGACCGGGGGCCACCATTTGTAAAAACTTGGTAAAGGGCCTCAAGCTGATATTAACTGCCAAATATGAAAGCTTAAGGCTTCATGGTTTCAGAGAAGAAGATTTTCAAAGTTGATATCTCATTATAAGCCATATATGCATATACAGATATATGGACCCCTGGGGTGGGGCCAAAAATGGACCGGGGGCCACCATTTGTACAAACTTTTTAAAGGGGCTCAAGCTGATATTAACTGCCAAATATGAAAGCTTAAGGCTTCATGGTTTTAGAGAAGAAGATTTTCAAAGTTGATTTTCCATTATAAGCCATATATGCATATGCAGATATATGGACCCCTGGGGTGGGGCCAAAAATAGACCGGGGGCCACCATTTGTACAAACTTGGTAAAGGGGCTCAAGCTGATATTAACTGACAAATATGAAAGCTTAAGGCTTCATGGTTTCAGAGAAGAAGTTTTTCAAAGTTGATTTTCCATTACAAGCCATATATGCATATGCAGATATATGGACCCCTGGGGTGGGGCCAAAAATAGACCAGGGGCCACCATTTGTACAAACTTGGTAAAGGGGCTCAAGCTGATATTAACTGACAAATATGAAAGCTTAAGGCTTCATGGTTTCAGAGAAGAAGATTTTCAAAGTTGATTTTCCATTATGAGCCATATATGCATATGCTGATATATGGACCCCTGGGTGGGGCCAAAAATGGTCTGGGGGCCACCATTTATACAAACTTGGTAAAGGGCCTCAAGCTGATATTAACTGCCAAATATGAAAGCTTAAGGCTTCATGGTTTCAGAGAAGAAGATTTTCAAAGTTGATTTTCCATTTTAAGCCATATATGCATATGCTGATATACGGACCCCTGCGGTGGGGCCAAAAATGGACCGGGGGCCACCATTTGTACAAACTTGGTAAAGGGGCTCAAGCTGATATTAACTGCCAAATATGAAAGCTTAAGGCTTCATGGTTTCAGAGAAGAAGATTTTCAAAGTTGATTTTCCATTTTAAGCCATATATGCATATGCAGATATATGGACCCCTGGGGTGGGGCCAAAAATAGACCGGGGGCAACCATTTGTACAAACTTGGTAAAGGGGCTCAAGCTGATATTAACTGACAAATATGAAAGCTTAAGGCTTCATGGTTTCAGAGAAGAAGATTTTCAAAGTTGATTTTCCATTATGAGCCATATATGCATATGCTGATATATGGACCCCTGGGGTGGGGTCAAAAATGGTCCGGGGGCCACCATTTGTACAAACTTGGTAAAGGGGCTCAAGCTGATAATAACTGCCAAATATGAAAGCTTAAGGCTTCATGGTTTCAGAGAAGAAGATTTTCAAAGTTAATTTTCCATTATAAGCCTTATTTTCACTTTTTACGAAGTACGACAGAAAAACGCTAAAAACGCGTAACCTAGTTTTTGACAGAATTTCACGAAATGTACAACCTACATGTTTAAGGGTGTCTAGAAGCTAAATATCACATCAGATTTTGAATATAACCTATGGTTTCAGAGAAGAAGCTTATTTTAGGTTTTTTACAATCTAGGTCGCTGTGACCTACTTTTGGTTGCCATGGAAACCAATTGTATAAATTTTCATCTACTCCTTCTAAGGATCATTCCTGCAAAGTTTTGCTAAAATTGGCCCAGTAGTTTCTGAGTTTTTGCTGTTAACGGACGCATGCACGCACGCACGCGCGCATCATGCCATAAGCTCATCTGGCTTTAGCCAGTTGAGCTAAAAAACCATTTCATTCAATTCTCATTGACATTAAGGCACACCAATATTTTTTCCAATAATGATGATTTAATCGTACCATTCTGTTTCTCTTTGATTTCCAGACCTCAAATGAATTATCTACATTATCCACAACACAAATTACAAAGTGTTAACAGCATCCATAATAAATTAAATCAGAATCAAATTCAATGAATGAAGGAAAATATTGGTTACTACTTACATGTTGGTGTAAGTGTTTTCACATTATAAAATTGATTGATTTAACAATTTAGCCGAGGTTTTATATGTATATCATGAAGTCAATAAACGAATGACTTCTCATGCTAAAATGTAATTTTGGATGATCTTTCATGCCTGTTTATCTTTGTATATTTTTCTCTTACTTTATTTTTATCATTTTATCGAGTTAAAATCATTTTATCGAGTTAAAATTACAAGAATACAGTGTTTAGTTATAAGAAGTATGTTCTGAAATAAATTTAGATTTTAGATCTGATCAATATAAAACTTGTTACATTATATATATATATGTTTTGGAAAGAAATATTCTTACTTTGTAGTTGTCCGTTGTTAAACAAAGGCAGCTTACTGATAATTTGTCTGACTGTCTCCGACCTTGATAAACCAACTAATGCCTAAAATAAAATAAAAATGAACATTTATTACCATACAACTATTACTGTCACTATTATTAAAATTATTATTAAACATAAATCAAGTCAATCATATAATGGAATATTATCAAAATTTGTTTGATACATAGAAAGAAGTAAAAATTCATAAAATCAATATTCAAAAATGAAAGAGATTGGATAGAGCTGAGGCACACGTTGGAAGAATTGTACAGGTCTGAAAATTAAGATGGATAATTCTGAAACAAGAATTCCTCGGATTTAAATGTCTCACCTGGTTAGTTTTTGATCGAGTAGAAAATACATTACTTTAACATAAACTTTCACATTTTACACACGCCACCACAGCGGACACCGGAAAAGTAACACCTAAGTCTCGCCTTATGGTGATGCCAGGCTCGACAAAAATTATGATCAAGCTTGCCTGAAGAGAACTCAAGTATGGGAATTTAATAGGTTAACTTTGGGTTCTTCATGCCAAAAGTCTTAGATTATGTGCTCTACTTTAGCAGAGTGTAGCTGTTCTTATCTCAATGTTACAAACAGGCACATTTAATGATAAGTCTTGAATCAGCAAAGGTCAATTATAAATCCCAATCATATTCCATTCTACCTAGCTGCACTTGACCCCAATACAGTGTTGGGACTTTCAACCAATTACCTAGTATTCTCAGCTATTCTGATATTCATAACTAACATTTACACTGTATGTATAAGATACAATGTCCAACAAGAATTACACAAATCTGCATGTCTCACCACCCCCACCTTTCTGGTATGGTATAGTAAGAGAATGATTAAACTTAGGAGACTAAAATATAAATGTGGGTTCTTACCCTGGCTTGGTCATACAAAAAACTTAAAAAATTGAGATACTGCTTTCTCAACTGGCACTTGGCATTAAGAGACCAGGGTATTGATTAGTTTACCCCATGCCAGGATAAATTGTCAGAGAGAATAGTATGCTTGTCTGTGGTATACTAACTCTGTGAGCTAGCACTATACCAAAAAGTAAAAGAAAAAGTCACTCTTAGTAAGCGCTAGTACACAACAGGCCATATATAATACACACTTACATATCTTACACATAAATGAGCTTGTTCTTAGATTCATCCAAGGAGATTACTTACCTTGCTGATGTGACATTAAACAACATTACAACCAACCAATACAAATACAGTAGAATCTCTTTATCTCGACCTCAACAGGGAAATGCAAAAAGTTCTACTTATCTGGAGTTCGAGATCAACAATTATAAAAAAACGGCAAAGAAAGGGAAATAACTTGTACACCTATATCAGAAGTCACTTCCGGTTTATCTTGTTCAACTGTAGAATCGCCGTTTTATTATATGTGATATGCATTTTGTTATAAACGATTTTCTTTATTTACTCAAAATCTGTCAATAACTGATTGCACTATTGTATTTTACCGACAAACAGTGGCTTCCACTTGGTCCCATACTGGTTTTGCTTTGTGTAATTTAATAACCCCAAGCTTCCGGTTGTTTTGATTAATACATCACCCAACCACGATGTCAAGCTTGGCAGTAATTAAAACGCCTGCTTATCTTCTTGATGTTTTATTTGTTTATGCAACGCATAATAATTATAAGATTAAGGAAATCGGGAGGTCAGTGCAGTTTAATAATAATGATTGCATTGATTTGACAGCCAAAAAGTCTGTTTGAGTTAATTTTCTTAAATTTTTTGTTCAAGTTAACAAATGTATTTTTTTAGGATTTTCATTCAAGAGGATGAAAAAATTGTTCCACATATCTGGAAATTCGAGATATCCGAGTTCCAGATAACCAGATTTATTTTGGTTTAATAAAGAAAAACTCTGTCCAGACTTTTTCATAAAGTTTGACTTATCCAATAGTTAGAGATATCAGTGTTCAAGATAACGAGATTCCACTTTAACTACACAAATGATACCACTTATGTCTCAACCTACCTTACAAGCTAGTGCTCTGATAGAGTCAGCATCTGTTATTGGTGTTTTTACAGATAGTAACTTCAACAATACCTGTTATATAAAATAGATTATAATAATTCAAATTTTTAAATCTATACTATATATGTCTACATATAAGAACATCTGTGATAATATAATTAGAAATGTGACTACATCGTATCCTTTTTTTTTTATAAGTTTACTACTGTCGGTGTCACTGTGTTTGTGACAGTGAATTACGCTCAATTTCCATAGAAAATCCAATTGCAGTAAGAACTGCCTTAGCGGTAACCTGGAATTAACGGTCACCTGCCGATAGTGGTCAGGTTGAATCCCGCCCAATGAATTTTACTATATTTTTCACCTGAAATACACCTGCGGAACGTGGTCAGCAGCCACTAATTTTGTGACCAGCAGCAAGGACTTGGTGTTGTTGTTTATGATACTATGATAAGCTGATTGCTCAGCCATATCGCACTTGTCGTGTCGATTTATAAGTAAAAACAATCAAATTATTTGAGAAGTATTCACTTTTCTTTGTCTTATATATAAAATATGAGATATGAAATTAAATAATTAATATAGTTAAATGATGAAATTCAGTTGTTTTTCTTCAAAGATATATTCTGGAAAACAACCTCGTTTTAAAGGCCACCTGTCTTAAGCAGCCACTTTTGTCCTGTCCCATTAGTGGCCTCTTAAAACAGGTTTTACTGTAACTTGAGTCTAGTAGTTCTAATAGTAAATTTAATATCGATGCAATTCGCTTGAAAAAAACATTTTTTATTGATAGTTATTGATTTAATTTACTAAATTTAATCATCTGTTTTAGCATCATTACATAGAATCCTATCAACAATATCCTAGTTTTAAAATTCCATTGGTTGAATACAATACATGTACTATAAATCAAGAGACTTTTTTTCAGCATAATTTTGCAAAATTTGTAGAAATACATGTATGTATGTATACATGTACATATTCATATCAACAGTTAAAAGAAAGTTTAAAAGCTGGTTTTTATTCCATTGCTTGTTACTAATTTCAGCAATCCAGGACCTAAAGAGAACACTTACAGTAAGTTATATGACTTACCATTATTCCATTATTAACCCTTACACCATTCCACATACGACTTAAAATATCTTCACCAACTTTGAAATTAATCCTTTTTCTGGAAACACTGCTTGTATAACGACCATATCCACCACCATACTGAAATCAAACAGACATAGTTAGTCGTCTGACTAGATGAATGAAATGAGGAGGATAAAATCTTTTCAGAAAAATAAGAATCATCTTTTTTGTATATAACACAAAATGTGTATCATTACACATTGAGACCCCAAACTCAAAAAGCTCCCTTTTTCATGAGAGACAAAATACTGTTCTATTCTGTTTATTCTCTCCAATATTTTTTGCTAATTTTATCTTATGTGCAACAAAATGAAAACTATTCTTAGATTCCTTTATTAATTTAGGAAAAAAAACTGCAAATACATCAATGAGATATAGAGAACATGACACATGACTCTTTTTTGACTGAAATTCCCTTCCTACATAATACAACAAATTAAATGATATAATGTTTCCAATAAACAAGACCTATATTTATCGTAGTTTTAATGCCCCTTCCAAAATCATTTTTTTATTAAACAGTTCTTAATCCCTTAATGCTTCACACCTTATGATGAAAATACAATCATCTTTTCAAATGGTATAGTGTTTTCAATAAACAAGAGCTATATTATTCAGAGATAAATGCCCCCTCAAAGTTTTATTGTTGGAGATACATACATTTCCCATTTCTTGTAATTCCTTAATTTGGGGATCAAAAATTCAAAAATTTGGTGGCCTTTGGAGACTTTTTTTTCAGTTTTTTTTCCCCAAATTTCCAACATTTTCACCTAAAACCCCATATCTTTATTTTCCTTCTCATTTTTTTATGCCTTCTGATTGGATACTGAATACAGTGATTTCAAAATGAAAGCATAAGTTTTTTTGAAAATTCATGCATTTTGAATAAAGTCAACAATAAATAGAAAAATATAAGAAATTCTTACTCTTTCCATTGGTCCACAAACACAGTTTATGATGACATTTAAAGCTGATTTCTGTACCTCTGGATCAGATATAATCTCTCCTTCAGCTAAGCCAATTAACACACTGAAAAAAAAGAAGAAAAATCTTTACAAAGGTTGTTGACAGTTGCTGCATTAAAATAAGAAATGTGAGTACATATGAAAAGCTAACAAATTATATTTATATGTCACTGTTTGTTTGTTTTTTTTTTAAATTTTGTTGAACAATGTATAATAAAATCTATCCAGTTTTGCAAATTGAAGAAGTTTTAAACATAGTAAATTGACCATAAGTTATAATAGACATGTATTAGGTTCATACCAAGTTCTTGACCAAATATAATGGAATGAGTGTTGAGATTTCCCTATCTGGCACCACAAGTTGTGACTGATTCTATTTCCTGAACTACAAAATATTCTTTTGTGGTTAAAAAAGGATTGGTTCTCAACTTATGAATACACCTCTAATTTCACTGATAAAATCAAGGCACGGAAAAAAGAGTGTAAAGGTTATCTTGCAAAGGGGTACAAGATGGCAATATTTTTCACCACTCATTTTTATGGATTTCTCTATCAAAGTTGAAAGAAATACTGAGCTAGACTTAAAAAAATTTCTCTTGTTAAAATGTAGGATATACTGACAGGGCTTCAGTTATTTACTGTGTATGTGTGAAATGTGTACTTGGACTAGTGATGCTGTACTACCACTCGTCGAGGTGCCGAGTTAAATTTATCAAACATATACATCAAGGGGCTTGTTGCAATTAATAAACAGTAGTTAATATAGTGTTTGTCCGGAAAATCTTGTATAAGGAGGTCAACTGTAACAAGCCCCTTTCCAGACATCGGCTGTTCTGTTACAAGCGTCAATCAACAAAATCATTTGAATGTTTGCATCATATGCACAAACCTATTGTCTCGAAATCTGAATTTATTTAGTGTAACATCAAATCAAACTGATGTTCTGAGTGTTTATATACTTGTCGTTCTGTTAAGTATATCAATAAAAGTAAACAAACTGTTTTGTATGACTTTTTAAAGACAAACAAGGATGAAACAGCTGATAAAGAAGTTTTCAATGACACTGATTAGAATACCACTGATCCTGATGACAAACCCGTTGCAGGTGTAAGTATTTCTTAAACTACCACTTCAAAATGAAGGTTACTGTTTACTGAAAGTGAAAAATCTGAAGTTCGTGGAAAGCCTAAGAAGAATGTCAGAAAACATTATTTATTGGTACAAGATCTGGCGGTACTTTCAGGAAGAAAGTCTCATTTTTCATGTAGTGACTGTGCCAAGTTAAATTTCCAAGTGATGAGTGGTTTTCTTCTTTAACTAGGCACTGTGCCGAGTGGCATTAAAAATTATATCAAAGGCCTGACTGATCTTAAAACAAGAAGGTAATTATTTTTATTCAATACAAGCCCTAGTAACATTAAAATTAAATACCCATATTTACCTAACAGCTGGTGTAGACAGGTTATCAGGTAAGGGTACAGAATCCAGTAAAGCTATCTGTGATTTTGGTGTCACCGTGCAGGTATTTAAAACATCCAATGCATTCTTTATTGTTTCTGCTCTGTATTCAAACAAAAATTACATGTAATTTTATACACTGGTATTGTGTCTGATTGAAGTCTTCTGTACTCTTCCGTACTGCATGGCTGGTAAGCTAATTATTTTAAAGCGTGAACTATGATGGATCTCTCTCTTTCTCTCTCTCTCTCTCTCTCTCTCTCTCTCTCTCTCTCTCTCTCTACTCTCTCTCTATATTACTATTATAATTATTATTACTACTGTTTCATAAATTTAGTCAAGATTACAAGATTAAAAAAATAAAACATCTGAATTTGATAAACGGAAATACACATCAATGTTAGAAAATTACTTTAAGTTAAAAAAGAGGGAGCCACAAGGTTCTAATAAAAAAAATTAAATTTTGTATCAACAACCTATATTTTTTAATGTCTTCATATCTTAATCAACTTTATTTCTAAAGATAAATTTTAATAACTATAAATATCAACATACTTTCCAGAGTAATTGTTCCATTCTGGTGCCATGGCAACAAGCTGACAAATAAGACCTATACCTCCTAGATTATGGAATGTTGATTCTGGGGCCCATTTAAATGTAACTGGCATCAGATCCATAATTAATTCTATATTTTCCTGTATGATTTCTGGTGTAAGCTTGATGGCCTGACAAAAAATATTTAATTCATGTACATTTATGTGTATATTTGTTCAACTAGAACTCGGCAAGTCAGATGTGTTGCCTGACAAAAGATTGGAGTCAACAGTAAAACTGTTAACTGGCCAAGTTAAAGTCAAAATAAACTTAAGGTGTCACAAATCTGTTAAAAATTGACAATTGAAAATACCCCTCCCCTCCAAAAACAAACGCACACACACACACACAATAAAATGCTAGGAACACGCTAAGGCCATAATAAATTAATACCTAGATTTTCATCCCCACCTGCCTCCTATTTTAACACCCGCCCTGATTTATTTCATTTTCGGATTTTGAACTCGTGTCCGGTTTCGATTCCGGCTTTTATAACAAATCTGCTCGCTCCATGAGCCATAAGTTAATATATAAAAGCTGACTGGTTTCTGATCAAGTTGTGTGTTATTACAACAAAAGTAGAGTGTTTTGTGCTCCATGAGCCATAGGATTATACGTAGAAGTTGACTGGTGTCTGATCAAGTAGCAGACGGATTTTCAAAAACGAAAGTAGCGTTTTGCATATTGGTGGTAGCATGGTATTTATTATAGCCACTGTAAAACCTGGCTTAAAAACAATCAAAAACTGGTATGGCTGCCAAGTTCCAGACACCATAACATTAATGGAATTATATAACGACTTTGTAGGTAGTAAACCTGATCATCAGATGTCCGTTGCTAAAGCATTGAATTCAAGAATCACGGTTCGTGTTGGTCGCACAAAACATGTGTTGACAGAGTGTAATCCGAAAAATAAAATTAAAAAAATAAAATTCGTCCTCCCCCCCATGCCCCCATTTTGAAAAAAAATTGGATGAAATTTTGGTATTAATTTATTATGGCCTAACATTGATTCACTGCAAGAAACATGCAAACCAAGTTTGGTGTCGAATGAACTAAAGATAACAAAGTTATGCTCCAAACAAGCAAACAGGGCATGCCATCACTGCTGCCGCCACCAAAAGTAACCCCTATATGTCACCTTTTCAGGTGACACAACAAAAAGAGACAAAGAATTTCACTTTTTTTTACAATCTTAATTTTCAATTGTACCAAATACTGTACATGTATATGCATCAAAGGAAATGTCTTAGTTTATGAAAACATCATTCACTCATTTGATATTGAATAAAATTTCTGAATGAAAAACCATGTGATTAAATAAAGAGTATTTTGAGTAAATACAAGAGAACCTGAAAACCCAATCAAATTGTCTCTATCCCTGCTGCATGTTCAATGTTAATGGCTTAAATAGAGCTTTCATATGGTGAAAAGTAAAACTTAAACTTAAACTGGCAAAGAATGATCCAACTTCAGAAAAGACATAAAAGAAATTTAATTAGACATCTGTTGACAAAATTGACATATTCATAGTTTCATGCCTTTGTAACATATCCGTTTGTGAAGAGTTACCTGAATATTAACAATAAATATTGCATGCTATATGTGTTTCATTTTATGAATATTTTCACATTTTCACAGATATGATTTGACTGATGCTTACTTAAAGCACACATTTGTCTATTAGATCTGCAATGCCCATCATAAAATAGTGTTGTTCACTTTCAATATTTACCTTGTAAGCAGGTGTTTCATGTACAGGTGAACCACCATCACTTCTAGAATGAGACCTCCGAATCTCTTCAACCTTACGGGACAGGTGAGCTTCAAAGTACTTCTTCAGAGCTGTACAGACATGCCTAGCAGATTGTCTCATGGTAAAGATCTGATCTTCATTTAAATTGTCTCTTGTACTGTCTACGTTTAGTAATTCTGATGTGCTAATCTACACAAAAAATGAACATACAGTAAATTTTAATATGAAGTAAAGTAAATTCAAGCAAATGTGTTTAACAAAAATATAGGATGTTACAGCTGAATAATATGTATTTGGCAATAAGCAAGTATAACCAAGAATGAAAACAATAAACTTCAAGAACAAGAAATGTCTCTTTCATTTTAGAGACTAACAGCCACAAAATAATATACAACATCCCAATTGGAGGCCAATTCTAAGATTACAAGTATTCCAGGGAATTAAATGTCTCACCTGGTTAGTTTTTGATTGAATAGATAATACATTACTTTAACATAAACTTTCAAATATTGACACGCCACCGCCTATAACAACACCGGAAAAGTAACACCTAAGTCTCGCCTTATGACAATGCAAGGTTCAACAAAAATTATAATATTTTGGTATACATTTGATCAAATCCATTTATAGATGTGGAAGTTATGAAATGGAGTGTAGTTATAAAGTTTTAGGCCCCAGTCAAATCGTTTCATTTATATCGGGGCAGTAGTTTGGGATATTGGAGGAAACCTGAGTGCCCAGAGAAAACCACCGAACTTTGGAAAATCAAAGTGCCAAAACAATACTGGGATGTATAGACAGACTTTGTTCACAAGAGTTTTAATATAAAACAAAAATTGAAAACAAAAATGTCGAAATAACAAGTTCTAAATTATTGCTTTAACACTAGACATGCTGACAAAACAGCGTCCAGTACAGTCGAATTAAATAAGTTTGTCATAAAATTAAATTTCTTAATTGTCTCACCTCAATATGTAGCACAACTTACCACATTAAATAATCTTCTTAGTCCATCCTTCTGGTCAAATAAATCCAATATCACTCTAAAAGGAAAGGCCTGGCCAAAAAACATGGCTGCATGGCACCGACTAGAATCATGGGAACATTCCATCAACCATAAAATGTAGCTACAACATAAGTACAAGATGTTATAGACCAAAAATAAAATGATGAAATATGGTCTCAACAATAAGACAATGCTAATTCTGACATAATACATATCATTGATAAAGACAGGTATAAGATATATATATATCAAATTGTTTGTTTTAGTTTCTTGGTTAACTAATAATTAATATGTATTTATGCAGTTGACTATTTGTTACATAACAAAATTGATCAATCTAGTTTTGAAATGAAATTTCCAAAAAATAGGAATTTAGCTTCTCTGATAATCTAACTAATCCATGATGATTGACACAGTGTAGCTTGCATGATGATTGACACAGTGTAGCTTGCGTGATGATTGACACAGTGTAGCTTGCATGATGATTAACACAGTGTAGCTTGCATGAACATCTGATCAATAAAAACTTATGTTCAAACATGTCTCTGACATTCACTGCCAAGCAGGATGAAAGAGTTCTACCATAAACTTAACCAATGAATCTAAATTTGTAAATATGTTTTTCTTTTCCTTTTTTAAAAACATTTTTTTAATGAAGAAATAGACAACGTCATAAATACTGAAGCCATGGGATTATTGATACAAGATATAAATACATGTATGTATATAATTTAGACCTTACCTTACCATCTCTGATAGTACATGGTCAGGTAACAAACACACCTATAATAAAAAGAAAAGAAATTCTAACATTGATTCTGAACATTAAGGAACCAAAAAGATTAATATTTACAATTTTTGCATTTTAATAATTATTTTGAGACAAATTTTCTTGAAAATGAATAATTTGGAGTAAAAACTAAAAAGTAGCAAAAATTGTAAAATGGCTTTAAGATTTCTTGTATGTCTGAGATATGTGTGTGTGTGTGTGTGTGTGTGTGTGTGTGTGTGTGTGTGTGTGTGTGTGTGTGTGTGTGTGTTTGTGTGAGAGAGAGAGAGAGAGAGAGAGAGAGAGAGAGAGAGAGAGAGAGAGAGAGAGAGATAGAGAGAGAGAGCATGCTTACCCTTTCCATGGCATCTTCAAAGTAAGATAGATAATACAGACAGAGAGATACACCAGTAGCAGCTATAGATGGTCGATATACTTCTAACAGCTTCTGTACTCCATTCATTTGTAAAAACTCTATAGCAAACTTCTTATGACAGAGAAGTGTTGATAAATACTACAACAAAATACAGAAACTGAAACTAACATGCATATATTTTTCAAAGAATTAATAAACCTTAATGCCCTGTAACCAAAAACAACAAGTTAAAAAAGGCAACAAACACACTTGTGTTTCACATCCAAGTCAAGTTTCTTTTACTTTCATATATATTTGAGCCAGTTAAGTTCTGAGATGGTGACAAAAACTGAAGAAAACTGCTGACCTTCAACACACAAAGAAGATGAAATTTCTCACGCAATGATCTGCCAGAGCGTTTAAGAACCTACATGTAGGTGGTGAGAAGTAATGGGATCTGTAAGGCAACAGTTAACACCATCTGACCATCAAAAGCTTATTAATTTTAAGTTGAAAATGTAGAACTATATTTATGAAAACCCATGTAATTGATATTAAAAACAACTAAGCATAATTTTCTTAATTAGGGTCACTCATATATCAGCATGCTTACAACTTCTCATCTGACATTGTAACCACTGCAGTAGCTCAGTTGGTAGAGTGCTTGCTCCGTAAGTGGAAGGTCTTGGGTTCAAATCCCAACCAGGTCTGACCCAAGACTTGAAAGTGGGTAGTGTCTGTTCTTTTGCCAAGCACTTGGGATAACAAAATGAAAGTTTCAGTTCTTTCGGGTGGGAAATTAAAATAAACGAGGTCCTGTGTCACGGTAGGACTGGCACAATAAAGAACCCTGCTGTATAATGCCATCAGCGCAACGCACAGGCACAATTTCTGCACATTCGCCTATAGCAGGCTATGTCTCCATATCATTGAAATATTCTTGACTGGAATGTTAAACGCTCAACTGTGACATTGTAAACAGATGAAAAAGTGATAATATAAACTCTTAATCATAATTCAATCAGTTTTTATCATTTCCACAGGAAATAGAGGACTGGAGTTAGTTTGCATCTTAATCACAAGTTTTACTTCAATATACATATATCTATATGTTTTTACACACCTTAAGAGATTCAAATGCTAATCTAACATCTCTGTTTTCTTTTAGGTTAATGTAATAAAATATGAGCTCCAAGGCGTTATTCTCAAATGCTGTGCTGATTAACTGAAAAAGAAATAAACAAAATAATACTGGCTAATTCAAGTAAATTTTCTATTGGGCTGTTGAATTAAAAAACAAAAGCATCAATTTCTCTTTTACAATGATGCTGACTAGAAACGAGCCTCTACTTAAGGGAGGTTGACTGAGATAAAAACTCACTGTCGTTAACATAACAGTGATGTGTCAATCAATTATCTTGGCTCTGAAAAACTACCAACTGCTCAATACTATTTAAGGATATATTTAATGATGTTTACAACATAATCCAGCCTTTAATTGAGTTACTATGTAACCATTTATTTTCATGGTGTCTAAATTTGTTTTTGATAACTCCCTGACTCTCATATTTACATGTCAACAAATTAATGTATCAACAGATAATGTACAGGATCCAGTTGCTCAATGCTTGATAAATTTAATCAACTTGTTTCATATATTTTAAAACTTCTGTTAAAAAAGTTCAAAAGTGAATAGAGTACATGTATTATAAAAATGAAACATTTTGACTTAAAATTATTGATTTCATAACAAAACACCGATTTTTTTTTATGCATTTAAATCATGTCAACCAACGTTTAAACTAAACAATTGAGCTAGTCAAGATATAACTATTCAATTAGTACAGTATAGTATATCATTTCTGCTTGAACCAAGAATTATTCACCTAATACCAGTAAAAGAATGCTTCATCTTGGAACAACAACAATTGGACACCACAAAAACATGATTTCACAGTTCTTTTTTGTTTCATAGACAAAATATTGACTCAATACAAACCTCTTGATATTCTCCCATTGGTGTTAAATACTGTAATATAAGTCTCTGTTTCATTGCTGTTGATAACGGCTGTAGACAATATGACCCTATGACATATGGTTCTATTTCTGCCCAGCTACTGTTACTGAACTCAGCTGTAAAATATTATAAATACAGTTTATTTTACTGGAAAAGTTAAAAACTGGATTTTGATTACTGTAGTTTATTTATATACCAACAGAGGGGTTATAACTTAACAGATTCTCTTTAAAGTTTAAATATTCAATTAAAAAAAATCTGAAGAAAATGCATCATTTAAATACTGACTCTGAAACTTTGCCAATATTTCAAGCAAAATATCTTTGAATTTCAAATCAAAAATATATGGCTTCTCATTAAACTAAATTACAAAATTGAAATGTTGGACTTCAGTGAATGGCACAGGTATTTGGGTGATAAAGACAATATAAAGTTTAATATCCTCGACAGATTAGAACCTTACAACCTTATCTGCATTGGAGGAAATGAGCCTTGGATCATTCAAATCTATGCAACCTTTCAATGAAGTGTCTACAATGTACTGAGAGAGAGAGAGAGAGAGAGAGAGAGAGAGAGAGAGAGAGAGAGAGAGAGAGAGAGAGAGAGAGAGAGAGAGAGAGAGATGACTTACTTAAAGAATCCTCTCTGGTCCTTGACCTTTTAAATCTATATAAATCTTCACTATAGTAACTGGGAGACAGAGATCGTTTATATGATTGTTTTCTGCCCTCAGCATGGCCTTCATTATTGGGCTCATCATCAGTTCTAGGTTTCTTAAACTCATCCTTTGGAGTAGCATCAACTTTAGCTATTTCCTCAGTCTCTTTAGAAGTTCCTACCTCCATAACTTTTTTAGAGTCAGATAAAACACCACAATTATTTTCAAAAATGCCAGTTTCATTTTCTGTAATGCTGGTTAATTTTTCTGTCACACCAGTTTTATTTTCCGAATCTTTAGATACTTTTGGTTTATTTTCAGCCTCAGTTTCTTCATGGTTGTTTTTAACATTGGTCTGATGTTTCAAGGGCGACGTTTTTGTTTTCATTAATCCCCCTCCCCCTGAATCCTGTGATTTTTCTTTTCCTTTAGAAAACATATAAAAATGTCTTTTATCATCATCTGTCCTGGTTTCTGACCCTTCGAATTCTAACTGGGATTTTAATTCCCGAAGTCTTTTCAACATAAGTGGTACCTACAAGATCACATAAAGAAATACTCTATTGTGTTACTTGCAGAGAAAACATTTAAATAGTTATTCAAATAAACTAAATTATATCTTTATTGAACAAACTGATTACAATAAAATCCACTTTTTTGTGCTCGACTACAAAAAACCATTGTGTCTGTGTACTGTATTCTGATTTCTTGAATAGCATATTTAATATGATGATAATAATGTTGCATGCAAAACATTACTAATATGGTTTTTTGTTTTTGTTTTTTTTTCTCTTTCTTTAATTTTTTTTTTTTTTTTTTTTTTCTCTTTCTTTAATTTTTTTTTTTTTTTTTTTTTTTTTTTTTTTTTTTTTTTTTTTTGTCAAGAATGTTAGTCTCACCATCTTTGCATTCTGATCTTTAAAGTTTGTAGCAATATCTTGTAATTCCATTGCCCCAGCTAGAAGACCTGTGGCATATGATCTTAAAGGTTCATCTGCACTTTCTGCCCACTGAAACAATCGCTGAACAATACCTTCCTATAAAAAACATCAATCATGACTTTTATCATTAATGTTTAAATCATCAAAAGTTCTGTTTTTCTATTGATAATTACCTCAGAACCTATTTTACAACCTGTTTACAGAAACATTTTAAGTAACACACAAAGACTGCATCAATAATACAAGTTACACAGCAGTGTGTATGTTTACAGTAGGAAAGTATAACTGCTCATTTTATTTTCATTTATTTTGCTTAGAAAACAAGAACCGTTTATTAAACAAGAGTCAAGGAAACTCCGTGAAAACTGGGTTTTCGTATTTCGGGGAAGTGGGTTTCAGAGACAAATGGTACCTAGTTAACAATAACTATGGGTGATCATGTGTCTCGCAGGGACCTGGTTGATAGTAAAAGGATACCCGTAATGGGTTAAGATTTAATATATCATATATTTATATATAAAAGCATCCTACATCAGAACATGTTAAAAGATTGCAATTATGACACATTATTTAGAAATCTGAATGTTGTGTTTTCATTTAAATATAATTTCATTTAAGAAAAGATCCATAGTGGCATCTGCACCTAAATATATTCGGAAATATCCAATTTAATGCAAAAATAGTCAACATCAAAATATTTTGCCACCATAATCATTTTACAAAACTAAAATTCCATAAATAGTGAATTCTACATCTAAATATCATCCAAAATAGCCAATTTCATGCCAAAAATTGTAAATTTCATGCAACAATAGCCATTTTAGTGCAGAAAACACAAAGGTCAAAATGTAGGTCATGACCTTGACCTTTAATTTTGGCTTTATTTTCATCAGCATTGCTAGAAAATATGAAAACTGAAAACCCCATGTCATTATCTTTACATATGGCCAAGATATAGCTAGAGGTTGCTTATTTTTGTGAAATGACCAAGCAACTGTGACCTTGACCTTTGATGTATTTATCCCAAAAGCAATCCCAACCAAGATCTTATCACAATACATGTATGTGCCAAGTTTCTTTCAAAAATGTCATTTACTTTTCAAGTTATCATCCAGAAACCATTTTTTGACGCCCGCCCACCCGCATGCTGCCCGCCCGCCCACCAACATTCGGTAATCTAAGAACCAGGTTTCTACGAAACCGTGGTTAAAAAAACTTTCAAAAAAATGAAATAAAATTGAGTGAAACCTGTAAAAACTAAACACTGGGGGTATTTGCTTTTTAAGATTTTATGTGAATTAAGAATCATCAATGTACATGTATAAAGTGGAATAGAAACCTCTTCCTAAATCATGAGAGCAAATGGACATCTTCACCTATAGACTTCAAAGTGACAAACTAGATGAAACTATAAAACTGTTTTATGTGATCTACTCATTAATCAATTTTTGGTACCATTTGTAATTTATAAGTACACTGTTACATGACTATAACTTACTGTTTCTTGAAACACAACAGATGTTTCTAGTCCAGGCAGTACATCCAGTAAAAGTCTACAAGCTGCTGTATGTAATACTGTCTGATCTCTACTGCTCATCACATAGTTACTTACAACCTTAAATAAATAAATAGATAAATAAATAAATGAATGAATGAATGAATGAATGAATATTTGATAAAGAGAAAAGTACATTGCAAGTATACAAATCATTCAGATTATTGTATAACTTATTATGTTAACTATACTTAGAATTTCAAATTTATGAATGAATGGATAAATGGATAAATGAATGAATGAATGAATGAATGAATGAATGAATGAATGAATGAATGAATACCAATTTATTAAAATTCAATGCACATTCATTTCTTTCTGAGAATAAAAAACATGTATGTCCATGAAGTAAAAGTCTCATACCATATTCATGAAATCTTCATTCTTAAAAAGAGCCTTCATAAGGTGACCAAGAACACATGTAGGGTTAGCACGGCCTGTAAAGAAAAAAAAATTTTCACATTAAAAACTGAAATGGTGTTAATAGATTCTGATGCTACATGTACATTATAATTTATGTACACATCAAATCTGAATTCTGAAGTATATATTCTATGTCTCAGATACTTGTTATGAAAAAGAATGCACAACAGGTATATACAAGTATATATAAGCTGCAGCAATATATAGTGAAGTTCAGTGAATCATGACACTGTCCTGAGTACTTTTAATTAAGGAATGACATTTGCTTTGACTGTACTGCATGGAGTTATGCAGTAGAATGGACTGTCTCAAATAACCATGAAAGCCAAAGCTTTCATGGTTATTTGAGACAGTCCATTCTACTGCATAACTCCATGCAGTACAGTCAAAGCAAATGTCATTCCTTATATTTACAATCCTTTGTAACTTTTTCAAATAAACGCAAAATATAAACTGACATTTTAACACTTTTCATAGAAGAAAAACCACTATTACCACCTTCTCAAAATAATGGGTCATCCCCTGTCATTCAAATAGAACATTTGACATCTGACCCCGCCCACATGTATTTGACATCTGATCGCACCCACTGATCGATCTAGATATGAATTATTTATTAAATTTGATAAAATAACAACAAACAAGAATTACATTTTCAATTAAAAATTGAATAAACAATTATTAAAAGATGATTTTGTCAAAAAAGATGGATGAATGGATGCAAATGAAAATTCTATACGTCAATTTAGAAAACGTTTTCCCGCAATCTGCGGGTAAAGTCTATGACGTCACTGTCCGCACGTGGAGCATTGTTTTTATGAAGTTATAAAGTATAGTCGACGTCAAATACTTTATTGAAACAAGAATAATGTAATTGTAAATATTTGTTAACAAGCCGACATTAAAGAATTTTTAATCAGATTTTGTCTTACTTTTATGGGGAAAAAAGCCGATTCAGATATTTTTCAGTCGGCTTTTTTAAGTTTGAATCGGCGTTTTTTGCCAGAAATCAGCGTTTGTAAAGGCCTGAAGTACATATAAGCTGCAGCAATATCTATAACTAACTGTAACTTTACTTTGGCATATTTAATATGCAACAAACAAAAAAGTACTCAACTTTATAGTGCATACTTTTAAAAATATGTTTTTAAATGCACCCAGATTTTTAAAATTTGGGAATGCCATTTAATTATAAACAGTTAAGCTATATAAACCAGATGTAATGACATTAATATTCCAAATAAAGAATGGAGTTAAAACTAACATATATCTCAAGCTTACTATGCCAGACAAACACAGGTGAACAGAAATGATTTAAACTTACCTGGATGTCGATCATCAAATGGGTCTGGATCCATTTTGAAATAGGCTTCTGTCTCTTTTTCAATAATTTCTGAAAGTCTAAAGAAAAGAATCCCCTGATGAAATTTTCTTCAAACACTTCCTCTAACAAACACATACAAGAATTCATTGCTCAATCTTTGGACTGTTATACCAGGGAACACAAAATGATGAAAAGAAAAAAAAAAAGAACTTAGGATTATTGGGAAAAGCATACTTAAAGTGTAACTAACTTTGATGATCTATAATTCAGTAATCAGGGCTCAAAATAAGGACGAAGTTGGGCGATAACTTCGCCCTGTTTTAAAAAACTTCGCCCTATATTTCCGAAAAAGCGAAGTCGAAGTCGCCCTTATTTTTGAAACCCATTATCGGGAACTCTGTTGTGTTAAGTTATCTAATCTAAAGATAAAATCCGAGGTGTTCGGGCTGCTGTCAACAAGTGATTTACAGGTGTCATGATGCATGTTAATTATCCTGATTGGTTGAGTAATTAGCGGATTAACACTTCACGAAAGGACTTTTTCCACACGCCTAAAATAATAGACAGTTAATCAAAGACGTTTTACAGCCTGAGTATACATCGATTATCTGATACAGTATTCCTTGTGTTACGGATTTTGGGCGATATTTGTATGGGATCGCTCCTGTAATTTTTCATTGAAATTGAAAGTGATTAAAACCACTGTGATATCAAAGACAGATAACTTATTTTCAAAATAAAATCATTGTATAAACTTTAACACAAGTATCAACATACTAAAATGAGACATCACCAATGGATTTGTTTAAAATGCCGCCATTTGACCAACATACAAATTCGACATATTTCATTGGTCAGGTCAAAGTTGAACAAAGTGATGCTTTTTGGAATGTAAGGTGGTTCTTCTCTTTTCATAGATAAGACAACCAGTTTAAACACCTCAAAAATTACGTTCACCGAGGAATATTATTTTGTGAAAATATAAGTTTATTTTTAATAAAAAATAAACTATAACAAGAGGCCCATGGGCCTTAACGCTCACCTGAAGATTTGTCCAATATTGTTTGCAAAGTGCAGTAGACAAAATATTACGTACAGAAACTTTAAAAGTTTTCTCAAGTTAAGAACTCCCACAAAACTTAATCAGAAATATATCCACTCACATTTCATTCATAAGTAGCTTATATAATATGCATGAAGTAACTGTAGTGCAATGAATAATTTCCAAATCATTAATCAATTTCAGTATACTAATGCAGCTATGTCCTTGACCTTTCAACATATATGACCTTGAACCATATATGATTGTCATGTCAATACCTATAATATTCTAATATACATGCCTATGCATGAAATTAATAGCTTTCAAGATAATTAATAATTTAAGTATTCCTATGTTGATATGACCTTGACCTTTGAACATATATGACCTTGAACCATATATCAAAATGATCGTTGTCGTAATACCTACAATATTCTAATATACATGCGTATAATAAAACTTAATAGTTTTCAAGATAATTAGCAATTAAAGTCTTCTTTTGCAGCTGTGACCTTGACCTTTCAACATATGACCTTGTACCATACATCAAAATGATCGTTGTTGCAATACCTACAATATTCTAATATACATGCCTATACAAAAAGTTAATAGTTTTCAAGATTCCCCATTTTGAGCCCCATGGCTACCATTTGTGCAAAAATAGATGACCTAAGGATGTTATAAATGAAATAACTAAGGTATATCTCTTGTAGATTCAAAGGAGAAGATTTTCAAAGTTTTCCACTCTTTCCCCCCTTGTGGGGCCCCAAGGGGACATAACTCCTTCATTTGTGCAAATCTGAAAGGGCTTCACCCAGGCATGATGGTTACCAAGTTTCATTAAATTTGGCCCAGTGGTTTTGGAGGAGAAGATTAAAATGTAAAAAGTTAACGCATGACGGACGACGCACGACAGACGACGGATGGTGAACCATCGCAATAGCTCATCTGAGCTTTCAGCTCAGGTGAGCTAAAAATTCTTTTAACAATATTTTTATAATTTACTGTCACATACAATTTGTATCTGTTTAATGTTACACATGAAAAAAATTATAAATTGATTATAAACTGCTCCTCTATTATCATTATTTATTACAAAGAGTTCAAATACTTAAAACATATAAATAAATATTTAAAAATTATAATAAATAAATAAATAAATAAAATAAAATTTTGAAACAAAATCAGGGTGAGATCTTGCTCCTGAGAAGTATAAGCAAAAAATTAGCCAACTTTAACATTAAGGAGCCAGCTGATGACAAACTTAAGCAAATTATTAAAGATAGCACTTTTGCTCCAATTTCAAGTGTGCCTTGTATAAGGGGTTTTTCCACCAAAAGCAGGATTTTTTCAAAGTTTTTGACATCTTTTTCAACAGTACATTAAATTATCTCATGCATATTTCTGAAGATGGAACAGCATGTTGCAATGTCTATTGTGTAATACAAGATAAAAAATGTTTGATCGCGACAGGACGACAGAAATTCCAATGTTGTGAATTGCGCTGCGTAAAAACTTCTCCCTGTTTTGAAAAACTTCTCCCTAACTTTGGCTGAGGGAGAAGTCATTTCTCCCTGTTTTAAAATCTGATTTGAGCCCTGAGTAATCAAATGGAAATTTTAAAGTCTATGATAATAACTAGTATACGTGCAAAAAGAAGATATGATTTTGTGAACTATATTGTATCATAAAAAACCATGTCTATAGTTTTACCTATTTAATGCTGAGACGGGATTTAATCCTAGACTTGTATGATCTCTGTTCCATTCTTCTAAAATCTTTGTTAATTCTGTCATTGAATCTAATGCTGCCATTTTTGTCTGTTAAAATAACATATAAATGTAAATATATATATGCAGTTCTGGATTGAAGACTGGAACATATAAAAATAATCTGATGGTGGAACAACAACCAAAATTATAACTGCTATTTTTCTGAGTTAGTACATCGGTTACCATTAATTTGTGTTGAAGAAGACACATACATAAATTGTTGTCAGTCATGTTAAATTAGGGTAGCCTAGAGGAGCCTGATTGGCACCAGTTATAGGATCCATTTGACTTAAAACCTGTTCATTAAGATTTATCTGATCTTATTTTATTTTGTGTATGTATATATATATATATATATATATATATATATATATATATATATATATATATATATATATATATATATATAAAATGTATAAAATATGAGTTGACAATTTTTAATCTTGTGATTATATGTATTGTACACAAACAATGCACCTGACCCAGAAATTAATGAGTTACCAGAAAAGTCTCGCTACTAGAAGCGTCAACAGAAGCAGTACTGCTTATCAACGGCACTGGATTCATTAAGGAATGCCTAACTAGATTGCATAAAGAATTCAAGTCATATTGTTCCCATCAAATTTGCGCCCACTTTCCACACAGTCACCCCAAGTCAAATTCTACTGTTTAAAATTGCCCCACTGCATGCAATATTGCCCTATCTGTAAATATCATCCCCTGAAAATTCACCCCAAAATGTTAAAAACTTTTGGAATGACTATATTGAGACTACAGAAATTTGGAAAATTTAAGTGATTACCGGGGTATGTGTTGACTTTTTAGGATTTGTCTCTTTAACAATTCAACATTACCATGACAAGTGGTAGTAACAATATCACTCATCCAAGTACAAATTTCACTTGTCAGCACGAGTGGACAAGTGAATAATAGTGAATAATAGAAGCCCTGACAGGGTTGATTTATCGTGGGTTGAATTGACCCGATAGCTTGTCTAAGCATCTTTAGCTCAGACATTATCTACAAAAACAAGAGAACAAATGTGCCCTACATGCTCCTATATTGGTTATATAAAATGCTTAAATTTCGGAATAAAATTCACTCTGTTGTATTTGTAGATATAAAATAAATGTATTGATGTATGTCAAGGGGGACCTCTCACTACCGAGGACTGATGCTCTACTTCCGAGTCATTAAGGCAATTACATTATAAAGGGGATGTTGAATTTATATATCATTTTAAATCTCTTTTAACCAACTGGTTAGAATAACAGAACTTTAAACAAACGGGCCCAGATGTTAAAAAATAAACAAAATGGGGATTACAAATCTTATATGTAATAATTAAAAATCAGCCGCTAGAGGAATTCTTAGGAAATATTCGAAAAATAGTTGCGATACCTAACCATTACAAAATCACTTTACCAAATATGTTGCTAACGGTAGAAAAATAATGCTTTTAAAGATTTCAAAATGTAAAGCACACTTTTGTTTTGACTGTTTCCGGTTTTCTTGACAGGTTCCAACCCAGTGCTAATAGCTAAAAGCGATATTTACATTATGGATCATATTGCAAACGGATACCGGACAACCATTAATCTGAATAATTTAGCCGTTATCGATCATTTAAAAAACGGCGACATGTGAGTTTGTGAAAAAAAAAAAAACTTGTACAAGCACCAGTATTGCTTGTGAAATATGTGTTTCATGTTTCATGACTATTATTCTAGTTTAAAAAGAGATAATTAATTACAAACCATGCGTCAGTTTTTTAACAATACCCCGGTAAAAAATCCGGTTTGCTGATATATATTGCTGATGACATTCAAACTCTTATCAATATGAACTCAGAGCCTAATGGATTCATCCAAGAGCTGATCTTTCAGCCAGACAAATTGCCTCATGTTATTCTCTATACCATTAATCAAATAGACCATCTGACTAGTTGTTGTGTCACTGAAAAAAAAACTAAGGGAGTATTTTAGGCATCGACAGAACATTTAATCTGGGTCCATGCTATGTAACAATAATGGTGTTCCCAGATCAGAAATAAATAAGAAGGTCTAAATCTACTTGTAATGTTATTCTAGGGCCGTTCTTTTTACACTGGGATGGGGTGTCCACAACATATCAGAGATTTTTTTCGCATATTTCTGGAGTTCTAAATGCAAAAATAAACCATACCGAGTTAAGTTTAGATAATTTGGTAATAGGAACAGATGAGGAAAGAGCTCTTATCAAGGCAATAAAATCAGCTTTTCCCTCAGCTAATATGACGTTATGCACTAGGCATATTGAAAATAATGTAAAAGACCATCTTCGTCGTAAAATTGGCATGTCAAATGTGGTAATTAAGCCCATTATGGAAAACTTATTCGGGGACAATGGTCTATCTAATTCAAATACACTTCAAAAATTTTATTTTAAAAATTCTGAACTTGAACATTTTATTCCCGATATAGCTAGATCATATTTTTTCGACAAATTCACACCTACCATTAAAAATTTTGTATTTGAAACGAGAGTTTTGTGGTAAAGTTCTGACTTCCTGGAAAACTGCGAGTCAATAAATTATTCTCAAAAAGCTGCTATAAAATGGATATCTCAACGGTGTCCGGATTTGGTAAAAGTTTTAGAAAGGGAAATCAAATTTCAGGAAAATTTAATTAAATTAGCAATTCAGGGCATTGGGGAATTCAATACTTAAAAATTAACAAAAACTGGTTGGGAACGAAAATCAGAACATGAGAAAGAAAGCATACTTAAAAATTTTTATAAATTCAAGCATTCTTACACAAAACTAGTCACTTCAACTGATGGTCTATTACAAGTCCCTAAAACAAGGACCATTGCGACTAAACTGGATCAGAAACGAAGAGCTTGATCCAAAAAAAAAAAAAAAAAAAAAAAAACACATTCACTCCCCAAAATAGCAAAGATTTAAAAGTTTATTATTTAATGTACCGTAATTTCATATTTCATATTCGGTAACCTTCTATTTTAACTTCTTAGTCAGGGTGCTGTGCTTGTAGCACACACACGTGTACACAACCCGACTTTTTTATTTTTAAATTTATTTTATCTAAAAGTTTATAATTTATTGTAAGGCCATCTGTCATATTTAGTACTTTTTTAATTGTAAAATTCTGGTCAGGGTGCTCTAGCACATGCACATATGTGCAAAACCCAACTTTTTCTTGATACTTTTATGTATATATTGTATTGTATTTTTTGTATATTCTGTAAATATTTTGTTGATAGTTGTTAATGCATGTCTTAATTAAGGTAACTTCTCTTCTCTGACTGATGAAGCCCCGGGAGAACTTATAAATAATTTTTTAATTAAATTTTACTAGTTGAATAATTTATTTAAACATTAAAAGGGGCCGAAACTTTTCTGATGCTGCCAGACTGATCTTTTTTTAAAATATTTTTAATATAAAGAATTTTTTTTTTCTTTAAAAAGACAGTCTGTGAAAATTAATTTCTTAATTGTATTTAAAAAAAACAGAAAAGAAAAAAACAAAACAAAACAAAAGAAAATAAATAAGCAAGATTATTATTATTGCAATTATTATCATCATCATTATTATTATTATAATAAATTTCGTTTACAATGATTTCTTACTGTATGCATGATTACGGCACCAGGAAAGTCTTGGAGGAAAAAAAATATGGCTGTGTCTTGGCAAGATTCAATCATTATCACAAGGTAAAACGTATTAAATGTCACTGTTCATGGTCATGATGATTTTAGAATTTTATCCTCAAAATACTGTTATTTTAAATTCCTATAGTATACATAAACACCATAAATTCACTACCTGACACCAGCAACAGAAAAAACATAGATGTGTGTGGCTGTTGACAGGCATTGAGGTTAAAATTATATATGTAGAATATTCAAAGTTGTTCTTGGGGTCTTTAGGTCACCTGAGCCAAAGGCGCATGATGACCTATAGTGATTGTTGTTTGTACATCGTCGTGCTTCGTAAACAATTACACATTTTCAACTTCTTCTCCAGAACCAGTGAACCAATGATGATGAAGACGGATGTTCCTTGACCAAAGCCCTACCAAGTTTGCCAAGCAGATTGACCTAGACCTTCATTCAAGGTCACTTCTTGTCATGAACTGAAAGGTCTAAAAGCTTGAAACTTCATATATGGCATCAGAGCAATAAGCACTTTCAAGTTTCTGAAGCTAGCTGATCTGGACCTTGACCTTTATTAACAGTGACCTTAAATAGAAAAATCTGTATTTATCTTCTTGTTATGAATTGAACGGTCTAGAAGCATGAAACTTAGGTATCAAAGTAATAAGCACTACCAAGATTGTGAAGCTTGTGGACCTTGACCTTCATTCAAGGTCGAAGTGACCTTAAATAGAAAAATTTTTAAGCATCTTCTTGTAGTGAACTGAAAGGTCTAGAAGCTTGGAACTTCATGTATGACATCATAGCACTAAGCACTACCAAGTTTGCGAAGCTTGTCGACTGTGACCTTCATTCAAGGTCACAGTAAACCATTCCTCTTTTGATACCAAAAATCAAGATGGAAATTAAAATTTCTTCCTTTTTAGTGAGCTACAGTACTAAATGCCCTCAGGTGATCGTTAGGCCCATTGGGCCTCTTGTTCAAATCATATTAGAGAACCCTTAAAATAATTTTAGTTAGATGACATTTTCCTCTGATGCTGTAAAGCCTTGGATACATATAAATTGAGCATTGTATATCATATCTGTGCAATTGCATTGCTCTTTCTTTACTAAAATTTAGTACCATGAATGATAGGATATCAGTTCCTATTTAAAAATTTGAAGTCCTTGGGAAAACTGCAAAGTGACTATCCAATGTTCTGCAAACTGCATCATCTATATTTACAATATCATAATTATTTATGTCTTGATGATTATTATCCAATGCCTTTTGAATACCCGTAGTAATAATGACTTTTACAATCAAGACCTTTCAGTTAAAAGGAAAGGGAAGATGCAAACTGTGACCAGCAAGTAGTTCATTTGTATTCCTACATCATTTTATAGTTGTTGTCACTAGTGACATTTGAATTATGCTTCTGTCACATTAAATTACATGTACTATGAAGGCTTAATTGAGGCAGATGTTGAGGATACATGCAGGAATTATGGACAGTATACATGCATTTTTAAACAGAGGTTTCCAAATAAGCAAGACATTAACAGCTTACATTAGCAAAGACACCTGGGTTTAAAAATCTACAATATGGGCAGTTTGTTGGCATTATTTTATATAGGTTTACCAACTAAACTAGGCATTAACGGCTTACATTGACAAAGACGCCTGGGTTTGTACAAAATTTATGGGCAGTATAGTACTTGGGCATTATTTTCTATAGGTTTGCCAAATAAACTAGACATTAATGGCTTACATTGATTAAGAAGCCTGCATTTGTACAAAAATTATGGACAGTATACAGGCATTATTTTCTATAGGTTTGCCAAATAAACTTGACATTAATGGCTTACAATTACAAAGATGCTTGGATTTGTACAAAAATTATGGACAGTATACAGGCATTATTTTCTATAGGTTTGCCAAATAAACTAGACATTAATGGCTTACAATTACAAAGACGCCTGGGTTTGTACAAAAATTATGGGCAGTATAGTACGCAGGCATTATTTTATATAGGTTTGCCAAATAAACTAGACATTAATAGCTTACATTGACAAAGAGGTCTGGATTTGTACAAAAATTATGGGCAGTATACAGGCATTATTTTCTATAGGTTTGCCAAATTAATTAGACATTAATGGTTTACAATTACAAAGATGCCTGGGTTTGTACAAAAATTATGGACAGTATACAGGCATTATTTTCTAAAGGTTTGCCAAATAAACTAGACATTAATGGCTTACATTGATTAAGAAGCCTGGTTTTGTACAGAAATTATGGGCAGCATGTGGGAATTGTTTTATAGAGGTTTGCTAGATAAACTAAAGCCTAATATGATGTAACAAGTAACATGAGATAGCACGAATCAGCTAGCACTCTTAACAACAAAACATTAAAAAGCACTGGACTTAATGGTAACTTAAGTATATAATTATTGAAGCCTTTGAAGTCATTTCTTCCTAGGTACTGATCTTTATTGTAGTTTTAAGTTTTGAATGCAAATTATTTTACAGAGTGTCGGAAAGCTTTGAGACATCTGTCATACTGTCATAAGATTTCCATTCACTTGCATATACATGTATATATATGCATAACTTGAAGACTCAGAGTTGGTTGATTGTTGTTGTTTATCGCTTCAGCAATTTTTCAAATATCCCTCAAAACAGCTATCTTTATCTGCAAAGATAAATCTTAGGACAAGTTTTTATAGATTGATGAGAAATGCAAGTGTGCGTTACGGTCTTTTTCTATTAGCATTAGCACACACTCATGATGAATTTTCGCTAATGTTCTTGCTCATCGAATCAGTTTTTTATGTTTATTTGGTTATGGTTCTGTTCCACCAAACAGACATGCAAAAATCCTTGCTAACAACATTGTCAAAATTTGTTAGAACAAGCCACTTGGCTAGCCCCTCCTATTTTGTAAATTCTGCCTAATATGACACATCACAGAAGATTTAGGGTTTTAATTAAATTTTATTATGAAACAAATAATAATACTGAAGATATACTCAACTGAAATAATAATTAACTATACAAAACATAGCTCAAAGTTCTGAAAATAATTAAAACTTCAATATAGCTCAAAGTTCTGAAAATAATTAAAATTCAGATAATAATAATAAATGTATTAATAATAATAATAATAATAGTCTATGCATTACATTGTACACAAAAAACAAGCTCAAAAATTTTGAAAAAATTCAAACTTCAGAAAACAAAAGTACTACCGACCAAGTATTACACGTACTAAGCAGTATTCTGTTTACAGATGATGTAATGTGTTACCTGATAATTCCTGTAACGTGTTACCTGAAAATACCTGTGTATATCCATGGTTATATGAACACGGTTTGATGAATGAAAAATTTTTACATTTATTATCTTATTCGTGTGAGGTTTATAAGTAAAGTTAACATATATACACATGTATATATATCAGTATATGTTTGAAAAGTAATGATAATTGATAAAATACTGACAAAATATGAATATCTTTATATATTTTTAATGCTTTAATTTCAGGTGAAATTTGTGAATACAATGTAATTGTGGAAATGAAATCTGATTGTGTCAAAACTGTTTATAAACAACTACTCGCTATGAAAAAGATAACATCAGCTAGAGACTACACTTGACCAGAAAAATCACAACATAGAACATACAACATATGGATAAGAGAGTAATGGAGTAGAGTAATGGTGTTTTACACCCAAGTCAAGATTCTTTCACTTATTTTGAGGTGGTCAGTTCTAAGATGGTGGAGAAAACCAAAGTGCCTGGAGAAAACCACCAACCTTTGACAAGTGAAATGACAAACTTTCTCACACAAGAATTAAATAAGAGAAGAGAAATACAAATACACATGGTCACTGTTTGACATTTTCAATTTTTATTTCAGATTCTCAAATTAAGTAAATATTTTGAAAATGCTGCTAAATTTATTTAAACATCTTTCAATTGACAATCAGCCTCAAGTTAAACTAGATGATTTTGTGCCAGGCAATCAAAATGGTGATAAAACTAAAGGTAATTTTATGATTGGTCAGCAGAATTTAAAGGACACTTATTCTGAAAAAATTGTAAATAGTGGCACAGTGTTATCACTGATATGATTACATACAAGTATTACATTGGACCCTAGTTATGTAATTAATCTGACATTATTAAATACACAGGCAAACATTTTCTGATTACAGTAAACAAAATGTAACTATAGTCCGTCCTTATTATTCTGGCAAAGATAATAGTGAATCCACTTTCCTAATAGGGTGTCGTGTACAATCACATCATACATTTTTCACTTTGTTCATTTCATGCTGATCACCCTATTTAGCCTTTATAGATCGACCCATGTTTGTAAACAAAAATAATTTTATAACAACTTAGACATGTAAAAAATCATATTAGAATCAAATATACTGGTCCTATTAACTATGAACATAAAAGCAAAGTACTGATGGTATTGATTGTTGGTCCAAAGTAATGATATACAGAAATCTTTATATGTATATAAAACAGGCTGGTCATAGAGTAGGTGTTCAACATACACAATATACAGGTCTCAGGTTTACAGATCCATTCATTAATTTGTACATTCTTTTTTATCATATGATAATTAATTTAAAAATGATTTCATGACAACAAAATGATGCGAAATGGTCCCACTTTAATGTACATGTATTATATTATGAATTCATCTTTTCAAAACAAGTATTTTGTGATAAAAATGTTCTACTGTGTTTTAGAATAATAATTTATTACTCTTGTATAAAAATAAATCATTCTACCTTAAAAGATCAGGAAATCAAGTGTGTGTGTGTGTGTGTGTGTGTTCCTTTTTAAATCTGGATTTCAAAACAATCAAACCAGTATTTCTCATTAAAAACAAGTACAGGTAGAAGATCAACAGATAAAAGGATTTTATCTTAACTTATTATGCTTGAATTGATTTGCAGAATTTCCAAAAAATATACAGATGTCTGTAAACGTAACTTTTAATATCCTAACACCAATTAACATTTACAACATGTTTACAAGACAAAAGATTACAAATCCACTCTTTCACTAGGATTGATCTATGATAAATTATTCTAAGAACTTAAATAAAGTAGATATTTTTTATCATAATTACATGGCTAACAATGATTGAAACCACCACACGAAAAAGCACAAGTTACAATTCAATTTACAATTTCATTACCATTGAAAAAATTACTATTGGAATAATTGTGTTTTTTTTTTGTTTTTTTTTTTTTTTTTTTTACAGTAAACTGTGTCAAATTTTCACAGAAAATTTCATAAACTGAAATAAAGTCTCTGTGTAAAGTCCATGCATAAAAGATGAGAATATTATAAAAACTCTTTGACAGTTGAAGATGAAAATTAGATTTCCCATAAGTGTTAATGTTTAAAAAAGATATGTAAATATATTTTAAAAGAAATATGAAAATATTGAATCCCTTTAACTGGGACTTTATACAGTATAGAAAAATATTAAATCACGTACGTAACACAGTCTGTACAATGGCCGCAAGGCCCCATGTAGACTTAAAACTCGCTTAATCTGTGTGTGTATGTACGTAATATTTTTTGAAAGATAGTTATAATAAAGATTGACACTTACAACAGACTAATCACACCCTCTGCATATTTATAATCTTTTAATGAATTTAAGTTTTGCAAAGACTAGTCACTAGAGTAGATCATCTATGGTATTTTGACAGTACTTGTACTTAAAAAGTAAACCAAGTGCTTGATCAGTAACAATTAAAACCACTTCAATACAACTACCGATAATGTCCAATCAGAAAGCAGATTTCAAGTTAAACTGATATTACCCAATCATGTTTTTACCTCTGCAGTCCTTGTGTTTAGTCTATCAACCTTTTTTTTAGATGGCTATATCTTGATTTAAGCACTGTAAAAATAATTTTCAATGACTTTTTCTATCTGAGTCTCTAATTTGGGTAGAAAATTTCAAGAAAAAGATTGGATATGTATAAATTTACCATGTACATAGACAAAATTTTAAGCGTCACATACATACATGCATTATATAAATTACTAAAGGCAAAATATGTTTCGTTGCAATGATATCAAAAGCTCAATAAAACGCACCAATCATATAAAAGTAGTGAAAAGGATTAAAAAAAAACTCTAAATTGTATTTTTATTTCACAGTTTTAGTTGGAAGACACTCTTTCCATTTCCTGCCTAAATCTGAAACTCATGCATTTCATTTTAAATTCTGGTAAATTTAACTGGCAGAAGAACGATTTTACAAGATTCATATGTTTAGTTTGGTACATTTTATTGAGCAAAGCACACTACTTGGGCAAGGATTATTGGTGCAAAAGAGCTAAAATATTTATCAAAAATATTATCTTCACATTTAAGCTGACTATAGAAAAATACAGGGTTCTGTTACAATTTGGGGAAGATTACACCATTAACTCTTAATTATAAAAAATACACACAGGACAATACAAATACATGTACCAGCACAATACAAATACATGTACCAGCACAATATGATAACATTTACTAACACATTATAAATCATGTACATGTACTAGCACATTTACCAGCACAATAATAATACATGTACCAGCACACTTCCACAATAATGTATCTCAAATTTCATAATACAAAAAACATTAGTGAAAAGGGGTGATACAGTGAAAATCACAAAAATAGAATGTTTTATTGATAAAGGTTGAAACTCACACACCACAGAATATGGAAACAAACATGTACTATATAACTATACATAATGTAAACTGATAAAACCTGTATAAATTCATTTGTAAGAATCTCAACCCTAACCAGAAGACTTATAAAATGACAGACAAACATATACTAACACTGTAAACTTTTAGTAGGTTTCTGTAGCATGTAGCAGACTAAACATAAGAAGAATACATTACAGACATGGTTTCTACTGTTGGTGTTGGAAATTAAAGATATAACAAAGGTCAAGGTCAATCTGTGTTCCTGAAATCAACAGACTGAAAGTCACCATGACAACCATTCACATCAGGCTGTGTTGGAATTGAGATGACAACCATTCACATCAGGCTGTGTTGGAATTAAGATGACAACCATTCAAATCAGGCTGTGTTGGAATTGAGATTTGACTATAATAATTGTACACAACACAATTAGACAATTTATATGTTAAATAAGATGATTACTACCACTCTGTAAATGTCAGATTGTGACCTTCATCATACACTTCAAGTCAGTGCCATGGTCATTATGAGTATGTAAATATCTCAACCATTTCTTGAAGATTGGGCCTTGACCTAAGCATCTGCAGACATTTCAGGTCATTGCCATTTCTGACCTGCAAGTCAAACTACATGTATTACCCTGATTCAACCAATGCAGAACCTGCACTAATATTTTCTTCAAATCATTCCTTTCATTCTGAATGTGTTTAACTAGCAATAATCTGATTGGTTATCAGGACTTTCAACCATTTAAGCCAAATATGGACACAAAATGAATATTGGCCAGTGTTTTTGATGATGACTTCACGTCTATATATCTTAGATCCAAAACACCAACAGTTTTTTTTTTTAAATTTGGCACAAAAAGGAAAAAATTAATTATGTATGGTTAAAAAGAAAGTACACAAATGTTTATATTGATTTTAGCAAATAATAATGATACTATTACAACAATAATATGAATTATACTGATACAAATTTAAAATATTTAACATAAATATATCAATTAAGTACCTCAGCAAGGATCTTGGAATCCTGATTTCCAAGAATGAAATAATACAAAACTGGGTTAATTAATATTACAGTTTATATAAGGGAAATTTCTGATTGAATGACAATAGCTTTTAAAGATAATTTAAAAAAATATAATATATAAATATATACTGGTTTATGAATACCTTAAATAATTGTGTCTATATAAATGAAAAACTGTTATGAATAATGAAAATGACCTGACTGAGATTAATAAATAAATAAATAAAAATAAAAGTCATGGAAATAAGAATCTAATTTCTATCATAAAGGATCTATATTTGAATGTTTAATACGAGTATCATTCATCAATGAACACTACAACAACAACACCATGGTAACAAGAAGTATCTGATTCATTGTCACCATGGCAACAGAGTCTCTGAATTCAGCACTTCTATACCTATTAAGCATTCATATTTCCAATACCAGCCATGTACAACAAAACAGATTGTGTTACATGTTTGTCAAAATAATAAAGATACTGTGTTACTAAGACAACAAAACATCCAGATTCAGCACTGGAATATGATAATTTCCATTTACTTCAAAATTAAATTTGTGAATAAACTGATTTTAAAGTTCTCAAATTACACAATATTTAATACTTAACAATAAACTTATCCATGCATTTACAACATAAAGATGACTTTTTACTTCACAAGACTTAAACTGTTTTTTTTTCAGGATTTATTTTTAAATCTATTGCAAGCTTATTTTCTTTGACTAATCATGCCTACAAAGCAGACATGTGGACTGGCATAAAACAAAGTCCTTGTCAAAAAGTGAACACATCAACACACTCTCTTTGCAAACTGGCAGTATACACCTCAAAATGGAAAGATGATTTTGATTTATACTCAAATGTTTATTTCAACTTTGCAGCTCTCTATCACAATGTCTTCAGGTTGTTTCAACTTCAATCCATTAACAATCTCTTTCTTTGCATCTTTCAATTTCCATGGAATTGTAAAACATTTTTCTATTCCTTGAATACAATCTGGTATGAAGCAGCTGTATTATTGCCACTGTTGACTATAATTCTGAGTTAATTTAGAGAGCCGTTGGTTGATTTACTAAATATTTTTTTCTGTATTTTAGATAACTCGGACTCATTATTTTCATTCTTTTCAGATATTGTCTTCATAACTTCCTGATCCTGCAATGTAAAAACATGACATTAATGTGAATTATCTCCCTTACTCTGTACATAACCAAGTGCACTGTGTGAAGAACCAAAAATGAAATTAGTGATTTTAAGTCATCAAAACCTTAACCTGAAACAAAATATACTTCATTTACAACAAGATATTGTATTTTTTAACAATTTCACCGGTAATGATCAAAATTTTTTGGTACAAAAACAATTTTATTTACGATAAAATCAAAACAAAAATCCACAACATTCAGCATACAAAAGCTGGTTGGTTATGTGCTACCTAAAATGGTATGTACAGGAAATATGATTAATTTGTTCAATGTTTCTAAAATCATTTAGGACATGATACTTTCCTTTTGAATCAGATGTTGTTAACAGAGCCAGGTGTGGGATGGTTAAGGCAACCAGAGTAGCAGTAAAAGAAAATCCAAGAAAAACAGACACTATCTCACACACTTTCTCACTCTACCTTTTTTAGTGGTTTTTAATGCTAGACTGTGAGAATTGCTGTGATAAGTAAGCTAGTGTTTTAGAACTCTCTGTTGACAAAGCCCCAGAATGATGTTTGATCTAAAATTACCTGTTTCAATTTTCTTTCTTCAAGTTTAATTTCAAAACTTGTCCTTTTCTTTGATGCTTTCTTCTGATCTTCCCATTCTTGTATTCTTTGTTTCTCTTTCCGTCTCTCTAACACTTTATCTAATTCTGGTTTTTGTAATATATCTATACCCCTGGAATAAAAAAAATAAAATAAAATAAATAAATAAATAAATAAAACAAATAAATAGTATGTGATTGTTAAAAATGATTAAAAAGGGGGCCACAGTCCATCAACACAACATAATTAGAAACATTAAAATTTGTTCCGACACTTTAATACTGAATTTTGACACTTTTGTGCGGCATACCTTACAAGCTCTTTTAAAATTATACAGACAGCTTATTAAAATACAATTAAACTTGTCAAATGTCTGTAGATAACTTTGCCACCTCATTTATTGCCAAACTAATCTGAAGTCCAAAATACATTTCATGTTTATTTTATTACATTTTATGGTACAAAAATATGACTGAAAAATGGTGGCAATGAATCAGGGTTACCGGGTATACTGTAAAGCCATTTCTCCACAGGGAAATGTTTGTGTAAAATTTAATTCCAGTAACAGAGGGTCATATAATCAAGTTTAATTATATTACACATGTATTGCCTTCCCATGGAAGCAAAATACATAAACGATATTCAATATCAGAAAGAATTTGTTGGCAGTATTTACAGTTTATATCAAAAACATGTTGGTAAATCCTTTCTATAAAAACTTCAAAAACCTATATACATGTACATGTACAAGTATCTGTAGGTGCCCTTATACTTGTCCCTTCTGACCCTACACACAGCCACCAGACACAAAAAGTTTTAGGATCACAGAAAATTTGTACTATCCTTACACAAGGGATACAGTAACATATTTCTTAACCCAAATCATTTTATAAACCATTTAGCCAAATTTCAAGTCAAAAATCCGGGCATAAATTGTCTGAACATGTGTGTAACTTTTCTTTTGTTCACTGACACATTTAGTTATAGTGTTTCCTGATAAAGACATGTACACTATAGTAGTAGATCAGTCACTGGATTGCCAAGTACTAGATCATTTTAATCTGCTACAATTTTTCATTTAGTTGTAGTTTACCATAAAAAATTCAAAGTTTTTTTCAATTTTCTGATTTTGTTTTGATTTTCTAATTTTTTTTTAAAATAGATGACTGCTAATCAAGATCTATGAGGTTCATTTTCTAAAATTTTATTCCTATTTGCTGTAAATAAACGGAATCCTCTAATGGGTTGGTAATTTGTTAAAGGATGATTATTTGAGCTTGAAGCATGTGCGCTGATTTACTCGAATGAATCAAAGTGGAGTCTGACAAATTGCGTTAACAGTCCATCATTAATATCCAAATGTATTCACAATGGTGTTATTTATCCCTGATGAAGTCACAAATTACAAATTTAATGAAATTCTGTGTTAAATTTATCTTATTTCACCATTTTGTAAATTGTGTTTAAATGATCTGGTTTTATTTAATGATATAACCATGTTCTAAAATTAGATCCCACAGGTCAACATCTCGCTGGGAGATTACTGTTGTTTCTATATTTATTTGAGCTTTTTTCATTAAACAAAACGTAACATTGATCATTAGGAACATCATTTAGTAGATCAGCAAACTTAAAATTAGGTATAAACATCAAATTCCCCAAACATTACCCACAAAAGGACATTACATGGCAGTGTCCCTAAACACTGACCTCTGTATGACAATATACCTTTTGTAATTAAGCAGTAATTCTTTATGTAATGCCATTCTAGTGGAAGATTCTATACAAGGATTTGTTAATTTCTTTGGTTTGATTAGTTCTGATTCATTAGTCTCTGGATTTGAGGTAACAGATGGATTTCTTTCTCGTATAAGCACTGGTTTTCCGTCCTGAGTTTCTACATGTAATTCGGATGGTTTTACATTTGTCGAAGAATCAACCTCGTCTTCATAATCAGGATCTGGTTCCGGTACATCTGGGTACATCTCATCTGAAAAGTTTTAAAGTAAAAAGAAAATAAATACTAATAATCATTCAGATTAAGTACTTAGGTACCCTTACTACTGTGGACTGCAATATTTAGTATCAAATTTGTTTGGCGTTGTTCATAATCAAAAAAGAAGGCTTTAAAACATTACTGGAATTGTTTTATACAAATTTTATTTCTTACAGAGGACTCGACCTACTGCAGAACAACTGAGCAAGGACAGATATCAGAAAAATTCTTTGTAAAATGTTCTAAAACATGATGCTTAAAATCCACCAATATTTAAACCACTATTTTACACTGTAAATTTTGACAATTATTTTACACTGTTAATTTTGACAATCATAAAAACAAATAACTTGTAGATTAATACAAAAATTATATAGCACAAGTTTAAAATTATACTGCTGGAAAAACTGTAATTTAAAACTTTTTTAAAATGTAAAATGTGGAATTTAAAATCACAGGGAACTTATGAAAAGTCTAATAAATATAATCAGACTAGACCATATATCTTCATCAATAGTTCAAGAACAAACAAGTTCAGTTACTATGGCGGTAGTCAATTTTGAATTTTTGAGTTTTTGGAAATCTTCCAGCTGTTTACAAAAAAAGGGCAAATACTGACCATTAGTAATCAATGGTAATAGATATAATTAGTTTTATAATTTAAATTTTTACATTAAAATCTGAAATTAAAGAAATAATTACAAATATTATATTTTGTATAATGCTAAAGTAACAATCCCTGAATCCCAATAAGTGCAGGTTTAACTACTGTAAATAGGGAAATTTTTGCATCAGTTAATATTTGCGAAAGACAACATGGACATCTATTTACATACTTTTAATTTTGTGTAATCTGGTAACCATCAGTGCAAACAATATTGACTTTTTACAATAGAAAGTTTTATAGCTTTACTCCCGAATTAATGTGAACATAAAATGATCATGAAAATTTTCCTGATTTACAGTATTTCTACATGTAATTGTTCTACCATCTAAACTACATATGCAGGTACAAAACAATTAAGCAAACACCAACAGTTCTTTTCTAAGAAAGAAAGAAATAAATACACTGCATGTACTAAGCTTATCTACATATAAAGGAGACCATACAAAATCGATGCACAGGAATTTTTTATCTGGAATGAATAAAACAACATACAATGTTTCCCCAAATACTCAAAATACGATACATACCTATCAAAACAATTTTTAAAATATGTTTGTTACTATGAAGTGACACACATAAACAAAAAGTCATTATGAACACTTTTGCCTGCTCAGCTGCCAATTCTGGCAAACACTATTGATAAGCTTGCATGGCACTTTATTTGCATTTTTTAATTTTGGACAACAATGCCATAAACAATCTCATTCTGTATCAACAAAATGTTTTAACTTTAATCTGGCTCAGCTGTTTTAGAAGAAAAATTTTGTAAAAATGGCTTAATAACAAAAACTTCCTTCATACAATGCAAAAGTTCAGGGACCCCAGAGAATATTATCTGGAATAATTTTTTTTTTTTTTTACTTTTTCTACAGCTATACATCTACTATCTATAATTGTTTATAAAATTTGAACTACCGGTAAATCGGTCCATTAATAAAACTGTAACAGCCATAAACAGCCATATATGTATATCTGACTTATTTCTATTAATAATAACAGTGACCATATTTTGGCCAGACATACCAAACACAATGCTAAATATACACCAACCAAGGATTTCCGACATCAACTTTGCTTGTATTTGGTCCTAGTAAATTAAAAGAAAAATTTTTTTAAAAATTACAGATGGCTGCACACACATAGAGAGTTTAGAGACACAGAGACACACAAAAAGCTTACTTTAAGCGCTAAAAAAATGTAATGAAAGTTTAATGAATGTTATTTTTCATGTTTTCATGTTTACAGTAAAAACTGCAAGTTTTACAATGAATGATTGTATCACCTTCCTGATTGTGTTGACTTTGGGTTCCATACTATATTTATTGGCCGATAATAACATACAATATGCCTTTAGAACATTTCAATGTATGTTGATCTAAACATCAAAGTATTGCCATAAAAATGATATCATCTCTGCACTTAACCAATAAAAACGGCATAAATTTTAATCTTCAACATTAATCTAAGTCCCTGAGTTATTATTTTTGTTTTTTTGTTTTTTTGTTAATGCACTAAACAAGAGTCCTCACAGACATACATAAACACATTCCTAATCTAGCCATTGTGTTCTAGCTGGGTGTATAAAATACGGTAAATAAACTAACCATTGTTTTTACATACTGAAAAAATAGAAAGTTTATAATCGTCATACTTTAATTCTTATTTATTGGATACTGATATTTCTGAAATCATTCTTTATTCTAGATAAAACAATGATGATATTTAAAATCCTTCAGATAACTGTAAGCTTTCATGTGACACATCATAAATCTTGTTATTATTAAAGAAGGCATTCATAAGAAATCAAAATGAATCAAGAATAAATATACTGAATTTTTCAAATCTTGGAATTTTTTATTTATTTATTTTTTTATTTATTTTTTGTTCATAAAGTAGGATTTTTCAATCAACTGTGACTTACAAAAAGTATTAACAGTTATCTCCCTTGAACATCTAAATAGGTAATCCAGCCTCTCTCTCTCTCTCTCTCTCTCTCTCCATTTCTCTAGGTCTTATAAACATTGAATTTAAAACAACTGAGAATTGTTCTACTGGTCTTTATAATTTTGTCACTTTCTAAATCTACAGGTCCAAAATCAGAATCTTGTGGATCCAGGAATCACAATGAATTGCAATTTATGTAGATCTCTCCTGCATGGTCTATTAAACTAGTATTGGTCCAAGAAACAACTGTTAGTCTTGAACCTAAGGCCAAATGAAATTTTTTGAATCCCTAAATTTGATATTCTACCAAATTGATGAACGAGAAGAAACAGGTGCTATAACTATCATTTATAATTCTCTGTATACTTTTCTTTATTTACTCGCACAATTTGCATCAATTACGGTAGTTTGTTTGAAATATATGGTTACAATGATAATGTTAGAAGTGCAATAATTATATATCATAGCTTGAAGTGCTAATTAAAGCAATACATGTGTTCAAATAAATAGTATCATTTTAAAGTGCTTGATAAGATACGTTTGTTACTAGTTCTGAGAACCACCTAATTTAAAGATGTATAGATATGCTACACCACTGAGATTATATTTCAGGGATACCTATATCTCTAATGCTGTTCAGAACATTGCCAAATTTTTTGGCAAAGTCGATATAGCTGTTACGCTTTCCCTCGTCTTCCTCCTCGTAATCAGGATCTGGAGATTGGGGTACAAACTTTCCTGTTACCAAACAAAAATCACATGCAATATAAAATGTTATAAAATAAAATAAATTAGTTATTAGATAAAAAAAAAAACTACAGTAGATCATTCTCAAATCTAGTTCATCAAAATTCTTCAAAACTAATGACCATGTTCATGTAGGGTGTGCAAGACACTGGTCATCTCCTCTCTTCTTGCCAGCTACAAATCAAACGTTTGTTACAAAACTTCTCAAAAATTACACACATCAACAGAATTCTTCATAAAAGATATAGCAGAATAAATATTCATGTAACATTGAATACTACATCATTATTGAAGCTTTGTCTAGTTGAATAAAAATTCCATAAGATATACTCATGCTAACAAACTGACAATGCATTACTTTTACTCATGCTAATGTGGCACAGACTACTGTTTTCAAAGAATGTGATTACCAGTACTCTACACATGCATTTTTGTTTGTTTGTTTTTTGTTTTGTTTTGGTTTTTTTTTTTTTTTGTTTTTTGTTTTTTTTTTTTTTTTTGTTTCGTTTTTTGCAAAACATATCAAACTAAAAGGACTAATAAAATATCAGATATAGATATCAAAGACTGATGATTGTCCTTGAATAGAAATACAAAAAATGTTTTGCTCATTGCCATAAGACAATGAAGAGGTCCATTTTGTTCTAAAGATATGATATGTAAGCTTACAAAATGGCAAGTGGAAATTCAGAAGAAAAAAAAAAAAAAAAAAAAAAAAAAAAAAAAAAAAAAATTCCTGAAACAATAAATTATTCATAACAGATATTAAGATTTGATTTATAGCTCATTTTCATAAGAGCATCTGTTTGCACAAACTTTTGGAGAAATATTTAAAAATCTTGCCTAGAACCAGGATACATAATTTTCACCAACTATCTGATAAAACAAATGATGCTTTGATCAATGGACCTAGCAAACGATCAGACAAAATGTGTGATTTCAACTATAGTTGGTGGATTTCTGATACAAGAAATTGAAGCCTGGCTGTAAAAGAAGACTCACCGACCCACTTTTTTTGTGACGCAGTTTTAATTGAAAATAATAAAAACAATATTGAATAACAATCGTTTACAGATAATCAACATGGTGTTTATCTTATCTTTCACTAATTCTACTTCAAACAGGAAATACATGTATCATAACTTCCTGATTGACTGATGTGACCAGTAATCATATACTGGTTATGAAGTGTGTTGGGTAGATAAATGACAGCCATCTTTAAAAGGTTGGAATGTCTGCCTAAAGGTGATCAATGTAATTGATTGGAAAGTAAAAGTAATAACAAGTCTCTCAATATTTTCTAAACAGGAAACATTGGTGCTTGAACAAGATGCCAGTATATTAGCTAATCTCCATCTAAAAAAACCCCAGATTTTATTATACAAATGTATCTAAAATATTTTGGTTTTCTAATACATGCATTTCCAAAGAAGAAGCACTGGGCTTGAAAAAGAAGCCAGTATATCAAATATTCCATCTGAAAAACCCAGAAATAAATTTTTATTACTTTGAAAAATAATTGGCTTTCTCAATATTTTCTAAACTGGAGAAACTGGGCTTCAAAAAGAAACCAGTATATCAAGAGTTCAATCTACATATCCAAGAAATAAATTTTTGTTACATTCGAAAAATATTTGGCTTTCCAAATATTTTCTAAACAGGGGGCACTGGGCTTCAAAAAGAAGCCAGTATATCAAGAGTTCCATCTAAATAACTAAGAAATAAATTTTTGTCACTTTGAAAAATATTTGGCTTTCTGAATATTTTCTAAACAGGGGGCACTGGGCTTAGTCATGAGACAAGTAAATCAAGAGTTCTGTTCAAAAATACCAGATATATTTTTATCACATTTGGTAAATATTTTGGTGTTAAAAACTAATTAAATTTTCTAGCAAAAAATTTTTGACAGCAACAAAAACCTATGTTTCTCATTGATCAGGAGAGATATAAACAAGTATATTGTATCAATTTGGTAAAAA